>JAHLSL010000019.1:8185266-8281666 GCA_025920805.1 Petroica traversi
GACAGCCCCCCCAAAGCCAAGATGACTTTATGGGAAAGCTGCGGCGAGAGGGGTGCGCGGCAGCGGGAGGGGGACTGTCCGGCCCCGGCAGCAGCGCGCAGCCAGGTGTGGGCTCCGCGGTGTTGCCTCTCTCCTGCGTTTTGCACCGGGGGATGGCAGCCAGGCAGCGGCTGCCCCTTCCCGAACGCACTGCCGGAGCCTGTCGGACGCGCTGGGGTTTTTAACATCAGAGGTGCGAAGGGTGCAGAGAGAAGCAAACTCACTCTCTCTTTCCGCATGCAAAAACTTAGTTCTGTTTTCCGCTTGCGGTCCTGCGATGGAGAGTCGCGTGTGGAGAAAGCCCAGGTACCGCACAGCCAAAAAGTTGTGGTACTGGGCTCCCGAAGCTCCACACCTCCTGGAGATATCCATGCCAGTCGCTGGTTTAACAGCTTTTTGGATAATGAGGCAGAAAGGTTACAAGCGAGCCCTGCGACAGCGCATTTGTTTTGCAACAGTGGCCTGTCGCTCTCCTCCCTCAAAGTCGGCCGGCAGGTGCCCGATGTGCATTTGAACTCCAGCCGGCGGTGCCAGCTCAGGTCGGACAGCGTGGGAGTTTGCCCAGGAGATGCCACTCACTGTAAACAGGCTCTGCACGCACACAACTTGTGTGTCACAGCAGTGTCGTGTGGAGTGGCTGGCTGCAAGCCTGTGTCCGGGATGTGTGCTCTGCTCCTTGAAATTACATTAGTTAGAAAATGAAGGATTTTTAAAATACCGTTTGGCTTTTGTACCGAAGCCTTTGTTATCACTGATGTTGTTATGGCTTTGAAGCCATAACCAAGCCTGAAGCCCTGCTGGCAATGTGATCTGCAAAACCCACCTTGCGTCCTATCAGACACAATTTCCTGTGTAATCTTGTAGTCCAGACCAGAGAATTTAAAGTGTGGCCACATGCGAAATTAATGTGTGACCATAACATGAAAGTGTTTTTCTGTTGTATTTTGAATTTATCTAAGGAAAACATGAACAACAACTACTCAAAAAAGCCTCTTTTGCAACTTTGATGGCAAATTTTAGCTGCTGAGAGGTCCCATTTCAGTTTCAGACCTGTCACAGCCATCACTCTGTCTCATCTCCAGCCTTTAAATGTAACTGCATGCTGAACAAATAGTGGATGTTCTAGATGGTTTTGATTTCTTAGTTGCTGATTGCCTTTGGATTTTAGAGAAAACCTGGGCTCAGGGCTCAAACACAGTATTAAGCTTTTATTGACATTTATAGGCAGTTTTGCTGTAGGGAGGAAAGATGTGCAGTTTGAAAGAAAAATTTCAACCTGACAGCTGGGCATTTTGCTTGGTGTTGAAAGCATAGAAAAACAGAATGCTTCAAAAAAACATGTATGGATTAGAAATAGATGTTTTGATTATTAACTGTTGATATGGCTGGCGGAGTTCTCTGTAGCATGATGTTCTAGAAAAACAAAAACTTGTGTTGATGGGTTAGCTTCTGTGTTCGAAGCATTTGGTTTGCAAGCAGCATTTTTGTGTTTTTAGGGCTGCAGATAATATTGTCTGAATTAACTGGATGTGCTCTCAGCTGGAGAAACAATATGAGACCCGTCTTTCATAGGTGGTAGCCTCCTTCTAGTCAGGCCCACCAGCAGTCCAGCAGAAGGTGTGATCTTCCACGTGCATGTGCACACACACTCACTCTTAAGGTGGTTCTCCAAGGTGTTCCACATCAAGTGAGAAGCCAGCTGCATGATCTTAATACAACACAAATACAAACACCTTTTTCTGTCCACTTTTGTGGAGGAAGGTGTGCAAATAATTTGCTGATCTCACTGTTCCCTGAGTACAAAAAGCAATGGTCAGGCACATTTGAACAAAGGTCAGGAGTCACCGTGCTCCACAAACCTACATTCCCCCCATAGTGCCCCTGGTGGCTGGAAATTTTTCAAAACTCTTGAATACAACACCAGGGCTTGCACCAGGGATATCCAGGTTACATCCCTGCTGAACTGAGGGATAAAAGAGAAGATGAGTGCTGCTTCCCCTATCTGTGCACCTAGATTTCTTTTCCGTGGGCTTCACTATATGCGTTATCCTTGTGTTCACCTGGAACATGCCCAGAGAACTGGGAAAATGAGCTTTTCTCAGTATGGATGTAGCACCTATATCTTACTCAGGTCACTAAGATAAATTATTTGTGAGGAAACAGTAAGGTTATCAGAGGTAAGCCTTTAAGTTTCGGTGTGAATCTGGGTATAGGGTTCAAAGGTAAGAACAACCAAATACCTGTGAGCTTCAGCTTTGAGGGAGGCAATGATTTTGGGCTCATTTTGTACAAAAAGTCTAGTCTAGATGGCTGGTCATTAACTAACTGTTAATGTGAGATCTTACAAAAACATCTTTCCATTTATCTAGAGTCCGACCTAAAATCAGAAGATTAGGGGTATTACTTTGTTCTCTTTTGAGGTTCTGTCTTCACTTATCTATTACCAAAAATCTCACTCAAGTGTCTGAGATCACTCCACAAGCACTTTACAAGAGCCATTTTTAGTAGAGAATGTAATTCTTGTTCTCATCTGAGAGTCTAGAGAACTGAGATAGAACTCAAAAGGCCTATCCAAAATATAGAGTAAATTAGCATAGGAAATGACTCAGGGAAACAACTTATTTGCTCCAGTCACAGCATTAAATTGCTTTTCCCTAACTTACTGGAACTGTTAAGAAATTCATGGGCCATTCCTCTTGCAATGATTTGAAAGGAACAGACATGCCTTTTATGCTTCTTTCTGATGTAACTGGTATTAAATATGCATTGTAGCTCAGTTACCTTAGATAACTGAGCATAAATTCATCCATCTTCCACTTGAAATTCTGTTCCCAAGTGTAGCAGCTGAATATTCTTTCATTTGTTTTTCTACTTTTTGGATGGGTTGGATGTTTCTTGCTTTTGTTTTTAGAGAAGAATCTTTTTAGCATTCCTTAGAAACTAATTAAAATGCTTCCCTTTTGGCTTATTCTCCTAATTTATTAATACCACAAATAACTTTTCTTTGGTGACCCACTTTCATAGGTATCTGAAGATCTAGCAAAATTGTAACTCATCAGGAAGGCAGTGTAGACTAATAAATAGCATCTCCAGACAGAAAGAAAAGCCAAGACACTTCTTTCTTTGCCATGCAGAGTTTTACACACCGCACATACAGAAAATACTGCTCTATTCCTCAGCTCAATCGGTGCCATTAGCCCAAAAGAAATCACTTTATTGATTTAAAGGTCAGAATGTAGGATTGCATCTATTCTCCTGCCTGAATTCAATTTTCACCCAAAATCCAGAGTGAAGAAACTGCTCTTTGCATAAATATAAATTGAAATACTGGTCTGTTTGAGTGTTCGAACAAATAAACTTTCTCTTCTAACTCCCAAGGCAACTCCCCAACACTATGCTGCCATCAAAACCTCTAGGCTTTGACTAAGATACTGCTTTTTATTGAATTATCTTACCTGCTTTGTGAAAATTACAGATTTGCATAAAAAAAAAAAAAGGATACTCACTGATTTGATGGCCAATGAGCCACTGGAAGTGGTAGAGCTATACAGCCTCTAAATCAAAGGCTAGGTAGCATGGAAGAGTACACTTAATTCCATGATAATTTCAAAATACACAGACCTTGCTTTTTGGGAGCTGAAACTATAGAGTTATCACAAGGGGTGATTAATTACCCTGTGTCCTGCAAATATTCCAACACTGGGCATGTTTTAATGGTAGTCTGCTCTAAAACTGTAGTCTGTTGTTGTCCCAGCCCAAGGATACTCAGTGTTGCCACCTTGTCTCCAAAGAAGAGCAACCCCTAACAGGAGAGCACAAGGTTTATTTGGTGACTTCTGATGAAGATCTGCTTTCCTTTTCAGTAAGTGTGGACGTCTGTGTAAGTGTGAGAGAATTATGGTGGCGTTTAAAGGAGTCTGGACTCAGCCCTTCTGGAAAGCCGTTTCGGCAGAATTTTTGGCCATGCTCATTTTTGTCCTCCTCAGCCTCGGCTCCACGATCAACTGGGGCGGAGCAGAGAAGCCCCTGCCTGTAGACATGGTCCTTATCTCCCTCTGCTTTGGACTCAGCATTGCCACCATGGTGCAGTGCTTTGGACACATCAGTGGGGGCCACATCAACCCTGCCGTGACCGTGGCCATGGTCTGCACCAGGAAGATCAGCCTTGCCAAGTCCATCTTCTACATCGTCGCCCAGTGCCTGGGAGCCATCGTGGGTGCGGGCATCCTGTACCTGGTCACGCCACCCAGCGTGGTGGGAGGCCTGGGAGTCACCTCGGTAATCACCTCTCCTCTGCCTCTCGAGCTAGGCCAGCTCAGACCCTGAGAAAACAGAATCAGTGTCTCGCAGAATGAGGAGAGCTCAGGTGCAGATTTTAGCAGCTTGCTGGTTTATTTACAGCATCCAGACAGGGCTTAAATCTCTCCTTAGGATGGGTTTATGCAGTGTAATAGCTATAGCTGTTCTTTTTATAGAAGCTCTCCTTCCTAGAACGTCCCCAAATCTGATGGCAGCAGGTAATGTTAATTTACATACAAAATTTAAATAATATATGCGTGAAATGTCATTTTTATATGGTCTGGGGAGGGGGGAGATTAATTCCATGCTATTATGATGGGGATTGAAAAAACATCAATTTAAAATGACATACTTTTGAAATAGATTGTGGCTTAGATTTCAGCTTTGTTCTAAACTAATAAGGAATGCCATCAGTTAGCCCTGTTGCAGGACTTATTAAAATGCACTTGAGTCACACACTGCTTAATTTTTAATTGAAATTTAAATTAATTAAGTTAGGGCTAATTAATGAATTTATAATTGAATAGTAAATTACAGTGCTCCCAAGAAAAAAAAATGGTGAAAGGGAAGTGCAGCATTTACAAATCCCTATGTAAAAATAAACTATAGTTCTGCAGTCTAACTTGGAAGTTCCAGTTGGATTTTATTGTTAAGCCCTCTGTTCTCAGTCCAGCAGTGATACTCCATGTCTTGCAAAATAAAAAAAAAATAAATAAATAAAATTTTAAAAATAAATAAATAAAGGGAGAGTGAGAGAGGGAGGAATCTGCGTCTCTAGAAGTTCATTGCTGTCTTTCCCTTTGTACTATTTAGAGCTACCATCCATTGAAGTTCCATTCACAATTTATGCATGTGATGGCTTTCTGATTTACTAAATCACCTTTTATTAATTTCTGGTGTTTCTTTCCCTTCTTCCAGGTACACAGAGATCTTTCTGCTGGCCATGGACTCCTGGTGGAATTGATAATTACATTCCAGCTGGTTTTTACTATTTTTGCTAGCTGTGATTCAAAACGAAGCGATGTCACTGGTTCAGTAGCTTTAGCAATTGGATTTTCTGTTGCAATTGGACATTTATTTGCTGTAAGTTAATGGTTTCTCTTTAAAAAATAGATCAGTTTACCCTTTATGACTACTTCAGAAGTAAACAGAAACTTTTTTGACCTTTAGAGCAGTTACAGCTATATAGCTGCTGTATTCTTTATGGATCCATGCCAAAGCCCTTTGGAGTTTCAGGAGTGTCCCTTTGGGTAGAGTGTTTCCCCTGGCTGTTCATGTGATGACTTTGTTAACTTTGTGTTAAGACTCAGGAGAGTGATGATATCTGCTGTAAAGAGGAGGGGCTGTACAAAACCAGGTGTCCCTGGTTGAACTGATCACTACCTTCCACACTTTAATAACAAGCAACATTTTCTCTCTGATTTAGATCAATTACACCGGTGCCAGTATGAACCCAGCTCGATCATTTGGACCTGCTGTCATTATGGGCAGATGGGAAAACCAATGGGTAACTCTGCTTTCATTCTTCCTTCATCATAGTGGCAAACAGTGACCAGGATCTTTCATACATCACTTGCTTTCAGTTATCTCTCCCAGTACATTCCACAGAGAGCACCCCTGAGGAAGACCTGCTCCAAGCATAGGCCTCATCATGCTCCTCACCTAGGACTGCAGTGCAGCATGCAGCATGTTGGAATAGCATCTTACTATTCAGGGGCCATTTTGTGGAGGTAGTAGCTGGAGGTAGTAGAAAGGAAATCATACAAAAAGTTCAAAACAAACAACAAAACAAAACAAAACCCCAAAAAACCAACAAACAAACAAAAACAAACAAACAAACAAACAAAAAGCGACCCAGGGAGACCGAAAGAATGGAACTGCTGGAAAGAAAAATCCTCCAAGGCAGATTGCAAACACCACTGCTCATGCTGGTGATGAGCTATGGAAGTAATTCTGTCAACTTCACGTTTCACCTGGTTCTGCTGCAAACTGGGGCAGATGTATAAAATGAGAACAGGGACCCTCTGTGATCTGATTCCTCGGGGAGAACCTGCCCTGGCAAATGCCTGCAGTTAGAGATGAAGAGGTTGCAGTCTGGTATTTGCAGACCAGCCCAGATGTTACCTGCTTCAGTTTGAAAGTGTCAGCTTAGCCAGGAGCAGTTGTGCTGGAAACAGTGTTATAAACAGGCTGTGAATGATGCAGTAAATTTCTATAGCATCCCACAATCCAAATTATGAAAAAACATTTCATATTTTATAAGGGAGAGATGGATCACAGCTCAGCCTCGCCTAATTTTAGACAGGGAAAGCACTTCCAGGGAAGTGCTAACTGGAAGAGCTGCATATTACGGTGCATATAAGGATTTTCTTGATTTTTAAAGTATGAAGCCCACATTGCTCCCACTGCAGCTAATAATAGAAATAGCATTGTCTTCAGGCCCTAAGGCTTCAATTCTGCAAACACGATACCATGTGTAACTTTGTTCCCAAGAGTTATCCTATTGAGGCAGATTTACCCAGTTATCAGTGAATGGCTTGTTCATATGAAAAACTGCTGTAGTTTTTCACAAGATTAATTATCCATACTCTGAGCAAGCCTGTAATTTATAACTAAAGCTACAAACAATAAAGAAATGTACCATGAAGAAACTTGCAGGAGAAGCTTAGTTCCTGCCCTGGCCACTTGGAAAGACAGCCTTTTCTCCTCCTCCAGAGCAGTGACATTGGCATGCCATTGACAGGAGCCTGTGGGCTTTGGCACCTACTAATGTTACTGCAGTGCTGCCTGTCATGATGAAATAGATAGGTACCTACAAAGTTGTGTTATGTCCATTGTATTTGCTTATTCAAATTAGATTATCAGACTGCCTATTGTGATTGACTGCCTGATGTATTAATCTGTAGGATTAAATGCCAAATTCAAAATATTTTGAAAACATGAGTCTAAAATAATGAAGCAGAACTGGTTGTGTGTACACTAGGAAGAGTTTTGTTTCCTTGAAAGTTCATTGTCATCTTGGTTCAAAACCAAAATCACTTTGCTACATCAGTGTTTTCTTTGTGTGTCTTCTTGCAAACAGTCCATATTTGTGGTCTGCATCTGGCAGTGAGTGATGAGAAGTTTAGAAGAGGCCTCCTGTAAAGAGCTAGATCAATAAAACCTGAAAAAATTATTTCGCTTTGAAGATGTGGGCCTGCTTGTCAATCTTGTTATCGCTGCTAACTTGAAAGTTCAATGCCTGGGGTTTGTTCCACCTCTGTTTCTGCAGGTGTACTGGGTGGGACCAATAATCGGAGCCGTCCTTGCCGGTGCTCTGTATGAGTACGTCTACTGCCCAGACGTTGAACTCAAGCGCCGCTTGAAAGATGTCTTTGGTAAGGCCACCCAGACTTCCAAGGGGAAGTACATCGAGGTGGATGACAACAGGAGCCACGTAGAGACCGACGACCTGATCCTGAAGCCTGGCATAGTTCATGTGATCGATATCGACAGGGGTGAGGACAAGAAGGGAAGAGATCCATCCAGCGAGGTGTTGTCTTCCGTATGACTAGCAAGAAGCACTGAAAGCAGAGAGCAGCCTGCTAGCACGTCCACAGATATCCTTCCACCCATCAAAGAAACAGATCTCCTCTAGACTGAGCATCTTCCACTTCTTGAAAGGTATGGTGTGGGCAGCTGCCTGGAGTGGTGTCACCAAACCATATGCCTGCTCAGTTGGAAGATTAGGACTTTGCTATGATTAGGATTCCCCATCTATTATTTCAAATTTAGACTTGTTCCTAGTATTTTCCCTTCCTTCTTTCTGGAGTAACCCCAACGTCAAAAAGATGAAAGCATTTTCCTTTAATAAATCAGTCAATAATGAGATAAAGATAGAGATGTGTAACATTCAGATTGACAGTTAAGACATATCAGGAAATGCCTATAGACATGAAGACCTACTTATCAGATTGTTCTTCTGACACTTAATTGGCTGTTGTCAACTCCGATTATAGCAGCTTACCCATTAAGCGTTCTCTGTGAGGTTCAGAGACAGCACCAGCACTATTTAAGAGTTTTATCCACAGTCAACCGAAGGAATGTTTCCACTCATGTACATCACTATTGCCTTGCAACCTACCTCTGAAAAAATGATACTTTTAACAGGCTGTAAGAAAAAATTCTATCAACCCATCAAATTTCACCCATGTGATTTGCCATATAAATGTATTAGTTTCATCCCCAAGAGTAACTATGCTGAAATGGAATGTTGAAGTGTACGGTAATAAGGCTGCAAAGCAGTTGATTGTACTTCATGCTCCCTCTTGTCATTGTCTATCTGGTGAAACATTCTCCTGGGGTTTGACTATTGACCATTCAGTGTTAGCAGACTCTCAAGGTCATGCAAAGAACATAAGGCGTTCCTGTTACTTAATAACTTAAATAAGAGATATAAGAAGAAAAGAAGGCATATCTGTTTTCAGTGCACTTGTTTGAATACACATTTCTGTGCTAATTTATGTAAACTAAAGGTTTAAATTACTTACCTATTTTCTTACGAGATGGTTGGAGATAGGTTTTTTTTTAATTTATTAGTAATGTAGAGGGGTTTAAACCTTTAACTGTATTGAGACACTCATTGGGAGATATTTTTTTATAACAGATGATAAAAATATGACTGCTTCTGGCTTTTTGTTGTAACTGATGCCTAACTATTTGAACAGGTTCCCTGCTTGTTCCAGTGTTCATATAGTCATAAATTACACCTCTGGCACAGGTTTCTTTATCTGTTGTTAGAAAAATGTTCAAGTGCTTGCAGGGTGTTTTAGGGGGAAAAGGACATGATCTGTGTTTGGTAAACAGTCTTTCCCCTATAGAGGTTTTGCCAGACATACTCACCGCGGCAGAACATTTCTGTAATGCTGTTACTGACTTACGGCTTTTGTTTCTGATCAGTGACTTTGAGTTTTACAATATGCAGCTGCAGAGCAGTCAGGAGCATGGTATTATTACTGTAATTATAGTTTTTATTTTTAAATGGAAACACTACCCCTGCTTATTTAGCAATAAGAGAGGAAAAAAAGTATTAGTCCTGACTGTGGGCTGTATTAGCCTCATCTGTTCTTTGACATACTCTACATGCAATCTTTATTACAGGGAATTAAATGTTTCTAGTGAGGTAATAAACCACTACAACCCTCAAATCTGTGCACTATGATCCAAGGGCAATTCTAGTATCCAGCTTGCAGCCTTGTGTAATACTAGTATGTCCTTTTTCAAGTTTCACATTTTTCTTGTTTTAAACCCTGTTATTGTGGTGTAAGTTCCCCGCACTGAGCATGGGATTCATGACTCCTTCATGCATTTGCAGTTGAGCATAGCTGGGAACCTGCAATAGACAATGTCAAATGGCAGATAAGAGCTCCTTACTACAGCAAGGACTAAGTCTCCCAGGGAAGGGCAGCACAGGTGTTGTGTTAGACCTCTGCACAGGTGGATAAATACCATGATAAAGAGATTCAGTGAGAAAGGTAAAAATTTGTTGGGGGATTTGTCTAGGCTTTTCATTGGGCGTTTTTTTTTTTATGTATATATAGTTCCAATTCTGTATTTGTTAAAGGGACATTTTGGTTAAACCTCTTGCATGGCTTAAAAAGGTGAAGAGTAATACACATAGAATGGATGGATTTTTAAGCAAAGGTTTGCATTTTTTGTATTTTAAAGACACTCCTTAATTTGTGAATTTTGCATGGTACTGTGTTATTTAAATAAGAAGCTGTGATTTGTTTTATGCTTAAGGGTCTTTTACACAAATGGCTTGATATGTGTTTTTCTCACCCAGCTGATTCTGCTGCTGAGGTGAGCATAATGTGAGCACAGCACCAGCCACCTCTGTTAGGAGGATCTTTTTCTTGAAATGCTCTGTATTAATGAACTGTGTCAAACAATCAGAACCAGCCCCAGAACCAGCAGAACTCCTTATTGAGGATAAGATTCTGAGACTTCTGAAAAGATCAGGGAAAAGCAGGGATGCTAAAATAGAGACCACCAGACAGTAAAGGTTGATGCCATGCCATTAGACAGTAGCAGGTAAGCAATCTGTGGTAGTTCTGCTCCTGATCCCACAGACTGAAACTCATGGAGGAGTTTGTCATAGACTACAGTGGAAATGAGCCTGAGCTTTTTTGGGGCCTGATTGCTTCTCTCACACACTTGACTGTGTTTTTTTTCTAAAATCAGAGGCTTTCAGCAATATACTTAATTTTGGAAGAAGATGCATTCAACATCAGGTTTACAACCCACCCTAAACTAAATCCTTAGGAGGGGCTGTAATTGTGGTTCTGCCCCACCACAAGACATCACAATTTATATAAGGGAGCATCACTCTTCAGCACCTAATAGGACTTTGTTTATCACAGGGCTATGTGCTCCTCTAGGCTGTTCTTCAATGATCTCATCACTGTACAATAATCACACTTGGTTAAATAATAGACTAGCATGACCTTTTTAAAGATTTGAAATACTTTTGCTTTAGGTTTGTTGTTTTTTTTTAAATACATACTTTGATACTGTTTGAGTGAGATTTGTGTTCTAAAGCTCTTGAGCTCTATATTGCACCTCTTAATATTCTTGATGTCCTCTTAAGACATTTATTGGTTTTGGTGGGAAATGCTTTTTCTTTATGATGGTGGATGGATATCACAGGAAGTCTGCCAGGTCTGTCATCATTTTGGGGCCCCAAAAAATTGGATGAGTCTCACACCTCCATGATGGCATGATTGTTTTCAATGCTATATTTGCACTTTAACAAGCACCTTCCTAATATTAAGTCACTGGGTTTCAGAAAAGAAAACGGAAGCTAAGGGTGATTCCATTGAAGCACACAGATACCTTTTAGGTTGTGTGTACTCTGAGGAGTTAATCACCCAAATTCTAACTATTCTCAGGAAAAAAAAATAAAAAGAAACCCTGCAGCATTCAAGTTGCCATCGTAACTCTTCTGTTGAAGTGGTCCACTTTCAGTGGAAGTAGGGGTGAGATTCATCTCATGCCATGTTTAGGCTTGTCACACGTATTTGCATATCAGCTTTTCAAAATGTGCTTTGTTTCTGATTATTAAAAATTGCCACGGAATGTGCTTAGAAATCTAGGTGGCCATCTACCTTTCTCATGCCTGATGGCAGAGCAGTTGCTGCTGTGCTCTGAAATATCTTATCTGCCAGCTGTGTAACACATTCAGGATATTATAGACCATCCAATATTTTTAATCTTATTAAAATATGTGAGAATTTACATTGTGAGTCTTTCTTTTTAATGTAAGAGGTGAAAGCACCATGCACAATTTTTTGTATCTCAATTCAGCCTGTGTGTACCTGAGTTTCTCAAGGACTTTCTAAATAGACAATATGTAAATATAGACTGAAGTATTTGCTACCCACTTTTATGATCTAAGTCATCCCGTTGCAGTCTGAAATTTAGGACAAATGAGGTAAAGCAAACTGTGTACATGGATTTTTTTTCACAAGACTGCTTATTGTTTAAATGCTTAGTCACCATTATATCAGAACTAATGTAACAGGACTTAAAATTTCCATATATAATTTTTGGAATAATCTACTGAAAAATACACTATAAAATAATACATTTTTATCTTGTTCCCACATATATTCTACTGTATCTCACACTACTGTTGGAAATAAATGTGTCAAAAAAAGAAAAGGTATCTTGTGGTCGTTGGAAACATTTCATCATCCTAAAGCTCAGGTCTGAAATATAAGGGAAAACCCCTATTCCAACTAGCAGAACACATCTAAGAGGAGTCTGGAAGTGTGTAAAACAAAGAATGAAGGATTCACTGGGGAAGAATACTCATCAGAGAAAATAGCTGCTTGTGCAAGAGATTTAATCTTTTAAGGAAATGTGCTAAGCCAATTAAAGCAAAAATTATGTTATGCTTGTATGTTGTTATGGTTTAAGCCTAGCTGGCAACTAAGCACCACCCAGCCACTCACTCACCTCCCCTACTCCTAGCCCTGTGGAATGGGGAGGAGAATCAAAACTAAAACTTGTACGTTAAGAGCAGTTTAATAAAAAAAAACCCCAAAACATTCACGTATTATCAACATTATTCTCATACTAAATCCAAAAACAAAGCACTGTACCAGCCACTGAGAAGAAATTAACTCTATCCCAGTGCTAACCAGGTAATATATGTACATCACTGATTCTGACAGATGGTTTAAAAACTCATAGGACACATAGGAGAGCTATGGTTTTGAAAAGTGATAGAAATTTTATTGGCACTTCAGACCCTTTTACTAAAACACAGCTTGTGAGACCAAGCTCCTATGTCAATCTTCAGCAAAGGAAATGAGATCCTGTGGCATTTACATTTCTAGTTGTCTGGCTCTTTGCTTGGAATGCAAGAGTTTAGCTGCTATGACATTAATGGAGGTAAATCAAGATCCTGAAAATGACTAATATGAAAACACATCACCTGGGATAGCTTTTAATCAGTAGGAATGGCTCATGCCTGAAATTCACCCCCTGCAGTCCTTCAGCTCTTGCCTTCAGCTTCTTTAAACTCCAGAGGCATCTCACAAGAGGTTTGGGGTAGCGTGTGTCTTTGTAGATATATAACTTAATACACCCATGATTGGAACCTCACTGAAACAGGTACCCAAGGGAATTTAGGCAGAGCTAGTAAAATTATTTTGGTGTCACAATCACACGAGGAAGGAGCCACTCTGACATTTTGTAACACGCAGAAAACAGGAATATAGGTGTCTGGAGAGTTACAAAGACAAACACATAGTGATGGAGCTGTCTGCAGTGTTAAGATGAAGAAAAGTCCTGGGAAAAATAGAAAAGCAACAAAGTGGGCAAGGGAGGTCTTTGTAGTGTACTCCTTACCCCGGGGGTTACTGGCACTATGGTACATTGGAATAAAACATACATGGTCCCCATTGTATGAGTTGGATGAGGCTTTTGGATCTCATCTGAGCCGTTTTTGGATCCCATGGAGAGGCTGTACTGGATGAGTGATGTCCTTACTCCAGTCTTCAGAGGCAACACTGGCTTCAGCAGTTTCTAGCAACAGCTACAAACAGCAACTGTGATCCATTCATCTGCTTAAAAAGAGAACTTAGAGAGCTGGTATTTCCAATATCAGCTTCCTTTTAACTCTCATTTGGATTTAAACTCCTTTATCTGTTGTAGATTGTAGGGTATTGCAAACATTATACACTGCTTTATTTATATCAGACTGATAACTGCTTTCTTGGCTATTAATTTCTTTTAACCTTTCTTGTCTCATTAGAAAAACAAGCCTTACTAGTGCAAGAACTGTGGCATAATCCAACTAAAAAAGCTATCACAGTGTTCTTTGGAAAGACAAAAGGAGCTTGTATTATTGGTCTCTCACCTTGCCGTGTGTGATGGGGAGAGGCAGAGGTTTTCCATGGGCGTGCCTGCCAGAGTTCCTACCTGCTATTGTCCACCCTTTCACAGCAAAGAGCTTCCTGTGATGTTTCATCTCTATTTCCCTTCCAATATGAATCTTCATAAAAACCTCTGGAATTTACAGTATGTCTAGAGGTTCTTGTTAATAGATACGTGTATTAAAATATGCACATATGTGCATATGTGTGCACACTCCTGTGTGTGAAATGTGCAGGGAGGCACAACAAGGCACAGCCACAGTGTTTACTTCTTCCCAGCAGTGGACAAGATCAGCGGGTAAAACTGTGGGACATCAGTTGCCATTTGAGATTGCTGCATGCCCCATTGGGATCCTAATGACTTGGTCATTTATTTCCACTTATTTTTGAGCCATATGGCTTTCAGCTGGAAATGGGGTCATGGCCATCTCCTACTGCCATGGAGCCAATTGGCTTTTGCTGCTCTTCCTCCCAGAGTTCATTTGCCACAAGGTTTTCTTTCCCCACATTTCAACCATTTAAAAATTGATTACCTTAGACATTTTGGAAGTTTCTAGCATGAGAAATATTTTGCCATTATTCCATGCTACCTTAGGGTTAACTCCATTTATTCTGTGGGTATTGTTTCATTATTTTAGAATAACAAATCTCAACACACTGGAGAGTCATTCATTTTTCCTCAAAAATTTCCTTTGATAGTTCCTAGTGATAGCTCTGCTATTCTGTTCCAGTACTTAATTATTTCCATTTGCATGGTATCTCAGTGCCTAGCTGCCTCGTGGTCCCATATTCAGAAAGGAATGCATGCATATTTTGTTTTGTTTTGCTTTTCCAGCTGAATGAGTTCATCAGAGCTGGAATGAGATGGTTTAGTCTCTAGATTCCCCTTCTGTGAGCTTCTTCAAGCTGCTACTGCCAGCTTGGACTTGGGGCCACTTCTTCTAGTCAGCAGCAGAGTTACTCCAGAGCAGTGGCATTTCATCTGCTTTGATTTGCCAGAGCTCTACAGTACATAGGCCAAATCCTGCCTTTGCTTCCATAAGAGATGAAGTAGGTTTGCACCAGCCAAACCCGGTCTTAGACAATTGCAGTAGAGCAAACAGTGTCCCAGCAAAGAGTAATCAGTTTTGAAAAGATGGGATTTGGGCTTGTGGCCAGTCCCTGGGCTCTGATTTGCAAGAAAAACATCAATAGGAAAACTGGAACAATGGCTGATTGTTCCTGTAAGATCTGAACATATGTGCATGAATATCCAGTAAGAAAAAGCCTAGTGCTTCATGATTAGAGATGACAGAGCAGGGACAAAATGAACTCTGGAGATCAGGAAGATGTACATAGATGTTGGACTCTGGGGTTGTTTGCCCACAGGTATTGCTCCAGAGAAACAGCTGCACAGCATCTTCTCAGAGCTAAGTCAGACCAGCTGTACAGGGTAGGATGCACACAAACACAAATGTTTCAGACACAAGGCTTTTTTATTTTTCTCCCTCCTTCTGCAGCTGCCCAGCATACTTCAGATTTACTGGAGGCAAACATTTCTAGGGCATTAATGCAGAAGCCTTTCTAGCCTCAAGACTAAAATGTGAGAATAAAGCTTTGTGTCCTCCAACCTTTTAGCTTTGAAAAAGCCCAAAAATGCCATGGAGGGAGCTTTAACAAAAGAGGTCAAAAAGTCTATCCAGATCCTTCTGCATCCTAGTCATTCCTAGAGCGACCCTTAGAGAAATGATCCATAGGTTAATTTATCATTGTGTAAATAAAATATCCCCCAACTTCTTTTACCACTAGCCTTTCTGAGATAAAATAAATATGCTTTGGTAGAGCACAGCTGAAGAGCATCTAAGGTTTATATATAGCAGCTATTGCTATTGTGTCTGAGTGGTGAGGAAAAGGTCAAGGCAAAATGATTTTATTATCCCCCTAGTAAGAAAAATTGTTCCATGTGTTTGGGGTGGCTTTGGGGGGAGGAGGAAGTTTGGTCTTTTTTCTTCTTACAGTGTTCTGTGTTTTTCAGGTGGTCTACATTCAGCTTTATTTTTTCTACAGCTTGAATCCTCCAACATTGTATGGGATTAAATAGAAAAATTTTCTTTTTTTTCTTTGTCAAAGAGGGTGCTTTAACTTTTCTGGCTGTTTGAAGTGTTTGCTCTTCAGGATCTGATGGCACCCTCCACTCCATGGTCTCCTTTTCTTTATATTTCCTGCACAAATAGCAGTCCCTTCAATGAATTTGGGACCCTATGGGGACCACAAAGTTTTTTACAATGAAGCTCCAAGCCTCTGAATTTGTGATTCAGATTTTTCATTTTCATTTCAGATTGCATTTTTCTTAATAAAATACACAGTTTCCATGAGCTCTCTTTCATGATGTACCAATATGTTTCTTCTGAATCCAGCCCTCTTTAATCCACTTTCTCAACATTTTGCTAATTATTTAGAATTTATCATTAAACCTACCAATTTGAGACAATTGCCTAAATAAAACTTGTTTTCTTAGATTCCTCTCCATTTGTTTCTCATTTTAAGTGTATGAGGGGCCAGCAGTTTTTGTGAAAATAAAAATTGTGTAAAAGGAGAAAATTCCCATCCAGCAGTAATATATGTCAGTGCTGGAGTCTTGAGTGATGGAAGAAGCCTGAAAAGTTGTCATTTTATATTCTTGCAAACACAAACTTAAGTCCATAATGAAACATCTCAGGTTTCAGGATTAACTGGGAAATGCACAATCCCAACAACATGAGGTGAAAACTTGGACACTAATTTCCAGTGTTGCAGTCAGAGGATGGGAAATCCCTACGCTTTCGAGTGGCCAGAAGGAAATTCTATAGTTAAAGCAGGTTTCATATACTGAGTTCTGTAGTTCTAGTAATGGCCGAAACTATTTTTAATATTACCTTTGCAGATGTATATATATAAAATTTAATGTTTAAATTTACATATATATATGCATATATAATGTCATGTACATATATATAAATACGTGTATATGACATTATATACACACAAATGTCTATAATGTAATATATATACAGATACATGTGTCTGTGAGCGTACATGTGAAATAAAAATATACATATATAACCAATGGCTAATAAGTCTTTAAGTGCTCTTTTTACCCCACAGATTTAATAGTAAACTTTAACAGGAAAGATAACACATGCACCCTGATTCCCATATTTCTTTTCTGGCCATTGGTATTTTCTCTCTTACGAGTGTTAACATTTCTCCAGCCAACATAAAGTGTTTATGCTGCAGATAAATCTGGAAAGAGGAAGCCTTTTCTGCTCTCATGGTTGTTACACAGACAGCATTTTCCTCGTGGTTTGATTTAACATGCAGCTGTGAGTGCTCTCTGTAAGTAACAAATCATAACACCTGCACTGAGTAAATATACAGCTTGCTTTTGCTGAAACATGATGGGTTTTTCTCTCCTGCTTTGTACTTTCTTGAACGCAATCCAGGTCAGGAAGTTCTGAACATCAGCCAGTTTGTTTCCAGCCATGGTCCTAGGTCCTACCAGATCCTTTCCTTCAGAATACCAACAGAACAAATACAGATATTTCTTTTTCATTCTGTTGTTTTTTTTCTCTGTATGTGGTTCCTTAGTCTGCTGAAGCACCTCTGGTGGTGATAAAACATTGATAAAAATTACCACAGGGATATTTTAAATTCCTTTTCTTTTATACAGACCAAATTTTGCTAGTGAGGTTGATGCTTAAGAGGCATCTGTATAACCCAGGCATGGTGATTTCTGTAAGTCAGCTGTTTTTTTTCTACAGACCTATGAAGGAACTTAAAGGAAGAACAGTGACAGAAGTAAAATTCTGATTGTATATACATTTACATGATGGCTGTGCCTTTCCCATCCCTCCTTAATGGTGGTAGGAGGGGCTGTAAAAACCTGCTCAGTCACAAGGGTGAGTTTTTAGTTGATGAACTCCATTCCACTTGTTCACTAGTGCCAGCTCTCCTGCCTGACAAGGCTGCAGGGGGTTATCTGTATTATTGAGCTGCCCTAGACCCACAGATTTGAGTTGGTTGAAAGAGATTATTAATGAGTACTTGGGGGGACACAGTTACTGTTAAATAGGAGGGAGGTTAGGTTTGTCTTGATTTGGTCTGTGCTCTCTATTTGGTGAAAACAAGACAATCAGATTTGGAATAACATTAGGAAAGCTTTACAAGAACTGGTGTGTGAAATCCAAAATACTACCAGTTAAGATTCAGAATCAAAACTTTCTGATTTAAAGTCAGATGAGTTTTAAATTAAAAACATTTTGTTTGCATTTTTTAATCTCACGTGATCATTTGATACAAGTGTGAGAGCTGGAAACATCATGATCTGAGACTCCAGGGTTTAAAGAGTACAGCCAGGCTGATGAAACACTTTAAAAGTAGCAATGATGTTATAACTTGGATTAGTAATTTGTTTTTAATGATGCTATGCTTCTGTAGCAGATGAAGCATGTGAAGTATCTCCACTAGGAATGACTCAGGGATTAAATGCTGTCAGGGGATTAGGTTGGTGATGCCTCTCACAGCAGTGCAGGGGAGCTCAAAAAATCTCTGGATGGGGCTAGATCTGTTTGAAACAGAAGTTGTGATCAGCATAGCAGGAGGTGTCTTGGAAGCTGTCTAAGACAACGGTTAATTTAAATTTCCAGAAATGCTGCAGTAGTGGTGGTGGTGTGTTTCTATGCTGTGTGGCACTGCTAACATAAATTCAAAGGAACTATGGGAAAATTATTTGTGCTAAGAATAAAATTTGTATAAAAATAGATAGTGAAATAAAGAGCATGAAGGTAGACACTTCAAAAGACATTTCACAGCGAGTAATATCTCACATTAAGAGATTCACATGAGGAATTGCACTGCATTTTAGGGCTTTTTCTTCAATTTATCATCATGACTAGCCTCAGAACATTCCATATAGCTTCTGTCAAATTCCAGTTGCAAACCACTCTCATAAGGGAAGCAGGAGTTTATGCTCTTAATTAGTAAGGCCAAGTTGAAGATGAGCTCAAAGTCCCAGACGCAACAATAAATTGCTGTAATCTTTGTTAAGAAATAGGATCTCCTTTTTCTGCTGCTCCTACTCAGTCAAACTAATATATGGAAACAATGCTGTAATCTTGTGCTGGGAGGTTAAGTCAGGATTCTGCCCAGTGATAGCAAAAATACAAGATGATGTGCTTTAAGTCCTTGGTACCAGAACACATTGGACTGTGCTCCATAAAGAAGCCAATCTTCTTGGAAGAAGCAAATGCCTTTAATCTTGATGTCAGGACTCTGGAGCCAAAGTTCTCCAAGTCCATTTGTCTACCGTCAACACAGAAAAAGGCTGTGGGATCTTGATAATAAATGGTCAACATTCTTCTTTTTAGTGACTGGTTTTCTCACAAGCAAAGGCACAATCTACCAGACATTTTGTTCTGGATTAGCTATCTCCCACAAAACTTGGGAAAGAGCAAACATGTGCCCCTCAGTGGAAAGCAGCCTTGGTTAAGCAGTCTATGACAATTATTTAAACCAACCTAACAGAGTTTGTAGTGATGCATTTGAAGACCATTCCAGTGATCAGTCCTAGGAGCTTTGTTCAGGAAGTAGTAAAGGGATAATGTGCCAGTGGCACTCCATAAGCTTTAGACAATTTTTTAGAGGGTGTCAGACTATTTCCACCCTTAGCTGGATAGAAAATCAGCATGTGCAAACAGCATGCAATCTCTGCAAGCAGCAAGCTTTATCCAAGTGTTTTTAGGTATAGAAAAGCAGCAACCAGGCTGACAAAAATATACAGGAGCTGTGGCATTTCCAGCAAGCAGAGATGAGGCCTAACAGCCTAATCAATGCATTTAGGAAGGCTGTGAGTTTTCCTCTTTGACCTAGATGTTCATCACTTTTTATTACTTGCAATTCTGAACCAGCAGATCAGATTATCGTCATTAGGCGTTGCCATAGCATGATAACCCAGAGGTCAAGGCTTCACTCTGCTAGAAAGTGTGGAAGTATAACAAAGTATGATCTCTGTCACAGAAGCCTGGCACTCAGACTAGAGGGCTGTTGGCTAGAAAGGTGATAAAACAAACAGCCCTGGGGAGTGAAGGTAACTGAAGCAGTGCAGAGGCAGCAGGATAACAAGGATCACATCAAACCAGGTGGTGTCTTTTATCCTTATGCCAAGTACCATTTGAATACAAAGGTAATTTATCTTTAATCTCTGACCTGTACACTTATCCAAGTCACCTAGTATGGGAAAAAATATTGAGTATATCCAAGGTGCCTCTTTGTCAGAGAGAGATTTTTTTCCCACCATTTATGTATTAATACTTTTCCACCCTACCTACAAAAGGGCTTCCCTGTTCTTGTTCTGGAACGTGTGGATTTGTCATAGCCTCTGTGTATTTCAATTTCCCTTTACCCTCTTTCTATTGAGCTACATAGTTTCTCTTTTTCCAGTAAGTTTGTGGCCTTCAAATCTTGTGGTTTTTTGTTTTTTTTTAATAATATGATTTTAACCAAATAACACCTGCTGTTCCTGATTATACCTTGACCCTTTCAGCCCATTGATCACTTTTCTTATTTTTGTTGGCCCTCCTGATACTGATAGTGTTAGCTCTATAAGGACTGGGACTCATTGCAAAAATTGCTGCTGGCATGATTCCAGGTTCCCATATAGTCAGTGGTCTGCATCTCTTCACCCCAAGACAGGATGTCTTTGTATGTACCTGCTGTCTTCTGCTCACTTACTGCAGCACACTCTCCAAAGCAGTGTTGTGTGCTCCCTGGATGAAATACACTTAGCAAGAAAAATTACAAATTCATCAAAAACTGTGGCAAAGAACACTAAATTTAAGCACAAGAGTTCTGCAAGCTTTGAAAATTGGCCTTAAAAGCATCAGACAGTTGCAAGACAGACTGCAAGGGTGAAAAGCAGGGTGGGGAGGGAGAAGCCAGCAGAAAAATAGACATTTGGAAAACTCAATAGAAAGCCTCCTGCACTTTCTTCAGTACAAATACTGTGCAGTCTCAGAGGAGAAGCAACTGCCTCTTCTCATTCCTGCGAGAGGTTTGCTGGACTATGTGGAAACTACAGCCACAGTGTGCCCTCTTATGGCAACACCAGTTGCTTTCTGTTTAGCCACAAAGGTGTTACAGGGGGAAGGCGGGGGCTGCTTTGGTATTTTTGTTCTTCTCTTTTTATTTTCTTTGGGAAAGGATACGTGAGAAGAAAGTGTTAACTCTGGATGCTGTAGCATGATTTGAAAACAGGCTCGAAGCTTCTTGTCCCGAGCACCAAGCTGTGCCTCATCTGCCGGAGAAGGTGAACTAGTGAACAAACTAAAAGAGAAGCTAAACATCATCATCTGTTGATGAGACATGATTTTCACACCGAGGTATATGTGAAGTGAAATTTGTTGGTTAAAGGCACTGCATATGATAGATAACAACTAATTAGTTGACAGCATGTTTCTGTGCTGGCTCCACTGCAGGTTCTGCACATGTTCTTCTGCAGTGCTACTGTATTTCGAGTAAGTGTTGAGGAGTACATCTGGTCCAGGTGGCTGGGCTCACAAGCTGCAGACTGAGATGTAGATTGAAATGCAGAGCTCTGGGTAGGAACCTGAGAAGAGAGGCCATGAACTGCCAGCCTTTGGCATAGCAGAGGGCATGATGGTGGGTGAGGCCAGCCAGGTGAATGGACACTGGGAAACACAGAGAGCCTTTTGGATAGCAAAGGAGGCAAAGGCCATGAGCCAGTGAGGTGGATAGACACAGAGCAGGACAGGAGCCAAAGACCTGGGAGGAAGAGGAGACTTTTGGAGACTGTGAGAGTAGAAAATTCATAGGGTTCCTTGGTTGGGGATCCTTCTCAGAGGCAGCAGCTCAGGCTGTTTCTGTGTTACTGCACTGTGAATAAATGGCTTTAAGGAACGAGACATTCGAGACTTTGCCATGGGAAACCTGGGGTTGAACTGATGAGGAAACCTGGTCTGATTGTGTGAGTGGGAACGTGTTTGGTCACTGCAACCTCCTGACGTGAAGGGGTTTCAGTCCCAGCAATGAAAGTCTCTGGCCCTGGGAGTGAGGCTGCCAGATAGTCATGTGAATGTTTCCTGAACATGGGGATGATTAATGTATTGTCATTATTTTGTAAATATTCTGTTAAATACCTTTTTTGACGATTGTCTTCCCATGGCTTCTTCTGCCTTTGCTTCTGGTGCCCTGTTCTTTGGTGTTTTCCCCTTGTTACTTCTCAACACCTCCAGCACAAGCACCTAGAGCCCCCCCCCTCCATTCCAATACAGCACCCCACAGTTCCATTCCCAGGATAACTCTCCTCCTCTGCTCACTGAAGATGCTTCCAGTCTCCTGGCATTTTCCAGCCCACAAAATCATAGCTGGAATACTCTGGGACTTGTACAGCTCGTCCTTTCACATCTTTTTTATCAGAACAGCCGCCTCAGTCTTGCTTACTTGATATTGCCCCTCAGCTTACTGAATGTTTAAAAGCATAAAGAAATCCCTAAGAGCTCAAGCAAAGAGTTGCAATTAGCATTAATGACTTTTACTGCAGCAACTTGGCATTGTCAAAAAAAAAGAAAAAAAGAAAGAGGAAGGGACAAATGCTATCTTTCCCCAATGTGCTCTGACCACATTTCCAGTTGCAAAGCTGACCCAAGCTCATGTGTGTGAGGAAAATAAATTCATTTCCCTGCCAGGCTCCTGGCTTCTCCATCAAAATAAAACCTGGCACCACATGACAGTACGTGCCATTCCTCGCCAACCACACTGCATGCTCCAAGCAAAGGCTATTCCTGGCATGACCTGTTGTCCTGGGGTGCAGGTCATAGTTGTGCCCATGAGCCATGCACGCACACCCTGGTATTTCTGACTGCAGTGTATTTGTGTTTCTGCTTTCCCTCTGGCTCTTTGCCTTTTACATTTGCTTCAGAATGCCCATCCACCTTAACATAGAAAAAAAAAAAGAAAAGAAAATAGTCTAAACACTTTTTCTATCAATCAGGCAGTTTCTTCTACTGCTTATTCTGCTGCAGTTAATCTTCCCAAAACCCATCCTTCATTTTAATAATATAATAATCAGGCAGTTCCAATAACTCTGAATATTTACTCTGAGATCAATGATATTTTCAACAAAAAGGTGAAGTGTTCTTTAGAAAATAGAAACCAACCTGCAAGCTTACTCTGGATTTCAACTGAATCAAACCCCACTGGAATTGTGCTAAAAAGCTATGATAAATATATCCAAAATGTGAATATTATTTTGGCCCTGCTTGCCTTAGAAATAAAAAGTGTAAGGAGATGCTGTCTAGACTTACACCACTTCTGCCCAGCCCTTGGGAACACAGTTCAGTGACCCTTAAATGTACCTTTTGTACTTTCTGTTTGATGATTTGACAGGAATTTTGTAATTAAGTCAGCTTCTGTCACCAAGTTACAGTTTTCCATGTCAGAAGAAATGCTTTTTCTGGTAGACAAGGAGTGAGGATGTCAGAATATGGCCCTTCTTATTAACCTGCACATAAACAGTTGAGGGCTTCACTGTTTAACATAATTCCCTGGCTGTGTTTTTTTGTTCTTCAAGCCTAGCATTTATTTTACTGTTTACAGCAAGGTTTGTGCTGTCAAGGAGACTGCTGGTAGGGAAGCTCTAGGAGGAACAGAAAGGCTTCTGTGCCTATGAGATGCTTGTTCATATCCCCCAGCTTAATACACAGCAAAAAAAAATCCTGCTTCATCTAATTAGGAACACAGACTAGGAAAGGATCTTGTAGGCAACAGAGCCCACTCCTCTGGTGACTCTCATAACAATAGATGTAATGCTTTCTACTCAACACATCAACCTTTCCTAAAGTCTTAACTTTCCTAAAGTTACGATAACCAGTTTTTCTATAGCTGCTCTAATTGGAAAGTTTCTCCAGAGCTTACAGGTCTCAAAACTACAAATCTTCTCCTAATTTCCAGCCTGAATTCATTCATGGCTAGCTGAATTTGTTTGGGAGGTAGTACATCACCTGTGCTTTACCAACAGACCTTGGTTTACAATACGTCTTCCTTCTTCTATTTCATTATACCCTGCCCATCCTTCTCAATGGAACTTGTTTTTCATCCTTGAGTCCTCCTCTTGGTTCCTTCCCCCTCACCCTGCCCCTACACCTGCTCCCTGCGGGACCATCCTTCATTAACAAAGCACAGCCCTTCACCCCTTTCCTTCCCTGGCACTGGACCTGTGTGACAGCCCCTGGTGACCTCAGTGACAAAAGGAAGGGCCTGTGCCTTGGCCAGGGAGCTCATTGCCCTGCTCTTGTCTCTGCTGCCAGTGGCTCTCACTGAGCATTTATTGGTTTTCTTAACTGCATTTGCCTCTTAACTGCATTTGCCTGCCTTCATTCTTCCCTCCTTCTTTTAACACACATAGAAAATGAAGGTGTGAACACTCTTACTTGAGTCATTACCTCAAGGCTTCTGTTTTTCTTCCTTAGCTTCCCCTCCAGCGGTCCCCAAAATAAAAGAAAAAATTTTTAAAGGATAAAATAATATAGACTTGTGCAAGGAACAGGAAAATCTCCCACCCAAATGAATGCCAATAGCTGCCAATTCTAGGCTCTTGATTTTTGCATTCAAGGCTGGGAAACTCTCCATATATCTGGAGGGATATAAACGAGCTGATACTGGATAACATTCAAATGAATACATTCTATGAGAGCTGAAATATATTTTGCAGAAAATGTGTAGACAAAATAAAGTCTACGGAAGGACTTCATCCAAAATTAAAAGCAAGCACCTATCTCTTCTTAACAAAAACATGGGGAAAACCATCCTTTCTAATTCTCAATCTAAGCAGAAGGAAGCAGAGAAAATTTGGGCCAAATGGCATTTGAAAATATACCAAGGTGGGGAGTGCACAGTGAGGATACTTGGACATTGTGGTTCAGCTGAAGAGCTGCATTGTCTCCACTTCTTCACTCATTCTCACCACTGTCTAGTTCCAAGATCTTTGTTTGTATCAACAGTCAGAGCATCTTTCCCTCTAAAAAACATGGCAGTTATTCAGAGTCCTGTCTCAGAGAGATGATGTCTCCTGTAATCAAACCTGTGTGGTGGTATGATGCCTGACAAACTTCACCAAATTTTGCAGATTTATTTTTCCTATGTGCTTTCACAACCAGTGAAGCCTAGAGCGTGCCTCTCTGTGTGTGTCCCACTTGTGTTTGCTCTTTTCAAGTAAGGATCTGCTTTCCCCCAAAGACATTTTGCTGTGAAAATCATATTATAATGAATCTGTGTTCATTCATGATGCTGACAATGATAATTTATCTGAGGTTACCTAAAAATTTTATTTCTTTTGGTAATGAAGTCTATGGATTTGAAGACTATGTCATCTGCAGTGACATGTCAATAGAAATGAAAATTCATTTCAGTAGAGAGAAAGAAGGAAGGGAGCAGCCAAGCAAGTGAACAAGCACACTGTCTTTCAGAAGTATTTTAAAACATAACTGAAAATCTCTAGATTTCTAAATTGGCTCAGTAAGATTTCTCATATAAGAGAAAAATACCCTCTATGATGGACATATAAATTTGATTGTGCCCACAATGAATAGTAATTGATTTTCTTAAAGAAGGGGGATGGGGCATGGATTCAGGAAAAAGTAGTTTATTATGTTTAAATTCTGCAACTATCACTCTAGGCAAGTTCTCTGATTTCCAGCAACAACCAGGAATTTAACCTATCAGCCACTACAACAGCTCTTGTATTTAGAGCAATCCCCCTTTCATTGGTTCATCAGTTAAATGCAAGAAGAGACCAAGATTTTAAGAAAGTGTGTGGCACAAATTTTCTGTAGACCATTAGGGGAGTATGGAGGCTTCACAGCATCCCATTGTCTCTGCCCAGTGTAACTGCATCCCTTGAGGGGGGTGAGATGAGGCCAAGTACAGTTCCTCCACCTCTTCCTCTTTCCTGGCTGCCCCAGCAGAGGGACATAGCAGCAAATTTTAAATGAGCCAAACCAGGTGATAGGACAGCCTAACAGCAGCACTGTTGTGAACTTATTCCACTGCAAACAGCTGATCCTGATGCCTGAATAAAGTAATTTAAATCTTGCTCATGTATCTTTCCATAATGCTTCCAAGTGCAGTACAGCTGCCAGGTCTGTTTTAGGTATGTGAAGGGGTGGATGAAGAATGTGGAGCACTGCTGGTGATGACTCTCTGCTAGCTGGTCATCAGGGGGCATGGATCATGCCATGCACTTGCCCTCCTTTGAATGCAGTCATGGGCAAGAAAAGTCATACCCTTCACATTCCAGATGTGACCTGCTGCCTGTCTGACACCAAGCACATCTTCCTCAGTAGCTTTGGACAGCAAGTGTCCACAGTGGAGTGGTGGTGGGCACTGTGAGTTTGCTCTCCAGACACACTCTGGAGAAGGCTGCATCCGTGTAACCTTTTGTAGAACATGAATGCAGCAGAGTTTCATTTATAGGCATTTTCCAATGGTAGAAAGGGATGAGAAAAGTATCTTCTGGGTACAAGAGTACCCATCATCCCACAGAGGACAGAATAGGGTGTGTGGGATCTCAATGTATCTGTAATCTTGCTTCTAATGGCTCTAAATCTCCATTTTAATTGCTCATGACACCATAAGGTGGATGTTGATAATAAATTACATTAATTAAACAGTGCTATATAAAAAGGGCTACAGAAGAGGAGACTAGAAGCTAAGGCTTGGAAGGACTCAGTGTACAAGACTCTTCCTGACACTTTGAGATCACAACAAAGGATCACCTATCCTGTCAGCCATATAGTAATGTCAATTAGAGGAGCAGTGGTAGGTGGAGTTTTATGGGGTGTGAGCCCCATGGGGTGACCTCCACAAGTCGTTCTGCACCCACTCTGCTGCTGGCAGGGTGGCCTCTCAACAGGCCTGCTCCCTAAAGCCTGGTTAAGTGGTGCTTCATGTGTCTCTCTAGAATTGTGTGGAAAAACCCAAGAGCTTATAGGGATGTTTCAGGGGAAATGGTGTCTCTGGGCCCACACAAACCTGCACAACTGGGGACGATGGAAAGCCATTTCTCCCCTCTCCTGCTGTCCTAAATTATTGTCTGTGCCATCCTTCTGCTTTCTCACAGGGAATAGAGACCACCAGGAAACACATTTAAAAATCATCTGTGGCACACAGAAGGAGAAGAGAGAAAGTTGTTGGTACATTTCAGCAAGCCTCGTTAAAAACATCTCTAGGCACTACAAAGTGCATGTTATCAATATGCATATGTGATGTCTCTGAGGCAGAGTTGCCTTTAAGGTACGTATTCAGCAGGACAACATTTTCCCATGTGAGGCAAGGAACAACAGTGAATCATATGTGTAGGAGGGAAAGGCCTTCGGGCTATGTACAGTATTTATTCCCTTTTGTGTCTTGCTTCCCCCCTTCCCCTCTTTTATTAATGGCTTTTGCAATTAGTGGTAACAGGGTATTGCTAGCTGGCAGAAAGCAGTGACTATGCAGTCGATTCTTTGTGGGAAACTGGATGTATAGGGGAAGGAAATGATGCTTGTGTGCTGGCTTTGCTCATCCTCTGACCCCCGAGCAAGAGCCAGCCGGCACGGCATTTGTGTTCAGCACTTGCCTCCCTGGCTGAATGTCACATTACTTGACCTCACATAAATACACATGCAGATGTAGAAATGCAGAAGGTGAGGCCTTCTGTGTGCAGTGCACACATTAAAAATTCCTACTGAAGATATCAGCAGGAGGCCCAGAGAAGCTGGGTTAGATTTAGAGGGAATCCGAAGGAAAAGTATGGCACCTCACTCTGCCTGCAATCACAGGTCGGGTGAGGTTTTATTTCTCACCCCACTAAAGAGGGATTCCACCCCAGACCCTTTCGTGCTGGAAAGCATTGCAAAAAACACATGCAGATGCACCAGCACAGATGATGAATCCTGCCGTATTTTGGGATGCTAGCTGAGTTCCCCATGAGCTGATGGAACAGACCCAGAGCTCAGGATCTCCCTAAGAGCCAGTGAATAATTTTCAATTGATGGAAACAGTGACACAAAGACAGCAGACAACAGATAACCTATGGTGTCCTGATTTCAACAATAAATTACAGCCAAGCAAGACAGAATACCCAAGAGGATGTAGATGTGAGTACCCAGGAGGGTGCAGATGTGAGCATCCAGGAGGGTGCAGTTTTCTTACAGTTCCTTCTTCTCCTTGCCTTCCCTCCTCACTTTTCCTTAGTTCGGCTAAACTAGGAGACTAGTTTAGAGACTCCTGCTAAAGCTGAAATGTCATAATGCAATACACTGTATAATTATGGGAGTAGAAGTGACCTAACAAATTTTACCTCTGAATAGAGTGAAAGAATTGAGAAAGAAAAATGAAAGCTGGCATCACTGGGCTGGCAGTACTATAATTTCCAAGCACTAGTAGCAAGATATTTCTGATTGGCAAGTTCTGCTGCTTTCTCCCTTTTTTATTCTCGTTGGAAAAGCAGAGGGGCACTGAATAGAGGGGAAAGGGTAGAAAGGAAAATGGGCAGGTGAAGTGAGCAGGGAGCACCTCATAGGAGAGGATGTGAGAGGGGTTGCAAGAGAAAATCAGAGGCAACTGCTCATGGATGAGAAAAGAGCATCTAGAAAAGAACAGAAAGGTTTTGAGGCACCAGTGAGTGGAAATGGTTGGCAGTTTCCTGTCAGAGAGGAAAAAATGTCATTTTTTTCCTGTGGAAAATGCCGTTTTAATAACTGTCTATCAGATAATAATTCTTTGAGAATTTTCAATTTTACCTGACTCTTATTTTAAATTTGTGTTGGAGAGGAATTGTCACGCAGCTGGAAGCTGACATTTCTGTCAGGCTCTTATCATTCACGTTTTCTACCTAGAGGCAAAGAGCGTGAGATCCTTCCAATCTGGGAGCTACAGCTGGGCTGACAGGGAGGCACAGAGCCTGGTGCTTGCTTCCAGCCATCTGCCTGGAAGCCTCACACCATGGCAATTCTCTCCCTCTAGGCAAAAGTCAGGCTGACAAGAGCCTTTCAAGACAAGCAACCAGCAAATCAAATAAAGCCTTTGTTCCTTCAGACTGGAATGTTTCCCTTTTCCGCCCAAATGAGACATGGATGTACAAACAATTTTGTGAGAAAAGTCTGACTCTACAGATGACCTTAAAGAGTACAAAGGTCCTTTGGTACCTGCTTGCTTCTCCTTCCACTGGCTAAATTTCTTGACAGACCAGTTATTTTATCCCTGAATTTCACATGGTTTTAAGCAGGATGAGTTGCCCTGGGGAAAAAGGCACCCCTGTGCAAAATTCTGTCCCTGGGAGTGCTCAGAAACCAGGAATATGCTTGAGTTCCTGGCTGCTCTGCCTCCTCAGTGTGCCTCTAACAGGCATTTACTCTGCTCTTACTGTGTTTGTTGTCCAGCTGACTCAATTAAGCAACATGTAAATCTGGCATCAGTGCTGGTATACACATCAGGCAGCAAATTTCACTGGCTCTGGTAGGGACCGTTATCCAGCCTACCTGGCTCCTGCAGGGTCTGTCAGATTCTGCAGAGGGCCCCACAGACCAAGATCTATGAGTGGCTGACCCTGCAGACTGCTTCCCACTGGACTACAGCTGGACTATCCTCTAAATAAAGATGATTTTGAGCAAATAGGAGAAAGCTTTTCATGACACTTGTAAAAAATAAATAAATAAATAGACCAAAACCTCAATGGAGACTTTTCTTCTATTCAGAATCCTATGAGATCTGGGCACTGAAGTTCAAGAAGAAGGAAGGTCAAGTGAAGGCAGTCCAGAGGAAAGCAACAAGAGCAATCAGAGATCTAGAAAATGGGAAAGACTAACATGAATAATTCTTAGGGTCCAGAAGAGGCAGCTGGAAGAGAGTACTGAGAGATAAGTTAAATAGGGTCCACTGGATGGAAATGTTAGGAAAGAATGGATTTCACTTCAATCAGAAAATTTATATGTGACTCAAGGAAGAGTCTGGAAATTATAAGGATAGAGAATGAATTGACAGGAGAGTTTTTCAGGTAGATATTCTGGGACATCTTCAAGAACAAATCAGAGAAAGATCTGTCAGAAATAGCAGTTGATCTTGCCTTGGGTAGGGGGAAGGATCAAATGACTTTTTATGTCCTTTCCAGCCTGATGTTTATGTGTTCTATGCATTTTGATGGAAAACTGTGGTTTGGGTTTGCATGCTTTTTCTAGGCACTTAAGTTGACCGGGAAGCACATATGTAAAGGGAATCCAAATGTGTCAGGGGGAAAAAAAATAGAGAAATTTAAAAAAAAAAAAAAAAAAGGAAAGGTAGAGGAAGTCTGCACAGCTTCAAACAAACCAAACAGACTGTCTGAACCTTTAGCAGGGCAGACTCCAGGCAGCTACTCACTGGTTATGCTAAGGATCCAGGCATTTGCCTGAGAGTTGGATGGAAATTGTTATGCAGTTGAGATTGATGTATGTGCTGTTTTGGCTTTGCCTGCACTACATTTACCTGTGTTAAATAAACAAAGAAAGTGCTCTAAGTATTGCTCTAAGAGTGAATAATAAGTGGAACATTTCTTCTTTTGTTAGTAGCTTGTGTCCTTGCTTATTAAGTCTCAGGCTGAGCAGCCAAAGGGAGTGTTTGAGACATAAATGCCAGAGGGGACTCCCACTGCTGAAAGCAAAGGGCAAGCAGCTTGAAATGTGCTACTTCTATTCCTGGAAGACCATGATGATCAGAAATACAAGCTCTGTGTCCTTTACTCCCTGCCTTTTCTTCTCTTCTTCCTGCTCCTTCTCCATCCTTTTGAATAGCATTCAGGAAGTTCAAAACTCATTTGTAATGGCAAACCAGTGATTAACAGAGAGAAATTGTTCTTTTGTCTTTTGCTAACTAAATTAGCAGAGATCAGTTTTGGGTAAACTCATTTTAGTTAGTGGCAATATTAATACTAATATATTCCCTTCTTTTCTCTCTCCTTGAGTCTTTATATTCTGTTTTCAAATCTCTACACCAAGTCTTCTACTCATTTGAAAAATCCACAATATCAGAATATAAGAGAAATATCAAGTCTATCAAGATTCACTTGCCCTTTCAAAACCAAATCCATCTCTCATAAAAAGAAAGGGAATATTTATCCAGTGCTCTGAAAAGTAACAACTTCTCACACTGGACCTTCATGTGTCTTTTAAGTAATTTCCTCATTAAAGCTTCCTCTGCCTTACCAAATACCTCAGACAAAACCAATCTTTGTTAGTCCTTGCAAGAAACATGAGTTTCTTTTCTAAGGAAACAGGAAAAGCACAGGGAACTACTCCGTTTTCGCATCTGTTAAGGTTTTTAGCCCTAGCACAGCTGCTGATCACAACTGCTTGCTATCACCTGGACTGCAAGACACAGTCGTTCAATCTCTACCTGAGACTTCCCCAGAAACTCACAGGAACCAGGGCAGATATTTCAAAGTGCTCCCTCGGCAAAGCAATGGCACGACAGAGAGTTGTTCTAATGTGGAATGAGCAGTGCCGTGCTTTACTTTCTAACAACTCACTCCTGCAATTATTGCCAGATGTTTGCAAATGTTCTGTAAGTCTCCCCTCTAACATTAACTGATCCTCCCAAAATTTTTTTCATCATTAAGCTACAACTGGCAAAAAAGAAAAAAAGACAAGGGGAGTCATATAGCACTTTTCCTTTTGTTTTTTATTCCTACTGTTAGTAATAGAAATAAAACCACTTGAGTAATAGGGAAGTCCACAGTGCCACCGAGGCACCTGATAAGAATTTGATTTTCAATTCTCTTATCTAAATTATATACTTCAGCCTCAGTAATGTGAGCTGCCCTTCTATTTAGTCATGTAATTGAAAAAGTTGATATTTCATTGCCGGTGTACGCCATAATTTTGCAAAGAAAGAAAACCTATCTATTCTAGATAATGCTTATTAATATACAGATGAAGTGTCTCAGATAAAAATCTGATTACACTGTTCCCTAATATACTTGTATTTGTAGGCAGGAGAATTAAATGTATTGACCACTTCATCCTTCTTTGGATCAGCTGCTGGAGGATTTACCTGCAATTACCTACTGAAAATGAAATAAAAGATTAGTAGAAATGAGATGTCACTTTGGACTTACAGCTCCTGTTGCCAAGGAAACCTTAGAGTTAGCATCCTGATTAGGGCAAAAATTGCTGTTACCCAGCTGAACCTTTGTCAGCATCTGAGTCTGGCAGAGCTGCAGTTCCAGTTTGTCTGGCCAGGGACAGTGATTTCCCACTGTCATCTCCTGGCTGACTGAACAGCCCTTCCTCATGGTGCCCCATCCAGACAGAAGCTTACAAAGATACATGGCAAGGACTGTGTAGCTGAATTACACAAATGAAACACCAGTGCAATTAGATGGATAAAGGGAGATATTGATGGAGGATGGACATTAATTATGTTTAATCCCCACTACCCCAGTACAAAACAATTCAGAGCTATCCAAGCACCCAATGCATGCCAACAACTTCTACAGGAACACATTTCATGCAGGAAGATCAACAATGGAGAGACATCAGTCAAGTGAGAGCTTGGCAAGAAAACCTGAAAAAGGACTTGAAACAGTGGAGTGAGGCCGAAGAAAATGAAAAGTATTCTTATATGTTTGTGCCTGGGCCTCCAGAGAGGAAAAACATGTGGTTATGAAGAAAGAAATGGAGATGGGAAGAAAAAAATATGGTAATACCCTCCCTATGATGTTACCTCCTTACACCATCCTAAGGAGACTCCTTTGCACTAATGGAGTGTCAAGGAAAAATAATTTCAGGTGATCTTGACTCTACCACTTTCCCCCTATTGGGGAGCTCCCTTTGAATGTCTCAGTGCTTGCAGCTTCACTTAAGTACGTCCAGTGCAGCACTTCTGACACTGCAAGATGTGGAGAAAGGCTCTCACTTGGGTAATGGCAAGGTAGCAGGTTACAGACAAGTTCAGAGGCTTCAGAAGATAAGTTAATGCTTTTTATTTGTGGAGTTTGAAAGCTGTCAGGGATTAGCCTGTCAGCACAACGGAATTAATTGCAGTCAGCACTTGGCTGGATTCAATGAAATAGATGCTGTTGTGTTTTTGTACTCTTGAACTTTTCTGCTTCAAGTTTATTAGGGGTCTGACTTTTAAAAACACCCTAATTCTCAGAAATTAGAAGAGAAGTACTGTAAGCCGTGGGTAATTTTGTTTTCCAAAGCTTTTGCTATTTCAGTGCATTGCCCATCATTTCAGCCAACACAAATACTGGACTTGAACTACATGCAAATTAGAATGTAAGTCTATAAAATTATCTCATATTTATATTATTAGATTACTTTGTCTCTGCCCTTTGGAAAAGAATCACAATCCCTACGAAATGTAAATGCTTCCTGATCAGTCCATGACCAGAAATGCCAAAACCAAACCACTCCATTAGTTCTTTCTTTAATGTTGCCTAAGCATGGACTTTTACAAATAATCTGGGATTAGTATCTTAAATATGCACAGACGTTCTTGCATTCTTCTATCCACAACTTTAGTACCAAAAGAAACATTACAAATGCCAGGACTGCAGGAGCGTTGAAAGGAAAATTACATTAAGAGCTCAGGAAATACTGCTTGTCTGTGTGCTTATGACATTCATTTCTTACAGACTTGCAAACTTCAGCACTGAAATTTCATGTGTTCCAGTTGAATGCAAGGCCTTTTTGGCTGCAGTGACTTCACTGCCACTTTCAGCAGCCCACCACATCTTTCGGTTGTAAATTACACCGTGTTGTGAAAGGTGTGGCAAAAAGGAAGGTAAGCCTGTACCTTAGCCATCCCAGGTGACAGCAAAATGAGCCATTATGCTGAAATTCTCCCAGAATGTCCCAGGCTGCAAACAGTGCAGTGCAGTTCAGCACTTGCAGCTATGGGAGTGCTGTGTTTCTAAAGTGAGAACTTAAATATGCAGCTTTTTACTGAGGTGGAAAACTCTTTTCTGACCTCAGTAATTCTAAACAAATTGCCATCCCATTGCTAAATTTGATAAAAAAATTTCTTTTATTGTTTTATAACTCTGCTTACTTTAGGAATAGTTTCATCTTGATTTTTTCTTCATTAGCTGTAGGGAAGGCACCCTTCTTTGGAAAATTGTGTATGTACACATATATAAAATGTGTATGTATGTATATATATATTATATATATGTTAATATATATGTTAAATCTTTTTTTTCAGTCTCCAATAGTTATTTGGCAAGTTTGTAGCAGTTTACAGCAGAAACTTTGGTACTTTTGAGCACACTAAAACCTCTTATAAAAGTGCACAATCAAAATATTCTAGTTTGCAATATATTACAATATATTCTACTCATAGCCATGTATCTTTTCTGTCTTAAGAGTTGAAGGTGAAGTAGTAACAAAATAAGTGAATCTTATTATGTATGGAAACACAGCTAAAGGGTTGCTGTTCCAGATATAATAAGACTATTTCCTTTGTTCATTTTCCCAAGAGTTTTTGGAATTCATTATAAGTTCAGTAAGAAGACAGTACAAGGAACAAAAACTCTCCTTTAACCCAAATGAGAGAACACATAAAGTTGTTTTTACTACCTCCCCATCATGCAAGAGCACCCTGGTGCTATTCACACCACACAGCTCCTCATTCAGTCTCCTCTTTAACTGGATCTCTTCCCTGATACCATGCTCTGAGATATTTGTAGGCACTTTTGCTCTGAGTGGCCATCCTTCCTTGTTCCTGCCCATTCTTCCAGTAAGGATGGATCAGCAAAGGGCCTCTCAGATCCACAGCCAAGGTCTGCTGTGCACCCACTGCCTTGGATTGCCATCCAAGAAGAACCTGCTCACCATCCTCTCCCAGCAGAGAGAAAATAGAAGGAAACAATAAGACTCACAAGAGAAGATCCTCTATTCTGCTGATGGTGCTGGACATGCTGAGGAGGAGGAGAGAAGGGAGGCAGGCGACTGCCTTTGAAGAGATGGTAATGCAGAATGGCTGAGACAGAGACCCAGCTCCCAACTCCTGTTATTATCACATTAGGCAGAATGAACAAGTCAACAGATCCATACCAGCAGTCATAATTAAAAGGCAAAAAGAAGATTCGTGGTTGAATTATTCCTTTCTGGAGTATTCAAGTGCCCTTTTCTTGGCAAACATTTACCACCAAAAAGCTGGGAAATAGTGCCAATATTAGTAGCATATGTAGTGTGTGGATGGAGAGCATAAAAACTGTCAGTGGAAGACTGACATTAACATAAACCATTTTTAACTCCAGGCAGAGAGGAAGTTCATCATTATGTGCCTATCCATCCACAGTGCCTCATGGCATTTACAGCTGCAATCTGAGCTGGGATAGAGCCTTAACTAGAAGGGTATCATGTTAGCTGAGGGTTTTGTGATACTTCCTCTATTCTACAGCAATAATAACTTATTGTCCTTACTCAGGAATTTTTTCTCCTGGTATGGCTGTTCATATCAGCTACTGATATTAGAGGAACTTTTACTGTAAAAACAATAAGGAAATTCTGAAGCAGTTACAGGGAAAGCATCTGCAAAGCTAGGAACAGGGTGAAAGGAGACTACAGCAAGGCAGAGAAGAGACTAATTATCTCTAGCGAAGAAAATGCTTCAGCTTGTTCACCTTAGTAAGGAGTAATCAAAACAAGAGTGGGATTCTACTAGACTATTTTTGCAACAGTATGTTTTCTTTTCCAGATTAGGTTTATGGATTACTAGAATGCTCTAAAAAATAATGATCAGAGACAGGTGCTGTCTGAATTAAGTGAACAACCATTGCACACAGAAGCAGCAACCTTGAGGAAAAACACATTTGAAAATATTCCTTACAAGCATTCATCAAACTAGAATTTTGCAGTTTTCATGTTCCTTCTGTCCAAAGGATAGCTTCTGGTAATGTCTGTCCTGGTGATGAAGGTAAAAGTGAAATTTATGCTTTACAACAGAAAGGAAAAAGACATCTCCAGACTACTTTGAGATTTTGTAGTCTTACACCAAAGGCAAAACAAAAACTAGAAATCCTGATTCCCTTGAAATCGATGGCAAAAATCCATTTCATTCAGTTATTTTAAGATTTTATACCAGAGGGGCATAAAAAAACACCCGAGGATACAATATATATATACCAGTAGCCATCCCACCACAGCAATCCAACATTTAACATATGGGCTGTAATATAGGTGGGTGATCCTGGTCTGATCCTACTAGTAGCTCATCTAATTAGTTCAGGGCTGGTACACAAGTTCAGGTGTAGGCATAACCAAAGACAAACACAGCAACAATTAATATGCATTAAATAAACTTTCCAAGTTATTGACGTTTTGCTGTGCAAAGACTACCCCAAAAAGAAAGCAAAGAGCAAAGTTTGGTTCCACTTGTCCATGGGAAGACTCTTTCCTTAAAATCTGATCTTTTTCTAATAAAGTCTGTCTTCTAAACTGTAGAATTTGAAGCTGAACATCTGTGAAATGAATATTTTCAGTACATGCTAATTCAGAATGTGCTGCAGGCAAAAAAGGTGCAGCAGCTGTGAGCACCACAGGTTCTGGTTGGGTGCCAGTACAAGGCAGTGAGTACACAGCAGACCTTGATTGCTGTGTACAATCCCCAGTTCTGAGAGGACCTCTGCTTAGCAGTCCTTGCTGAAATGGTAGCCAGGAGCACAGCAGGAAGGCCTCTCAAAGCAAAAGTCACTACAAGTTTCGTGGAATATATCAGGGAAGAGATCAAATTAAAGAATCGAATCTAGGAAGTCTAAGAAAGTTCATGATGATTAATCCAATGAGTTTGAAAGAGATGCTGGAAAACAGTGAGTTTAAGAAACTTCCACGGAAGCCAAGGATACACTCTGACCAGTAGGAGGACTGATTTTCTACTCAGTAAAGAGGCTGCACCTGGAAAAAATGTTTGGATCTGGGTTCCCTGTATATATGTGTATATACATATATATAAAAATATATATAAATATAATTTTATATTTTTTGTATATATATCTATATATGTCTGGGTTCATGTGAATGTGTATATATATTTATAAATACAAGAGAAAAAGAAAAATATTGACAAAATTATTCCAGTGTCAAAACTGCTCAATAATTATCAAATGCTGAAAACTGACTGTATTAAATAGGCAGCAGCAGGTCACATCTTGTTTGGAGTATCCAATGGGCTAGATGTCCTCTGTGGGTTAAAAGTTATGGTGTGTATAATACATCATACTCAGCAGTGCTCTTTGAAAATATTAAATCAGATGAAAGTCAGACAAAGGATAGACAAAATGAAATGCTATATTCATTTCTGTATGTTACACTGTGTTTATTTCTGGATCCAGCTAACTGTAATTCAGAGCAGAATTGTAGGAGACGAGAGGGCTGGGGAAAGGAAGGGCTGGAAACTGAAGAGAAGGAAAAGGGAACAGCAAGGAGGTACCTGCTGAAGATTAACAGGGCCATCTGAACTCAACAAGAAGGAGAGAACAGCCAAGGAGCAGTGTCAGAGAGGTAAGAACAAGTCTGACTTGAACAAATCTAACTGAGGCAGGAGCTGGTCTTGCCACTGCAGCAGGCAGCAAGGCGGCACAGGTCAGCACTAGCCTGGAGAGCTGGTAGGACTGTTGATCACACCCAGTGCAAGCATGAGCAGAGTGTCCTGCAGAGCCTGTCTCAGCACACAATAAAATGGGGCAAATATATTCAAGTCCTACTTATTAGGGCTGCCTGGATCCTGGAATATGCCCAGGGCAGAATATTTGCTCAAATAAGAAACCACAAGTGGTAAATATCTAGTGGATTGAAACCTTCCTGGAGAGGTGAGAATGAAGAGTAGGAGCCAGGGCTCTTTTTTCTCTCCAGTTGGACAATATCAAATTTCACTTTCATTTGCTCTCACTCTGGGTAGGACTCCTGAACATGAGAACTTACGAAGCACGCTTCAGTAGTTTCAAGTTCTTTTGGCCTTGCCCTTGAATCCTTGGGTATGGAGGGAGATGGAAAAATGGCCTGAGACCCTACAACATGAACATGACACAGTCTCTTCCATGCTTGCTCCTGAAGCTGTGCCTTGCTCTCCCATCTCAGTGTTGCCATCCACTACTGCAGGGAGCCAGGTGTGCAGGCTTTCCCTTCTGCCATGCTTCTGGAAAGATCCTGGTGCAGACACTGCCATTTTGCTGCTGACAGTGGTCACTCATCTTCACTGCATTTGAGAGGATTTAACCACAGGAGTTGATGAGAGAATAAAGAGATGCTGCAATGGAGGTGCCAAACACAATACTCTTCTTGTGAGCTAAAAAGCTCCAGCTCGGAGGAGGCATGATGGGGATCTGCCCCTTCAGCATCTACACATATCAGTTATGTGCATTCCCTCTCTGTCTTGACATTTTTCAGACCACATCCACTAATCAGTTTAGGGTGCTTACAATAAGTCGTGACAGGACTAACAGAGGGGAGGAGGGAGAACACTTTTTCTTGACCAAGTTAAAGCCAGTCCTCCACAAACCTGAGTAAAGCAGATGAATATGCATGTGCTAATTTGAATATGTGGTTTGTCAGCTATTTGCCTACATGCATTTAACACCCACAGAAGGCCTAAGGCAGCAGCCATAGACTTTCTTCCACTTGCTTTTTGCAGAGATCTTACAGAAGCCCCAAAGGAGTTAAATTACTGGCATTATGATGCTATGAATGACTGATAGAAGTGTATTACTCTCCGAAGCATTGGTTGGCTTAATGTAAGCAAAAGTGCAGCTTGTGCCTAATGGCTGGGATCTAATTCTGCTGGACTCCCATCTATGGCCTCTAGGAGCTCAGGAAAATTGGCTTGTGTTTGTTACATAGTTGTTCTTTTTTTCTTTGTACCTCAAAGAGTGATATAAGCTGAGTCTTGGGGTTAACTGTGGTATTTCAGTGCCTATGTGCAGGTGCAGATAACTGACAAATTAGGGAAGATAATTCTGATTCCTCCATCTTTTGCCTCAGCTGTTTAAGCTCGGTGAAAAATGAGTTTAATTTGGATTTGGCTAGTCAACAATAGTAGTGTACATTATTTGTAAACTGAAACATAGCCCAATTCAACTCCTTGACAGAAGAAAATGTTTTATTTCTAGGATGAGGAGGGCTGGGAACAGAAGAAAAGCTAAAGGGGACAGTGTAGAGACAGAAGACAGGAGAAGGGGAGTCTGACCTTAGTGAAACCATTTAGTGAAGATTTTATATGCATGTATGGTTTATATATATAATAAAAAACAATTTGGGTAAAATCTTAATTCTGTTTAAATTAAAGGTTAAAGCAACCTCCATATCAAATTAAGAGAAAGAAAGCACGAAATCCCATTTTTATACACCATTTCCTTAGGGGCTACAGTAAATTTTAAAAATCCTACAGCCATAATGGAAACATGTCTGAGTTAAAGCAAAGCACATTTTCTTAGAAATATCAAGGAATCTTTGTCCAAGGTATGCTTCTCACAGAAATCCTAGGATCCCCTCCACCAGCCTCCTTAGGACACAGCATCTATCTGTGTGCCTTTGTGAGAAGGACCTGTTTATATATGGCTCTGGGGCTTGTTTGGAGGGCTGATAATTATTGAGACTCCCATGTTTCTGTCTCACTGGCGTATCCTTTCTCCCTTTAAAATGTCTGAGTGTAGATGGATGCTGACTGTATGGGGCTATCTTGATATGAGTGTTTCCACACCGACATCTGATACCACAATAATTTCAAGTCCAACATCAGTGATGGTGCCCTTTTCTTTTGACAGCAAAGGGGTTTCCTTTTGCTAAGTAGCAAACTAATGAGCATGCTGAGAAAAGAGCGAAGTCAAACTGTGCTTGTTTGGTAGTTTCATGCTGAGGCCCACAGAAAAAGAAATGTAACACATGAAAAATTTGTGAAGTAATAGAGGCGATGAATGGCTGTCAGCTGGGAGAGTTTGGGGGAAGGATATAACTGAAGAAGGAGATGGAGGGAAAATGGAATGATGCAGCACCACAGACCATGGGAAATTCTGAGTTTTGCCATGCTATGGAGAATCAGAAGACCCTAAAGCCCAGTGGAGATAGGGGTTGATTGAAATGCAGGCAGGGGTTGATTTTCAATCTGCTGATTGAAAAAGATATTGTCTTCACATCAGTATTCTAGAGGAGATTTCAAAAGCATTCCAGAAATTCCCACAGTGATGAGGTGTTCTTAATTGGTAGATAAAACAATTCCTCTGACACTGGGGAAAAAACTCTATTTTACAATATTTTTAATAGCATGTTAGAGATTGGAGCAAAGCCTATGTTACCTGAATTCCTAGATACTGTACTTTCTAATGGAACAGTTGGTTTAGAAATTACAAATTAAATCACTTTCCAAAAATCTTTTCTCATTGCAAAAGTTTTAAATGCTGAACTGTTACATTATTTCAGTAAACATTTCAGTAAAATATCTCATAATCAGTCACAGTATTTAAAGTAAAACACTTTGTATTGTATGCATCAATGCATTTTTTGCCTTCTTTTCACTTTTGTAGTGAAATGAAATTATGTTTGGATGCTGTTAAGGTTGGTTTGATTTCTTTAATTTAAATTAAATCTTTTCAACTCCTGCCATTCCAATGTGCCAACTTTTAACCCAAGAGGATGGTGAAACATCTGCAGAAACTCAAATATTAGCCAGACTGATCCCCTCTGTACAAGGCAAATGAGCATTGTGTAAATAAAAACCCTGTGTGTTGATTTCCAGCTTCAGACTTCTCTCTTCTTTGCACTGGAAATAACTTTAAGAAAATTTCACTTGTCTTTGCACAATCACAAGCTTTCTCTGGGGCCTGCAGAAGGCCTGCAGAAGGGATCAGTCTCTTCCAAGGTCTTTGCTGACATCCTGTAGTCAACATCCCTTTCCTCTTCCCATGGGTCTCTCGCAGAGCATCACAAGTGGAAATCATGCCCAGAAATGCTCTCTTATGCACCTGCTTTCCATTCTGCTTTTTTCATCACAGGCAGTTTTCATCACTGGAGACCAGGGTATTCTTTGACTTATTCTTCCCCTCATTGAACTGCTCTAAATACTTGTTTTATACTTTCAAATCCAGATTCTTGCCTGTTCTCAGGCATTTCTCAGATAATCTTTAAACTCTCTGTAAATATCAAATTGTATAATCCCAGTTATAGCTGCCCCTCCCTTTACATCTATAGGGAAGGCAGTTTCTATGGCTAAGATGTGAAAACAGCTGCAAAGACAAATATAATTGCAATATTGTCACCTTTAGTAAATAAAACATTTAGAGTAATTAAGTAACAGTAATGTAATAGATTGGGAGTAAAATGCTGGCTCTATTACCTGCATCTACTACGCTTGTATCTTGACTTAGTTTTTTTCTGAATTCTGTATTTTGGGAGCATAAAACTAAATGTCAGGGCTGCTGTTTGCAAAGTCTTGGGGAGTGGATGTTATTATCTTTATTATCTCTCTTATTCTTACCTTCTATGTCTTCTGCACCATCTATATCTATAACATGGGTATTTTTATAACCCATTAAGGCTATGAAGCTTAGCACATAGAGTTGTGGCACTATGCTGTAAACAAGCATTTCATTTACACAGAGGTTGCCTTTTTTTCTTTTTTTAATAAAGGTCCTTAGGGAGTAACTCTGGTGTTCATTTTGCAAGACACACTCCCCCGAGGTCCGTCAGGCAGAGTGCAGAATGCAGGGAACTCTGCCCATGGCAAAATGCCGCAGCTTCAGGAACAGCTGCCGAGCTCCACAACACGTTTCCAGGCCCTCCTGCCCAGCAGCTCCCCAGTCTCTCCCACTTGGGATGAGAAGCACCAAATAGAGCATGCAGAAGAGAGAAGCTGGATCTTTGCTTCTGATCTCCAGATGGAACCTCCCCGCCTGCTTCCTGGAAACACTTTCAGGAAGTGAGTGGTTGAAAGAAGAGAGGAAGCATCTGCATCAAGGCTTGGGGATAGAAGAATAGAGTAGCATAGCATAGCATAGTATAGCATAGCACAGAACAGAACAGTATAGAATAGGAGTATTTCAGTTTCAAGGGACCTATAATGATCATCTAGTCGAATTGACTGACCACTTCAGGTGTGTTCAAAAGTTAGAGTAAATTATTGAGGCCATTGTCCAAACACCTTTCAAATATCGACGGTCCTTGGGCACTGATCACGTCCTTAGGAAGTCTGTTCCAGTTTTTGAACGCCCCCTTGGTAAAGAAATGCTTCTTGATGTCCAGTCTGAACCTCCCGTAACATAGGTTTGACCATTCCCATGTGCCTGTCACTGGAGAGAGGAGACCAGCATCTGCCTCTCCACTTTCCCTCCACAGGAAGCTGTAGGGAGCGATGAGGTTACCCCCAACTTTCTTTACTGCAAACTAGACAAATTCTAAGTCCTCAGCCCTTCCTCCTAGGACATGCCTTCCAGCCTTTTCACCAGCTTTGTTGCAATTTGATGAGGCATGGAGACAAAGTCATTTTTGCAGCACTACTCTTTCTCTTTTTCCTGATGCTGCTCTTTGATCAATGGTAGAAGAAAGCAGCTCTCCATGTGCTTATTTTATGTTGGCTTCTTCCTGAAGCTTTTCCGTGTACTTTGAAAAAGTCACATCTTTGCAGCAAAGGCAGAGATGAAGATGCCATAGCCCGCAGCAACCGGTGCCTCATTTCCTGAGTCAGTTTCTCTTTGGCTGCCACTAGATTTCTGCCTGGGGAGCCCTGAGGTCCAGCATTATTAGTGGTATCATTAGTAAAGGGTGGCATTGACTTGGTGAAGTACAAAGGAATATTTTTATATCCTGAGCTGTGATACAACGTGAACCATAAGATCATAGAATCATACATGGAAGGGACATTTAAAGGTCATCCAGTTCAGCTCCCTTGCAATAAGTAGGAACATCTTAAACTAGATCAGGTTGCCCATAGCCCTGAGCATTCAAGCCTGGCTTTGAATGTTTCCAAGGACAGAACATCTACCACCTCTCTGGGCAATGTGTCCCAGTGTTTTACCATCCTCGCTATAAAAAATTTCCTCCCAATATCTAATAATAAGCAGTAACCAATAGACTGAGCACACTGCATGTTAACTGCAAGCAAAACAATTGCTTCTATCATTTGCAGTCTACATTTTAATACTTGCATTCTGAAATAGTCATACAAATGTGTGCCTCTGTCCTCCTGCACTGCTCCATGCAGGAGAATGGAAGCTGGGATAAAGATATCCATTCCCTCACCAGAAATGTGTGCTTTCTCAGCAGCTCCATAGAATTTGGACATTGATTAGCTGGTAGTAAAGTGTTAGAAAGCTTAGAGATCTACTAATGGAATATCAATACTGCAAACCTTGCAGGTTGAAAACTCAGGATATCCACGCAAAGGATCCTGTGGGATTATTCTACTTTCTCCTGAAACTCCATCTGGTCACCCAAATTACTATTATTTTAAAACTCTTGCATTATCCTTTCCTGAGAAGGAAAACCTTCAGTAAAATCTGCTGGAGACATGTGGTGTTTTTACTACATGTGGCCAGTTTTACTACTGGCCCCCAACATTTTTAAAATCAAGCAGTTTTATTTACCTCTGCTACATCCGCTCCTACAAAACTCCATCTTCTCTGCTGTCTTTCTACTAGCAAGACAGGCTGTGATAAGGCATGGGGCACATCTTCCTTTTTATTTTTACCACTGCTGGCTCCCAGGAGCTGGAGGGGAATGGGTAGGATCTTCCACTTAGCCATCACACATGTACTGGGGAAAATTCTTGGCATAGAATTTAATGCTACTAGCAAATTTTGTCACGTATTTTGGGAAGGAGTCTGAATATCAGATTATAATACCTTGCATCAAAGTAGACTTTCTGCTTTTGTCTTTCAAGGGTTGCTAAATGAAAGACTTGCATATACTTATGAGGCTTTTCCCATTTCTCTGGACCTAAGAAATTATGCAAGGAAATGTTGTTAATTCTATGCCTAGAATTCTTCTGGGGAAAACTGCAGATTTCTTCCTTGAATTCTTCAAGTAACACGGGCACTGTGTATGTTCTGAAGTTATTCCTTGAGAACATTACTCTTCTGGAGAGACAGCAGTTCCTGTCTGGTGTTTATATTTGTCTCTGTTCAAGGGGAGGCAAAATTAAGAATTTAAAAGAAAACATGAAACAGTTTGGGAGGTTCTGATGCCTGCCACCACTAGACTGAAAGTGTAGGTCTTCTTGAAAATTGTCCTGAATACTAAATACTGGCTGTTTACTATAAGCAAGGATCTGTGTGGTTTGTCAGATAATTAATCTCCTTTACTCCTATTTACCTGCAGACCACCTCCCTCCCCTACTATCTAATTTCTGGCCCTTTCCTATTCAATCCACACACAAATTTAAAACATTTATGCTTATTTTCTGTGCATAATTCTTTTCAGTCAAAAATGGGTTGTAAGCCCTGCTTTGTACTTACCCAGATTAGGTCTGCATATGTAAATGTCTGGCTTCCTTGGGCTTATTCTGTGTTCTTCCCCCAGTGCAGAGCACTTTGGCCCTCTGACTCAGAAGGGTGGAGCATTTGCTTCTACTGCCTTGCCTTACACAATTATGTCTTAGTTGTTGTTATTTTACAAGAGATTTCTCACCTGGTAGTGAATTACTGTGATAACAGTATCTGTAATTAGCAGTAGGATATAGGACTTCATCTATACATGCCTGTTCAAGCAAGTCTCCTTTTAGATTGTTGGCAAGTTGCCTGATGTTTGGGTCGTTTGTATTTTTTAATTTGAACAAAATATTTGTCATGCCAAAATAATCTGGGGTGCCTGACCCTGAGTGGCTTCTGCCCTCCTTTGAAACCACTTTTCCCAGCTGCCAAGTTGGTCCAGGACAGGGGTAAAGTGCTTTTCAACCACAGAATGGAGTGGCTCAAAATTACCAGAAAAGAGGAGATTAGACCAATTAAAACTAATTCTGTGTTTTAAGACATAGGCACAGAACAAAGCCAGGATTTGAACAGGTCACAGAAATCACCTGCATGTGGAGGTCACAGCCTGTGTGTAGCTTTTGCAATACTTTCCAGAGAAAAGAGATGAGGGAGCACAGCAGATGGGCTTTGCACAGAAGTCATCCTTTACAAAGTGCAGAAGTTCATGAGTTCTGGATTAACAGACACAAACTTGTATTGCATCAAGTTATCAGATTTGTCTCTCAGTGCTCAGCTCCTTGCCTTGGCTGCAACTTTTGTAAATTACCTGGGAGTTTTGAAGGTATTAGTGCCTTTCTCTGTTGTGTCTGTAACAACATTAAGGGTGAAATAATTTTCTTACAGGTTTAGAAATAATGTTGTAAGTACCTGCTTCAAATACGGCCAAAGTTAATGGGAACAGGCTTAAGTGAGTTTCAGTCAAGGTCTGGGGATTTCAAACAGTTGTTCAGAATTGCCTACATTTATTACATTATTACATGGTTGTCTGAGCTATAGTGGGTACCCAAATAGCCAGGACAGTTTTCAGCTGCCAGCAGAGCTGCTCCCTGGGCAGGGAAGCAGTGCTCAGAAACCAGTCTGAGTTTTGACACCACCAGACAGCTCCAGTCCTCCAGCACAAGGTGTGAGCTCTGCAATCACAGCACATCACAGGGCAGCAGCCAAGACCCCAGCCCCATCCCCCCTTTTCCCCTGGGCTGTCAGAGAAGGTGGGTGAGAAGTCAGGTGGCATTAGCCTGTCCCAAGGTCTGGGCTGCCCCCGGGGGGTTCCTCACCCGGCTCCAGCTGTCATTTGTATCCATGTATGACCAGTCTCATCTCCAGAGCTGCAACAAGTGCCTCAAACATCATCCTCCTCACCCTTGGTCTCCTCTGCAGACAACAGGACTGAGATGAACACTTTCTAGGAGCAGGAGTGTTATGGTCTGGTGCCTTCCAAGAAGTTTTCATTTTGTCACAGTGTCCCAGCAGAGAATCAGCTCTCTCCCAGGCTGGATGCCAGACACACATGTAGCACTGATAGTGTCTCTGCCTCAGGAAATTCACTGTCAAGAATTTATAGCGGGGCTACTTAAAACATTTTTACCATTTTCTGCTGGGTAATTTTATCATTATGATTTTATGATTAGGAAGGGAGCATAGTGTTTTCTTCTTTGTCAGGCTCATCTTACACATAATACCACCTTCAGACGGGTAAACCTCATCCTCTACCCGGAATATGGGACGGATAACCAAGAAAGCAAATAATTTGTGGTAATACAGAGTGATCCAGATGCATTTACACTCTGAGTTGGGTCTATAAGCCAAAACATGTAGAAGCTACCGGAGCCACAGCTCATAAGATTTTATGGTAGTTCTCTGACAAAACTCCAACCTTTCTGCAGCTTATTCAATTTGCAAAAGGTGAAGGAGAATGTAGGAACTGCAATGACTGGTTTTGCACAGCTTGATGCTTGTGGTGGTCTCATCTCCACCTGCTGTCAGTCTGAGAAGTGCCTTGATGTATCAGGTTCTGCCTGCAAATTTCTAGCTTAGAAATTCCACATACAAGCTTCCTAGAATTGACTCCTAATGTTTTTCAGTCAGCCCTTCTCCCAAGCCTGGAGGTTGCTGACAACACCTTTGCTTCAAACCCTAATCCTAATACCTACACCTCTCTCTAGTTCTTGCCTTTCTAGATGTGCTAAAGTGATTTTTGTGCTGTAATTTTTGGAACTGTGGGATAAGGAAAAAATACCTTGCACATTAAAGCTACAGTTGACCCTTTGAGGTTGACTGTTTCTCCTTCAAAGATGTACTTTCCTAACATAAACATGCTTATGAGAAGGGAGGGAGCAACAAACCCAAACATGTATTCCTTTTCGGTAGGAGAGAATCGTTCCTGCCAGAATATGAAGAATTCCTGTATCCCTGACAAAACAATTGATTGATGTGCTCTCCCTAATAGCTCATAATGAACCACAAACAAGCTTTTACAGTAAGGATAAGGACTCACACTCTTATAGTGTCATAGATAGACTGCACAACCAGAGAATTGAACAAAGAGCTGAAGAACAGCACAGCTAAAGGGGGACAGAGTGTGCTTTTTAGCACTGTACTAATTAAAACATTGGGCCTCTAAATTACAATCTTTTCATTTTTGGGGGTATTTAAACACTCAGATTGCATAAAGACATTCTTCCAGTTAGTGTGTTGGAAGGAAATCCCTGATCCTGAAAGAGATGCACTTTAGTGCTTCCCTTCCTCCAAGAGATCACTGAAGATCTATGCAGGAAAAAGTCACAGGCAGGCCCTTTGATTGAAATCACCTGAGACCTACAGTATTCTATTGTGATATAGAATATTTGACCTACAGCAGTGTCTGTAAAATACACTTGGCACCTACATCAAACCTGCTGAAATCAGGGTGCACTTCCTTATTCACTTGTGTGGCCTTCACTTTTTGTCCTCCTTTTTTTTAATATCTTCTTAAAAGTTTTTTTTTTTAATTAAATTGTTTCTTCTTGTAATAAACCAGACTTTAAAAGAAAATTAATTAGTGGATACCCAAAGTACTTATTTAATGCTTTTCACCCACATATCTCAATCACAAGGTAAGTTGAATATGCATGGGTTTTACATCCATATCACTGGGGTAGGAGAAGCATGCATTGTCCAAAAGATTCAGCCAAGGTCAGAGCAAGACAATGGTGTAGAAAGAGATTCAAGTATCCCTAATTTCCCAGGTTGTATCCACAGGAGAATGTTTTCTTTTACATGAAAGGAGCAAAAAAAGCTTTTATTCATTCATGGGAAAGAAGGAAACAAGTATCCCTGAGGATGAAAATAAATTGTTAGTCCAAACTTCATAGAAAGTTTTTATGCTGTACAATTTACAATATCCAGCAAAGTCCAAGAACTGCAGCACTAAATAATAGACACAAATTAAAAGTTATAAGCAAAGGTTAAAAACATATTTTTTTAATAAAATGTGGGAGGAAAGGAGGAATTGGTGTGGCAGAAAGCTTCAGGCAAAAGCATTGCAAAGGACTGGAAGCATGAAGCCTCTTGCACCAAGATGTGAGTTTATATTAATCTACAGCAACCACAGTTACTCAAGTTGAAAAGTATACTGTGCAAACACATATACACAGAGGGAACAGCATGTTAAAATACAGTTTAGGTTGAGTTTGAGACAGCTCTCTATTGCTTTAGTTCACACAAATAGTTCCAATGCAGTTGATGGTGCTATCTGTGAGACTAAAAAAGAAAAAAGTCTCTGGGGCCCAGACCAAGTTCTGGCTTGGTCAAACACTGAACAGCTGGAACATATTTTCAAACGTCTTTTTTTTCCTGACTACTATTTCCAAGAGCATTTTCAGCAAAAGTCTACTTTGTTTCTTTCCCTGTTTTAAAACTTTCTGGCCTCAGCTAAAGCAAAAAAAAAAAAAAAAAAAAGAAGTGACAAAAGAGCCCAGAAACTGCTGGAAGAAAAAAAGCCTGTTGTGGCTGGTGCACAAGCTGACATGGAGTGTATTCTACCTTTCTGAGGCAGGAGCCCTGTTTGTCCTCCCCTTGCTATTTTTTCACACACTGTGTGCCAGTGACAGGTAAGTCCGTGCTCTTGTTCTCTGTATGTTCCCACTGTATAAAACACAGCAATTGCAGGAGCTAATTGCCCACATGGCCACTGCTGCTGTGCTCACAGATGGGTGCAGCTGTTTAGGGAACATCTCAGTACTCATCAGTTGCACAAGGGTGTGACCAGGGGAGTAAATTGCATCAGGCACAGGACTCTAGCAAGAAACCTGTCTGGAAAGAAATTGCTATGTGGAATCAAACGCAGAGAACATGAAGTTCTCACTGAAGCAACAGAAACTCACCTTTAAGGGAGTTAGGTTCAATTTCCAGGGTTCAGCCTCAGATTTGTTTGATTCTGAGCTAGCTAGCTAGATATATCAAAACACAGGTGCAGACAAATCAAAGTCCATGAAATCACCTCCCTCCTTCCTATGCAAAACATCTTCAACACCAGCATTTCTCAGAAAGCAGTAGCTGCTACAGGCAGCCACTGAAACTCCAGATGAGCTCCTCTCTCCAATCAGTTGCTTGGTGGGAGAGGTTTATAATTGGTGGAAGTGTACTGTGAATATCTCCCAAGAGCCATATGTTTCTCTTTTACTAATACTAGATAGTATTTAATTCACATTTCCAGCAGGAATTATGCTGAGGCCTGGGCTCCTTTTTCCCATATTAGCAGAAGGTTTCTCACTGCCTTACCTGGACAGACAGCTGGGCCTGGTGCACAAATACCAAGGCATATTTTTCCCTACTGAGACTCATTTATGATCTGTGCTTATGTTGCTTTCACAGCGAAATTCAGAGTGGCTGTGCAGAATATGATTTGGACATGTGTCTCTGGAGGTACATGGAAAAAAAAAAACCAATGCTAATGGACTCATATCCTAGCATCACTGACTGCTCTCCCCCTTAAAAAAATAAACTAATAGCATTTTCAGTACATTTCCAACCACTTTTGACTCTGCTGATCCCAGAGGGAGAAGAGCTATGGAAAATCATGCCATTTAGAGGAAGGGCTGTTTCTGAGCTGTACCAGTGCATTTAGAGGAAAGGTTATAAAGCAAGAGTCACATTTTATCTAAAAAGGATGTTACCTTGCATAGCATGCCAGCAATTGTGATTAATCTAAATGGTGTGGGAATTCCACCCTAATCTAAGATCATTGATGGACATTTTTGTGAAGTCACATGGTATGTTGTTACACTCAGATTGGACCTCACAAAAAACATTACACATGTCAGAAAAGAACAGTGAGAATATGAGAATAGCTAAACCATATAAAGATGTTTTACATAGAAAAAGGTTGGCAGCTTAAAAGGTCAAGTTAAGTGAAAGTGAAATATAGCCATTGTTTTCTTTCTATTCAGAAGTCCCATAATTTGGTTTATATGGCTTAGAAGGTTGGGCAAAAGTCCTTTATTGTCCCTTTCACTTTAACATTTAAACATGTTCATACTTAAGAATCCTTACATGGCTGACAAGCTGAGGCAGGGTGGGGAACCCTGTTTGGGCTGGGCTTTTTTTTTAAGTGCCAAATATTGGATTAAGTACTGTTTTGCTTGAGAAAGGGGACAATACCATATGATTTCACCTGAGAGTGACTATCTAACTGGCATTAAAAGTAGTCTATTGAAGTAATACAAGTTACATTAACTTAAAACTTGCTGTTTCTGCAAAATGATGCAGATTAGCAAAGAGGTCCATAGCAGATAGAATGTGAAACTCACACTGCCTTGCAATTGTTCTCAACACATACAATAATTTGTCTTCCTTCTAAACTGTATTGATTTCTGTACAGCTGAGTCTCATATGAATGGTACAAATAATTCAGAAAAGACAGATCTGGGCTGTTAATTCATCAATAGAAGGAAAAAAAATATGTGTTATCAACATATTTTCCTTTGCACAAGGAAAATATGTTGATAACACAGTCACAAAAGTTTTTGTATGATCTAAAATAGAGCCATATTCACTTGTACCTGAATACAATCAAGAGGCTTAAAGAATCTTACAGGTTACTTCTACCAGAATCTTGTATACTGAACAAAAGGTATTGGGTGTTCAGTGATTCCTTGCAAGCTATAAATTAAAACTTAGAATTATTTCTGCTTGCTCTAATAGCAAGCACTGTCCAATACACCAGCCATATCCAAACCAAAATTAAAACCTTAGCTGCTGCCCTGCTGTAAATAATAGAGGTGAGAAGTGTATGTTCAGGAAGTGCCTCAGCAAGTATTTAAATAAACTGATGAAGAAAGTCCACTTGTACTGGCAGGCATAAATAGCTTGTAGAAAAATAGGAAAAATAAGGGCAAGAATAAAACGAAATGTTTCATGATAGTTGAATATTACTAGGGAGTTCCATGAGATCTTTACTGGGATTTGTGCACTTAAAAATTGTCATAAATAATGCAAAGGTTTAAAATGAGGCAAGGAAGTCTGCAGAAGACAATTATTTGGGATAGCGAAATGTGCAATTGGCTGCAAACAGCTACAGAAGAATCTCAAAATACTGAGTGAAAAGGTAATAAAACCACAAATTAAATTCGATGGGAATCACAAATGAAATGTCAATAAGTGCAAGTAAGGTGAATGAAGGAGGAAAAACAACTATCTATATGACTATATACACAGTGATGAACGCTAAATTAGCTATTAGCTAAGGAAATTAGCTATTACCAGTCTAGCAAGAGATCTGGTTGTCATTATGGATGTGCTCTGAAAAGTCAACACCATGGCAGTGAAGTGGCAAATAGTGCATTGGGAATTATTAGAGAAGGAAGTGAAAATAAAACAGAGCATCCTCGTAACATTATATACCTGCATGGTGAGTTTGCATCTTAAGCACTACTAGTAATTTTACCCCAAAGCTATCTCTTTGGAATAGGCAATGATAACATTAGGAAATATACTTAGAAGAATCACAGAGAGGTGAATACATTTCTACATTGAAAAAGAGATGATGAAATGGATATATGGCACAGCAAACGGTAGGAATGGGCCTTTCTAACAGGAGCAGAAGAGGGGAGTAATAAATAACTCCAGGAATGTGCCAGGTTATTCTTCTCTCTGCAGTGCAAAAATCAAATAGGAAGGGGAGATCTTGGTCTCAAAGGGAGATCAGCTGTTTTTGAAGAGGCTCCTTAGAAGTTCTGGGAGCAAGTTGGGCAATGAGGAGTTAGTTCTAGAAGCTGGTACAAGCATAGGACTGGCTTTGTTTGGAATTGATGTGCAGGGACTTGGTGGGGGGACAGAAAGACTTCAGAGAAGGAGGGAGTGAGCTGATTGATGTGCATTATTTGAGAAAGGTCAAACAAAGATGTTAGATAGTCACATGTGATTGGAAAAGTGTAGAAGAAACAGTGAATAAATAGTCAAATCTGAATCCTCAGACAGTTTAATTGTGATGTAGAAAATCATGGATGGTACAGAGAAAGCAATCAGGAAAAAAATTACTCAATTTTTTTTTAAACACCCTGAGTAAGTATCAGATTGCAGATTTAAAGCAAACTTATAGAGATATTTTTTCATACTCAAGTGGAAATCACTATGAAATCACTGTGGAGACCAGCAGGATTGAAAAAGAAGCAAACAGACAGTCAATTACAGAGCTGAGAAAGATTTTGTTGTCAGATCATTCTTTCAATTAGTACCACCTGTACCTTCCTGTGCTTTCAAAGCAGAAGTCACTAAGGACCACCTTGGAGCCTTGTCCATGGAGTGTGTCCATCACTGTGCATCAGCTTCCCCACATGGAAAAGCATGGAGTAGGAGTGGGTATAATTTGTACCATCACAAAGCAGATAAAAAAGCAACATCCCTACATCATAAATTAGCCCTTTTTGTTTTCTTCTACACAAAGCTGTAGGGGCACTTAATGTAGATCTTAAAGTATGTGCAATGGAAAAAGTACTGTTTTTAAAAGGACCTCTCAATCTCAACCTTTGAACTGGATTTCTTATGGTAAATTATGTTCTAATTTTGATGCTGACACCAAGGACAGCAAACAAGGCTGTAGTATGACTCTTAAAATATACCTGTATCTGTTTATGTGAGGGACAGCAGGAATCAGAATCACTTCCTTGGCAATATATCCCAAGTTCTGGGAAAAAATTGTTTTTGCATGGAGAATAATAACATGATTGTTATTATTTCAGCTTTTCTAGCAGCTGAAATCCTTGTTGTGATTCAATTAACCCATTCAGATAAGGAGTGGTTGACAATGTTCTTCTTTCTTTGTGGGGCAGAACCCATGTGTTTACAAGGGAAGTGTTCTTGAAAGAGCATGTGGTATCTATTTATTTGCCACTGCAACTTCCAGGGGAGACAAGCTTGACTGATTTCCACAATATAGCCATGACTTGTTTTCCATTGAAATTCTTTTTAAAATAGACAAGTAGGCAATTACTGTGTAAGAGATAAAAGGAATATATGGTTAATATCAAGATATATTCTTGCTGTATCATTATAATATTCATGTTAATCCACAGTTAATGTGCCCATGTATTCTCTATTTATTGGACAGAATTTGCCTGAGTTGCACAAAGCCTTTTCTCTCTCCATCTCTCCCTCCCTTTTCCCATACTGGTGTAGTTATAAAGTAGGAAGAATGTTACAATAAAAGAGCCCCAGACCAAGGTTCTGCTCTAAAGACCAATTGCAGCAATACTGCAGGATAGCAGGCTGCCGAGGACTGGGTGGGAGGAGTTGGTGAAAGGCTTTATTACTCCAAACATGACCCAGGAGAGGAAAAGCCAAAGCACAGATCCTGTACTCTTTGAGGGGCAGTTCAGCAAACATCCAGTGAGTGGAAAGCTGCTCTACTTGTCATCTGCCAGGCAGCAGTAGGAAAGCTGATAGAAATGCCAACACTGTTTTGCTTTTTTTCCTTTCAGGCAGATTTCCCACAAAAAATGAGGTTTGCACCTGCTTTAACACAGGCTGTTAGAAATGTGAATGAGGCAAATGAATTCTCTTGTGTCAGATAATTCAGCAACCAGGGAGAAAAATCAACAGTTTTCAGATGCAATATCTTTTCATGAATTTGTGGAAAAGTACATATTCATTGGCTCCACCGATAATCTGAATCTTGTTTAAACAAATGATTTTCCCACCTGCAAAAAAGCCACAGGTAGATTTAGTGGTATACTATTTATGAAGCTCTTTTTTCCCATAAAAAAACAGATGGATCATAAAAAGTTGCTGCAGTTTTGCTCCTAAAAGCAATGTGACCCATTAAGGATGTTAGGAGGGTTAGGAGAGGGTACCTGGCTCTTGAACATGCCCAGGAGACAGGAATTTAATTGCTTTCCTTACTAGATTTCATGAATGTTTCCTTGATATAACTACTCCTCTGTTCTTCTCCCATAAAGATAACACTCTTCTCCCTTCTGAGATGTTTTCAAGGATAAATATATTAACCATGTTTAGGTTCTATGGCACAGATAAGGGATTTATAAAAGTGTCTAACAAGGACAGTCTGTTCTCCATTGCACCATTCAAAGCTCTTGACTCCCACAAGCACTTCCACCTTGGGGCAGTAGTTCATATATGGCAGATGGGAGCAGAGCCATCAGCCTCTGGAACAAGGTCTATAACAAACTGCAAAGTATTCATCTATGCAATGCTCTTCTGCCCACCTTAGACTTCGTGTGCAGTCTTAACAAAAGTTTAGTGCTGATGGATTTATCTGAAAGACAACTACGCAACGCATTAGATACTGCACTGGCATAAACCATTATTGCTTTAGTGAAAATATTTTGAATTATACATAACACCTCAAGATCTGGTCTAAAGTTTAATTGAAAAAATTTCAATCTCATATCTAAACAGTTAAGAGACAGGTACTGTCTCTGGCCGTATAAGCTTATAGGAAAGAGAAGTATTTCTCCTGAAGCATAAACTCTGGATGGCTTAAATATATGTATTCCCCTAGTTTTGGTATAGGTACATAAAGGTTATTAACATATTTTAGCCAGTTCTTTCATTAACAGAAAAAAAAAATAAGGAAAACAGAGAATAAGTATTTATATAATCTGGTCTACTAAACTCTTTTTTTTTATATTCTGGTTTCAATCAGTGACTTTTGCAGTGCAATCAGACCAAAACATAAACATATATATCTATATACTTCTTCTGATTAATTAATATTTTCTATTTCTTGGCTGAACAGTGACAAAGTACCCAAAACAATATCAATCACTAGCAATTTCTATTACTAAAATGCTTTTGGGTGAGGGTAACCCAGTGAAGTCAGCCCTGAAAGCCTACCCATCCTCGATGTCCCTGATGCCCAAGTCCCCTGGACAGGGTTTGTTGTTCTGGTTGGATAGAGGTTACATTGTAAGATGACCCCAGTTTTCACTGGGGTCAGTTTTCATTGATGCTCAGTTTTCTTTGAAAAACTTCTGGAACCAGTAATCTTCCTGACTTTTGTTGCTCTGGCATGCCAGTTTTCTCCATTTGTGTGAGAGGTTTATGGCTGCATTGTGTGCCTCAGAGTTCAGAGGCAAATGCACAGATCAAACCTGTGGCTGATTCCACTTCTCTTTCACAACCTTTGACAGGGTGACAGAGATGAAAGGGCTAAGGATGGCACAATGGTCTGTATCACCTGCTCTGTGCCAGAAAAACCCTCCATAAAAGTGGAGAAGAGGAAAGCAAGTGAAGAACTGTGTCAAGGACCACAGTTCTGCCTTGGAGGGATTATGCTTGCTAAACTAGTCACACATCATTTTTCTCTTCTCAGCCTAAAGAAATGGAACCACCATTTTTCCTTGTAAAGGAAATGTTCCTCCAGAGCTAAAAAGGGCATCATCAAAAAAGTGTCAGGAATTCAATAATCTGAAAGGGGTATATTTCCTCTCAAAAGTGAAACTGGGAACCTTACCCATCCAAACAAGTGGGTCCGTAGAAATATAAGCCATAGAAGTGGATCCCATCTGATTTCATCGAGGCTAAACATGAACAGAATTTACAGTTGTAGGTCTTTCTAATGTACTTCCAAAAAGCTGCAACAGATGAATAGGTCTTGTTCCCTAAATGAAACCTTGAGTGTTACAGTTGCTCTGCTGAAGCACCTGAGGATCAGGAAACCTTTTATGTCAGAGGTCTGGGCTTCTGAAGTAGATGTGGTGGTGATGCTTCCTTCAGAATTACGAGCTTCCTCCACAGAATAAATGTGAAGAAGTGCCTTTCTATAGCCAGCTCCATCTTCCCACCTCTGTACTGCAAAGCTTCATTAAGTACTTATGGCACTCTAACCTGCTGTCAGCACATCCTTTATTGTGCCAGGGGCACCCTCATGAGATGTTATGAGCTCCTAAAGCTTTTGTGTAACCAGTTTTTGAAGACAGTTTTCCCAAGATTTTGTTGAACTAGCTAACTTAATGATTCAAAGGAACCCAGAAATTCCCCATGAACATCTGAAGTCATGGATGGAGACATTACTGGAAACCCAAATAAACTCAAGCTTTACAGGGAAATGTGTCATATTTTGTTGACTATTAAAAATCAATTCTAAATAGAAGTAACATAGAGCAAACAGACTCAGCTCACACAGTTTATTAAACACAAATGTTCACTGCTAATGAGCAAAGCAGTTATCATAATCTCATGTCTTTGCTTCAATACATGTGTCACACCAGCTGAGAAATGGCCAAGTTCACTTGACAAAAGGATTATTTCCCAGAATATATACCCCATTTATTCGCTACAAAAATCCTGAACCGTTCCCTGATTTCTGTCTCCTTTTTCAAAAGCACAAGGGAAGAAAACCACAATAGTACCATGACAACAAATAAAAGAGGAATCCTTTTTATTTTCCTTAAAGTAACAAGTAAATATATTAACTGAGAAAATACATACCAAAAATGGTTATTCATGCCATGGAACAAGAAAGCTTTTTGTCAGTGACACTGGAAATATGAAAAGGAGTTAACTAGGCTACAGGTCATGGAGAGTTCAGCTGACATAAATAGCAGACTTGCAGAAGTTTGCCTCAGAGTTTAGAGCAGCAATAGTAAACTTTAATAACAGTAAAGTGTTTAATACAAATACTGCCTTAACTAGATCTACAGTTACAGGCCTGAGCTATTGATCTCATAGCATTATATTGATGTATTATAGCTGCAGGGGACAGGAGCACCTTATTCCAGGGAACAGCCAGCGTGCTGCCATGTTGATTTAGCCTCTTTCTAACTCTCTGCTTTCAATATGTGTAGTTCAAAATGCAGAGAGTACATATTCTCCATCTATTCCTTCTCTAAACTGTCATACCATAGCTGAGTTTGCAGTGTCAGCAACCATGCACACTTATACACCATTTGATGATAAATTTTGGACTGTGTACCTCTTGTTCTGTTTTTCAAACATTTTCTGCCAACTTCACTCCTGGCAAAGACAATGGCATGATACTGATTAATTAGGAGCTTGAAAAGAAAGAACTTTTTTTGTATTGGTAGGTACAGAAAAATAAAAGCACTGAGACAATTCTCTGTCTCACATCTTCACTAGTTCCCTCAGCTTTGATGTAATGTGACATGAGACTTGACTATTCCCAAGCAATATTTCCCCTTTTCCTTCCAAAGCTGTCTTAAAGGAATTTAAACAAGCTCACAATCACCCATCCTGCTCTCTGTGTTGCCTCAGCGTACTGCACAGCGGGTCTTGAAGCAAAGGAGCTGCAAACAGTGTGTTTGAGGCAAAGATGCTCAAACAACCCGGTTTTCCGTAGCACCTGGGGCTCTGAGATCAGCAGCGTTATCCTCCCCAGGCAGCGAGCCCTGCGGTTCGGCCGCCTCTCCCATCATTGTGTGAGCCGCCCCTGGAATGCACAGGCGAATTCCTTGGACATGTCATCTCTTGAGTCCCCTTTCATCCGGCTGAGGGTGGAGACAGGTGTTAAATCAGCGTTAGCACCCACCGTACCGCGCTGCAGATGCTGGTGGGGGAAAATGAGAAGAAAAAGACAATGTCCTTCTTGTCCATGCTATAATTTCTGTTAAGACAGAGCCTGTGCTTCTTCTTCATGTTCTGTCAAGTTCTTTGTCACAAACTCCGTGCACTCCATCACCTGTATTGGATGCCTCAGGAGATTAGGATGAACATTTCTTTCCACAGTGACCTGGAATAGGTTTTTGGCTAGTGCACACTGTAACAAAAAACAAATAAAAAAAAGATAAAATATACAATTCTGACTATGGTTGAGAGGGATTTTACTTTACTAGGAGAGACATGTCCTTCTCCCATTATCCCCAAACGCTAAGATACAGAGAGAATTCCTGAGCATCATGCACAGACATCATTTTAACTTTAAAAGTGTTTGGTTTTCTACATTGTGTAGCTTAAAATCGTGGAAATCTTTAGTATAAAGATGATAGAGTTTCCACCTTTGCCTGCTTACTTGTTTCTCCTATTTACACAATACACATCTAGTTTTGTTTATAGTTAAAACACCTTTTAAAACATCTTTACAATTACAGTTCCACCTTATAAGAAGTTCATTAAAGCAACAGCTTTCAGTGCAATAAAATCTGTGACAACCTAAACAAAAATCCATACATGAACTGCAATATGTGCACTGCTAAACTCACATATAAAGAGCATGTAGAACAGATTTAGGATTAGAGCCAAACCCAAAGGGATGTGCATAGTTTTTAGTCATCCACAGTTGTATCACAGCAGCACAACACATCCGCATCTGTATGCCCTGAGCATACAGTGGCATTTTGTGGAAGTCTCCTTTCTATTTGCTCAACACCTCCTACAGCCTCTCTTCTTGGACACACAGAAAGACTCACTCCTAGGTTTACCAAAGCTCTGCAGAGCAAATAAAACCATTGCAATGATGTCAGCTACTTCTTGCTACCCATCAGAGTTATAATTAGACTCCTTAATCAGTCCTTCAGTCATTCAGGTACCACTGCAGACCATCATGGAGCAGCAGGACGATGACCAGTGGGGTGCCTGACCAGATTTCCCTGTTGAAGTATGTTAAGTATGGCAGGGTGGCGTGGCCACAGCTTAGTCAGCAGTGTGCACAAGTGTACAAGGATTTGTACATTAAAATTAAAAAAAAAAAATCAAGGCTGATGGTAGCCCATTGAATCTGTCATCTCCCATTACTCTGTGTGACATGATGGACCCTGATAGGGATATGATATATTATGACATGACACATGACACCAGTTACCCAACATTGTATCTCATTAGAGGAAACTGTAAAGGCATAAATCAGGGGTGAGCCTCTCCTACTAATCTCTTGTTCCTTTTACCACCATCATTTGGTGTTCATGTGGTTGCTTCAGGTTTTCCCCCATGGACAGTCTCATAATTGTTTTTGAGTGTAGATAAGGAACAAAAAGGGAGAAAACACCCTGAAAGGTTAATTCCCATCACATTCTTTTCTCTGTAAACATAGAAATAATATCTTTTGAAACAGTCCTAGTTAATCCCTTCTTAATATCTAGAAGGAAAATAAGAATTTGTATATCTCTGACAGCACACCCCGGATTTAAATATTTCCTGACCACAGAATGGGTTGGTCAGAATTACTGTTGGCCAAACAGGAAAAAAATTTCATTAAAGGTGCTGGGTTCACCTTTAGCTACAGTTTGGCAAAAAAATTGGCGATTCCCAGATCACATTAACATGTTTTCTATCAAAATCTGCTGGAGAGAAAAAATGCAAATGCCAACGCAGGAAAGAAAGATTATGTTACTGTTCCTTCTAGAGTCTCCCCTGTGCTTGATAAATGACATCTCTGAATTCTTCTTTCTAATTTTTCCTAACAAATAACATCAGAACAAACCTGCATTATTTTTGTTCGACTGTGTGTGGAGAGAAATCGAGGCCAGTTTCTCATCTGTTTCTGTGTTATGCGTTCCAAGGACAGGAAGATGCTATTACAAAGGTGGTTATTTATTAGCCACAGTAGATTAGTCTCAATCTGAATCTCAGTTATCGCTGCTGACACTGACTGTCTCTTTCTGTTCCGTGTGGGCATTCTCTGGGTTGTACTAACATCCCTGACCTGGCTAACAAATTCCTGCTCATTGTGTGCTGACTGCAGCTCATGGAACACCAAGGCTGTCTCTATTCTTTTATAAAATGTTAGTAGCAAAAAGGATGAATGAGAAATGGATGTTTATAAAACCATAGGAGGCAGTAAGAGGCAAATCAATCAATACCAACAACAGATCAGACACATGGAGACATGCTCACTCCTGCAGTTAAATCAAAGTCTGGAGATACAGCTGAAAACTTTTGTTTGTTATGTATTCCCCACTGGATAGAAGAGTGTATGCATACAGCTCAGGTGACTGAAGATATTTCAGAAGGAAATTGTTTGGGTTCTGTGACAACATCTGGCGTCATGAAGACACCTTGTGTGTTAAGAAAAGAAAAGCATTCACCTGGAGTTCACTGCATGGAACCATTTATGACTGGCAGCCAGCAGCCACCTGATGAAGGCAGATGGATGTTTGTATGCTCAGAACACACATTTGACTCAATTGGCACCTTTATTGTCCTTCTCATTGTACAAACTAAAGATTAAGTAAAAGTGATAATAAGGCTCATTCAGGCTGGCATAGTCCTTTCCTGACTATGCAGATGTGGGATGGTGCTGTCTTGGTGCCACACCTGAAGGTGAATAAATATTCTTGCTCTTTAACATTGGTATTCCTTAACCTTTGGTTAAAAGAGAAGTTTGGGATATTTTTAGGATTGGATTTACATTTTGGACCTTATGGTCCTGCTACTGAGCTTGCCATTTCCAGACAAATATAGTCTACAAAGCAGACAGCTCATTTTCTGTTTGTTAGTGAATGTCAATAGAAGAAACCTGAGCCACTCAGCTTGACTAATTGATACAGCCAGTTATGGGATGTCTTAATATGAAGGATATTAGCAATCGCCTTAAAATCCTCAATCAAACTTATTTCTGAACATTTGTTTGCATATTGAGGACTTATGCTGGAGCAAAATAACCAAAACCCTGTAGAAAAGTATTAACCTTTTTCAATCTGCTGAGCTTTTTCTCTTTACTGGTTGTGTTTGCCACAGAGTTTCTGACAACTTTGGCAGTTCATTATAAAGGAATGAACTTCCTCTAACTCTGTGGGGCTTTTTCATCTTTAAGTGCTCTAAATAACTCCTGGGTGAGCTATACATAAGTGGGGTTTTTTCACTGCAAAATGCATATTCCCCATCTATAATGGCTTTGTTTTGACACTGCAGGTGTTAAGAGCTGTCTAACACAGCAAGCATTTTTATAGTGAGGTGCCAGTAAATTCTAGGTTATGGGAGACCTCATTCTGCAAAAAATAAGATGTGTACAAGGGCAGGCACCAGCTGCCAGACAGTCCATCCGTAGGATCCATTTCTCTGCACTTTGTTTCCACCTACCATAGGCTGTTTTAGAGAGGTAAACCTGCAGCTAGGTGTGTTTGTACCAGCTACCCCTCCACACAACATTTCAGTAGTCGAGCCCAGCTCTAGGATGATAAATCCATTTGCTAGAAGGCCATATAAGGATTAGTTGCTGCAGTGATGCCTGAAGCACGATGCTCTTGATCAGATAAGTATTATAACCAGAGACTAATCCATGGCATACTGAAGTCATAGGGAATATTTCCACTAATACAAATGGATTGAATTAGAACTTGCAAATCTTTGCAGCACATACTGTTCATTAAGCATAGTTTCTTTATTAATTATAATGATACATACTTCTTTAAAACAACAAAAATAATTACTGGTTACTTGGGAGAGGAGGCTACCTCCCACCTGGCTCCACCCTCCTTTCAGGTTGTTGTTAAGAGTGATAAAGTCTCATGTGCAGTCCTCTGGTAGAAGGCACCAGAAATTAGTCTGGTTATGCCTCAGTGGGCAAATTTGGGGTGATCTTTGTTCGACCAGGGATACATGTATGAGCAGCTCCCTCCTTTCCCATGGTGTGGAAATTTTGTCTGGATGCATTAACCAGGATTTGTTAACCAGATCTCGCCTCCACCGGCCCTGGAATTAGCACCTTCCTGTCACAAATTCCTCCTTTCTGTACTTAAGTCCCCACTTAAGTGATGACTTTTCTTATGGCAAGTTCCTTCTGTGGCCTTGGCAGTGTTTGAAACAGACAGCTGTGCTCTTCAAGTCCTTACAGCTGTGAAGAAGGAGGGAGGTTTCAGCAGCATTTAATCATTCAGTGGGGCTAGAGAACACAAAGTATAGCTGAGTTTCTGTCCAAAGGGCAATTTTAAGGTTTTCCCTCTGTCCTGGACCCTCCCCAAAGCCTTTTACTCACACAAGGGATTGTAACCCCTTTACCTCCACCTGCTTGATGATGGGAGAGAGAAGGTGAGAGGCAGCTGCACAGGTGCAGGGGGAGTGGGTCTGTAAGATCTGCCTCCTGACAGCTAAAACCACTCATTTTACTTTAAAATCTCCTTCGAAGGAAAGATGATCTTTCTCTCTTTGTTCTCAGTAATGGCTGGGCTGTGACACAGGTGCAAGGCAGCTCTGGCACCAGCTAAGCTGCAGAGCCCTAAAGGCAGCTCCTGAGGGAGGGAGTCCTTGGAAAACAGCTGCAATCCTAGAGGCAGGAGTGTGCCCCGGGTCCTAAGTTACCTTCAATTTTCGAGTGGCCTTTTCCACTGCAAAGGACTGCTGCAAGGTCTTCAATGCTGCTTTAGTCCTTACCTGAGCATCTACAAAATGTGGACAAGCCTGCACAGGGTCAGATGGGTTACTAGAGAGATGAAAAAATCATTGTTTATTGAGGTGGTCTCTCTGCCAGCTTTGTTTATGTACAAGGGTATCAAGAATGCTGAAAACAGCCTGGAGGGAGAAGATGAAACTGAGTTTTAAAGGCATGTGACAATGTCTGTATAATCCCAATAGATTAACCACTACTCCTTCATACAATAGTGATTTCTGTTCCTGTGATTCCCTGCATGTCAGCCAGATACCACATGTGGGCAAGGGAAGACTTCTGAAGAATTAGGGAGTGATACAAAAGACAAGGCCAAGGTCTCAGTAAGTGAGGATGTATAGCACAAAGCTGCTTTGAGACAAGGGCCTGATACCATCTCCCAGGGCCACTTGCCTGGAGTTATCCCTCCATGCGTGTGTAGGCACATTTCTAGAAAACTGCAATATTCCTGAGCTTGGATTCAACTGCACCATGTCCTGAGGGTGGCAGGAAGGGAAGCTGCACAGCAGGATGGCTGTCACCACTTCTGGGCCTGCCAGAGGCTGAGAGAGAGGAGGGCTGTCCCATTAACCCCATCCTCTGTAAACCTTTGCTGGCAGGTGGGGGTCACACAGCATGACCTCGCTACCTCCATGCACACCCACGCTGCTCAAAGGCTGTCACCACCAGCACTGCTGGAAAATGCTTGCCTTGGTTTTTGCAGAGGAGGGGAACAGGAGGGCAGCAGGGAGATGGGGATCAGAGTGGAGTTGCAGTGCACCCACTGGTCTTGCAGAGCCCCATCTGGACCTCCAGGACAGGCAAACAGCAGAGCAGGACTGCAGCTAACCAGAATTGGGCTGAAACCTGAAACATTCTCTTATCTTCCTGTTCTGACTTCAGCTCTGGTCTGAAACAGAAATTCGTTTGGTACAGGATGCTGTTTACCTAAAATGGACCAAAGACTAGATAAGAGTCATCTTGCCAATCTTGCCTTGGGTGACATCCACAATGTTTTCTTGAAAGTCCTTTGAACATACAATTTAATTGTTTCCTCTTGCGAGCAAGACAGTGAAGACTCAATTAACTGAATTTTTTTTCTGTTCACAGAAAAAAAAAGTCTTTTATTTCTAATTGTCTATTTCTCAAGCTGGCTCAAGTTCTGTTCTTGCAAGGTCTCAAATACTACTGAAGGAAGTACATTGATGTAAAAATTTATGTCATCCTCGTTTTTCACAGAAAGTCTTGGAAACATATTTTACAAAAGCTTGTGCTAGTTTTACTTAAACTTTGGACAAAGTAAAGCCAACTAAATATTTTTAATACCAGCAGAGAGGCAGCTGGATACAATGCAGAAAAAGGAAGAAAAAAGGAAGCACTAAACTTACTGCAGTGCTGTAGTACATGTATTGTAAAAGGTTCCCTGTGACATCAATAGGGTTTAGGCATGCTTAGCTCTGTAGGCTTCTTCTAAAGTTTTTGAATACGTTATGGCAGAATTTACTTTGGTTTCAATAGCTGAGATTTATTAAGATGAAGTCTAAAGTTTTTTAAAGCATAAGTAGAAACAATAGAGTTGTTAAAGTACTGGGGAAAGACTCTAACTGTAATCATGTCCAGAAGCATTTGAACTGAAGGATAAATTAAAAAAACTGTGGAAAACAATAGCCCATTACAACAGCAAAATCCATCAGCTGAAGAAAGCAGGGCAGACATGGTCAAGGCATTGTGCTTAGAGGATATCCATAAGATACACACATACAGTAACAGAGAGTGACATTCTTCATGTTGTATCAGTTTAAAAATCCAGATAGATCTAGATATAGATGTCAGCTACTAGGACAACCAGGCTTCATCGCCCATGGACATCGGCACAGCCAGCACCTGTCTGCTCAGCAGGTTGTGTGCCTCGTGGTGAAGGGACAGACATGATCTGCTCCTGCGAGCCCCCGCGCACCAGCAGCCCGCGCCTCCCACCCGGCTGTGCCAGCACACAGACTGAACTCAGGGGAGCCAACTTATCATTATTTGATGCAGATTGCAGATGGTCACTTCATTAGCATCGGTGCACAGGCACCACTCACATGGTGTGGGGTCGCCTTTGTCCCTCTGCAGAGGGGGGTGGCTGAATTGTTCTGGTCTTTTAATGCCTCTCCCAGCGCTTGATCCGGGGAGGTGCTGAGCAAGGTTTCTTACATTAAAGTAGAAAATATAAAATTAAAACCCCTTTGGGATAGAGGCTTGAAAAGGAAATTAGGGAATAGAATTTCTGCATCATAAAATATTAGGAACTGAGTGCATTAAATTGCTCCTAAATGGTGACAAAGGAGATCTGTTTCACTGTCTGTTTTATAATTGTTTTAACTAAAGGATGTGTCTGTCTTGTGGGGTATTGACTGTTAATTCCAAAAGTACAAATATTACTGGTGTGTTACAATTAGGCTACTATGCTAATTTTTAATGAAATAATAATCAAGTTGTGTACGTTGTGCTTCTAATATTTATTTCCTTGCTAAAACTAGACCTTTTATTGAGAGTGGTTTCATGCATTCTTTCACCAGTCAAGTCAACATTACTGTCTTTTTAAAACAGCTGTAAATCTCTTTGATTGGGACTTGAGGCTGGAATCATTCGTGCTGTGTTAAACTAAACTGTCTTATCTCCTTGAGTGCTATGCAGCCTCTAGCATGTCCAGAGCTGCATCTGTCCATGGCCTAAGGAGGCCAATATTTGAAAGCTATTAATAAAGACATTTGGGGAGGAGATGGAGACACGCCTTTAACCCTCAGTGCAATGTGTTAGAAGAGATGACAGAGTAGGAGAGGCATGCTTTTTCATTTCCAAGGATAAGGGGTTTTGTCTTTTCATTTTATTTTTTTTTTTTAATAGGGACAATCACTGCCCTACAAATAGCCCATTATTTTCAAAGGAATGCAGGCTGATGAACATTTGCACCACCAGACAGAAGGTTAGCCCAGATAAAAAAAAATATAGGAGGAAAAAATAAATTGCCATGAAGCTGACCACCACCAGCACTACAGCAAGAAGCCCCACACCTCTGAAGGCTCCTGCCCTTACTGCCTCAAGCTGCTGAACTGCAGACAGAGGAGGGTCTGGAGGACCCTGGAAGTTTCCATAGGGCTGAGTTAAGTAGGGAAAATATAAAGCACCTTTACATGGGACCAGGACTCCCTTTGCATGGGGGTTCCTCTCTTCTGACCCATGCTGAATCTGTTGTTTTGCCGTAGAGGTGGCAGAAAGAGATTTTCAAGCTGGTCCCATCATATCTTAGTATTAGACAGGAAGTCAAGTACTGTTGCATTTACTGCATATACTGCATTTACTGCATCTCAATATCCATGCTGAGGAGTAAGTCCTTGGTGAAAAACTCTTGTGGGAAGCAGTATCAAAAATCTCCAGGCTGCTGAGGACAAGTGGCAGTAACTCAGCTATCCAAAAGTCAGGCATCTGAGCCTCTGTATGGTCAGCACTGAGAACCAGGGCACATCCAGGGCAGAGTTATCACATCCTATGTAGGCACCTATCCAGAAGGCAGCTTAGTCCCTTCCTGAGTGACAAGTGGACAAGGCATGGAGACACATGACATCCCTCTGAGTTCAGCCTGCACAAAGATGGGTTTCACCCAGAGCAGCATCTGGGGCTTTGTCATGGCAAAGCTACGGGCACTGATTTATGACTTACCTCATAAAACCAGGGTGGACACAAGGAAAGGAAGCATAGAGATTACTCTAGAAAGAATATTTACTCCTGGTTTTCCTCAGTCAGCTCTGCTGGAGATATTACTTTTCCAGAGCAGAAGGTGTTGGTGACATGTACCAAATAGTTAAATGCCCCTGTCTGTACTCTTCCTACCCCTACATCTCTGCTTTCAGGAGCTGCCTGTTTCTCACAATTCACCAAGTGGATCTACATGTTTGTCTTAGAGGTTATGTCCAGAGCTGTTTGCCATGCTGAGGCTGGGCTACCAATATTTAATACCAGGCAGCCAGAAAGGACCATGCTTGTGGGTAGGGGAAAAGCAAAATATTATTGCATTGCAAGACAGGGCATGCCTTTGCAGCTGTCATTGCTTATTACAATAGAAGAGGGAAATGTCCCTCTTTCTTTGAAACCAAGATTTAGCCTCAGCTTTCCTTCCTGTTGTGGTCTCCTCTGCAGAAGTGAAAACCCAATGACCTCAACTCCCCCTACTGCCATCACAGTCTTTTTATCTCCACAACATCCACCAAAGTAAAAAGAAAATCTCTTACCAAAGTCCTTGGGGAACACAGCACTGGTGAGATAGAAAAGCACAGCCTTGCCCCTGAGAGGAGCAAGACTTGTCTCAAATGAGAAGTTCAAGCATGGAATGTAAGTTATTTCAGAGACAAATATGATCGTTTTCTCACTGATAAAACTTTGCTTTACACCTGGTATTTGATGTCTATTTAAATTGGGAATTTCTCTGAGTTCTTAGATCATTTACCTATGTGACAAGGATGTAAAAAACATGATAAACTGAAGTCACACAAACCCCACAGTATTTACTTCAAGATGTCAAATTGTTGCTGTGCAAAAAATCTTGGAGTGATGAGACCTGCTTCTTCAATGCCAAGTCTGGAAAGTCCCAGTGAAATCATCGTTCCCTGGATAGCAAATAAATGGGTTCCCTCAGCAGGACTTCAAATTCTGTCCTCACCCAAAAATCTCAGAAGGGTTACACTGTAGTTCATTTTCCTGGCATCCAAAATGCCTTTAGCTTTTTCTTCCATAACAGTCTCCTTTGTTCAATTTTTTCTTTTTGCAGCCACAGAAATCCCATTACAAAAAGAGGAAAATGTCATGAATCAGTGCCGCAGTTATAATGTGTCTAACTAATACATTCAAAACAAATGTGTGACAATTAAAATTGTCACTGTTTTATGCAGAATTCTGATGTTTTTATTCCAACCCAAATATTTCTATTTAAACTGAAAAACTCAAATATTTCTGTTTAAACTGGAAAAGGAAATTGCAGTGGGAGGCTGTGGAGTGTACTCCCACAAAAATATATGTTATTTGCTGACTACCAGTTTCTCTTACTTCTAAAATTCCCATCACTACAGTAACTGAGGACCCTGAAGTCCAGATCACACTTAGTTTCATTTCAGAAGTGCTAAAGAGATTAAAAACACCTTGCAGATCAGATGATATTGCATGATCTGTCCTATGCATAATCATACAAAAACTGGAGCTCAGCTTCCCATTAATTGTGCATTGATTCACTTAAAACAGGCTCTAGATACAGGCTGAGATGTATTAATAATATTTTATTGTATTTTAACTCACTTCTGTTCTTATTAACTTGTTAATTTGTTTTAATAAATTATTTCGTTTTCCTCATAAGATTTATTAATGTGACAGACCATACTTTGACCTGTAGTTTGATATTATATCTCTGGCTGAGAAGAAATACCAAGGAAAAAAAGCAGAAAGAATTTTTGTAGAGCATCTTTGTTCCAGTTGTACTCAGTTCGTAATTTATTATTATAATTTTGTTGCCTTACTCTGCACAAGTAAATTAACCAATGGGTGCCTAAGGACATGTAGCACATGTTCAGGGTTTGTAGTGTAGGAGTGGATAAACAAAGATGGTAATATCAGCTAATAGAACATCACATCCCACAAGGGGGGTTAATTTCTTTTCTTTGTACAGTTCCAGTAGGAAATGCTAACCCTTTAGATGAAGAAAGACATTTGTCCCCATGAGATTTAGGGTAGCAGGATATAGGCTGTCCATTGCAGCCATTTTGTTCCAAATCAGCTTGCAGTTGGGTGCAAAGTCACGCTGTTTTGCAGTTCTCCTGCCTTCATCTGACCTTCAAGATCATCTGCAGTGTTATTTCTTCAGCGTCAAAAATCACAACAGACTTGGGCAGTCTTGGCATAGGAAACCTGTGCTAGAAACCAGACCATCTCAAAGGAGCATAAGGAAATTGGTGAAGCAGAGATTATTTCCCTGCAATTGAAAGTGATCCTTTCCTCAAACAGACAGATCTCAGTGCCCCACATTTAGTAGAACTGAAGAGAAATGTGCAAACATTAGAAGTTTTAGCAGCATTACCTTTGGAATGAAATATCTGCCATTGCGATTACACTCAAATCAGAATATTTTAATCACTGCTCTTTTGTGACACTTGGGCTTTGATCATGTTATACCCTATACCCTTTAACTATCCATATCCTTTTTCCCATTATGAAATCAAAATATCAGTGTGAATATACTAAGGACAAAACAGACCCTGAACCCTACATACACTGCCTTTCCAAGTAAGCGCAAACCAGCACATTCCCTTATGCTCACAAGCTGTGGTGACTCATCTAGGATCAAAGATTCATCAAATTTAAGACAAAAAATACATCTTTGTTCAAGTAATTTATTCCCTCATTTATCTTGATTTAAAGATACTGAGAAATAAAACCCCATAAACTCCCTGACCCCTTTACTTCACATTTACTCACCCTCTGTATTGACAACTGCACTTCACTTCCTCTGTAAATTTCTGTGGTTTCGACTTCCAGCCATCAGTTCTAATTTAGAGCCCTCCAGTAGCCAGTATTTTTTTTTTCCATGTCACACTCATAACCACAGCACAACTATTGCTTTGCCTCTCTTCACTGCTCTTTTCTGTTCTCCTCACCTTCCCTTTACCATGTGAGCACAAGGTCTGCAGGTAGCACACCAGTACTGGTCTCAACAAGGCTTTCAGAAAAGACTATTCCTTCCCTTTGTAGATCTACAGAGTACCACAGGGTGTTCATTTCAGCTCCTTTTCTGAGCACTCTCTCCCTCTTCTACTGTACCCCACTAACCACTTCCATCAGCTTGTATTTTTAGCATGGAAATGCCTTTTTTTTTTTAATGGTTCTAGTCTTCCAAGGTATTTAATCACTGTGTGATTGTCCCCACTTTTGTTTATCACTTACAGTTGCCAGCAAATTTTGCCAACAGTGACATCGCAATTCCAGAGCCCTGAAAAAAATGTTAAAGAGTATCATCTTTAATGTCCTCTAGTTTTCTTTCCCCTGTTGTTCAAAACCCACTGAATTTCTGTGTTTATACCCTCCTCTGCTGTGATGTCTTCAGTACAGCTTTTATTTGGAGCAACATGACCTGCAATTTTTATTTCAAGTTGTGCTTCTCCTTCATCTTCTCTGGGATTGTAGCCTTCAGGCTGCCTGTGATCTAGGAACCTTTTCTGTCCTTTGGCAAAAATAACACATCTACAGCAGAACCAGAATTTATTCCTTCTGCTAACACACACCAATTCCTTTCACCTAGGTGGAAAAAGTCAGCCCTAAATTCCCTCTTAGAATTTCTGCTCACTCATCCAGTGCCAGTGAGGAGGATTCCTTACACAGCTGTACCACCAAGTGGATTGATTGATCCACTGGAGGACTCAAAGCTTGGGCTGATAAATGGTTCATGCCCTGGGTTTAAGCCTTGTGTTCTGCTCAGGAAGCCACATAGCTGGAGGCAGACAAGCCAGGCAGCAAGGTAACACTTGTGTGCAGATTTTGGTTGAAGCAAGCCTACATCTGCCTGCTGCAGGCCAAGCAGACACATCCCCAGGGCTCAGTCAGCAGGGCTGTCTTTGTGGCCTCCCCCTCCCTCCAGCACACACTGGGACAGTCAAGGAGAAATCCAGAATTCATGCACTTAAGCAAATGGGGAAAAAATATTAAGCAGAGATGTGCCTGGCAGACCTTATCCTGTAGCAAAGGTCTACATGGAAGTATTTTGCTGTAAGGAGTGAAAAAGGCAGGGATGGCAAGAAGGAATGTCCTGATGCCAGCTCCCAAGTGGGAGTTGCAGTATTCCAGCCAACACAGGCAATTCCTGAGATAAGTCAGAGATAGAGGAACTGGATCACCACAGCTTTTCCTCTCATGCCTACACCTCACAGCCCTGTGCAGCAGCCAACTCTTTGGCTGAGGTAGCTGGAAAGTTGCTTCCTCCTTCCTCTACCCCTTTCCCTCTACCCTTAATAAAGTCAAGGAGGAATTCTTTGTGCTGATATTTAAGCAGACTAAAAGAAAAAAGTGCAGTTGGATGGCATTTGCTTACCTTAGGCCAAATTTCACACCAAAGTTTATGTGTTCAAAGAAATATAGATAACAATCTCGACTGTTTTGTTTGTTGTTTGGATTGCAGAAGTATCAGGAAGCAAAGGTGCCCTGGAACTAATTTCTATTGTATTCTCCAGACAGCTTGCTCAGTAGCATAAATCTTTTGAGCAGGAGTGCACCTTTGAGGAGCACGAGCAATCTCTGTCCATGTCTCTGTAATTTCCCTACTGAATAAACAATGCTCTTTCCTCCCCTTCCCCCAAGTGTGACTGGCTTCATCAGCACTTCCCTGGCTGTGCTAAACCACAAACCCTCTGTTTTCCACAGCTGTACTTGCACCAGCAAAACTCTTTGTACCATTCTGAAAGCTCTCATCCTTCTCCACGTTCTCCTTGTGCAAAAGATCTTAGAGAAACACCTGGCTTGTTCAGCTACAGTGAGACTTCCTTCATTAGCTCTTTAATTGATGAGAAGGAAGTCATTGGACTGTGTGCCATAGCTGCCGAGTGCTGCCGAGCCCAGCTTCCAAAAGAGGGGCAGGTAGCTATGGCTGGAAACACTATGTGATGTTACTAATGCCATGTGCTGAGCACTCAAAAGGGGACTTGTCACCTGCTGAGAAAAAGTGCCTTGCAGCCTCATTAACTGTGGCCAATGCAGTGTAAATTCCTGTGCTGCCTCTCTTTGAAAGATGCTGATCAAAAAATAAAAAAAAATCTCTGAGCTTATTTTTTCTTTCCCTCCCTCTTTCTGTCCTTTTCTACTTCATGGATCTCAGACTTGCTAAGGGTGAAGGATCCACTCAGAATGAACATACTATAAAAAGGGAAAGCTGAAGATCAACACTTCAGCTCTTGTAATTTTATTACAGTCAGATGAAAAATTCAGTGCTAAAACCATCTTTCATTTTGTTTTGTTTGCCTACTTGTTCACCTATGCAAAATCTCTTTTGCATAATTTCCCAAAGTATGACAAAACCAGGACTCATCTCTGGGAAGAACGGACAGAAGGGAATGGAAAGTTTCAGCTAAGCTTTCCCAGGCAGGCCTCTACTAAGATGCAAGGTGTTGTACCTTCAATTTTAAAGTCCTGCTATGAAGGACACAATGCACTCTGTCAACTTGCAGGCCTCCAGCTCACTGGCCTTGAAGGGCCATGGGGCTGAGCCAGCCCTGTTGGGCTGTGAGCTGCACAGGGGTTTAACACCTACGTTAGTGCTCTCCATCTGTCACTATGTGTAATTGTACTTCCCTACTGCTGTTTGCAGAGTGTGGGACGACCATGCAGAGATACAGCTCTCTTCTAATTAAAGGATTTGGATTTAATCAAGGTTACAGCAGCTCGAGGATGACAGGCTGCCCACAGAACAGACAGCATCCTGACCCATCTTAACTAACTGAATGCATAGATAAAGAGGAGGGGAAAGGAAGCAGTGCTTTTGTTCTTTTCGTTTCACACTTCTGTATTCCAGCTGCCAGGGCTGAGGGCCAGCACTTGCTTTTGCAGGCGGCCAGAACTGCAGGCTGTGTGTGTGCTTTCTTTCCTATCAGAGCTGTGGAGCTCTGCTGCTCGACAGACAGAACTGGATGGCATCACGGGGGAGGACATCCTTTGGATCACCCCGCCATCTGACCCTGCCACTGGGGCAGGCTGGAGGCAGAAGTGGGGAGAGACCGGAGGAGGAAGATGTGTGCCAGGAGTCCTGCAATCCTGTGGCCGCCAGAGTACCATATGCCAAGCCCACTAATGCCTCTAATGCCAGATTTTCCCCATCTGTAAATATTGTCTGCCATTGTCTAGCTAATTTTCAAGTGACACTTGAAGTTTTCATACTAGGTTATGGATTCTACAAGCAGCTGTGCCTGTCAAAGACTATCATTCCTAATTGGGGGTTACCATGCCCCTACCAGAAAGCGTTGTCACCTCAGCTCTACTAAGAAAAGGGCACACAAGCCCTTCCTTATCTGCTTCAAGCCAGACAGTTAGAAAAATTGCCTCCCTCATCTGTGTAACCTCACCCAGTTGTCTTGCCCAGGATCTCTCACTGGACCATGTTTTCTGGCAGGAGTAATAATTTCCAGCAACTAGGACAGGAATACCTTCATCCAGGGCTGTTCAGTGCATGAAGGACACACACCTAGAGCTTCACTCTGCAGGTCCAGCAGCAGGTACAAAACTATTCTTGCACATGTATTCAGATTCCCAACCACACCTACCAACCATGCTTCTGACACATGCATTCATCCCTGAGATGTCCATCCTGTGGACATCTCAGAAACTCTGTAGCTATAACAAGAATGGAGATGTCTAGATTTGGCATTTGCTTCTGCTGGTTTTAGTTTTGGCTCTGGAGAAGGGATGCCAAGCCTTTAATGCAGACAGTCATAAAAGCCATGCAACCATTTGCTCTCATTGTCATCATGTTTGGGATTCAGATTTTGTCATTTTTGCCAACTAAGACTGATCACCTGAATCCTGCACTGAAATGACAGAGTCATCAGTGAGTCAGACGTGGTTCCCTAGTGGAAGTCACTTGCCTGAAAGCTTTTTTTGTGTTACTGCAGCTCATGCCTGAGCTTGCAGTACTGGTACTCTGGTACCACATTTCTCTGTCAATGCTGAAACAATTTCTTAACACAGACTTATGGACTGCTTCAAAATTCACATCTTAAAGGCACAAAAATTATCTAGAATTTATTTGGGCATGATCATGCCATTTGCTCTTGACTAACTTTTGAGTGTCCAGTCACTACAAAAGATTTTGTCAAAAAACACTACACAGTGCTTGACAAAAAGGCATCACTTAACAGAGGCCAAAACACAGAAACAACATGACATGAAACCGTGAGCAAATGGGTGTACCTTCAGGTTTGCCTGTTTCAGGGGCTGAGGTATTTAATCTTTTGTAAGGCACAATTAACATATGTTTAGGGTTCACGGTCTAGAATCCTATTCCAAGTGGGTCATGAGACTCTTTTTCTAACAGTTGTCAGAAAAGGAGCTGGTGCTTTCCACAACTGGAACTGGCCTTGTATGAGGGACTCAGCAAGTGGGGAGAGACAATCCAAAAGCCCTTATCCTTTGGGCTCCCCCAAGCTGGGAATGAGAGAGGAGGTTGACTTCTCTTGGACAGAGAAGAGCAGAGAACTGGAAACTTCATAGCACATGTCTCATGGCACTGTCACTTTATCTCATCTGTCCTGGGCAGGGCAGGGTTTAGGTTTGTGTGCCAGCTGAAGCAAAAACCTGCTTTAGGGCTGGCTGTGTGTAATTGCATAGCATTGAAACCATCACTGGAGACACTCCCTGAAAAATGAATGATCCCTGCATAATTGTAAGCTAAATAAACCTTTTTTTGGGGGGGTTTTTTTTTTGTTTTTCTAATGTGAAAGTCCAAGCTGTTTGTGCCTTTCCTCATTTATCCAGAGCTTGCTGGGACACGAAGCCTGAGGCATTTAAAGCACTGCTGCAAAGTACTGTTCCTCATTAAATTCTGTCCTTCCACACCCTCATCCCCTCGCCTCACAGTATTAGGTGACACTGCTTCTTGCAGCAGAAAGCCATCAGCTCCGAGAAGTGATGATAGCCTATTTCGGGACTGCAGCACTGCTGTGAACAAGGTGCTCGAGTATGATACATTATCCCTCCAAGGCTGAAAGTACCACCTCTGTGATGCTCCTAAACTCTCAGCTAGGTGAGGTTAACACCACAGCCCGGGTGTCTCATGTGACAGACTATTATGCTCCTAAAAAAAAAAATCAAGACTGTTTATACACACAGGGCACTGGTGCTTAATACATTTTGCACTGCCCAATTTATATATCTCAAATGGGCAGAAGAGCTTGTTAAGAGAATATATTCCAATAACTTTTACGCATATGGCAGAATTCGTTTAATTAGCGGTAGCTAGTGGAGGCCCCCATACGAATTTTGTAAACTAATAACTAAAGACTATAATATAAACCAGCAAAGGATACTTCCTCGGACATTAGATTTATTTCCTTGACAGATGCAGTAGTGTTTTACACTACAGTGTGGTAGTACAGTAAATTAGTATAATATAGTATATACTGTAGAATAGTTTTATACTACTATGTATTTACTGCAATTGTTCTGGTAAAATCTGGTGTACACTTTAAATAATTTAATATATTTGTAATGACAAATAATAAAAACCCAAGTAGGTCCACTACTGCAGTTTCCAACAGAGCCAGATTACAAAATAAGGGGTTACCTGTCACCTGGGCAATAAAGGACAGATTTATTTTAAACCAGCTTTTTCTGCCCTGTCACATTAATGACTGGTCCCACAGCTCATGCCATTCAGATGTTTAAATAAAGGGGTACGTAGGTACTTCTCTGGCAGCAACCACTTCTTGCTGAATCTGTGTTTATAAACTCGTAGGCACCTGAAATATGATTCTTCTAAAGCTTCACTTGAACTCAAAATTCCCACACACTTAGCCAAGATGAATCTTCCTCCAAGCAGAATACACTTGCTAGTCCTATCATAGAGCAACACTGCACAAAACTGCTGGGAACAAACTGAAGAATGTTTTATCCAATTGCAACTGCCTGAGGTTCGATGAAAAAGGTATTAGTTTTATTTTTAGCTTGCTTTTACAGCCTGATTGCATTTTCCATAAGATTATTTAGTAGAAGTTCTCCTCTCTGTTGCTTTGGGTTTCATTTTAATCATCAAGTTTGCCACATTACTAATTAACAAGCTCTTAATAAATCACTGATTGTTTAATATGAATCATAAGAAGAAAACACTGGCATCCCATGACTAAATTTTTTCATCGTTTGTTAATAGAAACTCCAGGATATTTGTCACTGAAGCATCCCAGCACCTCTAAAGAATTGAAGGATTTGGTCTCATAGCAGCAAGGGGAAGTGGAAGAGTGAGGCAAAAAGAGGCTGACAAGTGGCAAGCAGAGCAAAGATCAATTAAAAAGCTTTCTTGAAGTCTTAAAAGAAATGAGTAACACCAATGTCAAGGTAGAGTTGGCTGTCTATCAGTTTGTCTTACCTGACAACCATTTTGCAGTTGGAAGACTTCAATTAGAAGACGACAGAAAGAAGATCAGACTCCAGATGAAAAGCAATAGCCAAACCTGTTTGTAGTTTGATATCAGATACCAAAGATATATTTGTTTTTGTGTAAAGCTGGAGTCTTTGCTTGGAAAAACCTGTGCCATGGAATTTTAGTAACATCAGAGGTAAAGGTTCAGTAATCATGAATTAGATTTTGAGAAATCATCAGATAGTGTAAAAACTGTAAGAGTGTTTTCAAATAAACGCTCTTTTTTGTTTTCATATTTGTCCTTTTTTTCTCTTTAACAGCACTGAGCTATTTGCTCTGCATGACCAACTGTCAAAGCACTGTACAAATTGCAAGGAGAAAACTCCCACCAGAAAATTCTGTACTTCTTTGTAAAAATATTTCTGCCATGCATTTACTTGTCTTTTCAGGGTGTAGAATACACTTAGTCTTGGTCTTAAAATGGTAATCTTGTCTCTGTTGATTTCCTCTCAGATAGGACTTTGTGTCTGGGAACTTTTAATTTCTCTCTTCAGCCACTTTTTTACGTTACAATAAATCTTTTGATCAGAAGATAGAATACTGAAGCTGGATGAGAGCATATGCAAATTCAGTAAAAGCCTTTGCCCAGTCGATTCAATCTTCCCTTTAATCCCCATGATGATCTGCAGTAATGGATAAAATTATGAGCAGAAGAAAGAAGGGGAAAAAACAAACCAACCCTCAGGAAGCAATTTTGATTGCTGTGAGGAAGCACTGGAGGCTCTTAGCCCCAGGGAGCTCTCCCCAGTTCACTGGAGGCCTTCAGATACCATGGTGATGAGGGACTTTATGAATAACTAGGTAGATAAATGGTAAGTGCTTTTGATCTCTGCTAGCCTGCATTTCATTCTGTCAGCTGGAGAAGAGGCTATTCAAATCTGTCGGCTGTAGGAGGTCAGCCAGCAGAGAGAAAATGTCTTCATTACAGCCTTCTGTTCAGCCAGGCCTCCCAGCTGACCTCGGTGCCCAGGCTTGTCAGTCAGATGAGGCAAATTTTCCAACCGAGGGAAGACGGCGCTGCGCCAGATTTTATCCCTGGTGTAAGAGCTCGGAGGCAGCAGCATAAGGCCAAGGAAGAGTTAGCTTGAATTTTTGACATCTCCCCCAAAACTACCATGGGATTCATGGGAACCTTTCCCTGGTGGGGTGTGTGGGGAACCTGAGCTACTTTTCCTCTGCACTTTTCCAGTGCCAATGGGGTAGGAGGCTCTGAAGGCAGCAAACTGAACCTTTATAGAAGGCAGAATAACCCTGCCCTTAGACATGCCTAAATACTGATTACATTTTCTGCCTTGAATCTTCCCATTCAGTGAGTCCCCTCTTGCAGGTCTGATATAAATTTCAGGCAAAGGAGCTGGAGCTTTCTTTAACTTCCTTTTCAGGCTGAAAGTGAATTTCTCATGTTTAAAGGTCCCACAAATTTTTTGGTAATACCCAGGAACGAAGTCATGACAGGTTGTAATGATGCAGAACCCTGTCTAATGGAGAAGGAAGATCTCAGCTATTCAGGATGGAGAAGGAGGTCACATTTTTGCAAAAGGATGCATAAAAATTGAAATAGGAATTCCAATCCCATTATTTGGTAATGGGATTTGTAAACCTCATGTTCACAGGCTGAGATAAACAATATATGCTTCCTGAATCCCTCTTGGAAGAAGAACTCCTTGCAGCATAGCTAAATTACACAGTAAGTTATCATTTACAAAGAGGAAAAAGAGAAAAAGAAGTCAGTGAAATTAATTTATGTCTAAAGGATTTCTCACATTGTGGATTGAAGGGCAGGGAAACAGAGTCTCCTCTAAAACCACACTTGTAATGGAGATGATTTTACTGTGTTAGATCATTTCCAGAAAACATTATAAAAATGTTCCTTTTACTCAAGCCAGCCAGGTTTTAATAGTATCAAAGCAAAATATAGTTAGCTATTAGCATGAAATAACATTAGCATAAACAGAAAAGAGTAAGGACACTTGAAAAAAATTCCACATAAATGGTCTGCTCATTTCACTAGACACCACTGTAGCTGAGAAACTGTGAAATTTCCATAATAATCGAGTGCAGAGAAAAACAAACAACAATTTTATTGGTAGGGAAATTACATCCTGTTGCTGAATATAAAACTACAGTTCTGTTCAACGGCCTCTTAACAGCATTGAAAATATATATTAATTTGTAAGTGTAAATGAAATGTAAACAAAACATTCAGTTCAGTCTGGCCACAGAAACCTCCCGACAGTATTTCAGGGAAGGAACCCAGGAGACATATATTTGGATTCCATATCCTAGACCCCGAGCTAGTGGCATCCGATACCTTTGTGGAAAAGATTTACGCAGCTGCTGTGTGGTGATACACTTGTGACAAAAAGCACCATACCAACTGGCCTGTGAGACATTATTGGCTCTGGGGGAGAAGGGATCCTTTGAGTTTTTTGCTTGCTTTGTTTTACAAAGAGGATCCTTCAATACTTTGCAGATACTGCAGTTAGAAGTTACTCTGCTGCAGTGCTCAGGACTGTTGCAGCAGAGTTTTCCTGTGCAACAGGACTGTATTCCCAAGGGAAGCAAAGTGCTTCTGTTATGTGAAGAGCAATAAGGAAAGCAGCTACGGAAAGCGAGTCCAGCTGGGAGAGGCCACACCAGTTGTCACCTCAGAGACAGAGCTGGCAGCCAGGGTATGGGGCTCTGGCTGCCCCAGCAGCCCCTGACTCCTTCAGGGCTGAGACACACGTGGTGAAGGCAGCAGAGCTGCTTCGTTTCCTTAATGAACACCTTTTTAGCTGAACTTCAGCAGCAGTCACCATGAAGCTTGCAAAGCCCACAGGGAGTCCGGAGATTGTGACACATAAACTCTCTGGAGCCCCCAAGCTGCTGTGGTCCCAGACCCTAGGTTGCTGTGGTTCCAGCCAGGAACCTGATGGGGAGCCAGGCTGTGGCAGATGGGACCCCACCACTCATCACATCAGTCCTGGGAGCTGCAGATTCCTTCCTTCTGCCTGTAACCATGCCTAGGGACTGCAGACCTCTCTCCCCATCACCTCCTGCACCCATAAACACTGCTGCAAAGTAGGTCTGAAGAGCTACCCAGCCAGTACAAGGGTGCTTTACATCCTCTGCATGCTCTGCATGTCAGTGAGTGATTTCCCCCGGGGCAGCACAATGAAAGGAAAAGCCCTAAAATGATGCCTTTAGCGGCACTCCGGTAAGGCAGCCCCCATCAAGCCCACCCTGCATGGCTCGTCCTCAAAACAGTGTTGGGGGGAAAGGTTTGGGGGGGATGGGAGCAATTGTGTGCCTGCACAAAGCCCGTTGAACAGTTAATGCTTTAACCTTGCGTATAATTTATACAATAAACAAAGTCACATGTTTCTCTAATAATTTAGATGTAAGCAAATGTTGATTTATTCAGGAAGGCTACTGCCAGCAGCAAAGCCTGCAGCACTGAAATTTGAATTAAACTAGGACAGAAGCAGGCTAGTCTATAATAACATTTGTATAATTTTATTTTTGCCCTTGGCTCAGTTCATTTCCTTCTACAGTAGATGCATGAAATTGGTTCTTCAGCCACCTTTAGCTGATGTTCATTGATATCGGGGGTAGGCAGAGAAGCAAGAGAATGTAACCTTTTTAGACTTTGTGTTTGCAATCATAAGGCCATGAATTCTTAGGTCATTTATGACAATAATTTTCTTCTATGCCTTCTCTTTCCACAATACTCTCTGAACGGCTCCATGACACCTGAAATGATGGGGCTTTTCCCCCCATTTTTTTTTCCTGCATGGAGATTTCTAGAACAGAGCTTGCTAAACAGATGCAAATGTTGTGTTGTTTTTATTCTTTTATTCAGGCCTGAGGGCATGAAATTGGAGTTCTCTTACTTTGCTCTCAACATGAAGGAAGGGGACTGTATGATACTTCAAAAATGATGGTGAAAAAAATATGCACTAGTACAGATATCTGCAATGGATCTCTTGGCTTCTTTTCCAACTTTGTGTTTGAGGAAGAGAAAAGAAGCTGGATAAGGGGGAAGATGCAGACCAGCACAGGGCAGTGGTTCTGTTAGGGGTTCCTGGTGGCAGTGAAAGTGCTGCTCCCAAGCCTCAGAAGCACATGAACAGGAAGATAAAGTGTTTCACTTTTGTCCAGAGAACACACAATAGGTTTCCAAGTGAAGTCAGAGGATCCCTCTCTTCAGGGCAGCTCTTGTGTTCCCATTCTGGCCATCACTGGGCACTAAGCAGGAACTGGTGCATTGCAGAGGGAAGCCTGTGAGCCCACAAATCCTCTGCAGTGCTGGGCTGATATGCCCTAGAGACCCTGCTTGAAATGCTTGTAAGGACACTGTTTCCAGCTGTGCTGAGCCAGGAGTGACACTCTCAGGCTGAAAGGACTTTATAGGTTAAGGAGTGAAAGCAGAGAGGAGAGTGGAGAAAGGGGAGGTGAAGGGAAGGAGATAGGAGCTAAGAACAGCACTGGCAGAGGAGTGATAACATCTATGTCTGGCAATGTCACAAAATCATCTTTTAACTGCAGCCAGGATGAGCAAGATTGTTGCACAAGACTGACTTATTTTTTTCCAGATGTACACCTGGCCATGTGCAAAAGCTCACGTGCCCATCACAAACCGAAGTAGTAGTGCTCTTATGCACAACCCACGTATGTGGTGATTCCACAGTTGCGTTTTTTGATAAGGAGTAACTTCACTTTTGCTGTCCTCTCAGTTGCCAATAAAACTTCTTAACAGGAGTCAAAATTAAATCAAGTCCTGTGAGTCCAGGGCAGTTTCTGGGACTCATGACCTGTCCATGTCCCCAGCACACACAGACCCTGAAACCTGTCAGTGACACTTTCAAGACCAGCCCAATAAAAGTTTGAGCAGAAACAGCCACCTCATATGTTTTAGCAGAGGGCTGTGGCTGACTGCCAGGATGGGAAATGCCAGCCTCAAGCTCCTCCATAGTAAAAGTAATATACTCCCTCTCCTCACCACACAGTGACCACAAAAACAGTCGCGGTCCATGCCCATCTGAATGATCTATTGCCTCAGGAGTGCAAACACTGAAACAGGACAGTTTTCTAGTCCTAAGTCCTGATGGTATTTGACCTATGAATGCCTTGAATCTTACGGCCCCACATGACCCATCTTGCACTCACCTGGAAAGTTAGGGCAATGCCACATTCCCCTTCAAGCAGCTTTCTCTAGCTGTGGACCATGGTGAAGGGAGCAGAGCCACCTCTGTGTCCATTCAGTTCTGTCCATGGCAATACTCACAGATCTTTGTTCCAGCCCCCACTCCCCTTCCTCTACCCACCTGCTGGTTCCTGAAAGAAAGGGAAGGGCAAGCTGGGGGTATTTCCTTTGCCAAAGCATGTGGGGAGCAGCAGCAGACTGCAACACCACCAGCCACAGCCTCCCAGGCTGCTTCTTGGATACCACAGCCATGTGCCCCTGACCTGGGGCAAAGTCATGGCTGAGCCCTTACTTCCCTTATTATTAATTAAAACATTGGAGGAGATCCTCAGCTGGAGTAAATATTCATTGCTCCTGGCTCTTGCCCACTGGTTTTTGAAAGCACACAGAAGTAGTCACATTTATGCTGTTAACACTGATCTTGGCTCACACTTCTGCGGTCAAATAAATAAATATCACTGCATCCCATTTAGCTCTGTTAATGCCACATTAAGAATGGCATGTGTTTTGACATAACCACCCCTTCCCACATTTTTTTTAAACACCATAAATGGAGCATTAAAACTCCCAATCCATCACAGTGACATCAGATCAGCGGACTGTGACTTTTATGACATCAGAACAATTGATTGTATGACTATTTTATGTGTAGCATGCTATGTGGTGATTGCTTTTCTCTCCATATATTACATCCTAACATCTTGGAAAAATCTCAAGAGATAAAAAGGAATCACTGTGAAGCAGTGAAGTACAGTAGTTACAGAATTGCCATAAAACTGTCATAAAAATTGTAGAAACAAAAATGCCTTTAAAGATGGCAATGCTCCATTATGGGTCCCTAGCTAATGGTCTGGAGTTGCCCTATGCATACTTTACCATATTTACTGCTTCTGCATATTTCTGTACCTTTCTCCCAGAGATTATATTGTTATCAAGACATGTTGGTCTCCCTGCACACTTTAAGTCTCTTTACCCCATTATATCACCTCTAACAAGTCAAGTGATGTTTGTACCAAGCAAAATTCAGGGTTTCTTTTCAAATAGCCCAAAAAAGGAATGAAAAATAACAAGAAAAAAAATCTGACAAGGAAAGGTATAATCTTTTTGTTGTTACAAGATTGCTGAAACAAAACAGATATTCTGTAGTGCTTATAAAGAAAGGTGTTGTTAAAATTAGAATTAAGGTACAGAATAAGCAGCTCTCTCCTGTTGAGAAGAAACATGCAAAGCTCTGCCCAGAAGAAAGACCTCCAACTGGATTTTTTCCTGTAAACCCACATGTGTCTGGGCCCAGTTACGGTGCTGTGCCATGTAGCTGTATGTTTTCTTGTGCTCTCCAGGTTAGCCACACAAAGCTGCTACCAGGAGCAAGCCAGTGTTCTCTTTTGCAGATAGAGATGTGGCTTTTGTTGCTCTGCAGGACGATGAGGCCCAGTGGAAAAAAATTAATTTTTTTTTTATTTTATCTTTTGTTTTCATCTCATGGCAATTCAATGTAAACAGAAAGGTGCTACAGCCCTAAGGACAGTGCGAGTCATAGCAAAAGTTCAGGACCTTGGGGTCCTTAGCGATGAGCTCTGGCAAACCCCATCCCTGCTGCTGCAGATGTGTGTGCCCATCCCTCCTCTGAGCAGGGTCACAGAAAGAATCATGTGCCAGTCAGTGCCCCTCCTGATCCATCTCCCTGTGCTTTCCTAGGGGACCAGCACCCAGCACCCACAGAAGCCACAGACACACAGACAGGTGTCTGTCTCACCTCCTGCAAGTGGTGACTTCTGGCAGAGGAAATGGGCCAGCGACCAGAGCAAAGGCTGCTGTTCCTTGAGCTACTGCAGCTGCTGCTGCTTCACATGTGAGAGGGGACCCAGAGCTCCTTCCCCAGGGCCTCACTAGAGCAATTCAGCAGCTTCAAGGAACACCTTAACATCTTTAAATTATTTTGGGGCCCTTACACAGAAAGCACTAGAGTAAAGATACACTCGTAGTTAATGGGTAGCCAAATGTGCCAAAACCCTCTAGTCCCCCTCAGAAATGATGCAGTGGAAGAAAAGCAGGGCCTCTCTAACTGGATTTTTCCAGCCCCTCCAGCACACACACACACAGACACATACACACACACGCACACACGCCTGGAAGCTCCAAACCACAGCTGGACAGGACATTTGCTGCGGGGAGTAAACACAGACTGTTGGCTCCCCAGTCAAAATTGCCAAGCAAGAAAAGCTGCAGAGTTCAGCAGCCTAAAAACCAACCTCCGGGTATGGTGGCAGCTCTGGGAAAACCCTGGTAATGTAGTGGAAGGGGAGTTTCACCAGACACTTCCAGCCTGGCTTGGTACTCACATGAAGCAGGGACCTGGATAAATTACTCTATGCCTTTTTTCTTCTTTCTGTGTCCTCCCAAACACACGTATTCTGGCAGACTGAGAGAAAATCTAAGCTATCAAAGATGATGAATGTTTAGTATTTATCCCTCTTTCAAGGATCTGCACTCTCTTTTATTGGGGTGAGAGATATGTGGCTGGGACCTTTACAAGTGCCCTTTGCCTACTTTGGGGTGATTTCAAGGGCAGCTTATGGCACAGGATATTGACAACAACAGAGCCCATCTTGAACACACACCCTTAACTCACTCTTAATTTATATGCAGACCAAGCAGCAACATTATTGTTCAGCTGGGGGCATATTTAATTGCTGAATGTTCTGCAGATGTCTTGCAGGCTGTATAGATAAAGGCATTTTAAGTTGCTGACTTATAACAGCACATCTTTCTTCTTTTAACATAAAAATTCCTACCTTCTTTGATGGATGTGGAATTTTTAAGACTGAAATCCTGCGCTAGTCCTTGAGAATATTTTAGTGAATATTAAACTCCCTGACACTGCGAGGGAGCAGCTAAACCATTTTGCCTTTTCACTGGGGAAAAAAAATTGGCTTTACTACTGTAAAAGCAGTGTTTTCCCATGACATGAAATTGAGGAAGGCCCGTTATTGTTTATTAAAGCCCAACAGTGTGACTTGCCAGGCTGTAGCCAGACACTGGGGCAAAGGCAGTTTATTTAAGTGCAAGCAGCCTGCCCAGTGCTGAATAAGACATACAAGGAGTCCAGAGCCTTGCCCTAAGGTGACTGTAACCCAAGGGCAGCAAAGCATAGCTGGTGCCAAGGGTCCATCACAGCTTCCCTTCACTGCAACACTGTGAGGTGCCAAGGAATTCAGGGTCAGCCTCATGAACTTAAAGCCCTTGTGTATTGTGAGTTCATATCTTATACTTAAGGACTAAATACTGCATATTGTGCCTGGATTTTGTGGTGTTTTTAAATCTCCCCCAACCTTCAAAACTAATCAGATTCACAAAAGGTTTTCCCATATATTTTTTTAATGACACCTACAATGTCCTTTCTGGCTTGTGCCACACCGGGACACCTCCATCCCAGTGACATAGGTGTCTGACAATTTGTCAAGGAGATAGCCATAAGTTAGGCAGAAAACTGGACTCCATTAAAAAAAAATAAAAAACATAAAAGCTGGGAGGAGGCAACTTGATGTGGCATGGCTCCTGGCAATGAGGAAGCATGAGTGCATACTGAAGCTTAGAAATAGAAAGTGATGTCCTCATAAAAATATGGCTCTAGGCTGGTGTGCCACTAGAAATTCTTCTGTCAGTTTAGAATATTTAGCTCTAAGGGATCTCTACTTTCAAATGGATCTTTTGATGCAAAATAGGCTGCACAGACGGAGATAGTGTTGAAGAAGGGAGAGTTGCATTCGCTCCCAGTTATGCTTGGTACACTGGAGATTTTTAGATAGGCTTTTTGATCCGAAAGTATTGAGAGGGCAGGTGGGTTACCTTACCAGTGCGCTAGGTCTCCGGGTTCTTCTAACTGAAAAATGTTATTGATGCCAGGGCAGCTAAATAATACTGAAAGCTTCAAGACTGCTGGTTATCAGGGGAACCTCTTTAGCCTAATTTGAAAGCTCAAAGCTTCAGGCAACTGATTTTTTTTTCAGTTACAGGCTCTTTTGTGTGATGTTCCAATGCAGTATATCCAATCAATGATGCCATATCACGCATGGTACCATCATGTGGATGTTTATTCCCCCTGTGTTTTGTATTTGACTTGTTAAACTGCAAGAAGAGTTCAGGGAACAAACGGGGAGAAAAAAATAAAAAGCAAACTCCTTGGCTCCCCTGCTGCAGAAATTTAAAACTAGTGAATACACAAGCCTCAGCGCTCCAAGAGAAATGAAAAGAAGCGGAAAGTGAAAATATATACATATGTATACACATGAACAAAACATGAGCCACAGTCATGGCAATCTGGGCTCCAATGTGCCAAACAAAAGGGGTTATTCCTTCAAGCAATCTTTGTGTCGTAAAATTTAGGACACGGCAAGGCTGGTTTATGATCACACTGTAGATTCCACTATAAAATTATACCATTTCTGTACAGTAAATTCCACTGGACAATTAGAGCAGGCTGCTTTGGAAGATTTTAATATTGCATCTTCTAAAAAAGCAATGTTAAGGATAGTCTGGCTGGAGAGAAGGGGACAAGACTAATTATCGAGATACTCATTCTTCCTTTCTTCTGTAATTCTTTTCACACACACTTAATTATTTTAATTTTATTTTTATTCATTTAGGAAAGTGACAAGAATTGTGAGGATTCTTTCCACATAGAGATTTTTAACACAAATAATAATGGGTCAGATCTTCAGATTAAATAAATCAGACAATTTCATTTACAGTGTGCCTGTGTAAAGAATGTTAAATTGATTTTACTTATTAGGATGCCAAATAGAAAAGTAAAAGCAGGCTGCATGATGAATGATTCATTTACAGAGGGTGCTGATGCCTTCTGAGGTTTTGGCAGGAGAGCAGGAGTAACTTCAGGAAACTCCATCATTTCATAACTATTTTGATTTAATTTCTTGTGAGCTACTTTACTTTGGAACCAAGATCTCAGCTCAACTCAGACCAGTGCTTACATCAGCTGTATTTTTTATTGTGTTTACAAACATTTTCTTCCAGTCTGGTTTCCCTTGCCCCTCTGTTCTGAAGCAAGCCACAAACCTGCATTTCTGGTGCTGCAGTCCCTGGTCAGTTAGATAACTGCGAGACAGTAATTTTCTCCTTGCCTTTTCACACAATCATTCTCAATTAAGAACTAATATTTATATCTTAATATGAGCAACAATGGGGCAATCAGGCAATCAGAAGTGTCAGAGACACACTGAGCTGTTTTCTTAGACAAGAAGAATCCCTTCTTTTTTTTTTGGCTTGGTGGTGCTTAATGACAGCTGATGGTGCTGATAACCTTGTGCTGTCATTGACACGAGCCAGGCATGAGGCTGTTCCATCCTGCTGGGCTGCATCCTGCATTTGCCATTACCATGAAGCACTTACCAGGTAGATGGATCTTACTCTTTTTTTTTTTTTTAATTGCATCCTAAAATATAAAATCACCTTACCACTATTTACACATTTCCATGGAAACAAAATGTCTGGGGGGACACACTGGCCTTGAGTTCAACCAGTGCTGCTGTCCCTTTCCCACATTAGCTCTCTGCCATGTGAATCTTCATGGTAAATCCACGATGATTTTGTTGATTCCTGGAAGATGTCATCAGTGCAGTTTTGACAGTGAGGGATGAAGCAACATTTATACAGTCACACTGGGCATATTAATCTCATTTACAAGGGAGGTGTTATCCAAAATTAAAGGTATTGTCAACTTAGTAAACAAATCACTGCTGGGATCAGCTGGGTGTAATCAGATAAGGCCTCTTTACTCCCTTAAAGGCTTTGGTGTCAGAATAACAAATCAAATAGCAAATTGATCAAATTCATGTAAAAGGAGCAAAATTTTCTATCTTACACCTCCCTGTCTTGCTCTGTATCCACACAGTTCAGATCTGTGTGTCCCCCTTTCAGATATTTTCAGTTCGTGACATCTGTAAGCAGGAGTAAAGAAGGTAAACCTAAGGAGGCAATGACTGCCACTCAGGATACTCAGTTAAATAGTAAAAAAACAGCACTGTCCAGATAGGAAGCACAGCAGAAAAGCAAAGAAATGCATGATTAGGAAGCAAGGTGAGCCACTTAAGCTCTAAAGCCAGTGAAGCAGAAACGATGGAAAGGCCCGCCCATGTCTGCAGGGGAACTGCAGTCCCCAGGAGTCCTGGAAATTGTGCCAGCACCTGCCAAAATGTGCCTGGGGTGGCACAACATCACCTTTTGGAGTCCTCTTAAATCTGAAATGAAGCTCAGCAAACCAAACCTAAATACAACTGCAGGGTTTAGGCATTTACTCTGTGAATGCACAGGGTATAGCCAGGCATTAAGAAACTGAAAACAAAACAAACAAATTCCCACAAAACCAAACCAACAACCCTGAACATGTAGGGGCTGTGTTAAATTTAAACATCGTAGCTAAGAGATGTATGAATCCAGGTATGTCACAAACATTATGTTCAAATGATATAGCAAGTGACATTAGAATAAATCCTTTCCATACAGGCAAAGGCAATCTGGTACAAAATTAACAGCAGAATTCAGCATGGCAAGGACAGCAATTATTTTACCTACTGCCAGCTTATTTTGTATGACTGGTTGGGAGCAGCATTTTTCTGAAATATCATGACCCAGACATTCTGGAAGCACCAGCATCCCCACAAGCAAGGGTTTTCCCTTTTGCTGCTGTTTATTTTCACTTGTGCTGGGGGAGTGAAATACACATTTCTGTCAAGTAATACGGTAGTAAGTATGCTCAAATGAATGTCCGTACTAATACTAATGTCACAAACCCCTCATTTTTCCAAACAGCAAATTATAATTGCCACCCTTATCAGTGTAACAATCAGTGTCATTTGGTGGGTTTAGGCCTCAGTTCATCAGAGCATGTAAATATGTGCTAAGTATTACTGCACATGTGCAAAGAGTGCAAGAGAATTAGCATGGCTGAACAGCAAAATAAAACTCTTAAAACCAGTGAATGAACTTTTTGCTGTTATAGAATCATGGAATAGAATCATTTTGGCTGGAAAAGACCTTTAAGATCATTTAGTCCAATAAATAATCCAAGTCCACTGCTAAACCCAAAGTGCCACATCTACACGTCTCTCAAATACCTCCAGGGATGGTGACTCAACTGCTTCCCTGGACAACCTGTTCCAGAGTTTGGCAACCCTTTTGGTGAAGAAATTTTTCCTCATACCAAATATAAACCTCCCATGGTGCAACTTGAGATAAGATCTCCCTTGAGTCTCCTTTTTTCCAGACACCCCAGTTCCCTCAGCTGCCCCTCGCCAGACTGGTGCTCTAAGCCCTCCACCACCTCCATTGCCCTTCTCTGGACTTGTGAGGGGCTCAATAATGAGCACAATATTCAGGTATTGTGGGGAGTCTCTCTAAGGAGGATCCAGTTGGCATTTCCACGCTAAAAAGTAATCAAATGCCAGTGCCCTGCAGAACCCAGCAAGCCAGATTTAGAAAACACCCTGTGAAAAGATGAGATCATCTCCAAACAGTAATCAGGAACCAGGTCACCTGGCATCACTGTGGATCCCACTGTGAGCAGGGATGGCTGCCATCTGCAGTCACCCAGGAACACCCAGTGGCTGAGCCAGGTGATGAGCACCTGCACCTCAAGAGAGCCTCCAGGCATTCTGTGATCCAACTCAGCAATTTGAGACCTTGGTGCTGACATATCTTCCTGCAGTTCTCTCAGTCTGCCCAGCAGCCTTTCTGATTGTCCCATCTTTCTTTAAAAACATTTTACAGAACTCAGTTGGAGAGAGGCATTCTGAACAAAGCATTGTTGTATTGCTCATAATTTTAAAATTAGGAAACGGAGGGGGTTTGTGCATAGCTTTGACCCTGCGGCTCACAGATAGAGATGTATGTGTTCATACACACATACAGATATACACAGAAGAGTATTCAGTACCACTACTCCCCTAAAGAAGTTCTCATAATCCAAGTAATTTTTAAAACCTGAAAAAAAAGGTAACACAGCATATTTGTTCCCAGTACTAAAAGTAATACGAAATTGCAGTATGTTTGTTTCCAATAGCTCATACTTTGGATCTGTGATGTGATCCCCACAGTAAAATTCATTTAGAGATCAAGATAGAAATGAGAAGTATAAACCTAGGGTATTTGTAGGAACTTTGCTATTGACTTCAGTTTGACAAGGAGTACAGTTGCCATGAAAATTATTTCTTTCTTGGGATATACAAAGCCTTGAAGTACTAAGTAACTGTCCAAAAAATCCAGAATGGTTTGGAACACATCTATTTGTAAATTCCTCATTCCTTGAAGTGCTGTGATAAAAAGCCAAGTATTCATTACAAGGAAGTTCGCAACTTAAATCTTTCACTTAGTAAAGTTTTGCAAGTAAGTTAGTTAAGGCTGAAAATGTATACATAGAAAGAAATCCTGCAGCTGTATAGCAAAGACCATAGAGGAAAGTTGTTGTGTTAACTTTACTTGAGAAATAGATTGTGCCTTTGTGATCTTACATCATAATTTCTCACTGAAATCTGGAAAGCACGTAAATTCCTTTTGCACCAGAAGTCATCCACACCAATATAGTATAGTTAAGATGATTTATTTGGATTTCCTTCAAGCTTTTGACAAGATCCTTTACTAAAAAAAATCCTGTAACAGCTATACAGCAGAAAAGTAGTGTTGTTCTTAGTTGTAAAAAGCAGACTGGGAGACAGGAACTCTTGAGTGCTCATTGTATTTCCTTTGATCTATATGCCCTGTTCATAATACGCCTGACACTTATTCCTTCTGTGGCTTTGGGCAAGTCACATAATCTCTCTGCCTCGTTTTCCTATCTCGAGGGGTATTGCACGGATTAGTTAGTCAATGTTTGCAAAGAAGCTGAAAGAGTATTCAACCGGATTCTCCCAGGGAAGCAGGGACACTTAGCTTCTTGGGAAGTCATGACCAATAAATTCTAAGGCGTGCTACATAAAATAAAAACCAGAAGAAAAATGAACCCAGCTTTGATACAGACTTCACCTGGTTTAGTTCAGCTTCTTCCTGAAAAGGCTGCACACAGCAACTCCCTTCCCTCAACTATTAAAGGATCCCAGGACCTGCCCAGGTCCTTCAGGTTTTGGGCATGGCTGCTGTTGAGAAAGAAGGACAATGAAGTGCTCCCAAAGAGGACACAGAAACCTCTTTCAACAAGTGTTTGCACTTGTGAGCTGGCAGAGGAAAATAAACAGTGGGTGACTGACACTTGCTGATATTCATTGTCCCATGCCATTGAAGAGGATTCTGAGAAGCCTAAGAGGAATTGAAAAGCATTGGTGTATCCTGAATTTGGGGATGACTGATGGTCAAATGAAATTTATCTTGGATGATTACAAGGGAATAAACATTGGCAGGATTTTCACTGTGACCTCATAGCTTTTACTTTAAGTTTGGCTTGATTTTGCTGCACAATCACAACCAGTACATTTCCATGTCTATCTGTATGATAGTATAGAGAAATAACTGAGGACCACTCCTAGGCATCAGTGTTGGTTTCCTTCACCAGTGAGTTTAAAAGCCAAATTGAAAACAAAAGCTAAGAGAGAAATCAAAAGAGACAGTATCACAACCAAGCCATTGACAAGTGGCAGCAAAACATGAGGCAAAGGCAAAGGAATACTTTCTCAGCATTTGTGATCCCTCCTCATCATTTTGGGAGCTGCTTTTCTATGTTGGCTGATGTCATAAGAGTGAAGGTGGCCGCTGCTGCATTAGCAGCATTTTCTCCCGCAGAAGAGAAGTTCAGAACACAAAGGGATAAGCCACCTTTGGCAGTGCAGGTGCATCTGCAGTAGTCGTTTTTCACTTTGGAGTAGCTATCAGTGCACACAGGTAGTGCAATTGCAGGGAGAGGAGAAGGCAATCAGCTGCCTTGGCACATTCTTTTCCTTGCACCAGCAACTATGCCAACCACATCAAGCCACTGACTCTTTGCCAGCACTCTTTGCTTTTATATCTGTCATGGGGGTGTTCTTAGCATAGATGCCACCTCAGCAGCAGTGCTTTTCTGCTATCTCTTCTTACTTTTGAGATGCCTCTTTTGTGCCACCTTCTTTGAATTGTCTCTGGATTTATATTTGGTGGTCACCATGTCCTTTCTCTTCTAGGAGCTCCCCTTCCCTGTGTACTCTCCATGGTTCTGTTGCTCACTGAAGACTGAAGACTGGAAGAAACACCACCAAACAAACAAAGCTGTCTAGCAGGAGAGACTTCTCTCAACATCTGTCTTCTGCTGGTCGGGATGGAGAAAGGTTGCCTGGAGGTGTGGATGGCAGTACTGCCTTTACATGAGCTAGCAGAGCAATTTTCAGTGACTGTGGCATGAGAGGGAGAGTTTTGCCAGATGTACGTTTTTCCCTGGCAGATATTTTCAGCCTCTGCCTTAGGAGATGTGACTGTGTTTATTTGCACAGGCAGTCAATTAAAATCCTCTTTAACTTGTAGGTCTCTTCATGTCCCTCTAGCAGCTGTGATAGGACCAGCAGGGCATGGATTAAAATATTGACAAGCTTCTGGTAAGCCACTGGTTTTGACCAAGAAATTAACAAATATGGATTGTGATGAGGCCACAAGGTTCATATCCCTGACTGCTATTATTACCCAAAAAACTATTGATGTCTATCACTACCTACTACATGCATTTTTCTTACATAAAAAGAGGTATTGAGACATTAACAAAACACTAAAATTACCCTTATAACTGCAGCTGGGATATATATTCCTTCACAAAGAAGGAAACACGGTATCTTAACATTTAAGCAACTTCCCTCCCTTGCATAAATTCATCCATCAAGTATGGCCAGAGTAGCCCAGGTTCTGTAATTCCCTGCAAACCCAGAAAATTACAGTGATATAAAATGAGTAGGTGAAAAAAACAGTTTCTTTTCGGGAAGGGGCTGTTAGAAAAATAGTATTGATTTAAAGGTGGATTTCTCAGAATTGTTCTAAACAGAAAAGTACCACTGCTTTCCACAGATTCCTGTTTCTACAGAGAAAGAAATGGAGATGTTAGCAACATCAGATTTTCAAAGCTCATGTATAATGCTGAAAGCATAAGGTAATTTCTGTCACACATAAATATAATATGAATAATAGCATGCTTTTGCTTTGGAAAGGGATTGTTTCAGACGCTGCTTCTTTAGCAGAAGGGTAGTGACATCTCCTTCAAATATCCTTTTGACAAGATACACTTACTCTACAATGAGTCTAGGAAGTTAGTCTGGTTCCAAAATCTGCAGGTCACTCCTTACAAGCAGTATTTGTGAGTCTAAAGACTTGGAACACACTATTTCTGAAGGGTGGATGAAGCAACAGCACTATTCAAATTCTGTGATCTGCCCCTTTCTTTTTCCAGATCAGCTGCTTGAAAATCCCAGATCATAATATGCACTCCCAGACTTTGGGCTATTCGAAACATAGACACAAATCCAGATTTCACAGCCTGAGTTTCTCTTGCAGCTGTATTTGAAATATTTCCTCAGTTTAACAGGATGGTTTCTTGGGTAACAATTCACACTTCAAATAATGATCTCAGTGTACTTCCATATTATGCTGAATCTCACATTTTCTGGAGGAGTGTGTTTAGAAATACATCTCTGTTGAAAGAGAATGCTGTAACATCAATGTCAATTTTCTTTCTGAAATCTCAAGGTACAGGTGAGTAACACCTCTGAGAATGGTACTTTTAATGTTAAAAATCCACGAGGGAAGGTTGTTGGTGTGTTTTATTATTTAACATCACCAAGTACCTCTGCTCATTGTCTCTGTGTAAATAGGTATGCTCAGGGAATCATTTTTATAGGTAGGAATGCGGAGAGATTCTGACACCCAAAGGATGCTCAAAGAGATACACTAATATAAATTTCTATGGTGCCCTGAAGGTACTTCCATTGTATTATAGGGCTTCTCATGAGCAGTTCTGGCTCAGGCAATAGGACCACAAAGTAAAACTGAGTATTTCTGGACTAGATGAAGTAAGAATGAAGCAGATTATACTACCGGTAGAAACCATGTTTTCTGTTATAGGCTATTGAAATACGAAACAGCAAAACCAGTTAATCAAATGGTTATTTTTCTCCTTACCAATTTCCTTTCTCCCCCAACATCCACACACATACCCACAGAAGTGCATTTTACCCACTTTTCCTCAGTGTAGTCTTTAATTAGAATGAGTTGAGCAGCTAAATTGGAACGATCTTAGAGCAATTTGTACAATCTCATGAGATACATTATCAGTTATGACCTGAATTCTGCACGCTCTCTGAACAGTGAGGCCAACTGAAGTTCCCTCCATCTTCAACCCTGATGGTATTTCACATGATCCAGCCTAGAAAACCTTACAGGAACCATAAGAGTGCATTAATCCTTTTGTAAAGGGTATTGACTAATATGAAAAAGTCATCTGGCTTGCAGTGAGGGGTAGAGGTTTCTAATGTCCATTGGGGAAATCCAGTCAGAGTAAGACAACAGGAGCAGAGGTGAACTCTGACTTGCCTCTGCCGTCACAAGTTGTTTAGAATGGGTCTTTTCTCACCTATTTTGCAGCAGAGACAGATTTTCTGTACAGAAATGTCTGAAGGCAGGAAACAAAGCCAGCGTGGCTCTATCCTCTTGTGCCCCTCAGAAAGCCTCTGCAACCACCAAGCAAGCAGAGGAGCTGCTTCTCAGGGGAAAGAATAACTGGGGAGGGAAGAGAATCACAGAGAACATCAGAGAAATGCAGAGAATTTCCCAGAGTTAATTATAAATGCATATGCACATAGGAGGCAATGACACCAGGGTTCACATTTTCAATCCTACACACTCAAAGGCAATATTCTAACCTTTTTAAGCTATCCACAAGTGTCATGATTTGCTAGAGGTTTTAGCATCTCTAGCTTTCATTGCTGGCAGAGGGATTTAGGAGTGCTGAAGGCTTCCAAAAGACACCCACAGAACAGTCCCCAAAACCTGAAGAGAGGCTTTCTGTTCAACTACTCTGTGATCCCTTGATTACCCATCCAGGCTGTAAGATTATTCGTAGCTTCTTAAGGGAGCAAGAAGCTCCCTGGAGAGTTTTGTATTCTCCTTCCATAAAAATTTCTGCTTTCTGGAGAAGGGAGTTTTCTCTCTGGGAGTTTTCATACCAATGATAAAATTACCGAAATGAGCCTTGTGTCCCACTCTAGTGATGCTATTTCACCTTAAAAAAAAAGCTACTCAGCAAGTCTGGTGTTACTCTCTGAAGCAGACAACTGAAGGAGCTTGTAGGACAAGAGATTTTGGTGCTGTGATGCAGAGAGAGAAATCACTTCCTCTTACAGTGACTGGCAGGCAGAACTGTCTTGTCTGGTCATGACATGGGGCCAGAGCTAAGGGATCCACAAGGAAATCCACCACTCCTTCTGTTTCTGTGTGTATTTGCATTGCCTAACACAGGGATGACCACACAACCAGGATGTGTAGTGGGATGCAGAAGCAGTTTTGTTCAACTTCCTCTTTTTTAACTAGCAGCAAAAGGACAGAAGTGCAAGCAGTACACAAGGACTGCGCAGAAACATGGTAAAAGCACTTGTTGCTGCTCAAGTTCAGTTCCCTTCCTATCGAAGACCTCATGCCCTGTTATTCTCACAAATGCAGAAGGGATGATGTTGCTTAGGCTGCTTCACTGTTTGGTGGGGTTCACACTCTTCAGTCCATTTCATGGCTCAATAACAAACTCTATTTCTTCAAATACTGCAATGTAAGTGATAATAAAGAAAAATATACATTATTTTTAACACTCCTTGGGGAAAACAAATCTGGAAAAGCTGTGTTTATAAATCTCCCCTATTCAAATGCAATGTAAAATCCTTTTTGTTTTTCTCAAAGAAAAATAGAGCCACTAACAAAATATCTAGTACAGGCAACTGTTGCTAGCCCTATATTTCCACACTAAGCTGCTCTTTTCACTATTTTTGAAAACAAGACTGCAGCACACATGAAGCTCATGAACTGCAGGAGGGAACTTTTAAAAGAAGGTCAAGCTGACAAGAGGGCCTTCCTGAGAAGAGCCAATGTACTTGTTTCCAGACAGGATTATAGCTAAATCAGAAATAATGCCCTTTAGCAAGTGGACACATATGATCTGCAGACATTGGAAAACCTGCCTGTTCAAAAGCTGCAATTTTCCAAACTGCTAACATTGACAATGATATGGAAAAAACTACTATAGTTTTCCAGAGGGTAATTAAGAACAGGTGACAATTTGAGGAAAAATTCAGAAGTCAAATATTGAGCTCAGTTTGAGCTCATTTGGGTTGCTATTCAGCATCAGTAAAATATTCATAATGCACAAACATGTAGTAGTTTATATAAACCTGTTTAAAAAAAGATAACTCCAAGTAAAATGGAACAGAATTTGGTTTAATGTGTTCTCCTTTGTATGCAAATTACCTCCCAGCAGTTAATAAAGGTAAACACTGCTCTCTTATTTAGATATATGCGGCAGCCTGTATGGGTTATATTTATATCTAGTGAACATTACCAATGTCAAAAATACATCCCTAGATCAGATTGGCCTCATCAGTAGTAAACTCAGGCCTGAGATCTGACAGTGAAGGCTGAGGATACTGCAAGCTGTGAGAAGAAAGAAAAGCCAGAGCCAGGGTCTCTCTCCTCTTCTGAGGACCTACTATGGAAATGTTTCATTTGCATGTGAAAAGAGATGCAGATAGTACTTTAGTGGAGCAGTTAATAGCGACTTCTTCGAGCAAATCTCCATTTTATTCATGTGCCTTTATATTTTGGATCCCCATGTAAAGGGAAGAACCAGTTTGCAGTCCCATCTAGATATGATCATGGACAAACTGAGGCAGCAATATCTACCCTGAAGGGCTTGCAGCTGTCCCTGTGGGCATTTACCCTATCCCACTTCAGCCCATGATTTTCTGTCCTGGAGAAGAAAGTTTTACCAAATGAACCTCCTTAAGGTAAAAAATAATATGATTTTTTACTTCATGAGAAAACATACCTTTTCTTATCTAGTGCTGACATCATTTGATAAAGTCTTTGCTGCAGGTAAAATAACTGCACAAGGATATTTTTCATATTTTTAAAGGATGCTGTATTGCTATTTTTCTTCACCTTTCACCACAATAGCCTTTTGGTAGCTTGAAATTAAAGTTTGTTCGTTTACTGATTATTTTTCTCTGTATTATGCAGGTCGCTAATGAGTGCCAGACTGCTGGCACAGCTTTATTTATTTATTAGAAAAAGAAGAGCAGTGAAGCATTTAAAAGTCACATACACAGGCCATAAAATTTTTTTTTGTGTTGACACGCTGTAATACAGAAATAAAGTCAGGTCAAGACACAGGTGTACTGGACTTTATGTAAAGTGTTTATTTCATCTGGATGGAAAACTGAACATTTTTTTTACTGTGAACTGACAAACCATGAGAACCTTTAAATTGTTGAACCAGCTTTAAGTACTTTAAAATGACTGTGCTCAAGCTGCATAACATTAGTAAGGGTTGCAATGATCCTGTTTCATATGAACCCAGTTGGAGAAGGCACCTATGGCTGAGGGGAGTTTTTCCTCGTGTGCTACTAGTTTTTGGAAGAATATTAAAAATAGAATTTGAAGATGAAGCCACGTTTCTTGGGGCATGTAAGTGTGTGATTACTCCAGGTTTTCCTTTTAATTTCTGTCAGCCATTCCTGGTTAATTAACCTATTTGTTCTCCTTACAACAGAATGACAAAGCATCCATAAATGGTGCGAGATTCCAACATGAGAAGTCCTACCATGTTATTAGGCTTATCACTTAAAGAAAAGAGGAACACCAAAAAGAATGCATTGGGTTGGAAGTGTTTTTAGGCAGGAGAATTAGTCAGTCCTTAGGCTGCAGCAGCTGCCTTAGGAGAAAAGGCGATTGTTATATTTTGCTTTACTTTCCCTAAAATACCAAAAACACATCATAAAAAGCTAAT
>JAHLSL010000019.1:8286666-8315629 GCA_025920805.1 Petroica traversi
GGCGGCCGGCAGCCGGGGGCCGTGGAAGGGGGCTGGGAGCTGCGGGCGTGGGGAGCGGGGAAACTCCGCCGTGACCTGGGGAAGTTGGTCCCTTGCGCACGCCGAGTCCGGCGGGGAAAAGAAATTAAAAAAAAAAATATATATATATATATAATATGTATGTAAGAAAAAGTGTCAGTTTAATAGTTGCGGGTTGGGTTCGTCAGCCCCCGCGGAAGGATGCTCGGCCCGCGGAAGGATGCAGGCCCCGCGGCTCGGAGGCACTTGGCCAAACTTCCCTTTGCCTATTCAAAATGACTGCGGTGATTTTGGTGTATTAATTGCGCCCGAAGCACAACACAAAATGTTCTAGCACACGCTAGAGGTCCCTCTCAGAGCTGTCAGACGTTAGGGTGTTTTCAGGTTGGGTTGTTCTTCATTATTTATTTTTCCCCGCTTTAACTGTTTGAACAAAACCGGCTGTTCTTCAAATGCCAGTGCAGCGTCCGTTGTTCAAATAAGGCTGAAGAAAGATTTGCGACTTTTTTGTTTGTGTCCTGGTTGTTTGGGCATCAGTTAATAAACTGTGCTTTTGAGAAAACGCATGCAAACGGTATTAATTTCATGCAGCGATTTGTGAGGTTTTTTTGAAATAGCCTCACCGTTTGTTGTTGGGGCCAATTCCAAATTTTGTACTCGGTTTTCTCATGTGAATCCTGCCATGGAAGTAAGCAGCGTAAAACTTGAATAAGGATACCAGACTATGGCTTGTGGTTTTTAAAAGAGAAACATGCATGCAAGTAAAAAGCCAAGTATTAAGATTATGAAGAGTCAATAAAGATGATGGAGGTGGCTAAAAATGATTGATCCCCAGAAATTTCCATATCCAGACCATGTTAGAGAACTAATTAGTCCCCCCAGTCTTCATGTATTACAACAATATTATCACCATTTTACGGATGGAGAAACTGAGAAATAAAAAGAAGGTCACTGACTTGCCTGAAGCCATATAGCAAATAAAAGATAGATCTGGAATCAGCTAGGACAGATTTAGATCTCTTGCTGATTTGCACTGCTGTAACCATTGATTTCAGTGGAATTCTTCTGGGTTTAAGTCAAGTTTGGACCTTGTGTGTTGCTCTGTCCCTTAGAAACCCTGACTTCATGTAAATTTCATTTTGACCATGAGTGAATTAGATGCAAGATTTTAGGGGGAGTACTTGGTGTACATCCACTTCTTGAAAGAAATATTACTATGAAACTTTAGGACTCAGTTGGCTTTTGATTATTCTTTCCCCCCCCCCCCTCCCCCATTACATTTTCATTTGTCACCTCAGTATAGCTCCCTAGTGGCTTTTGGTTTGTTGGTTTTTTTGGGTTTTTTTTTAATGTACTATTTCCTCATATCTAGTGCAGGGGTTTTTTTACTGGATTCTGAGAAGCATTTCTTATGAGATGTATCTGAATGAAACCATCAGTTTTATGTTGGAACACCCTAAGAACAAATGATTTTGCATGAGGAAAACTTCCATTCATTGCAGATCTCACTTAGGCAGAAATGAAAAATTGTATGAACATCGTATGCAAAACCAGCCAGGCTTTCCCTTGCTTGGTGGAAAGGCTGCATGTAGAAGACTTGCTCACATAGGCTCTTTATTAGATTATGGTAAGTTTATGTATGGAGAAAATGCGATGTGAAGGGAAATACTCACTGATCGTAACAAATGCTTGTACATTATTCAAAGTGGGGTCTCTCACAATTAACAAAATACCAAATCTGCCAGTCACAGTCAGATAGCATTTCACATGAGCTGGGAAGGAATGATAATTTATCCTTTCTGTATTCCAACTACTTTAGAAATATTTTCAGGATACCATAAAACAGACACGGATATGCAGATTGTTGTTGTGGTGCTTTACTCTTCATTTATTAATGTGTGCTGGTATATACAAACTGCCACCACTAAAGTACAGTTCAAAGTTCCTGCTTTCATGTCATCAGATGAATTTAGTAAGATGCTGGTACTTCAAGGAACTGACAGTCCCTCAGTGTTGCTGACATCCCTGCAGTGAGGGTCTGACCTGACATCCTCATGTGTGGGGAAGCAGGCATAAAACATGGGTGTAATTAAGACTATTCTGCCCCTTCCCCCCCTCCAATTTGAGCCTATATGTCTGAAATAGAAATCATTTAGTTGGGAACTGGCTCCACAGAGTGCATGCGGTTTGTTTAAGACCCTGTACTGGGTCCCTGGCTGAGCAGAGTTTTAAATGCCAGAGCTTGAGCCTCCTTTCTCATGTTCTGTGCAGTAAACTACTGTGCCTCTCTTGCAGTTTGTGTTCAACTCTTCTCTTGTACCAGAGGAAAAATAATTTGATCAGAAGCAAATTTTAGTGGAGATGCCTGCTGTTACTTATTTTGGATCCTTTTACTCTGTTGCAGCGGAGCCAAGTTGGATCTCCTTCCAGGAAACAAATTTAGTTAGTTGTTGGTTTTTTTTCTGACAGAAACATAATTCTTACTCTAAATGGAATCTTTTCTGTTGGTCTGTGTTGCATTTATGTTTTCTTTTTACAGTCTGGGTAAAATTCATCTCTGGTATAGTGCCATTGACTTCTGTGTTGTTTTGCAAAGCATTAATTTATTTTTCTGTGTTAAAATACAGATTTTTGTTGTCCCACTTTCCACAGAGTACTTTTTCCTTTTTTTTTTTTTAAGAAAGAAGTTTGATTTTAGAAGGAGACATAAAATGTACATCTTTATTTTGCCCACCCTTACTACTTGTGCAGGCAGAGATTTCTTCTCTTCTTTCTCTACTTCTTTGGTAAATTAAGTTGCATATGTATGTTTAGAGAATGTCTATAGGCAGGAGAAGGGAGTAGCTACTATCTTCCTAGCTGATAACACCTTCAAAAAACATCTTGAAGTGAAAGCCATTAGCACATTCCATATTGATGATGTATGCTGTAGCTTTAATAATCTCGGGTCCTCTAATGTGCATTTTAATCACGCTTTTAATCCAGAAATCAAATAAACAACATCCCATATCCAAATGAGCCAAAGCTGATGCTGTGGAAAGTTCAGTTGTAATCCTGTGTTTATGAAGTGAATGGCTCACCTGATAACCTCTTCCTGATAGCTCCTCATCTGGCTGCCTTCCCCCAGTGGCGGTGGAAGTCAGGGTTTGATGTGGTTGGCAGGTTCGTGCAGACGCGGCTTTGCAGGTGGTTTGCACTCAGCCCAAGTCTGCGGGTGAGGGATACAAAGCTTAGGAGTGCTTGCTGAGGCAAAGGACAGCTCATCCTGACAAATTATTTGGTGGCTTTTACTCAACTGGTCTTCCTTGCCCAGTGCACTCATGAATAAGGAGCAGCCTTTAAAACTAAAAAGACACAACTGGTCAGCAGTGTTGCTCAAAGATGATAGGAAAAGGAGTTTTGTTTCACACAGGTCTATGGTTCTTTGTGTATCTCACCTTTACAGCTGTGGCTGTTCCCCCTCAGCCAGTGTTTATGGCTGAGCTCTGCCTCAAACCTCAGGTTCACTATAGGCATCTCTGGGTTTTCCCTTATTTTCCCTGGCAAAATTCAGGATGATTTGCAGGACAGCCAACATGCAGGGCTGTGACTGGTAGTACAGAGGCTCAGGCATGTGCACCCCACTTCTGACTGTGTGATTGTAGTTGCCTCTAACAGGCTGCTGGTATGGGAACAAAACTGTCTTCTACTGCTGTACCAGGCTTTGTCAGACCTCACCTGTCGACTTTGAGTTCTCGCAGGTGAGCTCTGCAGCCACATCATGATTTGGTCAAGCAGAAATGATGGGAGGTTGTCTCAGGCAAAGTATCTCCAGCAGACATGAGGAAATGCTAATATTTCTGTTTAAGCCACGGGTGAAACTTAGTCTAAAGCACAGTGTGCATCTCTGGGCATTCATCTTTGAGGAAGGTGAGCTTAAGCTGGAACTGCAGCTAGAAGGATGGTCTGTCTTTGGATAGGAGATTAGAAAAGGTCTGACTGTCTACAAAGTGATGTGAAAATTCCCTGTGACGTCACACATGTAATGAATCCCAGAGGGAAGTAGCTATTCAAGACAAATGACAATCAATGTGGATATAAAGTGGGCCTGTTTAGGCAATAGTTTCCCAGAACACTTTCTGATACATTATCTAGAGGATGCAGCATTGAAAATGAGACCTAAAATTTGATAATACCCTGTTTTGTGCATGCCTTTAAAACTTTTGGAGAATATTTCCAAAAAGGTATCTTAGTGACCTTAGTTGTGACCAATAGGTTATGATTGACTAAGTTTTTTCATCAACATCTCTGTCAGTGGACAAAATATTTAGCTGTTTTTAAGAATATACACATTTATATGCGTTTGTATATATATATACACATATATATGTAAAAAAGGAATTTCTATACCTGAAAAACTACTATTTATTTTGAATATTTCTTCAATAGAAGAAATAGATGACCTAGAAGAATTAGAAGAAATAGAAGAAATAGATAGAAAATTGAAGAACACCAACTGACAGAAAAAAATTTTTAAACCCTGATTTTTTCACAGAAAAGGATCAGTAGCTGTTCTTATTTCTCAGTGAAAATTTTGCATAAGTTTTGTCAGTGAGAGGAGTTTCTGATTTGCTCTTGATGGGATCTTTAGTTTATTTTCATTCCAGCTGCAAAACTGTTTCTCTTTCTATAGTTCTTCATTTCTTCCAAGTTAGACCTTTAATGCTTACAGTTTTCCTGTGATTTATTTAGTGGTATTCACTTTATTTTCAACACAGTCTGTAAGGAGGAGAGAGGAGATTTAGTAAAGAAATATGAGTAAAAAGCTGTTTTCTCTTTTCCTCACTGTCTTACAACTTGTATCTTAAAAACATCCTCTCGATCATCCAGTCACGCAATCAGCTTTCAGCACATAATTTGCTTGTGTGCCCAGTCTATAAATCCTGGTGGGGCCGGACCATCTCCCCTCACTGCAGGTATTCAACAAGTATTTAATAACAGCTTTTGCTATCAGTGTTGCCAGGAGAGCAGGGAGAAGAAAGGAGAGGAGCAGCAGGAGTTGAATATAACTCCGAATAACTTGGACACCAAAGAATCCAGAGGCTGCCAAAGTAGCTGAAAGTTTGCTTCCTAGGAGCTGCCTTAAAACAGCTTTATTTCCCTCTGTGAACTGAACTTGGCGGCGGCATTAGGTGAAAGAGATGTGTGTGGCAGCTTACAAAGGGAGTATAGGTCTATCAGCATGATCACAGGGGAAATGTTAATATTTCAGTGTCAAGGGAAGGAGGGAGGAGCGCCCGGTTCGTCAGGATCTGGTGAATGCAATGAAATTGAGGTCTCTAGCTAAAATATCGATGCGGGGCTCCCCAGGGTGTGCTGCTTTCTAAACAAAGCAAGACTCAAGAGTTTTAGTTAAGTTGCCCTAAGAGAGTTTGATGGGCCATCCGTTCAGCACCGGGGACCAGCGCTGAATAATTCCCAGATCGTTATCACTTCTGTAGTCCATTACATACCCATTACACCAATCTTTTCCAAACATTGAAGAGAGATAAGCCCTGCGCTAAGGACCACTCGCACAAGGTAAACAGACATTCCTGCCTTGCCAGAAACAGGCAGGCTTGACACCATTTATCTACAGCACCCTGTTCTGCTCCAAGTGGCGTGGCAGGAAAGGGATTTGACAGGCTTAACATCTGTATGGGAGAGGGCAGCTGTCCCAGCTGGTGGCTGTAGCTGAAGGCATGAAGACCATTACATGAGAAAAGGGCTGAATAAATTGGTAGAGGATAATTTACACCCTGGTTATCAAAGGAGGCTCACAGATGCAAGGAAGTTAGGGAGAGCCTTGAATACTGGTGGAAGTCCAACAGAGGAATGCAGAGTCAAAAGGGAGAGCTGAGCAGGTAGGGCTCCATTCTGTGTGGACAAACAAAAGGCCAGTGGGATTATTCTAGACATTCAAGAGATAGACACTGACAAGATCCAGGTGGAATCTTACATGGATCTGCAGCTTGGCTCTGGAGAAAGGGGAAAGAAGCAGTGGAGTCTGAGGTGGCTGCAGATGTGAGCTGAGGGACAAAATCAGAAAGTTCAACCTTCTGTATTCTCCAGCTTTTCCTTACAGTGCCCCTGTGGTACAAAAATAGCTTGGGATTCCTGGAGGCAAAATGAGGACATGATTTTTGCTTTTAGCAGAAAACTGAATTTCTTAGGCTGTTAAATGCTGTTTCAAGGAAGACACTTCCTGATAGGCAGGAGTGTTCCTGTTTGGGAAGAACCTTGGTCAGGAGTTAAAACAGTTAAAACAGATAGCTCTTTCTCAGGGAGAGAGGTGGTTCTTTCATGGAAAACTGTGGCTTTGAATAAGTATTTTTTTTAACTCAAAAATCTGTTTATTACTGGCTGTGCACAGTCTTTCCTTTTTTTCTTAGTCTTCTTCAAGCATTTGCATCAATGTCCTGCAACTGAGAGTACCACAGGTTGCTGAGAGATAAGCTGTAGAGTGATATCCTTATTCATTTATAAGCTAATGCCTTTTAAATTCCATTAGATGCCCTCTTGTTTTACGAAGGGCATCTGATTCTCCTTCACACCATTCATTATTTTATATACCTCAATTCTATCATCTTTTACTATTTTCCTTTCTAAATGAAATAGTTCTGGTTTTAATCTTTTTGTTTAGAAATACCCCCACATGTCTCTAATCTTTTTTGTTGCCTTTGGCTATCTAGTGTAGCTATCTATCACTCCCATCTTGCTTCTCACTGGATCTTTTAAAGCGAGTTCCAAAGTCATCAGCGTGAAAGAGACTGAAGGAAGGTCTTGTGGTTAGGACTCCTAAGTTCTTCTTCCAGATCTCCTGCCCTATGACCTTGGGCTAATCACTTGGCTGCAGAGTTTCACAGTTTCCCCTTCAGTTCCAGAAAATATAATGGGGGAGTCTCAAGCAAAATATGTTAAGTGTTTCTCCATGTCTGGATGGAAATTATTCTAGATGCATAGCCATATTAAATGTAGTAGTTTTGATTGTTTTTCCACAAGGCAGCTGCATGTGCCGAAATTTGTAACTTCTCCCTAACTCTTAGATTGTGGGGTGCTTGACTGTTTCCTGTTTGTTACACTCCTCTGATATTAGGTTCCAAACATATTCAATTAAGCAATTTCTTGTTATTTTACGGTGAACTTTGTATGGAAATTATGAGTTACTAACAATATGGGCAAAACAGACATATGATTTTCATGAATCCTTGGGGACTTGGAAAGTCAGCACAGTCCTGGTGAAAGTGAAAAACAGGATCAAATTCTTACTTTTTACATGTAGGACACAGCCTGTTCCTGGGAGACCCTAGGTACCTCTTACTCCCACTGATACTTCCCACATGAGGGATCTAGACCAAGGTATTGCTGGCTTGCCTCCAGTCTACACCAGCTAATTATCCACAGCCTGTCAAGGCTCTCACAAGGAGCATAAGACTCGCCCGTCTGGTTCCCTCCTCTGACGTTTGCAGCGAGGTCTGGCTGTTACATATTTCTAGCACCTCAGTCACTCTCCAAAAGCCCACGTCAGGTCTGGGGCACCTGGGTGTGTCCTTTGGTGCCTCATTTCTGACACAGGAGCCAGGAGCACTCTGGCTGGGTGTACATTGCTGTCACAGCCCCACATTCCAAGGAATCTCCCAAGCACACACCTTCCCGAGTGTCATCGCCTGCTGCAAGAGGGTCATGTGTCAAGCAGAAGGAGAAGAGATCTATGACATGTCTGAACTATGAAACCATCATTTTTAAAACTTCTTGTGCCACAAAAAATGCTGGAAAATAGACTGGGATGCTACTCCAGCAGAATGGCAGAAGCAAGCTGCATAGATATTTGTAGCGTAAAATTAAGGAAAACTACATTATTCTTTAAACTGGGTTTTTTTGTCTGCTTGTTAGCCCCCTAGCCCTACAGCTCCATATTATTTTTTTTTGCCTTGATGTCCATCTTTCCTTTTGTAAGCAGATAGTCAGCTCCTGCTTTCTTGAATCCCCCAGACAGCATTGTCTGCTCCTTCCGCTGGAGCTCAAGCCTCTGTACATATTCCTGTGCAAGCCCCAGGAAATTTGGTGCTCTTCTGGTCCCTTTGAAAAGGGGCCAATCCTGGAAGACTCTACTGATAACCCCAGTCAGGTCAATAGGCTGTTTGTGTGATTAAGGATAACACATAAGGATGCTCAGGGGTGTTGAGACACCAAGAATCTTTGCAGCTTTAAAAAAGAAAAAGGGTGACTTGGGTTTTGGTGGAGTTTGGAGGGCTTTGTTTCCCTTCTGCCTTATAGCTGGCATTTTGTCATAGCCTTCTGCTCTCTAGCATTCCCATGACACATGAACATGCTAAAAAAAAATTTTCTGTGAGAAATCAGTGGGCTTCATTAAATTTTCAAAGTTTAGAGCTGTGATCCTCTTCGCCCCTCTCCACGGGCGGCTGGCTCTGCCAGATTCTGATTGCTTATGTGAACATTTGATAAATCTCACTGTGGACTACATTTGCTCTTTCACCCAAGCAGTCATCACACACATTTTCCTAACACTTTAAAATTATGCCTGCCAAACATTTTCTGATGTAAAGTTAAAAGCCATCTATTACCGAAGTGATTTTTCAGCCCTTGTGGGCATGTTTTTCTTTCCTTTTTTTTTCTTCACTTGTGTAGTTCAGATAGTTTCAAGCTCTTTTAAACAGGCTGCCAAGGGTCAGTTTAAAAAAAAAAATTCTTCTTTCATTTTCTCCTAAAAAAGTATGGTGGTGCTATTATTTTCTTTTATGCAACTCCTTTCAAAGCTGAATTCAAGTGAATGTAATGTTGTCTTACTGACATGGCCACAGAGAACTTTGTATAAAGCTGGAGATTGCTGCTTCTTCCCTTATTTCCTGCTGTGGTCCTGAGACACCCAAACTGGGGATGTGGCTGGAAGGGCGCACAGCTCCCACCTGGCTGCCACACTGGCTCGCAGGGAAGGGAACTGGGATGGAACTGCATCAGTCATCCAGCTTTGAAACATTCCCAGGTCCCCCAGTCTGAGCTGGAGCTGTGTGGGTTTGGTTGCATCTTTGCAGTCCTGTGATCTGGTCATTCATAGCCGGGCTCTATATGCAAAACATTGGTTCATATTCAGAGCTTTGCCTGACCCTTCCCTAACTTTTACTTCCTGTACAGAACATATTCCTGCTGTCAGTGTGTGAGTGGAAGGCAAAATGTCACTTCTTCCCTCCCTGATCCTCTCTTTCCTCCTCTTCTCAGTGCTCTGGGTGTTTTCCTTTAAATGCCTCTATTTTTCCTCTGGGTTCCAGAGCTGGTTTTTGAAACTGATTAAAGCAGTTTGTCCTACCATGGCAGAGAGATGCTAAAACAAAGCATGTGTGTCTCTTGGTCTTAAACCGGGGTATTTCTTACTCTTTTTCCCAGTTTCATGTTTAGCAAGCATGGTTAAACAGGGTCATGGTGTAAAAAAACCAGCAGTTCTTACCTTTCTGGAGAGCACCAGCCTGAGAACACCCCCAGCTTTCTTCCAAAACCCTGCTAGTGCCCTTGAACTTACTGAAGGCTGCTCCAGCATCAAATGGTCTGACCAATCTGAATTTATCATTTCCCTTCAAAACGCCTTGGCATGACCTTTATTTGAAATTTTATTTGCTGCTTGTTTGTGTCACAACTGCACTTCATGCAGTTTCTAGAAGTGCAGGGACTTGGGTCTGGGCCAGTCCTAAATAAAGAAACTAATACATAAATATGCCCCCCTCCTTGGTGAAACACAAAAAATACAAAACATCATATAAAGCCTCCTAGGGTGCAGATGAAGGCCTAATAACAATATAACACTTAAACTGCGCTGCAATTAAAATATAATCCTTTAAATTTCATGCATTTGGAGGGAGGAGGGAGTAGGAAAGAAGTGCACAGAATGAGTCAGAAGTGAAGGCATTACAATCTTTTCCCTGAACATGGAACTACTTAAGCATACCGTAATTGCATCACAGAAGGTATGCATACCCCGAAACCAAAAAGGAAGCAGGAAGGCAAGAAAAAACAAACACAGTGTGATGAACCAAACAGGTAACCTGCAGGAAAAGGAAATCTAACCCCGGCTAACCCAAAAGACAGGAACGTAAACTGGCAAGGGAAAATGAAAGATGGGGAAGAGGAGGACTGAGGGGATATTTCAAATGCAAAGAGACACATTTCTACAAACAAATGAGAAATTTAAATCTGAAAGAGAATTAGTGAATTTTCTGGATCAAAGAGGTAGTTAAAAATGACAAGATATAATTATAGAGACTGGATTATATCCTCCCATCAGTCTCTACCAGTTGAAAATACAGTCACTCTCTACATATTCTATTTAATTACTGTAGATGGGTGCCTGTCAAACACTGAGGTATCAGAAGAGAAACTGCAGGATTGACATGCTAAAGTAACAAACCTCCCAGAGCAGATGGCATCAATCAAGACTGATAGCTGTTAACAAAATCATGCAAGTTTCCCTTAAAAATAGGCTATTCTGCTATATCAAAGCAATGGAACATTGCATGTATTTTACTTTAAAATCCAGATCATTTCAGCCAAGTGCAAAAGAAAGAAATGTTGAAATATAAGTTAGCAAATGACACAATCTGCTTATGCTAAGCATGGCTGATCCAGTAACAGTGAAACCTGCCTTTTATAACTTCCTAAAAAAATCTTGAAGATCTCAATGAAGACGTGAATTATGGAGAACCACTTAATATAAGTTTTTGAGACAAATTATCAAAGTCTTTGATAATTTGTCTCGGAAGATGGTGTTAAGAAAATCTAGTAATCATGAAGTGAGATGCAAAATTCTACCCTAGATCTGTTTTACAAAAGAAAGCAAGTGTTGAAGGAATGAAGAATCAAAGGTTGGTGAGGATGGCAGTAGAATCCTTTGATGAATTATCAGGACAATAAATTGGGACATATAACAACATTGGGAAAATTATCTGGCTCCTTGGTCACCCAGGACAAGACAACTCTGAAAATATTGGAGACTCAAATAAAATAACATGAAGAAGATGACATTAATTTTATTGCTTTGCCAACACAGAAAGTTCTAAATATAAGAGGAAGTATTTTGTGTCCTCTGAAAACACTCTCAGGTTATGAAAAGCCTCTTAAATCCTCTGGTTTTCTTTGTCAGGTAAGAGCAGAGCAGCAGTGGAAGGGGCAGACTGGGGCTTGATTCCCTGAAGGCAGAGCTGCAGAGGCTGCAGGCAGCATCAGAACCTGGAGGGCAGGGAGAGGGGGCTCCCCTAACACAGCCAGGCTCCTCACCCTCTACTGGGCTACTGCCAGCTCACCCGAGTGAAGTGGTCTGGTCACCCTGTTGAACAAGAGTTAAACATAGAATAGACCCAAAAGGGATGGTTTGTTAAGAGAGGAGACGGAGCATATAATAAAAATAAATTATATAATGAATACAGTTGGAAAAATAAACGGTAACTTTCATTTTACTCTTCCACAATATTAGGAATTTTTTTGTGTAGCATTGTTAGTTTGTAACAAAGAAACCAGTGTTATTCCTAGACAGCTCAGCTTTCCTAAAATCTTGACTATAAATGGCTGCAGCATCACTCCTGCCTATTTCCATGTTTATTTCCCGGCTTTTGCATACTGAACCAGCAAGGGCAATGGTCTCACAAAGATGAGAAATGCAAAAGGAAACATAAAGCCAGCAATTCTAAAGCTAGTAAGAGGATTATATTTGATACTACATAGAAACTCCCAGGTGCAGGATGAACTAGATGACCTTTAATTGTTCTTTCCAACCCAAACTATTCTATGATTTGAAGATTCTGTTACTGACAGCAGATATCATTCAGCTCAGTGTGGGCTGGCACAGTGAGGTTCACGATGAGAGAACCTTGGGAGAGAGACAGAAGAGAAGCTTGTACAAAAATGGGACTTAGTGCCTTACAAGAAAGCTGTGATCCATTTTTAAGGAGAACTGTACTGGACCCTGCATATCTTTCCCTATAAAAATTACTAAATTTTGTAATCCAAAGCTTCCTTTCATTGCTTTTGTGCATTTTCCTTCCCTTACTTCTGCGGTGATCATGTGCTGCTGCAAAAAGCATTCAGTTTGTTATGAGTTATTTGAAATTTTGTCAGTCCTGGCAAAAAGTGGTCAGTAGGCACGAAAGAAGTGGAGAGATGCTTGAATAAAGAGAAATCCTAGTTTATAGAAATGGATAGGACATGATTAAAGCAGTGAATAAGTTCCTTTCATCTCACACCAAATACCGTATTTGTGAGATGTCAGGATTATGAATTTCTTGTGAATGACTGGAGTTCAAAATACTCCTGTCTGTAATTTTGTAGCTAGTGCCACTTCAGGGTCCAGGAGTCACCACAGGAAATTACAGAGAGGGAAATAATTTAGAGAAGAAACTTAAAGTTTATTATGACACAAATCACAGTAGAGAAATGGAAGATTAATTTTGTTCCAACATACAGTACATGCTTTAGTCTGCGAGCTAAGAAATAATCATATGAAACCTCTCTGCCTAACCTGATCTACAAATAAAATCCATTTAATTCCTCCACCTTTCCCTAGCAGCAAAGAGTAACGTTACAGGTAAAATGGTAGGTATCTTCAGGGTGATATTACCAACACTGAATTTTTTGTTACTTATCTAAAAAAACCAAAAGAATACAAACAAACAAAAACAAAAAAAAAGGGAGGTTGCATTTTGTTCTTCTTAATCAGCATCCCCAGTGGATGCTTCTGATCTTCTCTAACAGAGTAATTTAGAAGAAACTGTGTTTGAAAGCCCAGGGTTTGACTTTTGTTTTTTGTAACAGGACTGATAATCTTAGGTGCAAAATTGCTAAGCTCTGAGAGTGCTGAGATTCCAGGCAATTCTGAGATTCCAGAAAATACAGAGCATTCAATATCCAGTGAGCTTCCTACAAACTTTTACAGAGACTCCTAGGCTAACACCTCTTGCTGTGTGTATATGGGAAGGGGAAAGAGGAAAGAGAAAAGCCACATCACCATTTTCAATTCACAAGGGCAGATTGTGTAATCTCCATGGCTCAGTGCACATCTTTAAATATATTCTGGGTATTAATGAATTTGGCATTCATGTCTGCCTGTCACAATATAGCAATTTGCAGGCTGCTCCAAGCATCCCTGCCTGTGCCAGGGTTTCATGGAGGTGGTCAGAACCTCACAGAATTAGACACACTAGACTAAAATGACTATATTTAGCTATGCATTGGGAGTTTCCCTGTTTCCTTGGTTATCTGGTACATTTGCAAATAGGTGTTCTGCTGAAGGCATTATTAGTGTTATCAATAACTTCTTCAGTCCATAAACTGATCACAGAGCAGGGTAAAGCTGATTGCTAAATAGAAAGCACAGCTACATCCCAGTAGACTGGCAAACAGAACAGCAGGAATCACTGTCCTAAGGCAGAGGAATGAATACCAAGGTCTGTCCAGAAGTTAAAACAGAGCAGGTGGAACATTCTCTAGTCACTCACAGGGAAGGACATGGTTGCTTAGTGCACCATGCATTTGTGAATGGTGGGAAGGTTATGAACAGGCAATTAAACAGGGAGAATTACTTTTGTATTCTGTTCTGAGTGAAATGAGGGAAACGATTCCCCAAAAGACACAGAGTCAGCCACAGTACTTGTGCATTTGATCCTCTGTCTTGCTGTGAGCAGATGACAGCAAAGGTTAATTCAAAATGATGATTATTTGAATAGAATAACCACAAATTAACATAATGGTAGTAATTATATTGGCCACCTATCCTGTTGCATTTTTTATCAGTAGATTTCCAAGTTTATAAAAAAGAGATGTTTTACTATGGATGCATTTTCCAGAGAGGGAAGCTGCTGCACAAAAGATGGAGTGACCTATCCAAATTCAGCCAGGAGGCAATTGGCTGAGTCAGGAATAGAAACCAGAGTGCCAGCCCAATGAGGAAGGCATCGTAAAACAAATGGAACTAAGCAGAAATGGGAACATTGTCCCCACATTTCAGCAGGGCGAAGTGCCAGCTGCCTTATTCACCATTTCTTTAGAATATTAGGGTATACTTATTTTTCTTTTTTTCCAGATGAGTATTTAATTAATTACTGAACTGGCTCTGCATTCTCCTACAGGATGAAAACAAACACTTAAACGAGTCTCTCCTGCCAGCCCCACCCAACACCTACTCAGTTACAACAGATGGATGAATGCCACAGACTAGATATCAAAATGATCCCAAATTTGACACTGCACAAGAAACTGTAGCATGCTGCAGAAAAGAACCGCTCCCACGGTAATATTATTTAAATGCCAGGTTGCACCGATCCCTGTTGGAAGTGATGTGCACAGAATCCAGACAGCAAAGGCTGTAGTTGCTGCCACAGCCTCCTGAAATCTTTCCATCTCTTTTAGTAGTCTTGCCTAAATTTTGTTGTCTTCTAAAGGTAGGGAGGTTTGCTGGAAAAGGATGTAGAAATACCTGGCTGGAGTCCAAGAGGGATGAGATGAGTGTCTCCTTTCCTTGGAACAGCTTTGATTACACCTGCTTTTGTAGTGCCTAGTAAATAGGGCTGGTTAGGATGCTCCTTGCTGCCTTTGGACATCAGCTTTGAAGGACAGATGATCTCTCTTCTGAGAAACTGTGTGGTCCTTAAAGATGAAGAGATTCAGATGTGGTGTGGACAGGGATGTATGTACATGAACAAGGTATAAAGCTTTGACCTTTACGTAGGTGACAGCTTCATTCAAACAGTTTATGTAATGTTGTATCCATTGACTATTCAAGTCTGAAGTAGTTAAAGTTGAAGTTTCTGGGGAAACCTGAAGGCCTTGAGGTTGGATGGATGGCCCAGAGTTACTGGGCTTGCCAAGGAAATTGGCCACCCTCTGTGTCTGTAGGATGGCTTGATGACCTGAGGCAGGAGAGCTCCCCTGGAACTGTGGGGCATCTGTAGTTGATACAGAAGAATTCAGATGAACTTCAGACATGCCTTTGCAAGCCTAGTTTGACTTCTCCCTGAGCAACAACCCTTGCAAACAAAAACTTGTACAGTGGGACTGGCACACTCATCCCAGAGTCCCGCCATGGTCTCAGCAGTTCAGACAGGAAATAATGTACCAAACAGTTTTCTGACAAGAAAAGGTCCATCAAAACTGAAGTTTTTTTGCTGGGATTTTTCAGTTTTGATTAAATCACGAAGGGCAAAGCCTTTTTATTTAAACTGAGTGGACAATGACCTAGAAATACCAAAAGTCTGCTGATTTGAGCCACTATATAGGAGAGCCTAAGCACTGGGAATCTATGTGAGAGAGTGGTTCACCCTTCAGGCCTGAGAATAGTTTTCCTTTTGTCCTAATGGGGATTTGAAAACTTAGAACTACCATTTCCCAGATACACACTTGTTACTGCCACACTGGCCCAATGCTGGAAGAAATATTTTGGATATGGGAAAGGGAGTCCAGGAAGATCATAGATGACACTGTCTTACTAATTTTAATTTTGAACCTCTGAGTGTCTATCTTTCTCAGAGCATTTAGCATTTTGCATCATTCTTCCCCAATTGCATGTAATGAGCACTTAGCTCTTTCACTGAGGAGACCTCACATCATTGCCATCAGACACCCAGAGAAAAACAAAAAAAACCAAAAAAAAAGAGGGTTTTGGTGCCCACTTTTTTTATTTAAGTGACTAGTCCAGTACCCTAACACAGAACCTTTGCAGCAGAGCCAAGGATGTAATCAAAGGATGTATCTTCAGCTCCAGGCAAATCTGAGACAAACCGTTGGACTACAGATGCCTATTCAATGAGTCGCATCCATCCTGGGCACTGAATGAGGCACTGAATGAGGCAAAGGCCCTGTAGAAAAAGGAGATGTGATTAGATCATTAAGTGCAAAAGAAAATGTGGTAGTAGCAGAAGCAACATAGCCATGCTGGCTTTAAGCTAATTAGCAGGGAAGCAGTTTTATTGAGGCTGTGGACCTATGGAAGACTCCAGTGTTGGGTAACTTATATTAATGTCACACCTCTAGTTTGCTGTGTGAACTTACCATATTCTCTTTGGTGCCCACAGACTCTCAGCAGCATAAGAGAGACAGGATCCCTTTTCAGATCAAAGCTTAATCATGTTTCTGCTGCCTTATCACATTCTCTTTATTTTCAGCACATGCGTGGGATCACATAAGGCAGGCATGGCCTGAAATACCAAGGCACCACATGTAAAATGATGGCTGGTTCTTGGCAGCAGAGTCAGGAATTCAACCAGTTTTTAATATTCTGTAAGATCTTTACTTTCCAACACTGATATCTCAAAAATTATAATCAGTTTTTAAATCCCTACAGTGTGTCTGTGTGTCACTACATTTTTGAGAACCCCTGATGTTATGTCCATAAGGCACATGGAGTTAATCCATGTTAATCATGAACGGACTCCAGAGCAATAACATGTGAGTGCAAGTTCTTAGTGGATATTGGACCTCATTACTGGGTTCCTATTGGAGCAGTGACCTCACCATTTTGGCTTGTATCACATCACCACCATCGATCAATGTAGCATAAGAGGTACCAGGGGTTATATATATGGCTGCTGAATTCTGTGTGCTTTAGTAGAGGCTCTTTATGTCACACAATCTGCAAGACAAAATCTTGCAGCTCTGATTCCAGGATGGAAGGCAGTTTCCATGATCTAATCAAGATCAAAGAGGTGATGCCACTTGTATCTTCACATCCGTGCAACTGTGCTAACAGTGATGAGACTCTATCTGTACAATTGCTGGTCAAAATAAAATGAAAGCTTCCTCATTAATCAGTCACATTAGTAAAACTGTCAAGAGACAAGTACTGATATAGTAAAGGAAACGTAGTAACAGAGGTCAGTAAGGGGCATGGCAGATCTTTTAGAGTTCAGTAATTGATTATTTTGTACTTGTTGATTAGCAGATCACTGAAACTTCTTGGAATAAATATTTTGTTTGTGACAATTATGTTTGTAAAGTGTTGAAGAGAACAAGGAATAGTAAAGAAGAAGACCAAGCAATGCATATCAACTCTCTTGAGGGGGCAGAGAAGAAGGGATGTTCTGAAAATTAAAAGGGGGAAGAAAAGACAATGGAAATGTAAGGCATAAATGAGTAATTGAGGAAGTTACTTGACAGCTGAAAAATGCCAAATATGTCTCTCTGGACTGCTCTGAGTTTCCAGTGAAGCCCCCAGGTAAGGGTGCAAATCAGAGTTTGAAATGTTTTCCATCAATGCACTTTCCACCCCATAGTCTGTTGCCAGAGCCGATTATCCACCCCTAATCATCCAACAACCCTTCAGGAGCCCTGGATAAAGGCAAAGGGAAGGAGCATCTGAGGCCATGGTTTCTGTGGCTCAGAAGACTGATTTCCCTTCATTTAAGGATAAATGTTTTTCACAGTTCTAAGGATGACTGCTCAAACATTCTTAATCGTATGTGTGCTTGCCTGATGGGAAATGTACAAGAGCATTTGGGGACTGTGGCATTGGTACACAGCAAATGGCAATTAACAGAACAAACTCTGCCTCTGGCAACTTAACTTTGCCCAGAATTCTAGAGGGGTTTTTGTATTGGTGGTGGTGGTAGTGGGTTTAAGTGAATTTATTTGATGAAATAAAGGAAATTGAGGTTATAATTTCAAAGGTTTTGTGATGATGGAGTCCTTCTTTCCTGACAAGTGCAGTTATTTTTCAGTTCTGCTTTCCCACTTCTATTTGCCTCGGCATTGGCCTGCATCCTTTCATGTGTATTGCCTCTGATGTCTGACTCATTATGGCAACAGAAATGTTGATGCCAGACCCAGAAGCAGTACTTAAAAACCTGCTATTCTCTCTCCTTCAAGCTCAAAGCTAACCCAGTTTGTGGCAAATGAATGAAATGCAATCATTTGGCACCTTGTCCATGCATTAGTTTGGAAACACAGGACCTATCTCCTCTGCTTTTCTGTGCCTTTTTCTATTTGACCAGGCTGCCATAAAGACCAGTAACTCTAGGGTGTGGAGTTTAATGATTGGAAAAGAAATAACTGCTTTATTTCATTCTCTCTTGCATTGCCAAGCCTCTCCTCTCACCTCCTAGTATGTTTCCCATTGTCTCACATCCAGGATTAAAGAGATTCCTGGATTTCAAAGGGAAAAACAACCATCCTTATCCTTTATGTTTGGGATGGAGGATAAATGGATAAGGCAATAAGAGAAGGGAAAGGTAGAACAGGACTTGAAAATTATTGCAGTCTGAAAACTCAAACCCAGAAGTTAAGTGACTACTCCCAAGTGCACTGTTTAAAAAACAATCCAGGCTTCTTCTCTTTCTTCATGCTTTGTTTTGGAACATCATGTGGATTCATGAGTACTAGAGATTGGCAAGAGCTGGGCACTGTTTTACCCAAACACCAGCAAGGACACGTGGCTGAAAGCACAGAGATTCCCCACACATGGCTAGGGACAACAGTCCTGGCAGGACTGCAGCACCTGGTGCCACCTCAAGTAGAGCATCACAATTTTTGGGCACCGTGTGCCAAGGTGATGAGCTGGAACCTCCTGAGGAGGCAGGCAGGGTTATAGAACAATGAAGAAACTTGGAGGAAAAGGGGAAGGATCATTCTGTCTTTCCCAGAGATATTACTGCTGTTTGTTCAGCTGTTTGTGTGGCCCCATAGGAACAACAGAGCAGCCAGGGATTCTCACAGAGAAGTGTGGGAAGTCATCTATCCTCAGATGTAATCACAGCTCACAAAGGAAGGGGTATTTCTTTTCTCCCGGTTTGAAGCTGACAGCCATGCAGTGTTTTTTTTCCTCCTGGTTTCCATGGGATTTCAAAGGAGAAGAGATAAAGTGGAAGGGGGAGATTGTAGAAGTTCAGTGTAGCTTCACATATCAGTTCAGTGTATTTTCAGCACCACTTTTCCCTGTCTTTCATCTTCCCAATCTCTCCTAGCAGAAAACTAAGAAACAGTTAAGGCAGATGAGTATGTAATAGTGCTCATTCCCAAAGGAAGAACACATAGTGAAGGAGAGGGCATGGGAGAAAGCATGACATGATTTGGAGAGACTGGAGAATGGAAGAGGAGAGAAAGCACTGTCCAAGCTGGGACTGTTGTGCAGAATTTCAGTTACCTGGGTGTGATGCACAAGGAGGAGGGGGAAAACTGAGGAGTTTATCTTAGAAGAATGAGAGCAGAAAGAAGAGTCCCAGGCCCAGAATAATTACCAGCCAGATTTACCAGCTCAAGACTGGTCTGCTGACAGTGGCATCAAAATTAAATTTCTACTTTCTTTCAATTGGAGTGAACAAAGATTTGTGAAAATGGCAAATGAGAGAACCCTTGGTGTGCCTTAAACCCAATTTTTTGTTCACTTTCAGCCACATTTGGGGTGAAGTCATCCTGTTACCTGAAGGTAACTGCAAGATATGTGCTGCTTGGCTTCACTGTTTGGAGTCCTTACCAGGTGTCCCAGGAGAAATCCTCTCTTGCCTCTGCAGGCACAGCAGATTTGCTTAGGTTTTTCCTGTGACTGCAAGAGTTTGTCTTGAGAGAAGGTTGCTGGAGGTTTTGAACAGAGCTGACCTGAGGCTCTAGCAACACAGAAGCTGCTGAGGGCAGCAGATTGCCTTGAGAAACAAATCCCAAGCCTACATCATCTGTGCCAGAGCCCTAGAAAATGAGACTTGCTCCTGCTGCTGCTGGGCCCTCCCAAAGAGGCAAATCCCACCTCTTGTCAGCTGTGGGACAAAGGAAATCTGGTTCTACAGCATCCTTTTATGTCTCTGTTTCATCTGTCCCCTATCTTTCCTGTGTCAAATGTGGTCTTGCCCTAAACCCTGTCCACCAGAGTTCAAGTTTAATTGCACTGCTGAGAATAATTCACCTGTTTTAAATATATAGCTCATAATTATGCCTGCATGTGCCAAAAGAACAGAAATACGTCGGGGCTCCCACAGTGACTCTTTCTATCCTCTGGGTCTGCTGATGGGAAGAACTGCAGGCAACCAGACCACATCTTCCTCTGTTAAATGTTTCTCTCAGCAAAATTTAGGAGAATTGTAGACAATAGGATGGCTTTAGAGTTTGGCTAATTGCCAACAAATTTAGAGGGCAAACAAGGATTGTTAGAGGAAAGCACAACCTGAGTGGGAGTAATCTCAGAACTGTTTCATATCCTTTTGTAGTACAACTCCATCCCCTCACCTTTTCCTGTTTTCCATCTTATATGGCTTGGTTAACCCAGCCAGCCCTAGTATCCTGGTATCAAATCTTCTCTGATACAGTGGCAGAGGTTCAAAAGAAGCAAGACAGGATGTTAATGGGGGAAGAGCCATCTCTTTGGTCTGGATATCTATAGGTTTTGGTCAGGTTAGGGGGTTTTTTTGGCAGGGGGGACGTCTCTACTCAAGAGGAATGTCCAGGGTGAAATTTTACTTCTCTCTGTTATGACTTTGCAAGTTATCACGGGTCAGACTGGTTGTCATGAATCCAAGAACAGTTCCCCTTAGTATTGCTAATTTTGCTAATGTGGTGGTAGATTTTCTAGAGCTCCTGCTCTCTCCTAGAAAATCTTCATGACCCTGAGCTCTGTATCAACATTAAGATCTCACATATATCATTAGGGCACAGCAGCAGTCTTGGCAGACTTGGCAGTTTACTGAGAATGTCCTTTAAAAATATAATAGTTAGTTGAATGATGGTTGATTTCACAGAGCAAGGGGACTTTCTATTTCTTCCACGAGGAAACCAAGCCAAATATGTGATTCGGATTATTCTACCGGAAAGTTTTTAGCTCTTGTGCCCAGATTACTAATATTTTCCCCGAAGGTGTATACATTTTGCAGTGAGCATAAACAGAGTGGCATGGATCACCAGAAGCTCTCAGATGACTGCAAACAGCTGAGACTGAATTCTCCTTTCCCCAGTCTATTTGCTGAGCCTTATTCTGTTGGCAGATTCAACAGAGTCAACCCCGGCAGTGTCAGCCCAGAACAGAAGGATGTTCTTCATGGCTGAATACAGAAGGACAGGTGCAACCAGTGGTCTTAGATTCAGGGGGTTCTGTTTTCTTGCTTTTGGAGTGTGTCTTGAAGTACTTTGCAGGATTGCCTAATAAGTGTTTTATAGTAATAGGTAATTTCCACATGATAAATGTTTGGTCTTCATTATGCAGCCAAGTGTCTTCAAACTGGTTATGCCAATACAATAAAATCCCTACCCATTTCTGCATACTATTCTGTGTTTTGGCAACATTTTACGCACCCTTGAGAGATACACTCTTTTTGCACTGTATAAAACAATTGCATCATCAAAGCCAGAAGTTTTATTAACTGTTTTTGATTGTTTCCTTATTTCATTTCTGACCTTTTAATCGGTTTTCGGCTGAAGTGTTTTTTTTTTTTCCCCTTTGGTTTATTTTTTTAATTCCAGTTGAAAATGTACCTGAAGTTGTAGAACATTCACAACTTTTCCATTTGTTTCATGTCCTTTCTACAAAGTAGAAGAAATTGAGAGGAATAGTTCTCTCTCTGAGGTTAAAATGAAGGGTAAATCTTTTATAAAGACAAGTGATAGCTTGCCTTCTGCCTATTAAAAGAATCATTTATGCATAGGACTCTGAGAAACTACTACTGTAGGGCCAATATTTGCCACCTTTCATTTAAAAATGTATTATTACTGATGTACTGTGTGGAGGAGACTTGCTTAATACAAATACCACTTAGGTTCTTATGTGCTTATGTTCGAATTATGCTGGAAAATGTTGCTTTACTTTTCTGAAGCTTTCAAAGGGTGAAAACTTTTCTTATTTCTTAATTTTAAAATGTTCTATTGACCAGCAGATAAAATACTATAAGCTTTCAGATATTACTCCACCAATTCACCCAAAAATACTGAAAAAGTATTTGACTTATGTATATTTGTTGTTTTAACAACAGTCACCCAGCTCTGAAGAAAGCATAAGAGATGGGGCAGTCTTCCAGAGAGCATGAGAAAAACCCAAATTCAGCAGCCTATACCTTAGGTGGGCTTCTGAGCAGCACAGAGAAGGAAGGTAGTGGCATTTGTCCATGGCACTAGGGAGAAACTTCATTAAAGCTCAGAATTTGTGGACAGAAAGTTTAAAGAAATGAAGACCAGGCAAAATTCCCCAATATGAAGGTGGTTTGTAGCTTCTCTTTTTTTCTGGTACTTCTGCAGAGAGCTGGAACTCTCACCATGACTTCCTAGAATAGTACCAAGCTTCTCGGACTTGATAGATCTTTAGAGCCAGGCAGACAGGTACCCCTGCAAAGGTCAAACTCATTCTGTTGAGCAGCCAAGAGGCCTCTGGGTTTGTATCCTCCATACAACAAAATTTCAGTAACCCCAGTAAGTGAGAATGATTATAAAAGTCCTGGGTGGGCAGGCTAGCCCATGAGCATCCCACCATGTGCTTCTGGCATGATACAGCATCAGAATCATTTCCCTGTATGAGTTTGGATGTAATCAAAGCCAGGAAGCAAATCAGGCAGGTTCAAAGAGATTTCCTGTCTGTGGATGCTAATTAGTGCAGCTGACCTCAGTAGGACATGAGGATTTTTCTAGTTTATTCAGCTGTGTGGGGGGTTCTACCTACCCATCCCTAATTAGCCCAGGCACTAGTGGCCAAACTGGAATTCAGTAGCCAAAATCCTGTCCCTCTCTATTTGGGATCTGACAAACTCATTTGTAGCAAATTCCTTTGAAACATAGCGCCTGCCCAAAAAAAAAACCTTAAAAATTGTTCCAGATACTTTGATCCATTTAGCTTTACAAACAAAGCTCCTATAATTCTTTAGTTATGATATTCCTAAGTACTTAAACTCTACTCCTTTCTGTTTGAATAAAACTAGTTCTTAGAGAGTATTATCAAAAATTTTCTTGTAAGCCAAGCCAAATATATCTTGCTGGACAAAAGAAAAGCTTAACAATTTGGGAAGACCACTGAAAATAGAAGAAGTAAGATGATTAAATGCTCTGTCTGGACTCGTACAAAAAATCCAAGGGTAACTGCTGAAAATATAGTGAAATAGTAGGAGACTTTGGTAAAGTATCCAGAAAGTCACATCTAGCTAGTCTTAAGGAAAATAACAAACTGTGGTACAGAAAATGTAAAGCATAGAAAGAATGTATTTCCCTTCACTCTACTACTAAATGTGCCAGAAAGAGTGAAGGTCAGCTGTTCAGAAGAACACTGTGTTCACTAACTCTAATTTAATTATCTACATAAGCAGCCATGTTTGCAAATGGCTCAGGACCAAGCAGCTCCCATGGAAACCGTATCAGGTGCAAGCCTGTTTAAAAGTACAGCTGGCTTAAATACCTATACAACAATTTTTGAGCACAGAGACCTTCTGATAATCAGAACAAAAAAGTTCTTGGCTCTGAGAATTCAAAGAAATCTGCATGTGAATTTCTTGAAGCAATTAGTTGAGATTCTTTGACTCTTCTAAACATATTGCCAAATGGGTAGCAAAAACGGCTTGTGTAGGATTTGGATGGTGATTTTTTGATTAAGAAATCATGTGAGGCAAAGAAGACAGTAATTTAAAGACTTGTCCAGAAAAACAATTCAAGTTATCAGCTCGGTTCTCAGAGGCAATTTTATCTGGGAAGTCCCAGGAGTTACAACCACCAGTGTTCAGGATAAAATCTTAATCATAGCTTAAAATTACAGGGATTTATTCTTCCTAAAATTACAAAACTCTGGCTCACCACCTGATTTCCAAGTATTTACAGAGCAGTAATTCAAGGTTTCAAAGTTGTCTTCCAAAGACTCATTTTAAACCTCTCAGTTCCAGCATATGGAGGAAGGAACTACAAACCAACTGAGTACAAGGCTCTGAGATTTGGCAGCCCTGTTATCAAGATGCTGCTGTCGAGGCCAAATCCTTAGGAATGTTCTTGAAAGAAAGACCCTGTTACCTCTCACCAGCTCTTCAAACTATCCATCCCCCAAGAAACTCACAATTGGAATAGGATGCTGGGCTGTTTGGAAGGAGATTAAATTGTTCACAGCTGCTTGGGAATTAAGAAACTTCCTCCTCTTTACAGTAAATGCAGCGTATTTCTGAGCCAGGTGGAGGATAACTGTGTGAGGTTCTTGTAGGACCTGGAGTTGGCACAAAGAACAAGGTTTTCAAGTCTGCACATATATCGGAGTTACCAGGGCTCAATAATAATTTTCTGGCAGATTAGTCCTGCCCTACAGCAGGTTTCTATGATCACTAAAGCCAGAATGAAAGCAATGGGTCTGGATTTCACACTTTATATCCTTCCACACTGAAGCTTTGATTTTAAACACTGCTTTATTTTTTTTTTCTTTCGACACCGATCAGCAAGAACGAGTGGGACAATTCACAGGTAAACAGCAGAGCAAACTATAGGGACAAGTCCATAACAGACCAAGTGACACACTCATAACTTGGAGGAAATTATTCAGAATAACTTGATAAACCTTTGCCAAGATTGTTAATGGAAAGATCAAGCACTGCAAATTGCAAATGTGACCTTGTTTTTTCCAAGGCAAAAGAAAAGCCTGTAATTTTTCTCTTGCTTATTTCAACAATGCTCATTTCTGCTAAAAGCAGGGTCTTTATTAGCAAATAACTACCTGCTTGTAGTTGTATAATTCAGTTAATGAAAGTGCAAAATCTTGGCTCCAGGATTTTAAAAATTATTTTTATTTATTTGATGATACCTTTTGTTCTGTAAAAAGAAGTTGAATTTTAGCCTTGATCTTCAAATAAGAAAACTTTGATGTAAGCCCAGCTTAACCTTTCATGGGTAGCAAAAGCAAGGCTATTCAAAGCACAGTACAATTCATGGATGGACAAAAAAGCTTTGCAGTTAGCATTCTCAGCAGTTGCACAAGTGGTTTATTAGGGTTTTTTAATGCCAAATTCTTACAAAATAATGATGTTTACAAGCTGCTAGGAGGTATTTTTCGTCTGTTTTATTACCTAATGCTGAAAATGCAAGAGACATATCCAATACATCCAGTCTTTTTCACTAAACTTTATAAGTTTTCTTTATATTTTCTCTGAATCATTTCAGTTTTTCTACTTTTCCAGGCTTTACTCTCTATTACTTAAAATGCAGCAAAATGCAGGTGCAAACTGCAAAGAGACCTGAAAGGTCCTTTATAGCCTCTGGCTTTAAACCTCAAATGAAAGTCCTGACAGTATCCTGAGGCTTTCCCCCCAGTTTAACCTGGAGACAGATCGAGTGGTAGCATTTAATTCATGCAAGTAGTTTTGCATAAAGGACTTCCCTTTTTTTTTAAATATTCTGCATCATGTTCTACCATTATTTTTCTTGGTATGAATTAAATCACGCTGAAAAAGGAGGTGATGGAGTCTGGCAGTAAACATTGCTGTGCTTTTTTTATCCCAGTACTCTTCTTTCATATGACCTATGAATTTATTCCCTTCTACTCGAATGCTGCTTTACAAGTTAGTGTAACTTAAAATTCAACAGCACAAAAAGGTGGGTCTGGGTGACAGGCTGAGCGGGGCTCTGCCACTGTTTAACAGTATGTTTACACCCTCTGTGGGCTTCCTTTGAACTCACACAATTCTAAAGTTGCTTAAATTGGGTTTGTGTCAACCCGGCTGAGATAACTCAATTGGGAAAAGAAAATCCAAGAAGACAGACCATTGGTACTGGGGTTTTTTTGCTACATAAATACCTGAAAGGGAATTTCCAAATTCATGATGACACAGACATAATACTGGTGGAGAAGGGGAATAATCAGTTTATTTCAGTCACTAAATCAAAACAAAAGTATATTGACAGTGAATTCATGGTGTAAAGAGGCTTTAAAGCCACTAGTTGACGGTCAAAAGAAGATTCCCTTTTCCATGCTGGGCTGTAGGCCAGCTGTTGTCCTGTCCCTTGAGGACCCTGTGCTCTAAGAAAAGCCTGGTATGAATAAGTTGTGTGGGGTGTAAAGCTCTACCTCTGGCTCTTTTTGGGGATCAGTGCTCAGCACACCTCATGGCAACACAGAAAGTCTGGATCATGCAATGGGGATAGTAAAAGGAACCAAGATAAAATTCACATGGCATAGAAACAAGCTGGAAAGTGCCCTTCTTCAGAGTCTTATAATATTACATTCTTGTTTGGATTCAGGTTTTGGTTTTTTCCTTAAAGGAATTTTTAAGGAGTTTTCTTAGCCAGACCTTGTTATCATATAACCAGTTGTCCCTCCCTGCATTTTGAGACCTCATGCAGCCCAGTGTGATTTCCAGCCTGAACTAATAGCTCAAACTAAGGTTTTCTTGGAAGATTATGATCAGAAGATGGGATTTCAAAAAGTCCATATCCAATACAGCATAAAGTTATGCTCTATTACATAGTACTCAAAACACCGTATGAAGTGAAAACTTAGCCCCACAAAACCTATAAGCTTTGTGTTTACACAGGGATCTCTCTCTTTGGAGCTCCCTTTCTTGAGTTTCTGGCTTGATCCTTTTAAATTTCCCTCACTTTCATGTTGAATGTATGGACTCAGTTGAGAAGGAATAAAAACTAACAGATTATCAGCCTGGATAGAAAGAGCTGTTTCCCTCCATGGAAAGCAAATATTATGCCAGTAATACACCAGGCTGCTTGGTGTCAGTAGTTCACAGAAATGATCAGACAATCACTAGAGCAACTTTAACCAGCTACCACTGTGCCAAACAGACCGGCCAATTTATTTCAAGTGCCCTCAACACCAGAGAAGCAAAGGCAAACACAAGCTGAAATACAGCTAAATAAACACATTAGTATATCTCCTGGCAACTTACCTCCAGCACATTTTAAAATACCCTTAAAACCATTATGGAGCACAATGCAGTTTATTACCTGCCTCTCTCCAAGCTGTCCAACAACGTAGCTCTTCTATATTTTTGGAAGCAAAAATGCTCCGGCTGCTTGACACTGAAAATAATGGTAATTTGCAAAGCCTTGTCTTTTAATTTGCACAGCACTGAATTTCATGTGCTTTCATGTGCTTTCTTACAAAGATGGTGTCTTGGGTTTTCTCTGGTTTATTTTGAAAACTAAGCAATCGAGAAACAGATTGTGGCCTCAGCAGCTGAAATATTGCTTTTGTAAAAGGGAAAAAAATATAAAAGCATAAAAAAGTAAATGAGTAGCGGCAAATACCTGTGGGGGAAAAAAAAATAAAATAGGAGTGCACCAGGGAAATAGACTTTTCAATTGGCACCGAGGAGCTTCACAAGGGGACTGGCCTGATGCAGCCTTCACGTTTCACAACGTTTGGGTGGTAGCTGGTGCTTTGATATGCGCAACTACTACTAACATTTCATAACATGACAATCTAAGAGGTGAAATAGCTTTTGTATTTTAAAATCCATTAAGAACAGCTGCAACTTAGTGCTGATGGATACATCCTCACTTTACTAAATCAATGTCTCCTTTGTTGAGTTATATGAAGCCATTTCATTGCCATGCAGATGGGAGATGTTAAAAAAATTTAAAAAATAAAATAAAGGAGATTTAAAATCTGTTACAGCACATTGTATGTTAACATTAGCTGTCCCTAGAATGAAGAAGTAATGAAACAACTAGAAATACCATATACAAAAATAAAAGAGTAAAATAAAAATTGAATTAGCATTTGAAGTGACAGTTCTGAAATGCTAAAAATGCTTATCTCGAAACTGCATGTTTCTGGGTGGGAGAAGGATTTCTAGGACATGCTTTTTCCCTAAGTGAATTTTCCAAGAGTCCCAAGTGTTATTTGCCTTCTAGTTCTGTAGTGTCAATATGGATTTCTCATACCAATTTTCACATAGCCTGCCTCTAAAGTGAAAACATATTGTGTTTAGAAAACATATTAAGACACATAAAGAAAAAGTTTATTGCATTTAAACTAACAGTAAAGGTGTACGTGGAGAAAAAGTTATTTTCTTTTAAAAAATGCCAGGTGGCCATCATTAGGATTAACCCACAAACTTGTTTTAAGCACTGGTTTTTTTAGAAAAAAAACTGTTAGATGCCTAAGACAGGTTTCTAAGAAACAAACGAACCCAATGGATTTTCTTCCCTTCTTGGCTTTTGGGGGTATTCTAGATTAGTTCCTCGTGAAGCCTCATGATGAAACACCTACCAAGACTCACCAAAGCATGAAGGTTTAGCTGGCTGTAAGTGAAATAACCACTTACAGAGGCTGTGGGAGAAGTGGATTGTGTTAGTCCGAAGGAGAATTAGGCTGTGGAAAGCATTAACACAATAGCCGATTGTCAAAGAACACAGCTCTAGCAAGCTCTCTGCTTGCCAGGAGCAAGGCCAGGGGCAAGAGTAGCTTTAAAAAGAAGTGAAGAAAGACCTGATACTATTTGCTAATGTGGTAGCAAGCACTACCTTTATTGTAAACCAACTGACTCATGGAGAAGGTTGTTTCGGTCTTCAAACTGGCATGCTCATGGTATGAACTGATCTCCAGGTATTCATAAGGGTAATCCTTAGTGAGGCCAGTCCATTGTTAGTGTTCTGTGGGTATTACATCTTCTTTACGGACAGCAGTAATAAAATGTATTCTCCAAGTGCGGACAGGACAGATTTGAGAATCAGCCTCAAACCTTGAGTCCTAGGGGAGAAGGCAGAATGCTGTCTGTGCCTGCGCAGAGCTCTCAGCAGGATAAACCTCTGATTAGTGACGTGGAGGGTGGAGTGGATGTAAGTTTAATGTTGTATGCCAGCTCACATTAGACAACCTTGTGCAACTCTGTCAGTTTTGGAATGCAGTTCGATTACCTTATCTAACTGGAGAGCCTGAACAATAGGATTTAAACTTCTGGAATACAACTGACTAAGCTTAATGCTGTTTTTAGGAACACAGGTAAATTAACATATATATATATATATATATATATATATATATATATATATATATATA
>JAHLSL010000019.1:8322261-8409337 GCA_025920805.1 Petroica traversi
CGGCGGGGGCTGCGGCCGGTGGCGACGCATGTGGGCCCTCTGCCTCCCCAAAAAGACTCTGCCGCCGCCCCGCCGAGCCCCTGGACGCCGCTGCGCCCGCCGTGGTGGTGGTCTCAGTGAAACATGACCCCTTGCCTCACCTCCTCCCCGAAGCAAACGGGCACAGAAGCACCACCTCACCCACAGTAGTTTCACCTGCTATTGTTTCCCCCACACAGGTAACCGGAAAAAGAAAAAGGCAAAAAAAAAAAAAGTGGCAACCCTTCACCCTGCCCCACATAGTCTGCACTGCCCCCCTCCTTTCTTCCCCCAAGGCTGGGCACTGAGGCACACTGCCAGCATTGGGGTGGCTCTTGGGGTCACGGTCACTCTTCAGGCACCCACAGAGCCCAGACGCGAGTTATCCAAATTACTTGCCCCCCAATCTCCTCACGCCCCGCCACTGGTCCAGTGGCCACTCACTGTGTGCCTGGGTGTTGGACTTGAATGGTGCCTGCGTGCTGCCATGCTCTCCCTCAGCAGCAGCACCAACAGATCAGCCCTACGGGCTCCCCTTTTCCTCTTTTTTATTTCTTTTCCCCATCTTTTATTTCTCCTTTTTTTCGGGAGATGTGACTTATGAAAGTCGGGCCTGAATAGTAGATAGGGGCATCAGGTATCATTAGTGTGTGTGGTGTTCTTGATGTGCTAATGAACTATTTGAATAACCTCAAATGCAGGAAACAGCCGGGAGAATACTCAATTACACACTAGTAATGAGGGTGTAATTTTAAACTTCAGAAGTTAACAAGAGGGTTAATATGGCAATTGCATTCATCTTGTATTTGTTTATTTAAAATAGCTCTGTTTCCTGGCAGTGATCCTTTTTTTTTCTTTTTTTTTTTTTTTTTTGGAGGCAAATTGGCTTTAGTTGCATTAGTTACCATAGTGGCGAAATATACAGTAAGAGCACAATTAAACGGGTTTAGGTGCAGCTTAGCTGTGGAATGAGCCCAAATTCATTAGATGTGTTTCGTTAAGGTAAAACGGTGTTGTCAAAAACGCTGTTGAGCTGTGCCTTAATGTGTGCCTTGTGGAGCCCCCTCCGCTGTGTGCCAGCACGTGCTGGTGCCTGCTCCCCATCCCCTCCAAAAGTACTTTCCTCTCGGGTGTTTGGGCGCTGGAGCTAAATTACTTCAATTAAAGACTCGCTGCACTTCTGCAATTGGCTTGAAGTTTGGAAGTCGTTCTGACTAAATCTGCAAAGCGCATGCAGTTACGTTGTGCCCCATAAAATACCGCGTTTCAGGCAAGAACATTACTGCTGGCTGCTCTACATGATTACAAACCCCTCTGACATTCTTGTGTCAAGTAATAACAGGGATCGCAGCCGTCAGCCAGAGAGCACGGCGCTGGGCAGGCACAGGTATATGACATGCCTGAGCTGTTTCCCGAGTGGAAATACCAGTTCTGGACAGACTGACCCTTTCAAAGAGTTTGCCAACTAATCAACCAGCCTGAAGGCTGATTGGGGTGGGGAGGGGGAGGCTCCCAGTGAATGCCTGCATAAGCGTCGGTGTTCTTTAAGGTACCTGTGACCTCTCCTTTCTTTCAGGGAGGCTTTTTTTGGACCACTTCAGTGGAGTACTGTAGCTTGATCTCCTGCTGTGTGTATCTGGTGTCTCTGAATGGCTTAGAGGCTTGATTATGTGCAGATAATGTTTTTGTTCTAGCTCATTATTTCAGGTAAAAGCTAATGCTCCTCGCTGTATTTAACCCTAGATTCCTCTTCCCCTTGCTTGCTTTTTTTAATGACCGTGAAAGTAATTTTGGAACTTGAGGCATAGTTTAGCTTTTTAGGAGGAGCACCGCACGTGCGCCTGGGAAGGGGGAGAGGGAGCTGGGCAGAGCAGAGCAGTCAGTGGTCACGGAGTGTGTGTGTCTTTAACCTGTTAAATGAGGTGCCTTGGTACTTTCAGTTGTCAGGCTAGAGAACTCGATCTCTACCCTGGCCCACAAATCCTTTCACACTTGCATGAAGCTTAGGCGAGGGGAAATCCAGCTGCTGTAGTGTTTGCTGTAGTGTTTGTTGCAAAGCCGTGCTTCCTACGGGAAGCGTTCGGAGCTGTAATTCCCATTAACGGCGGGCTGTGGGGAGAAAGGGAGGAATAGCTAAAATCGAGTACACTGGCATCTGCTGTTTTCCTAAGTGTATCAAGAAGGAAAATGAGCAATCAGCAAGGGTACTAGAACTAGACAGTGTGGGGGTTTTTTTCAGTAATTATATGGAAATGATCACCTCCATTCACCATTGCATGAGTTAAACAAGGTGCCCAGTCAGTTTTTGGCTGATTCTTGCCTTTGATACAAATCTCATTATTTTAAATCTTTAAGAGAAAGAAAAGTGTCTCTCTTTTCTTTTTCTTTTTCTTTTTTTTTTTTTTTCCTTTTTCATCACCAATATTTCTTGTGTCAGATTTAACTTACGCACTCCTGAGATGTGACAAAATGAAAAAGTAATGGCTGTGGAATGGATTTCCTTGGGAGAATGTTAATGCTAAACTTTTTCTCTCCAGCTACCTTTTATGATACTTACACTAATCGAGGTCCAGGGCATTTCCTGGGGAAATTAATGACTGGCTAGGGTTAATGGCCCAAGGCATTGCCTTAATCCATTGACTCTCCCAGCCGGTCATTAATCCCCAGGAAATGCCCTGGCCCTCAATCGTTATTGCTTAATTATAAACAAAGAGTTTCTAGGCCTTTTTACTGAATATATCTCATCAAGTACCATGACACTAAATTCCACTGTTGACAAATATTACTGATTCCTTGAAAACATGAAGGTCATAAGTTTGTGGTTTATTGGTTTTCTTTGTAATTAGTCTTCCAGGGGACAGATTCTGTTGAACTCATGGATTTGTGCAATACTCTGGTGGAAAAGTGGTGGGCATAAGGTGTTGGTTTCTTGGCATCACTATATTATGTGCTTTTTTTTTTTTTAATAGCATTAAACAGTGTGTGGAAAAGATTAAATGAAAGCACCAAATGTGATGTCTTCAATTTGCACTATCTGAGCAAGAATGTTAATTTTATGCTCTTGTGGTGTAGCTCCCATTTTTCGTTTTAGCCTCAAAATATCTTTTCAACACTGAGTTTGTAGGAGCCTCTTCCACAGCTCAGGAAAGGTACATTAAATGTTCGTCTTGATCCAACTATTGCTTTAGGTTTTAGCCTTAAGAGCAGCATTTATAGTTTATTTTAAGCATACAGCACTGCCATCGTGGCACAACTTTCTTTTCAGTCCTTATTTGCTTTGAAGTGTAGCAATTTTCCTGCCACTGACAGCAGTGCTTCAGTTCAAGTTGATGACAGAGAGATGTAATTTGGCTGTTGTTCATCTCCCATGTTGCTGAAAGATGAACAATAGCTAAAGCTTAAACTTTTGATGCTACAATGTGGTGGTAGCTTTTGAGTTTTATAGATTTGGTGTATGCTGAACTTACTACAGTAGTAATTCCCCAAAATAAATGTAGGAAAATAGTGTGGCCTCCGCAATGGGGGAGGAGAGTTGCCTGTCACTTGCAAATGCTTTGGTTATGTTTGTTCTGTAACTCGGTTGGGTTTCTCTGAGCTGTTTGTGAAGAATTTATTAGCTATTAATATATATACAAAAAGCTTGGTCATTAAAACCTGAGCCATGTCCATTTGTCGTAGTCATTTTGGGGAATCCTGAAATGCTTTTTTTTTTACTTCTGCTTTAAATTCACAGTTGCCCTTTCTGCTGTCTTTTGATCTGGCACACATCTTACATTCTCTGAAGGGCTTACTTTGACCTGAACCAGAAATCTAGTTCTGGCTGCAGGCTTTGCAAAAGAAAGCAGAACAATATAAGGAATATGAGTAGGCAGTAGGCACAACTGGGGGCAAATCAAAAGTAGCTCCAAAGTCTCGCCCATTTTAGTCTTGGATTTTGGAAGAGGTGGATAAGAATCTGTGTGCTTGATTTTTGGTCTGGGAACATCCTGCCTGTTCCTTGAATGGCCACAAAAAGACCTGTGTTTCATACAGGTATCTCTACTGCTCTGACCAGAATCATTGCTAGGTGCTTTCCCAGGGTGCAGGGCAGGAGAGCTCATCAGGTAGCTACAGGGAAGGATGCTTAGGATAGTGGTGTAAAGATACTAGGCTTTATTCTACCAGGGTAATAGATGGAGCTATATCCCTATCTTAAGGGCTTGAAGTTCAGTAGCTATTAGGACTGATGCGTGCTAAATACCTTGTTAGTTCTTGTGACAGTTCTGCTGTTGATCAGGTTTCAGAGGTTAGTGCTGGCTGCCCTACTGGGTAGTTAGTGCCTTCCTTCTTGATTACTGGATTATCCCAGGTTGCAAGAAAATACAGGATTTGCTGGGTGTCTTTTAAGAGAAGGACTGAGGTTAAAATCGTAGGAGGTAAGGGTTAAAGAAACTTTAATCTATGGTTTAAGACACTGTACCTACCTTAGAGGCTACTGTTTATTACTTTGTTACTTGTGGGTTTTTTAATGATGAAGATTTTTCCTCTTCTGCTGAGTTACAGATGTGGAAAGCAGAACTGTAGTAGGGACTGTTATACCTGATAGTCATCAAAATTGTTCTGAAATCCTTGGAGGGCAGGGGGATATGGTAGTAGTGGTGCCAGGTATGGTCCCCAAAGCTTTCTTACCAATCTCCATAATGAAATGCATGAATCCTGGCTTTTGCTCTCTTGGATGGAGGTCAGTGTTGTTTGTAACTGAGTGCTTCTAAAGATTATTGAAGAGAGATAGAGTTTTTCTTTTTAAGCAGGTGGGATATCCCAGGCTACATTCCATATAATGAATGTAGGCTTGGTAGGCATGTGAGTGTTTCCCAAGATGAGTACAACAAGCAGAATAGAAATTAGGCTTAGTGATCTCCTATCCAGCTTTGGGGGCAGGACACTGAAATGAATGAAGGGAACTGGTTTTGCTTTCCTAGGCAGAGGTTGGTCCATGTTGAATCAGCTGTTAGGGAGGGAGTTGATTTAAGGTGACTTGGGAGAGCATTTCAGAGCAGATCCAAGAACGGTGTTTTGATTCAAGCATTTAGAATGGTGGCTCTTGAACAAAAGGTTCAGTACTGCCTTTGTAGTCCTGTCGGTTGCATTGGCATGTTATGTTGGAGGTATTAAATTGTGTAACTATTTCAGCTGGAGATTTCTACTATCAATTTTTCAAAATGTTTTTCCTTTTGAGAAATTAGACTCATTTTATTTAGCTGCATCACATGAGCTAGTTGGAGAACTTGCTTTGTCCAGCCTTCAGCGATGACAGGAATGCAAGAGGTGACCAGTTCCTTGTAGCTCAAATGAATATGACCTCTGTAATACAATCAGGAGAAAAAAGCAACACCACTGAAGTGCTGCTGTATTTTGACACTCTTTTACATCCTATAGAATCTGAAATTACTATGTTGGTACTCTGTGCACATCAAAGATAAAATGCACAAGCTTAAAGGCAGCAGAGAGCTGATTTTTTTTTTTTTAATAAAAAGTATTCTGTGATTATCCTGTAAAAGATTTCCCATTGCCCACTGCTCTGTTTCTAGAGAGCAAGAGATCAGAAACTGCTCAGTCTAATTGGTGAGTCTGTATGACAGGGAGCTGCCTTATTTCATGTATGGTGTAGAAATAAATGAGTGCTTAAACCCTTTGAAACACACCACTACTGCAAAAGCCATAGGCTGTAATTAAATTGAATGTGGGGTTGTATTGTCTTGTGCCCTTGGCTATAAACTTGATAACAGGCCATGGTACCCCCTCTATTGTGTTCGAAGCTGGAACCTAATTAGAGATGTTGTAGATTTTCAGTCACTTTCGAAGCCCTTCTGTTCATCTTTTTCCCTGTGTCCTTTCTTATTATTTTGCTTTTCCATTTCTGAAGCAACAAATGCACCCTTCTTTTCAGTAGGAAATTGTTAAGGGCATGTAACCAAATATGTATGTGCAAGATAATTTTTTTATCATACTTTGAATTCAAGGGACAAGTGTTGGTAACTGCATTTTATCTGATGTGGAAGAGATTTATTAGTGTTGAGACAGTAAAAATATATAATCATGTTTCCAGGGAATGCTTTCAGACTCTTCCAGGCATTAGAAAGGGGAATAAGGGAAGGATTGGAACTTCTCATAATACCTTGATCTAAAAGTAACTTTGGAAGATGTACAATTGAATTCTGTTCTGGTTGTTTTTTGGGGATTATCAACAAGGAAAAATGGCTTTTCTGGGCTTTTAGAAATTTACATGCTATGCACACAGCCAGTTTTAGTTGATCTGAAAACCTTCAGCCTTGCTAAGGACTTAATCCCTGATGAAAACAAGCACCATTGATGTGTTCTTAACGCAACTTTTAGTTTCAAAAATAATCAAAATTGTAGTACACAAATGTATTACAAATATTTCCAATAAATCCTTAGTTAATTGATAAGCTTTCCTATTGTATGCACGTGTACACTTCTGTAGCTAGGACAGATCATTTTAATGAAATGGAAATTCACTTTACCAATGGATGCATTAATGTTTTTTTCACTGTATGTTTAGGACACATCAGCTCCATGTAGCACAGTTCTGAGCTAGCACCTCCTTGGGACTTCAGACTGGCTTCAACTCCTAGCCTGAGTGTTCTGATATGGTTTGCAGTATTCTTGGCACTTAAAATAGGTTGTGTAGTCTGGATCATGCATTACTGTATGACTTACTTCTCTTCAAACAGCTGTAGGAAACCAATCCTTCCCCAAGGTGGGCGTAGGAGATGAGGACTGAGTGGAGCTTTTTAGGTAGTGGGGTAGCTCATGATGAGAGGGAGGTTTTTTGGTAACTTTGGCTTTCCTTTCCAAAGGAGTTTTGGCTTTCCTTTTCCTGTCTCCTTATCTAAAAAGTCTTGTGGAGGTGCTGGGGTGATTTCTGAGCTGAACTGATCCCTGACACAGTGCTTCACTTCCTGCTCTCCTCCTCAAAGTGCCTAGGGACCAGGTCTGATGATGCTGTTGTTTGTTTTAGTTTGGTTTTTAATATCAGGCATGAGAGAAAGAGGAGCCTGTGTAGTTGAGGCTCTTGTGCTTGGAAGTTCTTATGAAGGAGCCACAACTCTCAGGCTCCCCTGCAGATTGGCACCTATGTAGTCTGTTACTACTTCTGTGTCAGCCTGTCAGAAACGTAATGCATAAATCACCAACTTCCCTAAAACACCTTTATTTTAAGCCTTTTTTGTGTGTGTGTGTGTGTCCACTTGTGTTTATCCATAATTAAAGATTGCTGGAAAAATTTGAAGTGTGATTTCTCAACACCCTTCAGCTGAATCCTGAGCTTTTACTCATCACAGTGATATTTTTAGCTGCTTCTGTTGCTGCTGTTGATTTTTCTGTGTACGGTTCTTGAAGTGGGCTTCAAAAGTGGCAGAGGCAGGTTGGTCTGCAGTAAGGGCAGCACACTGTGCCTGATGCCTTGGCTTTGAGTCATTCAAGCCCAGTGTAGTCAGACTGAGATCTTACTCTCATCCAGGGTGACCGGGTGGAAAGCTTGTCCTCACCTTGCTGGTGAGAGCTCTTGTTTCATGGGTGAGGTGTCTGCAGTGCACATGAGGGATAGTGTTAAAACTCTCGGGCTCAGTAGCACCAGTGGTTAATTACTGAGCATCCTCTGGCTGAAAGCTGCCCTGGAGAAGCAGCAGGGGAAGTGTGTGGTGTGTCTGGCCAGTGTGGGGGGTGGGAGCATGCGTGTGTTTAGCATGAAAGAGAAGGGGAGATCTGCTCACGTTCCCCTCCTCTCTTCATTTCCACTTGGGGTGGCTTGAGACTCTTTTTGACCCCGTGCCTGAAATGTGGGGAAGAGGAGAAGCAAGGAAGGTGAAGTGGATTTAAATAGCTTCCTTCCTTCCTTCTTACAAGGGCTGGCTGTTTCACCTGTGACATGACTGATGAATTCCTTCCCTTGTATTGAAATCGCCCCATTCAGAAGAATGTGAGTCATCTGAAGTGCTGTAATTAACCCATCTAGTTTTGATGCCAAATTGGGAGGACCTAGCTGAGAGTTGGGTTGACAATTTGGAAAGTGTAAATTGGAGCACAGATGTCCTAACAAAATCCTATGGCTGCAGTACAAACTGTGTTTGAAATTCAGATAAAGAGGGAGTCTGCTTCAATTGATTGTCTTTTTGAGGGTTTCCCCATGTTTCTAATGATTTTATAACCTTCAGCATTGGCTAGTCACTAAAAAAGCTTGCATGCTATTCCTCCTTACATGAGATATGATAGTGATACTGGCTGTTTGTGGTGATGCTTTTTGTAGGCTTTTAACAAGTTGATCAGTACTAGTTTCCATCTTGGGTTTAGAAAGTGTCGTGTCTTTCTTGTCATGATTCAGTAGTTTCTGGAAACTCTCCCCAGACTGTTGCAAGAGCAGGTTCACATTTTACTCAAATCTTAAAAATGCTGTTTAAGGGATGGAGGAAATAATAAGATGCTCTAAGCTTTTGGGATTTGGCTAATCAGCAGTTCAGAAAGGACTGTTGAGCTTTTCAGTTTGTTTCCTCTTGTTTCTTAATTTAGTAATGCTGAAGTATGTATCTTGCTGATTATCTCTTTGTAAATACACTTTCTCTGAAAACACACACTGATCAGTGACTGGCAAACTTGGGAGTGGAAAAGTAGTTGTTCTTTGAGGAAGAACAGATAAGGCAAAGCTTTGTGGTCCATGAAGCCATGTGAGGAAAGGTTAAGTTCTCTAGGACTAACTGATTCTGGTAAGAATATGATTTTTTTTTCCCCCCTGCACATACACTTGAAAAAGTTATGTTTCTTAGCAGGGATAGCAATGCAAAATCCCTCAGCCTTTGAATCTGCTTTCGCCTCGCCCCCCTCCCCCCCCCCCATACTGTTTGAAAATAGAATAGGCAGAGTGGGACTAATGTGGTTTCAGTGTCAGCCTCAAACTGCTGCAAAATCAGCTTTCTGAAGCTGCTGCCAATCCGAAGCAGTGTGTATAACACAGTTACAGTTTGATTTTTGAAAAGCAGAAACAACTTTAATGTCCTTTCAGAACTTTGTAGTTTTGCCTTCCTTGTGAGGTATTTGACACACTTCCAAAGCAGCCTTATTACTGGTTTTATCTCTTAGAAGTCTTTGTAAGTTACCTTTTTCAGGAGACTTTTAGTGTGTTACTTTTGAGATGCACTTGAATACAATTTTTTTTTGTTTCCACTGAAAGTACTCTAGATACAAGCTATTCTGTTCAGGTGAAGGCATTGAAAAGTATCAAAAGTAAGGTATTTTAAAAAAAGCTAAGGAAAATGAGATTTATTGTAACTAGGAAGTCAAAACGGGCATTGCATGTAGAATGACTCAATACTAAATATAGTATTAGTTGAATTGATAATGCATTATATTGATATGTGGAGGTAGAACTACACTACTATGTAACTGGCAAAATTATCCCCGTAGTACAGAGGAGGCTAATTCAACACTTCAGAGTTTTCTTAATTCATTAAGAAAAGATTTCTCATTCTTGTGCTAAAGAGAATTTTAACCACTCCCTTTTTCTCAGTATAGTATATTCACTTCCAAACTGCCAGTGGATGTAAATGGGATCATGAATGTAATAGCAGGCTAGATTTGCACTGCTGGATAATGATATGGTAGTAACTCTGATTGTCATGTAAAACATTCAGAAGCTTGTCTATGTTGTTTTAATTGTTGAGAGATACAAAGGCATCAGGTCAAATCTGTATCTTTCCAGGAAAAAAATATAATAGATGAATTTTTTTTTTTTAATTTAGATTTCACAAGGCCCATGTCCAAATTTTTGCTAAAACAGCAGAACACTCTCCTCCTCCTCCTCCTGCTTGGTAACTCAGCTGACCATTCTAACTTATTAAGGCATTTTTTATTATTGTACAGTGCTGGACTGATTTGACTGGACACTTTTACTGCTACAGGGTTATGATCTTACCAGTGTTAGTTGCCATGAAATGCTCTGGTGTCTTGGTGTTCTGTGAAGATTACCAGCAACAGAGCTGCCAGAGCTACCTAGCTACCCTCACCCTCACTGCAGCTGTCCCTTGCCTGGCACAGGGGGGAGGCAGTGCCCTCCGTGGTCCCGTTCCTCCTGCAGGGATCTGGTTCAGGCTCCAGCCACTGGAGCAGTGAAAAATGATGGGCATTGCTGCCAGCCCATGGCTCAGGGTTCTGCGAGTCTTCTCAGGCTCTAGCTCCCAAAAGGGGAGCTAATGCTATTATTAGGAAAAATTAAAATGTCTTCCGCCCCACCTCAATCTTTATAAAATAAAAAAGCTCCAAAGAAATCCCAACCTGAAAACCTTTAATTGTCTTTAACACTAATGATAGTGGTCTGAAGCAGCTGTTACTTACTTTATCTGAAGTGACTAGATTTTTAGGAGGGGAAAGGAGCAGATATGAGCTTTCCAAGCTATCTGGAGGCTGAAAGCAAGAGTTAGATAACTGAGCTAGCAGGAGTTTTAGGGCAGAGCATGATTATTTTGTGAGAAGAAAGCGATGGAAGTAATAAGTTGAAATGGAAAATAAGGAGAGGAAAAGCAGGGTGACAATACCTTACCAGCTATCTTGTTGCAGAATATCAGTTTGGGAACTAGATTAACTTCTGTATACCAGCGTGCTTCTGCTGAATTAGTTTAATGGACTCAAGGAGCAAAAAATAATGTCTCTGTTTGGAGAGGGGCTGAAATTGGGGGAAGAAAATAGGAGGAAAATCATAATTCTTTCCTAATGCTAAATAACAAATGTAGTAGGTGCACTGAAACTGAATTTGATCAAGGAAAAGATAGACCTAGAGGGATGGCAAAGAAGAACTATGTGGATTTTTTTCTTTAAAGTAGAAAAGCTGGAGAAAAAATATAAAAAGAGTTAAGGGGCAGGGAGGGAAGTCTGGGTTTTCTTCAACTTTGAAGTGAGTTTAAAATGAACTGGGGACTTAAGTAAAAAAAGTGAAAGGGACTTAAATTAAGTGCATTGTATTAATGCCTCTTAGGGGAACTAAAGTCTAAAGGTTTTTTTTCATTAACCTTAAAAAATGTGACATTTAAAACAGTGGTTTCCTGTACAGTTCTCTGTTGGAGTAAGCTTTGGTTCTTGGGTATGTATTCTGAAAGAAACCTGCTGTCAGCACGGTGGTAAAGTGGCCTGTAAGCATTGTGTTTGGTTTTATGCCTAATGGACAATAAAGTAGTTTCCTCAAGCTACTTGAAACACTCCTTGTAAACTAAAGTGTCCGGATCAATTTCTCATTCTCATCTTATTAAAGCTCACTGAGGAAGTTGGGAAAACGTGTTTTTGATCAAAGCACTCTAGAAGCTACTCATATACTCTCTTAATCCTTAAGCTACTTCATAAAATTCCTGAGAAGAGCCCCAGTGGGTTCCTGCTTTCAAAGACAGCTTCATCCCACCTGGATGTCATACAGAGAGAGCAGCTCCAATGTATGGTGGGAGAGCAGGCAGGAAGTGTATGGGGTCAAGGGGAGGCAGTTGGAGTGTCTTGTTTTTCCCATGTTTATCTGACTCACAGTTTCCTAGTGGAATACTAGCATTGTTGAATTATTTGCATGAATAGCTGTCTGCATCCAAAATGACTTGTGCATGTTAGTCTGTTCTGTGTATGTTAATGCCTGAATTTCTCTTCTGTAGTCAGTTCACGTTACATGACAACCTTAAATGCCTCAGAAGTGTGCTTGATCAAAACACTTTTTTTTTTTCCCCTAAGGAAACACATGGTGTCACAGCTCTGAGAAGTCAGGAAATTCTTGTTGGTAGGTAGATGGCTGGGTACTAGCTTTTGGCAACCCATTCTTGAGAAGTTAAGCTGCTATCATACTGTACTCCACTTTTTTCATAAATATATGTAAAACTTTTATGATCTCTTCTATCAAATTTCTGCCTATGCATCTTCACGAGTAGGAGGCTCAAATCAATATTTACAGGGTCTGCTTTCATGCTTTATATATGCAGCTATATCAAGATACATGGTTATGCATTTTATAAGAAACTTACTCAAGGGGAAGTGTTCATCTGATCAGCAATATCAGCTCTTTTAACAACGATGGGAAGATGCTTTGAGCACTGCTGTGTAAGCAGTAGGAGTGTGCTTTGGAGAAACTGTCAAAAATGCTGGCTTTGTTGTGACTTGAAAATTGTGTTTAACTGTGGGGAAAAGTGGCCACCACAACATTGAGCTTCCCTGGAGCAACAAGTGTGCTGCGTGTGTGCCAGTGCCACGAAAGTAACCAAAAGCAGCTTGTGTTTCAAGACATAGGAGATGACAATGTTGGAGATGCTGTACCAGCTAATGGAAGGCTATGAGCAGGATAGGACACATGACAGAGATGTTACTCTGGCTGCACTAGTGAAAGAGTCAAGAAAAGGGGTGGGGAAAAAGGTTCCATCTGTAAAAACAGAAAGCTTGTTAGCTGTTCTTAAAGCACATATTTTGGTGACTCATGAGAGCCTTAGCAGTCTCAGTCTGCATCTTAGTGGGTAAGCATCCTTGCAGTGGAGGTTAGTGAACTCATGGTTGTCCCTGCTGTTGGCAGCCTGGGTTGTGAAGAGCTGCTCTTGCCCCAGAGGTGAGGTCCTGGCCAGCAGGATACAGTGACAGCCACAAGAGAAAGCTCACTCTGCCAGTGGTGCACTTGCTGCCTGGATGGTCTGCTGGGCTGTGCAAGTGATGTTACCTAAAAGCAGCAGACTCCTGTACCAGTTTAAGTGGAAAAACAAGATTAATGGCCAAATTTCTATACTCTCTGTCTTTCGCTAGTTGTGAAAAACAGCAGTTTGCTTCTTCATCCTCCTGGCTTCACTATCTTTTTCATATAACTCACTGACTTTTACTTATGGCTTCTTATCTCTAATAATTTCTTAATGAAGCAGACTATTTATTTTATTTTATCCTGTATGAGCTGCTTCTCATAATTTATTCCCGTTTCCCTCCACTCCATTTCAACTCCAGGCAAAAATTATTTCCAGTGAAGAAGCGCCGGATGTGTGTCATTCCAGAGCTATTGTAAATGACCCTACAGATTGGCTTGCATTCCCCATTTTCTCACCTAGAAGGTCATATGGGGCCTGTCCCCATACCCCATTCCCACATCAGGGGCCAGGAGCGGGCGTCTGTAGAAGAAAACAGAAATGGACAGATAGGTGATGCTTCTCATGTGGTTATAAAGATGTTTGCCACTTCCCCCTCTGAGGTGTGACACGTCAGAAGCACACTAATCATTAAAAAACATAGTTTAACAGAGTCACATTTGGCTTGTGGGATGCATGGACCCCTTTACATTTCCCTCTCAAACTGTTTTGATGGGAACGTTGATTACAAACAAGGTAAACTTGTTTGTACTTCATTCATTAATAACAAACTATAAACTGCCCTGCCTCCCCTCCCCACAGGCAAGGCACTTGAGGAGATGCCAGGCAATTAAAGTACTTAAGACAGTAATTACAGTCAAATATACAACAAAAATAAAATCACTGCACATGATTTTTTTTTATGCTTGGTTTTGTTCTATGCTTTTATTAAACCGCAATTCTTGCCTCACGATTGAACAGGAATCTCTCAACTGGTAATACCAAGTGTTTGACAAGCTTTCTTTGGTTCATCTGGGTATTTAGTAAACTCTTTGATGGTCTTCCTACTGAATTCATCACAGCTCAGATTCCTGCTTTTTAGATATATCTTGCCACAGTAAGGTGCTGTACTTCTGAGCCTTAGCACCAATCAGTAGGGAGGTGATACTAATGCTGTCTTGAAACCCTTTCTTACTTTTCTTGCTGGTTTTCTTACTGTAAAGGGGGTAGCATCTCTAGTTATTGTGATGTTTGTGAGGGGAAGACTGAATTAGGCTGAGGTGTTCAGTTGGCTTCAGATATTTGAATTGAAGTTGATGCATTTTAAACTCCAGAAATTAGTGTCCACAAGTTTGATTTGTGAACCTATTTATGAGTTAGCATCCTGCAGTAGAAAGTTGTGTGTATGTCAGCTCAGTATTTTTAAGTGAAATTCTAAGGGACCTCAATTTTCTAGATAAAGTACTCTTTAAAAAGGCAGAAACTTAGCTGTAATGAGATCCAGCTGGTGTGCATAAACCTTTCACATTGCGTTACATAGTTAAGTTGGTAAGTAATGTATGGGGAAAAGTTCTGGTGGCTTATTCTTTTGCACTGGAGTTTTACAAGGCTGTATAAATACTGTAAGTATTTAATGGGGGAAATGCAGGATTAAAAGCAAACAGCTGATGATGTATGTTACAGAAATGTCATAAAACAAATGTGTAGTAGTATCCTTTCAGTAAATATTAAATGACTGAAACTTGACAGTGTTCACCTACATTAAAATAGCTCTCATAAGAACAAATTCCAGTTGATTGGTTTGATTAGGAATTAGGTCATTTTATGCTGGATGGCATCAGAGTGTAGATTCTCTCTGAGTAATGTTTTGACTGGTCCTTTTATTCAGTAAAATCTACATTGCTGTGGTATTCAAAGCAGAGGACAGGCTCATGGGCTCCTTACCGTAACTTAACAACCTGTTCTCCTTTTAACAAACTGTAATTACAGAAACATAAACTACATCTTCATTTATTTCAACGGTAAAAGCATGGGAGAAGAATGTGGGAAGGCATTCTTTGTGCCACCATCAATTTAGTTGCCTACCTTGCAGTTGTTTCATAAACATCCTAGAAAGCTTCTGAAAATGTGGAATGTGCCAAAAGTGGTTAAAATGCAAAACTTTGTCCTCTGACAGACAAGCCCTGGCAAATCTTAGCTTAGATGTTACTGCCCTCGGCTGCCGTCCTCCTTTGTGGAAGGCTTTTGCTCCCTTGTGGAGTCAGTGAAAGGAACTGTGTGCTTGCTCTTCAGCAGCTCCACAAACCTTGGTCAAGAAAATAGTATTTTTGGGGTGCTGCCATTGTCACCAGCAAATTGAGTTGCCACTTTTAGTCTGTGAGCTGGAACAGAGGAGGCAGGGGAATGAAGTCTGTTTTGCCAGCTCTGCTCTGGGGGTGGTAGCTCTGGGGAGAGGAGTGGTTAAAAAAGAAGAGTCCGAAATTGCACAGCTATTTGCTGCATGATGATGTCTGAGCCCTCAGCTATCCTCATTTAAAGGGAATGGTCAGGGAGGTATCATAACATATTTAAAGCTTAGGTAGCTGCTCTTATGAAGAGTATAATTTATAATAATTGCCACTTTTAATAATGAACTGATCTATTTGAGATGACTCAATGCCCGCTAAACAGTTAAAATGACAACTTAATTTTAAGATGCTGTTACCAATGTAGGTATATTGACCTCGAGCTGTTCAGAGGAATATTGTGGGCTGATTTCCATAGTGAAGGTATATTATGCTTAGGCACCCTTCCACAAAAGGGAAACTGAATTTCAAATAGAAATAAATCTTGACTTTCTCAAGATTTATTCAATGAAAGGTGAAAGGAACATTCAGAACACAAGTGAATAATGAAAATCTTCTGGTTTTGTGGGTTTGTAAGTTCTTGTAAATCACTCAGCAAGTTCCCAGTCACGACAACCACGTCCCATACTCCAGCACTGCAGCCACCGCAAAACTCACGAGAGCCATGTAATCAACCCCTAATAAAAGTGGCAAGCCAAATGAGTAGCATTAAAAAAACCAAGGTGCTGTCTTGCAGATTTCTGACTTAACTTTTTGCAGGCTGTCTGAACACCAACAGAGTGTTTAAATCTTCCTCCCTTTCCTCTGTGGGTCTCCACCTTTCCTCTTTCTGCTTGGTTAAGAAGTAAGCAAAAATCACATATGGGATTTCATGCAGGGCATATGGGCTGAAGACCTTGAATAGCTCATACATAAGAATTTGACATGGCTCGGTATTTTGTGATCCTTGTTTTTAAGGAAATGCTCATGTAATATATGGAAAGGTTAAAAGTTGAAGCAGTGATAATGACTGCTCCTCTGTTTCTCTCACTGCTCCTGGTGAAGCCAGCGTGAGGAGTAGGGCTGCACTGCTGGGCATCAGCCCTGACTCAGGATTTCCTGCAAGGGCGAGCTCTGGGCGTGCAGCACCATGTCACCTAAAAATGAGGATAAGAAGCACTGCTGCTCAGCAGCCTAGGATCACTTGGCAGTGCTGTGCTTCTTGCCATCTCCTCACTGTGTGCAGGACAGGTGATTAGCCAGCAGACCTGCTGAAGCATTGGGAGCAGTGGCTGAAGGTGCTGCTAGGGATGACTGAGTACCCAAGACCTTGTGTGCTTCTCCTTTGTGAATTGGCCTCACTGGAAGTGAGACGTGAGCTTGCTTCAACCTCAGAAGGGCTGATTCCAGCACTCTGCCAGCCTCTAGCCAAAAGCTGGCCTGAGCTGACCCTGCTTGGCTTGAGATCCGGTGGGATCGCAGTGCAGTGGGAATAAGAGACACTTTGTTCTCCATCGTAGATACACTGTGATTAAACTTGGTAGTCATGGGTCCAGATTTACTGCTGTGCTCTCCCTGTTTTGCATTGCACAATGGCCCAAACACCCAGAGAGCGAGCAAATTTGATCTGTGTTTCCTAAGGATTGTGAAATTCTCCTTCTGTACAAATTTGCTGGTTGAATTTAAAGCATAGTTTATAAAAAGGGCCTTTCCTCCTAGAGTAAATGTGATTGCCCTTTCTGTAGGGCTGCAAGATAAACGTTCTTCATCTTCAAGGGAACTTTTTTGGCATGCTATCCTTAACATGGTTTTGGCTTATCTTCCCTGCTGCACGCACTACTAACTTAAAGCTATTTAACTGAGATGCAAAAGAAAAATATTGTTTCTCTAGCATTTAGACTTGATGATGGTATACGAGAAATGCAGAGCAAGGCAGGCATTTGTTTTGCACTGTTCAGAGGCTTTTTAAAATCCTCCAAAGTCTGCTGTAGTTCTCATTTTTGGTCAGTTTCCTCTGACTGCCATTGCAAGTAGACTTTCTCTTGCTAATCTGCTGCCTGAAATACTCTTTGTTCAGGAAAGCAAGTCTCTTTCTGTTGTAATCAGGGCTAGGAATTCAGCTGCAGGGTCACTCTTTGTGCTGTAGAGTTCACTGACCATGTTTTGCTTCTGGCAGTCCTAGCTTTGGCCCCTTTACACAGATCAATGCCAGGCTAACCCCATTTATTGCTACTACTGAATCAAAACTCTGCTTCTCCTATTTAATTTAGCTCAAAATAGATGTAATGCAAACAAGCGTTAGCATGGAAAAAGAGCCAGAAGAAGGGGGAGAAGAAAAAAAAATAATCCAGCTTTTAAAAAATTAAATGTACACTAAATGGTGCCAGGCTCCAGGTGGGAAGAATTAGTTGGCATTGTATCATTAGACCCTTTATAAAAATCAATCATCATCATTGATTCTAATTTGCATATGAGTATTAGAGTTTGTCTGCTTATCTCCGGTTCCTTTTTTATGTTTGAAACCTTTTTTGATGTAACAGCTACCTACTTAAGCTCAGCCACGCATTCAGATTTCTCCTGGGTTTCTTAGTCCTAGATGAACCTCCTGGCTTGCTTCACTGTGCCCTCATGAGGTGAACCTCCATCCTTGTTACATCCTAGAAACTTCCAGACTTGCTTCTGGCCGAGTGAGGCTGCTGTTGGCAGGAGTGGGTTATTCTCAGAGGAGCTACTTGGTGCTGAGCACTTTGTAAGACTCATCTCTGTGAGGTGGGTTAAGAGGTTTTGTTGAAGCAAGCATGTGGCAGGCAAGACTCTTGTGGCTATCAAAAACTGTGAGTCTAATATAAATTTTTTTCTGTGTCTGTGGCACACCTCAGTGTGAGAAAGTGTTGGGCACCTCAGGACCTTACTTGAATTTTAGATGACAAGACCTTCATGGTGTGGTTGGCATCCAGCCATCTTTCCTGGCCAGGGCTGGAGATAGGAATTCCACTTGCCACACCTCATTCCATGCTGCTTGTCAAATGTGTGGAATAAGGCACACACATACCCTCACCCATTGCTGATTTCTGGATTGAAGTGCTGTTCGTTGTGCAAGGCAGCGTGAGTTGAAATCATGAGGTCTGTTTTTTCTGCTGAAAAACAAAATCTAGCCATTCATCCTTCCACTCTACCCCCTTTCCCCACAGATAAACCTCTCCTCAAGCTATTCCCTTTTGGTTTGGTGTTCAACAGAAATCAAGTGTTTAGTTGACTGCATTTGTAATTGGATGGAAGATAGCTGAGGCAATCTACAACTTTGGGATTGTTTCTGAAGTTAAGTTTTCTTGCACTCTACTGGGTGATCACCACAGGATTCCTGAAACCCTTCCTGTTTGTTTCAAATGCTCCTTTATTTCTGACATTGTAAATCTGTTCTTGAAGCCTGGCTTCTCAAATATTTTTTCTGGAGGAGAGACCTATTTTGGGGAAGTTTGCTTTTGGGTTTGTTTTTAGTGTTTTTTGCCCACTATTAGCACTTTAATGCCTCATCCTTCTTCTATCTGCTCTTTCCTTTTCCTTGCAGGGTTGTTGTTTCAGAAGGGGATACTTTGGTTTCCCACTCCCTACATGCACTCATATCTCTTGCCCCTTTCAGGAATGTCAGTGCTTCAGCTTCAGTTTTCCTCCTTTTCCACACCAGGGAGGGAGTTTTTGGTTTCCTCCACTGTTCCTGAGTGGGAAGCAAGCATGAAGTGAGATGCAAGTTGTAACACCTTCCTGATGTGTCCCTCAAACTTACCTGATTCCAGATAAAATCCTTTGCAATTATCTCCAGTACTTTATCTGAGATTGGTCTTTTAAAGACTCTGGCTGTGTCGCCATATACAGTTGTCCCTCTATCTGTCACCTCTTCCTCTTGTGAATGTCTATTCCATTTTTCAGGTTCCCATTGGAATGTGGTGGGTTTCTCACATATGGTTTAAAAAGTTATTTCATCATAGTTGGTGGTTTTTTGTACCCAGCACCATCGCATACTTTTGGTACTCAAAACTCATCTTTTAATGGTTTTTTAAAAACCTTTTTTGTCCCCAATCTTATAGTCTTTATCCTTCTTTAAAGATGTTTTTTTCTCTGCTGCAGAAGATATGTTCAAAACTAAGTTTGGGCCTAGAGAGGCCCATGAGCAACATGGTCTTAGTGGTTATTGCCACTTGAGGTATTCAGTGAGTTTGTTTTCCCTCTTCAGCTTTGGTTAAATGAAGTCTTCCCCTACCTCCCTACAAACCCAACAAAAGATTTCTTCAAGTATTATTCTGAATGAGGGTAAGTTCATCTAAAGCTTACTGCCTCAAGAGCTGTTTAAATTAGCTGAGCTGAGCCTTCTGGCCACTGCCAGCCTTTCCAAGAGCCCCATTACAGATCAGCCTGGTGGAAGAGACACACATTTCATACTAAATGCCCATTACCCCATGGTGGCTGGTCCTGCTGTGGCAAGTTACAGCCTGTGCCCAGGGTTGTCTCACTTAACTTCTGTGTGTTTTGAAAATAATGTACCTTTATTATGTTTGTCTTTTATTTTCTTGATGAAGCTGCTGCTTGCTGGTTTAAGTTTGAGATACCCTTGGAATCATCTAAGGATGTGATTCTTCTCTATGCAATAGCATAGATATATTGACTACTGGTTTATGCCAATGGATTTTTATCTTCAGTTTTATTGAAATGTGTTGTACATTAGAGACAATAAAAGCTAGTAGCAAGAGAAAGTGAGATAGGCATTTCACTTTGATTGACAGACATAGATTTTTCTATTTCTTCAAACATTTTCAGGTTCTTTTGTTGGCAATCACTGACGTTTTGTGTTTTAGTAATGACAAGAGAAGTATTACCACAGACTTAGAAGCAGACTGTGCCATCCAAAGAAGTGCATATTGTATATGAGTTTTCATCCACTCCTCTAAGTTTGTATTTATGCTCTGATTTGGTGTTGGATCAAGTAAAAGCCTTTTAATATAAAATTAAGAGTTTGCTGAGCTATTTAGCAGAGACTATTGTCCACAAATAAATAGTGGATTGTTGCTTCATGATGCTGGCAGAAGCAATGAAGGCTGCTGTTAGGATATAGCACGGGGTTATACAGGTTGAGGGTTAATCACCCCCTAGTTAAAAAATACTAAAATTAGTTGCCAAATGGATGTTTTTATCATATGAGCTACAAGGACTACTTGGAGGAATCCCTACAGGTCTGAAAACAATAACCAAAATTGTAGATCTTAGAGTATCTTTTACATATAATGGAATCAAATGAACCAAATCTAAAATATGCTTTGTTCATATGCCATATGGTTGTTGTCTTGCCAAGCCCTCTTTTTGCCTGCCAGAGCCGACTCCTGTGTTCTCCTTTCCTTGAATCCTGCCCTTCACACTAACAAAACAAAATTGCTGCTTGACCCACACAGGGAATAGTGGGCATATGACTTTCTCCATTCATCCCTGAATACATTTCCAGCATTTAAGAAAACTCCAAACACCAGAAAAGAGACAAAGTGAAGTAAAAAACCATCATGCGCTACTGCATTGAAGGACCCTTTTGAACTTAGTCACAGCGGTATTTAACTTAGTTCACGACTGCAGCCCCAAAACCATAACTGCTTCTCTGAGGGATTTAAAATCCAAAGATGGACAGATTTTAGAGTGGGGCAGGGGTAGGGAAGTATCTGGGTCACTGATGGGTTTGAATGCAGGTTTCACGTGCCACATGCATAGCCCATTTCCAGAGCTCTGGGGAGAGGTCCCCGTTGCTGTGTGCTGCCTCGTGCATATTTTTAGCAGGCGGCTGTTTCCTGTCCCCATGCAGTGACACCTGTGGGATGTTATGTTGCCTGTCCCAAGGTATTAAGTAACCCACAGGCATTTTGAAATAGTTAATCATAATATGATTTCTCTCGTGATAATATTTGGGGTTTTTCATTCTCCTGCTTGTTATGAAATCCGTAGGCTGATAATTTTAATGGGAGTTACAGGAGGAGAGGAGAAAGTCCCAACTAGCCCTGGAAACGCATGGGATCATGGTAGAGGCGGGTAAATGCTCCCTATTGCAGTCTGTCTTGACAAGAACTTCCAAAAAGCCCGTCATCTCAGTAAGTTCAACTCTTACCCTTTCCTTGCACTGCTCTCCCTCTTGGCAGTCTCTGTCCCTCTAGTGGGGTTTTGATAGATTATCATTTTTGTGTGACTGGGATGTTGCTTTGCTAAGTTCAGCTTCAGAGACTTGTTGGAAGGGGAATAAATAAGAAGAAAAGAAAGAAAGAAAATTGAGGGACACGGGGTCATAAAGGTCAGTTCTTTTTGCCCATGGTGTTTCATTGATACTGGAGTGAGGAATGTATAATTTAAGATTACAGTTTCACACCCTGTTTCTAATTCTCTACCAGACTGAGTATGACCTTCAGATTTGTGGTTCTGTTTGCATCTTTATCATAAATTAGATAATTACAAATGTGTGGCTTCAAAGCACTTTCATGCCTTTTTCCTGCAGTCAGGTTATAGATGAAGCTGTCTGTTTTATTGGCTACTACCATAATTGCCAAGTGGACTCAATGTCTTCAAATTGCAATTCCAGCTGAGGATATTTTATTATTGGTTGCTTCAAGAAACATCTGGAGAGTGCTTAGAGCTCTTGTGTCTTACAATGTTTCAAAGATGTGGTTTTATCAGATCCTTCTATTTTGCCCCTTACCTTTTTCCTCTTCATATGGCCAGGAGATCTCATAAAATCTTTCTTGTATTTTTCTTAAGCATGGCAAGGTGATTCTAAATACAAATTCTTCAGACAGTCCACAAATGCGGGTGCTTTTTTTTTTTTTCATGTTCAGTCTGAAGTAGATAATGTTCTGTTGATATGTTTTTGGACGTATCTTCTCTAGATGGGTCAGTGTTATTTCTTTCTGCTCCTAGGCAAGTTAATAAACCAAATTTAAAAGTGCAAAGGAAAGCAGGCAGCTGGCTGATTCAAAGGGAGAGGCTATGTTTTTCATCACCACCCTTTCAAAGCCTCTCTGAATCAAAAGAACCATTGGATTGCGAAGGCAAGACCTATGCCACACCAGAAGCTCCCAGTTCAGCAATTTTCCCAGGGTAAAATTATAACTCATGTTTCCTCAGCACAGGCTGTAACTGGCAGCGTTCCTTCTACTTCTAAGGGTGAAATTGCTGGGGGGAGAACAGACATCTAATGTGCCTCTGGAAGTTTTACAATGGGTGTTAGCCTCCCTTTGTGGAAAGGTAGATGTTCTTCTGGAATATACCCAAGGGCAGGTGCTATTCAAACTGGAGTGTAAACTGACTTCAAATAAAGGTAGTACAGGCTCATTTTTGTTCAGTTTGTGAGTCAAATCTAAAGAAGAAAAACCCATTTCTTAAATTCTGACAATTCATGACAATCTTCCAGTTATCCCACTGAAGTCTACATTTTACGGGTCTTTAAAATCTTCAGATACAACTACAATTCAAGACATTAATCTTTATTCATGTACTGCTGATAGGATCTTACCTTGCAAACAAAACAGATTTTAACAATGCTTGTTTTTTAATGTTACTTCTCACCAGAAGATTATTGAACAAATTGAAAATTTGGTCCAAGAAGAACATAACTAGTTGGTTTCACTCCCACTCAAATCTTGACACCGTTTGTAAGGATTTGTTTGACTTTCCATTCAAATATACCAGCATGGTTCTGGCAAGGAGAAGTCCTTTCCTTCTAAACCCAGGAGGGAGTGTTTGTTGTTGTTTGTCCCTTGTCCTTATGTGAAGACTCTTACAAAATATGTGTACAGTGCCTGCTAGAAGCGGATAAATGGCAACAGCGCTTGAGTGAAAAGTCTGACTAAAAATTACATTATTAATAAATCTCAACCTACAAGTAGTCTACTTGGGAACAGTTGAAAGATGGATTCCAGTGTTCAGAGTTCCCCTGTTCCTTCCCATATCTGTTCCTGGCCCAAACCTCATGTGGTGGAGGCGGCTGTCACGTTCCTGCCTTCACTGGTGCAGGAGATGAGCTGGGAGATGCTGCATCCCTCACCAAGGCAGTGGGAGATGTTGACTGCTCTGTGCTGGGCTATTCCCTGGCACTGGGGAAAGCTGATGGAGTGGCTGCCTCTTTCGGGGAGCAGGTGTAGACCTTGAATGGAGCCTCAGAGTATTTAGGTAGGCTGTCTGCAAAGCAGCTGACAGGACAAACCTCCTGCAGCAGGGATGAAGTGGTCCAAGGTATTTAGATCAATGCTTCTCACTGGAATGAATGAAGCCTTGTATGATGGGGAAATAGCCTGTCATCTCTGCCCTTTGCAAAAGGTGAAACTCCCTTTGTGTGTGCTTGCTTTTCTGTGAAGTAAATTGTCTCAGGTTTGATAGAGGTATGAGAAGAAAAGCGACCTATTTTCCAGGTTTAAAACCAAGTAAATGAAACTGTCCTCGGGGCAGCAGAAGCAAAGACTTTTGTATCAAGCTGTAGTGTTGTGGGCAGGGCTGCCAGGCTGCTAAAGGCTCTTCAGACCTGGAAGCCTTTCCCAGGGACTGCTCATCTTTTAATAGCGTTTCCTCCTTTTTTTTTTTTTTTTTTTTTTTTTTTTAAGTTTCCACAATGACTGCAGTCATTCCCAGCTCAGACCAAGGGATCACTTGGTACTTACTGGCTTTTTCTGCAGAATCTGACAGGATACTTGTCCCCTCTTGCAAGTGAGAATAAAGAAGTTTGAGTGAGGGTGACTGAAGCACTGTGTTGTGTGCCTCGTGAAATATTTTGAACTGGTCATGTCCAGTTACACTTTCGTTTGGTCACTCCTAACTCAGTTTCATTGCTAATTTGAGTAGATGCTGGTGCAGAACAGACAAGCCCTTGGAGGAGCAAATGGCTTGGAATGCCCCTATCCAGCCTGGCTGTCCAGGCTGCCCCTATCATAGGACACCCTTAGCAGCACCATGGCAGGTCTGTTACCTTTGATCCGAGGTCCTCCTGCATCTAAACTGTGTCCTCCAGCATGGTTAGGGGATGTTTTTGCTTGCTGCATCCCGGGGTGAACACCCTGTGATTACACAGTGTCAGGTGGGCTGTGGTGTGCTGTGTGCTAATTGGGAGCAACTTTCAAATCCGGTTTTGCTTGTAAATTAAATGGACGCTTTCGCTGAGTGAGAATCGGATCGGCACCTCTAAAGGCTGTGCAAGTTCTCCATCCATCGTGAAAGCCAAAGTATTTGTGTTTGGGAGTAGGGGATCTGGACTGGACCCCCTAGTTTGGTTTGGTTTTTTTAATAATACAGTGGGTTGGATGTATTCCAAAGATCCTGCTTGTGTTACAGGCTTCAGTCAGATTCTGTGCTAGCCATGTTTACCACTTGCTTGACCCAAGAACAGAAAGTGTGCATGTCAGCCACCTCCAGCAGAAAGTTGTGCTTGACCCAAGGAAGAAATGGGTACGCAGTGCAGAACAGGGATGTAATAAATGACAGCATTTGGTCTGACCTCAGCACTACTCACCCAAACAAGCAAGGGGCTGAGTTAATCTTCCATAAAGAATGCAAACTTATAAAATATTTTGAGGGAGGTATTAAACTTTTGTCTGCAGTTTTGAGGCTTAGGGAGGTTTTCAGACAACATTATAAGCACTTGAGATGGTATATCCTGTCTCTGTAAACTTTTCCAGGTTTTTGTACTCGCCTTTACAGCTGTATTGGTGTAAGCACAGGCTCTCATTTTACTTCTGCCATTACCCATGAATTCTTTTTCTCCACTTAAAGATTTTTCTTAAGGGCTCAGTGACAAGTTTCTGATGAAAGTGTGGTTAGGGCTGTTCTGCTCAAACTAGTTGTGTGCTATAGACTTGGCTCCTGGGCTCTGGAATTATCAAAGTGCCTCCAAGCTCTTGTCCAAGGGTGGTTTTTAACTGTCCTGTGTCTCCAGGTAGTCAGCTTTTTCCACCCAGCACAAACAAATACCTCACTTCCTTCAGCCCCTTGCCTTGCATTTGGTTCTCTGCACCTGTGTCATTTATTCTAGGTCCTGCTCAGCTCTGAAATCCCAGCAAGGCTCATTTTACCAAGAAAATGCCACCACATCTCCAGCGCTTGCAGCACTTAGTGTGTGTGCTCAGCAGTGCCAGCATCTCTAGGAGGAGAAGGCTGTAAGCAGCCAGCATTTGGGATCTGCAGCAAAGGACCCCCGTCTTGAGGGGCCAGATCAGCGCTCCACCCCGGGGCTGGTGACTCCGGGACAAGGAGAATGTACCAGTTAAAATGGTCCCATCAGGTAAGTGCTCCAGCCACCACTGCTGCAGCCTCCCTGGTGTGACCAGAGGTGCATTTATCTGTAGGCTTGATCTGCTTTTGGGCTATTTCAGGATACAGAGAAGACAGCCTAATACTGTGCCTGACACCTTCAGGAAAGAGTTTCAGCCAGGGTTTTTGTTTCATGATGACATATACCCTACACCCAGGCTATGATGGATCCTTCTGGTTATCTCTGTCCCCTCTCTCATGTGGCCTTGTGACACCCACCTTTCTAAAATGCATTGCTGAATGTATTTCTGCAAATAATACTGAGTGCCCCAAGCATGGCACTTGAGGTGGGAGGAGTGAGCAGCTGCTTGGCATTACGGATCTGCACTTCAGTGGCTCAGCATATCCAGAAAACCTTCCTGCTTCTCAAACTCTCCATTGTATTTGTCTTGCATGGGATAATTTGATCTTCTGTCATATGTTGACAGACATTCAGGATTTAAAAAGAAGCTTTAGAGATTTAGAATAATAAATCTAGTCCTACTATTGAGTCTCAGCGGACCTGGTGTCTTAGCTTGCTGTGGCATTGAATTGCAGCTGATTGTGTTTTGGGCCCATTTCTCGTGTGGAGCTCAAACACAATTGTTCTGGAGTTTTGCCTTATAAACATAATTCCTAATGTTCAGAGTCAGCAATCCTAAACCTTGCAGCTGTGAGAGAAAGGGCAGTTGGATTATATTGATGAAAGGCAAAACATGACAGTGCAATCGGCATGTTTTCGCTGGGGAAAACAATGGGCTGTTTCTTTGTTTTGCAGACCCAGTGGCAGCAGTAAAGCCCTACCATGTCCTCAGGGAGCTACCGACCATTGGTGTCAGGGTGAAGAAGCAGAAGAAAAGGATGGATGTGCTTACATATAAAGACTTTTTGACAAAGATCTGAGCAATTTCTTTGTGCTTCTGGGCTCTTCAGAATGAAGGTGAAGGGAAAGCACCATGATGGCATGCACACCTTGAGATCAAAATGCAGTTTACATGCTCTGTGTGGTGCACATGGTCATCTTTGACCACCTTGCAGGGCTCTGTCTGAGGGGCCAGCACAGTTTTGTGTCATCTGTGGATGCTGAGTACCAGAACCACAGCCAGGGAATTTGATGTGAGGACATCACCAACCCACAGAGATCCCCAGGGTGGGATTTTCCCCTTCCAGCAGGATAAACTCCTCTGTTTCTTAGACATGTAGCTTTGTATCTCTGTCTGCTTGCTACACCTTCCAGAAGTGCTGTTTGTACTTTACTGATATTGTTTATGTTGAATAAATGCTTTCACCAGCCTCTTTGTTGTGGGAACTCTTTTTGCTGAATTCAAAAAAGTGGGGGGGTACTTGTTTAAGCATTGTGGTGAGACATGATCATGATTATTTTTTTAATCTTTAATGAAATGTTTGTTTTGAAAAAGTACATCTTCAAAATGAGGACATTTGTGCAGGAGCCAAATCCAAGAGTAGTTCTAATGTTCCTGGTTTCGATGAGGTTCTTAAGCTGCACTTTCCCCTGTCCCACAAACACTCCTGAGCATCAGCCTGCTGTTTATTTCAGAGTGCAGGCTCACAGATGTCCCTGACACTTAAGTGATTTGTGCTCTGTACTAGAGGAGAAGGGATTTGACCCCAGCTTCTGAAGTTTGTTTGCTGTTTGGATTCATTCCCCATACAGTGAAATATATGTGTTCAGGGATGACTCTTCTGCTGGAGGTGGCTGATGTGGATGTATTAACTGCTGTTTCCAGTTGTTCTGGGCACCCAGCTTTTGTGAGGAGAAGCATCTCTCTCATATCTCTCTGTTGTGAAGAAAGGATAATGAACACAGACTGATTTTATATCATGGAATAAACTACTGCATGATTATTCTTTCTAATGTCTAGAACAGATAAAACAGGTTTGCTCTCACCTCCCCCCAAAAATCCAAGGGAGTTAGAAATGTGTAAATTTGAGTTTCTCAGCAGTAATAATTGCTGGGGCTTTGACAGGGACTATATATGCTACTGAGTGGCATATACACTTGTGCTTGAGCTGGCTAAAATAACTGCAGCCAGCAGTGTCTTGACTTGCAAACTAAAATGATCTTCACAGTCAGCGAGTCAGGCAGACCGTTTGTATATGAATGCTGGTCCTTCTGTGCCTGAGCTTGGTTTGTCTTGTAGTGGCATCATTTTTGTCAAGGTTTCTGTTTAAGAAGGGAACCAGGATGACTTTACTCAAGACCACAGAGTGTAAATAACACTTAGGACACCAGTGCTAGTGTTTTGAGGGGTGGAGTAAGCCTCCTGTCTCTTTGATATTTGTACACTTAGCACATTGTAATGACTCATGTTCTTCAGATATCTCCTGTTCCTTCCAGCTGCCACCAGAACGTTGACATGGTTCCTATGTTATTGTTGTTTGGCAGACCAGTTGCATGAGTGCACATCTCAGCCCTGTAGCTACTGTGTTTTTTTCAACCCAGGTGTAAAGGCTTATTCTTTTACAATGTTTCTGAATGGAGATCGGGAGAAGATTGTATAGAAGAAAAGGCAGGGAGAGGAGAAGGGATTTGAAAGCTCTTCTCCATGATCCTTACCCCCCTTTGGTAGGAAGACTTCTAAATCATACAGATTTTTGTAAATCCTAGGAGGAGTAGTTAAGGCAAGGCTGCTTTTGCTTTTGTTGAGCCTACAGGGGTGTTTGCCTAGAGCAGAAAATGTGAAGCAGGTTCAGAAATACTCTAAAGACCTGTGCCTATGAGCTGCTTGTTGTGGAAAGACTCCTTCAAATATCAGCAAGGAAGTGGAGGAGCCCCAAACTGCTTTAAGAGCAGTGCTTTGTGTGCTGAACCAAAATGGAAAAGTTTTATACTACCTAAATGCCTTTAGCCTGCCTAGCACACAGATTTTGGCACTTTTGATTACACAGTTTTAGTAATACATTCATTCTGAGTGAAAGTGGAACTAATTTTTATGAGAGGTTGTTGGGGAACGAATCATCTGGGCAATAATAATGACAAATGCTTTACTGGGTGTTTGAAGCATTTTGGTTCATGGAACTGTTATAAAACTGGATTTTCTGTTCATACTTTTTTTTTTTTTAAGGATAAATAATAAAATATTCGGGAAGGAAAGCTATGAAGGGTCAGACTGTTGACAGGTCAGGAATGTTGCTGCCCATCCAGCCAGTGCAAGAGGTAGCCATGCTCTGTGCCCCACTCATGAACAAAGCTGATGCAGCTCCCCAGGCAGACAACAACCTCCCTGATCTCCTGTGTGGGAACAGCTGTGGCTGAGCTCTGAACCCGTTCCTAGGTTCATGTCTCACCTGCCTCACACCCAGAAAGGCTTCTGAAGAGCTTTTTGATTCTTTTTGTTTCTAGCTGTTCTAGCCAGCTTGCTGGAGCCCGTTGAGTTTAGTGTCTCTGACTCGCTGCTCTCCACCTGTAGCTCTCACTAAGGAATTGTATTTGTAATCACATTAGGTGGTAGAAGCTTACCTGACCAGCAGTGCCTTGTTTTGACTACTTTTTACCTAAGCTTGTTCACTTCCACGTTGCAATAATCCAACGCAAGCCATGTGTTTCTTCAGAGACTGTTTGCCCTGTGTTATCCTTTCCGTAGCTGAACTGATACAGTGATTTAACAAATGCAATTATATAACTCTGATCTGTTAAATTCTGTACCCATTGGATGACGATCTTCTGTGCTCTGACAGGGCTATTGAGTTGTGCCACATTAAGAAAAAAATGGATTTTTTAAAGTACTTGCTTCTCTGAATCCCAGTTCTGCTTTAGTTTGTTTGGGGCAACTGCAGTAGAAATACATTTGCCTAATTTCAAAGGGTCTCCAAAATGGTACTGAACTGTTTTTATGCAGGGAAATGTGCATTGTGGCTAAGTCTGTGAGCATTATTGTGCTTAATATTAGCCATTGACAAGAAGGACTTTGTTTCATGAGACACAATAAACCCAGGTAACTTGAAGAGGAAATGATGAAGAGGAGGTGAAATAAGAGAGCAAAAGGTTTCATTATAAAGCATTTTTATTTCTTGGGAGTTTTAGAAGGTAAACTGTGTAAATGGCAGCTTAATTATGACTTGGGTTTGGAAATTGGTTCCCTTTTCTTATGTTTTGTGGGTTATTTTGTCTTTTAAAATACCCACAGTCCCCCAACCTATCTCCCATCCTGGCAGTGATGTTTATACTACACATTCTTCTACTGTTTTGTGCAGCCAGTGCTATCACAGCTACGCTGAATGAGGTTCCAGCCTAACTACAATATTAACCCTGCAAATCTGTTCATTTTCTCTCGAGCAGCTCCAGGCAGGATATACAGGAGAATGTGTGCAATTGAAAAACTATGTCAGACTCAGTGGTGCTGCACTGTGCTAAATTGCAAGAGAGCTGTGTTTTTTCTGCCAGAGAGGATCCTGTAAAGGGACATGCTGGTGTCCGTCTCATACAAGTCACAGAATTTGTTTTTTGTTTTAGTCTCAACTTTCATTGATAATTTTATCTTTATTTTTGTCAAACTGTTTGTCTGCTTTTAAGCACTGAAATGTGTGAAGAGCTGCTGCTTTCCTCCTGCTAATCGTCCAGTGCGTGCTCCCCCCACCCCCAGTTTGTATCAGTCCTTGACTTCTTACTTTCACCTTTGTAGTTGTTGTTTTTAATTTTTTCTTCATTATTTTACTAAATACCGCTCTGCAGATCAGTAGCATCTTGGGTGGTGATTGTACCACATAGCATTTGTAGCAGACATTAGTTTTGCATAGCGTGTGTACCGTATTTTGTCTGGACTTGTCTTCTTTGCGCTGCAGGCACCTCCTCCAGCAATTGTAGTGATTAAGCCTGGTATTTCTGCAGATTTATATTAACTTCTGCTTATAAAGAAAGAGAAGAAACCCAACCCTTCCCCCCCCCAACATCTAAACTAGATGTTTTTTCTTCATTCCCTTCGTTTTTATCAGTATTAGACCTAAGCTTGCTTTTGTATATGAAAGAAAATTAGCTAAGTACCTTGTGGTTTATAGATGCCTTTTGTTACATATTACTCGGATTTATTGTGCAACGTTGGCCTGTAAATCATTTCAGCCAGACATTTACCTGGCTCATGTTGCCTTTATGGTTTGAGTCTTTTAACAGCCGTGAAAAATGGAGAAGTGATGTTTTTGGCGGTGGCGGACTTTGCTGGTCCGAGTGCCCGTAACTCTCTCTCACGGCCGTGCTCCACTTTGCTGAGGTTTGCTGCCTGCCTCTCAGGAGATGTTTACAAGGAATCCATTACTTTGTGCAGCCGAAAGACAGTGTTGAAAGAACAAAGGGAGTTTTGTGATGAAGTGTATCTGACTTCTCGCTGCTTTGCTTACCTTTTAAATGTAAAACTTCGTCATTTGCAAAGGCTTTTAGTTCTCAGGGCATCCCTATAAGATTCCACCCCGCGCGGAGCTGTCCTTCAGTCGAAAGCGGGGCTGCCTCAAAACCGCTCCTGAGTGCCTTTCTATTTTAATCCCCAACTTTGCCTGCCGCCTGCCTTCCTGGCTCCAGCTCACCGCCCTGCCCTGCCCCACCCGCAGCGCGCAGGCGGCCGCTGCTCCCTCCGTGCTGGCGGTGCAGCGAGCGCTCCCTTTGTGACTAAAAGTTGGTTTCATCAGCAGAGCATCGCCTCCCGCTCCGCGCTCGCAGCTCGCCGGCCCCGGGAAGCCGCTCAGACCTGCAGCCTATGAGGGGCACGCTGTCGCCATACGTTTAACTTTTAAATGGAAAATGCCTTTCTCAAAGGCTGCCGATGTCCAGTGGTCTGCAGTCCATGAGCAGTTGACTAGTCCAGGTGTTTCTGCTTCTGTTCCTGTGCTATGTGAATTGGGAATTGAAGAGAAGAGTGTGCAGGATGGAGGAGTTGAGGGTTTGTATTTCTGTTCTGGTGGTACGGCAGTGATGGAGGGCTTGGGTAGGAACAGAAAGTCTACCTGGGGTCGTCTTAATTAAGGAAAATATTATTCTCGGTCTTTTTGTCTGCATCTCTTTTTGTCAGTGCTTTTATCAACTCTTAAAAATGAGAATGACCCTTTTTGTTCATACGGATTGACTGTCGTGAGTAATACTCAGGAAAAACTTGTTTTATTGAACGTGGGTCTACTTTGTGGGTTTTATCAGTGCATTTTGCCCCACTTATTTAAAACGTAGCCATTTAAGATTCTTGGAGCTGGATTAATTTTAAAAACTTCAGAATATTTGTCTGTGCTTTACTAAGCTAAAAGTTATAATGTGAGGCTATGAGACAGTCCTATTGATTCAAGACTGGGGGTTTCTGTAAGGTTTTTAAGGAGATAATTAACCCAGGTCTATTTTTTCACAGGACAGTCGGCCCAATATGTCAAGACCTCTGATCACTAGATCCCCTGCATCTCCATTGAACAATCAAGGCATCCCCACTCCAGCACAGCTCACAAAATCCAACGCACCAGTTCACATTGATGTGGGTGGGCACATGTATACCAGCAGCTTGGCCACGCTTACAAAATATCCCGATTCCAGGTAACTTTAAAAAGCTTCTTCTGCATGTCTTTGGCAAACTCCTTTTCTCCCTTGTCGTGCTTGGAACATCCTGGGGCTGTCTCAGAATGATGAATTTAGCTCCTTTTGTTTCAAAATTAAATTAGCTTTCTTTGTTAGAAGGCAGTTAGAGACTTACTTTTCTTTCCCTGCTCCATTGTTTCTGACAAATGGCACTTCTGCAAATCCTGATGTGTGGTACTAAAACAAAGCTGATAGTAAAGAGCACTTACTTTCTACTACCTAGGATTCTGGGTTTCTGCCAGGGCACCCATGCTGTGGTTTGTTACATTCAAAAACTGTAGTGATACTGCATTTAAGCCAAAGGTGGGGGTGTTGGGGTATTTGTTTTGTTTCTTTTGGAACAGTAACCACTCTCCTGTACTGTCAACATGCTATCTCGAATGCGTCACTTGAGGCAAAGGCAAGGTTGAATGAAATAAACTACAGGACAGTATTAACTGAATACTTTTTATAGAATCTTAGGCCTTTTCAAGCAATTAGGCTCTTAACTCTCATGTTTTGAATGAAGTGTTTGTGTCTCTGGTAGCTGACTGGAATTAAACAGTCAGAAAACTGCTGCACACATGAGCAAACGGCGCATGTAGAGTAGGTAAAACAGGAGTGCATCTCTAAGAAAACAAGAGTGCATTTAGTGGGCATTACCTGGTGGTGCTGGCAGACAAGCAGTGTAGTGGTACTGTAACTCTAAGGGTTGGTTATCAGGCAGCAGGTATTCTTTGTGTCCACTGTATTAATCTATACCTTGCCCTCCGCTGCCTGCTCCTGCTCCAGAGGGATGGCAGTATTCCCACTGTGCTCTCTCCAGTCTGATGGGGGGAGATTTCCCTTTCTTGATCCCACAGCTCTGACTTGGCTTTTAAAAGGGCACAAAGCATGCTTCATGGGATGTGACTTCATTCAAAGCCTGGGTTTCACTTGGTCCTACTGCCTGTGCAGCCTCAGATCATAGGATTAGGTGGACTGCAGTAGTGCTCCTGACAAGGCTGGAGGAAGAGAACTGCCCAACAGTGAGGCGCATGGCCTTTCCTATGACAGCCTCCCCAAGGAAGGCCCGGCAGAGGGGAGCAAAGAAGCCATGCCAAAGCCTGGGTCTGCCAGGAGAGATTGAAGTAATGTCTGGGAAAACTTGAACTGTTCTTCGAAAACCAAATCTGTTGTTTCGGGGATTTTTTTTGGGAGCTGCTTGTGTTCAGCTTCTAGAAGTTGTGATTTCTTAGTGGGTTTTTTGGTAGTTGGAGCAGTGATGGTGTCTGACTCTGTTGTGTATGCAGAATGAGAGGCTGCTGCTTCTGTTTTCATGTCACATTCTCACAGAGAGTATATTACTTCAAGTGAAGAAACCTAAAATGTCATTCAAAAATGTGTATGGTGGCAGTGGAATTTAAGCTTAATATATTCTGTGCTCAATTGAGCCATTGTAGCACTTGAAAGTGAAAGCTATGCCTGTAGTATCAAAGCCAGTTTAATAAATTAAACATTTAAAAAGCTCTTCAAACATAATTTAAAGAAAATCCAAACTCTGAGTTACAGTAATTCTGTTTCAAGTCGTTCTGACATGTGTTTGTGTTTCAGTTCTGACAGTGTCTTTTGAACCTCTTGATGAGTGAATATTTCCAGCATAGCTGTTAGAACCTGGAATTCCCAGCCACTTCCAGAACTTGGGAGATTTTTTTTAACATTAGCAGCTTCAAAAGAGCAATTATTAAACTCGTTTGAATGTCAAGACAATGGCATGAAGCAATATGCCAGTAATCATGATATAGTTGTTTGGGTTTTGTCTGAGATTTTGCCATCAGGTCTTTTTCCAGTGGAGGGCTGGTATGTTTATATGTGTGTATATAGATCTATACATATTTATATAGAGTGCTAGGTCAGAATTATCCAGTTATATTTGGACATAAATACAAATTGTTTCTTGGAGCCTGACCTGGTCAGTTTATATGTAGCTAGACTAACTTCTTTATGCAAGTTTAGCACACGGTTTTTGTCAACATTGCTTATATGTTTCTTTTTCTGCCAATATCACATGTGTGAATGATACCATAACTCAGGAAGGTCTCATAGATATTTCTGGGGCAGTTGAAACCTCCCGAGACTTACTGAAGTATTGTATATGAAAAATAAGGTCTTGATTATCTTGCCTGAAAGAGCAGTGCTCCAGGGATGAGTCAAGGCATCGGTTGCAGGCTCCAGCATGTAACAGGTTGAGACACGAAAGTCATTAGGTTTCTGACTCGTATTACATGTAGTCTAAGGGCCAGAAGCCTAAAATGAACCTTTCATCTGTGGGCCAGGTACCAGAGTCATCTTTCTTTGTGAGATTGAAAGGGTGATATTCAAACCAGGAGCTTTGGAGTCACTCTGACTTGCTGGTGTGAAGGAGACCTATTCCGATGGATCAGTCTCTGCTTTGGAGTGAGTGTGCTCTTCCTTCTCCTTTTGGGCTCAATAGCATCTCATCTTGTACCTCTTTATTTTCTTCTTCCTGCACAGTAGAGTACAAACTGGAAAGAGGACTTTAAAAAAGAGTTCCTTAAATGATATCAGGTAAAGACTTGTAGCTTGAAGGGATCATTTTCCAAAATTCTTCTGTTAGGTTCCCCAACCTGGTTTGTGCCTTGACATGTAAAATGCCTACTGACAGATCTATTCATTCCTGCAAAGAAACCTTAGTGTGACTGTAAAAGTGTCTTGCTGCTGTTGCTGGGTTCCTGCCCTTTGCTTTGGAAAGACCATTGTGGGCTTCTCTCAAATCCTCTTGTGCTTGAAGAACCCAAGGAATTGGAGTGTGTTTTGGGCAAAAGCTGACTCAGTGAAGCAGTCTGACAGACAAGCAGCTTATCTAATTAGATGGTTTGAATTGAGTAATCCCTGCATTATAAATTCTGAAGCTAAAATAATGCTTTAAAAAGCCTTCAAATTTAATTTAAAAATCTAGAAGCATATCATTTCAAAGAACCCAGTTATAATCCAGACTAGGGAGAACCTATTGTGTTCACAAGGAAAATCCACTACGAATACTTTAGCTCATCAACAGGCTTCAGGTTCTCCCAAGAAAGCAGTGAGACCATGCCTCATACATGGTCTTATGAAGCTCAGTAATGCAATTTGCCAGACTTAGGCTTCAGGAAGAGACAGTTTGAATCAGTCTGTCTACCAAGAAGACCTGACGTAAGGTCTCTCTGCTGAAATAAATAGTAATTTTCTTTTAAAGTCTGAGGAGGGAGCAGGTGTCCTTCTGTGCATCTCTCTCCACCAAGACTGTAGACCTTGGTGCATCCACCCTGTATAGATTGTACAACCTTTGGTTTATTTGAAGTTACCAGATCTTAAAGTTGGTATCTGGCAACACAGAGCTATCTATTACAGATTTGGGTGCACAATTTTTTTTAATTGCTTGGTTTTTGCAAATAAAGATTTTTTTTTAAATTGTTTGCTTTCCACTGCCCAGAAAGAAGAAATTATTCCAGGAAAGATGGATCCAAGATGAGGGTCTGCTAAGGGAGGCTTTCTGCCCTGAGAGCTGAGGCACTTGCATGCAGTGCATTGTTCCCTGTGGTCACCAGAGAGTCTGAGGAGAATGGGTTGAGGTGCTAGGATTTATGATTGTGAGGAGAGGAAGCACTGGCTGGTTAGCTCTGATAATTTAACCCAAGCAGCCTCATCTCCTTACAGTGCATTATCACCTTGCAGTAGGATCAAACCTTTTGCTTGGAATCAGCATTCCTACACCTCTCAGCCTTAATGCTGTCTGTAAGGTATCTACCAAAAGTTGTTGTGTATCAGGCTAAGACAACCTCAACTGACTATTGGAGCTAAATAGGAAGTTGTTTGACTTTGATCATACAAGCATCAGCTGTCTGATATCTCTGATATCAGCAATATCAGCAGTGTTGTCTATCTCATATGTTTAAAGCATCTGAACTTTTAATTAGTTCTCTCCCAGTCATCTGGTGCAAATATTTGCATAACACCGTGGCATTGGATTGCCACATCCTATATTCCCACCACAGAATGGGAAAAATTGACTAAAAACCTTGTATATAACTTTGTAGAACCTTTTGGAATATCTGTTTTGTGTTGCTACATCTCCCATCTTGAGTTACTCCCTGCATATGAAGATGGATTCTTCTTACACAGTATTTCACAATCCTTCCAAATTTCTGCCCAGGGCTATTTCAGGTTTTCATATGAACCAATCCATTCGTGTCCCAGTTTTCTTACCCAATCTTCACTCTCAGCCCTCAGGGAAATTAAATTTCACACACTTGGATCCAGTTAGGACACTGGCATTTTTTGTGTTTTTTTTTTTAATAGGTAAGGGTTTCTTTTGCATTAAGGCACAGAATTATTTAGGAGAATGCCCAGTCTGTCCTTGGCCTTTTTTGACAGTTTGCAAGAAAGACTTATCTTTCACAAGTTGTGTAGGTAGGCTTCCAGGGACATGCTATGAATCAGGTAGCACTGCTTGCCTGTTTCAGAGCTCTGGCAGTTTCTGTTATCAGTCTCCAGGTCCAAAACAAACTGACATGGCCCTTATTTCAAACCCCTGCAAATTTCAATCTCTATGCTGGAGACTTCTGCCTTGGTAGAAGATCTGCTGAGGTGAGGGTGGTCTGCACTTTGCACAGGCCTCCTCCCTGTCACAACTTTCCTATTCACCTTGGAAAGTACCTCTCAAGCTGCTCTAAGTTATTCTAAACTTAAAGAAATACAAAATTTCCAAACTAATGAGGTGATTTGGTTTTTTTAAGGAAATATTGAGAGTGAGTGTTGCTGCATCTTTATTTTCACTCTCCTTATTTGGATTTATCTTCCTGAGAGGTACATCTCTGTCTGTATCTTTCTAGAATAGCTACATCAAAGTCTGATGAGGTAGTAGTTCTTAAATCAATGTGATACTGCAGTAGTGAGAATACAGGAGGCTTGTGCTTTCTGAGAGCAAATATTGTGTGGCAAGTTCTAAAGAGCAACCTTCTGTGAAAATTTTCAGTATTGCTGCAACCAGCTTTTTCTGCTGTATTAGTATGAATGGTCCAGGTCACAGCTTTTTAATATTTTGTAACATTCCTGGCAGGAGGGAAATAGGCAGAAGAATCTGACAGAGGGTCAGTTCAATCTTTGTTATCTATCCTGTCTTATCTCATAATTCACCTTTTATATTTCATCATTTGATTGCTGCATGGTCTTGTGGCAAGGAAAAGGGAGGGCTTGGGATAGGGAAATACATTGACTCTCACTGACCTGTTCTGTGACCCAAGATAACTGATTTAACTTTGAGCTTCACTTGCTTCCTACCAAGGTTAACAGAAAAGCAATTTGTAGAGTGCTTTGGGATGATGATTGAAAGTGTAGAAGATTACTATCACTAAGCATAAATATTTATAGATCCAGTAACTGAGATAGAGGTTGATGATGTTGGTATCATCAGTAACATGTATTAATAAAAAATTAACTGTTGATTCATGAGGATCAGACTCAACACAGTCAGGCAGTACAGCTATGTTAGTTAGAGTAACCACATATACAAACTTGGAAAGAAAATAGAAACAGAGCTGAGAATTATACTATACTTTATGCCTATTTAAAGAAATACAGAGAATTTACACAACTGATACTTTAAAGAGAGCTCTCTTGCAACACACATCTGTCAATAAAGAGCTCGGAGGGGTATTTTCTGGTCCTGGCTGAACCAAGATTAATTGTAGCTCTAGGTATATATATTGAACTTAGGGTATATATTGACCTCATTTTGCCTCAATTAATGATCACCATAGGTCAGTCATCACTGTTGCCTCAGCAGAAGTAAATATTTTTCAAATTGTAGTCCTGTAATATGTTTAACCTGCAAGGTCAGCAAGTTGCTGCTTTTGCTTGTGGCTGGTGACTGGTGAAAGAAATAGCACCATCAGATTAGCAGGTTGTCACATCATGTGGTCAGTAACTGGTGGTGAGTCATTGCTGAAAGGGGCCACAAAATTGATGTCTGTCTTCCTGTTCTAAATGTCAGTAAAAGTGGGCTTATGGGTATTTACTTGGAGGGTAAAAAGCAATGCCCTGTACTTGTTCAATGGTTTTGCACTCGAATGTGTAAAACGACAGTACAATCGAAATAGTGGCTTGTTGGAGAGCTCCTTGCACATATGCAGACCCAGAGAAAGTAGATGTACACACTTGATGCTACAGGGGTTCATGCCATGTTTGTCTCTGGCTGCCTGGCTCTGACAGTGTGTAAGGAAGTATGTTCAGAGGAATAGGTGTTTACATTCAGGAGCGTTAGAAAGCTAAAGGCTTCAGATCCTTATTTCTGAGGCTAGTAATCCTCAGAAGTAACAATCATTTTTCTTGAGGGGAAAGAAGAAAATCCATAGCCATATCATGATGTATAGATTCCTTTGCCAGTTGGCTCATTTGAGTTTGTAGGGCTTGGATCAACCTGTACATCCAGGAGAGGGGAGGTTGTCAATAACTAGTTTAAGGGTCTGTGCTTTGAGAAATCATTTGATTGCAAAGGCTGCTTGGCGTCCTCGGTGGATGGAAATTTGTGGATGAGAACCTTACAATGTTTGCATATTTCTACCCAATGGTGTAGTTTCCAAAGTTAGACTGTAGGCATGCATGCAATATTTCTCTCTCTGCTTGACCAATACCTGTGAAGATAAAACAATATTCTGAGTCTCTGTGTCTCACTGACCTAATAGAAAAATCCCATTAGAAAACGAGGTGCCACTGAAGTATTCTGCTTACTGGTCACTTCTGATGGGGCCCAGGTTTGAACCATAGTCATGAGGTTCAGTGGTTTGTTTTGCCTTTTGCTGTGCTTACAGAGGTTCCTTACTGCAAAGAGTATGTTAGCACAAGGTTTTCACTCTGCTCCCACATAAACTGTTTGTACTTCATTGGTCTTTCATAAATTGCAATGTAGTTGCTAAGCAAATTGGCATCTAGTACATACATAATTGCAGAAGCAAACATTTGGCTTCCAGTTTTGCCGTCAACACCCGGCCACCTCTTGGGTGTGTTTGAAGCTTTAGGATATAGATTCCAACTTCTGGCTTACTTCTTTCTGGTGATGATCAACCTTCTGGCTGGGTTTCATGTATACAAGTATGCTTGCCATTTGGGGATGTATTTGCAGAGGTTGCATAGGAAATGGTGAAAACTGCTTAGGACTAATGGTTATCTGCAGTAATTTTAATGCAAATAAGGCACAAATGCTGTGTTGGCCAAGGGAATGTCACCAGTTCCTGTTATGTGAACTTTTCCTCTAACTTAACCAGTCTGCAGTTTATTCAAATATCATAACCAGACAAGTGTCATCTGGCAAGCTTTATTTCTCCTTTTATCTTTTGTTCTCAACCATTCTTTTGACTTAGTCTACAACATGCAAAATGTTGATGTCTCTTTGACTCTTGCCTTTCAGTATCTTTTTTTCTGTACCTATTCCGCTCTGAGCATTGACTCTGCTTCTGTCAGCTAAAGTCCCTCATTGCTTTGTCTTCATTTCTTTTTTCTATCTCTGGTGGAAGAAGTCAGAACTCACAGAGGTCACAGTGATCTTTACCTGACCTGATCAAAGCACACTGCTTACTTGCTTGCTTGTCCTTTTCCCCCCACACATGTATGGTTTTCGGGCTCTTGTTAATAGTGAGCATTCTTTGAGTAGGTAAGTATTTTATAGATATCTCAGATGATGTTTTTTCTCTTAGTGACATCAGTCCAGGGATGCTCTGAGACTCATTCACATTGATCTCTTTCACTGAGTCTTTAAATCAGTAATCAAATAAATTGTTTCTAGCCCTGATGTGTACATTAGCTTGGGTCTGTAGGACTCTTCCAGCACAACTGTCTCTGCACCTCATGTGGGCACTTTTCTAGGCACTTTCAGGGCACTTTCTGCCTGCTTCAGAGAACCAACGGGCTTCTGCGACTGTTTGAAAGCATTTAAGCTGAGCTTGTAGCTGCTACTTGTGGATTGCTTTGTAGGGACATGCCTTTAGGAAAGCAGTGGGCTCACAGTCACTTTCCTATCCAGTCCTTCCACTGTGAAGCTCTTGGGTAGTTCAGGTGCTCAAAGCAATATAGCACAGCACTCCACCTGGACTCGTTTTTCCGGCTTCCAGCAAACTCAGCTGTGCCACGTCTGGTACCCAAGCTAATTACTGAAGACCTATCTTTCCTATTTCTTCACACTGCTGCATTTTGCAGAACAGGCATTTGGTGAGGGAGAGCAACACTGGCAGTTCAGTTTCCGTGAATCAAAAGCTTTCTGTCTGCAAAGGATTAAAAGAGGTTAAAGGGGAGAAAGATGCAAAGGTTTTGTTCATCAGATGAGATAGTTGAGCAAAGCAGTGTTAAATACAATGGGGTATACTTCAGCAGTTCAGCAATTTATAAAGATAAATTCTACCTCCTATACCGCAATGGTAAAATGTGAGAAGCCTGTCAATCAAACGGTAGACATAATTGTTCTTTAAGTGACCTATTAACATCCCATTCCTTTTAATTAAAAATTGTATTTGTGTTCTCGTTCAGGCCATATTTGAACAGTAAAAACTCTTTCCATATGAGGCATGTTGCAGGTGAAAGGCTGTCACAAACTGTGTGACCCACGTGAATCAGGAGTGAGTGAAGTCCCAGTGCAACAACATGTGGCTTGCCTTGGGCTCCCTGCTGACACAGAGCGAGATGGAGGGATAAGCAGCATCTCCCAGGACCACACCCAAACCCTTTGCATTCCTTGCCTAAGAAATTGCTTGTAGTTGCTTACTGTGGCATAGAAAGTTATAATATACAGCATTTGCCATAAGTGTGTCACTTCAGAGCAAATGATGGATTATGTCCTTCCACACCCCAAAAGTTGTTCTTCGTGCTGTAATTAAAAAATAAATGTTGCAACGTTGAATTGGAAATATTTTGTGCCATACAATGAATTTGTTTTGTTAGGTTGCCTGGATGTAATTGCAACAATGTCAGTGCATTAAACCCGTGTCACGGGGCAATGGTTTCCTGCCCCTACACCAGTGCCAAGCACTGCTTTGCTTAGCAGCTCTATTGCTGTTTATCTCCATCAGCCCCAGCAATTATTTTGCTTCTGTGAAACTTTCTTTCCTATTTTGTTCCCTGCACCCATACTATAAATAATTGTTCTTTTCGGGTGCTGACCACAAATCCCAAACAGTGGGAAGCACTGCCACGCCAGAGAGTGGCTGGGCTGGGAGCTGGATTTGGGTTTGCCCAAACTTGTCAGCGGTACAAGGGAAGGAAGGCGCTCCAAACCGTGACGGTCTGCTGGGCCCCTTCTACCCATCTGAAAATTGATCCCTTTTAAACAGTTTAGAGGACCCTCGGGGTCTTGCAGCTTACATAAAAAATGAAAGCCCTTCCTGTCTTAGAGCAGTGCAAGCAGTCAATACAAAAGAGAAAAATGATCTTTTAAGTGAATCCCATTGAATCCATTATCTCGGGGGCCTGGGCTTGATGCTTCATCAAAACATCATCATCTTGGTGATACATGGGGGAGAGGGTGAGGGGGTGTTCGGGGGATTTCAGAGAAAATGCTGCAGTATTCTCAGTGCCACAGGACAGGCTAAATATGATACAAGCCAGAAAATGAGAGCTGCAGAAAAACTGATACGTTCCTCCGTATACCATACTGAACTTTGCATGTTTGAAACAAGCTAATCATTTGGGAGAAGTTTTGACTGTTTCTTTTGTAGATATGAGAGTCATGTTGGGCATCTCATACAATAATTGTTTTGCTTTCAATGAGAATATAAATTTGCAGGGTTTTTTTTCATTACAATGATAAAGAAATAAAGGAGCAAATAAAAATCAGTGTTTGTACCATCAATACATTCTACACTTGTGGGAGGCAATGAAAGGGTTGGACTACTCTGTCATTACCTGAATTGGTGTTGAATTTCTAGTTCTTGTGAGCAAGTGTCAGGATTGTTAGTTTTTAAATGCTGAAGTTTTTAAAATCTTTTGCATGCCTGTACTAATGATTCATGTGTTTTTCTTAGAGTAGCATGAAAGGAAAAACATTGATTTCTGTTGTTCTGAGTTTGCAGTATTTACAATGGCACAGTGGAGTTTTTTACCAGATTATGCGGGTAGGAGGCGATCTTTTGCTCTCAGTGTTTCCTTACTGGAAATAGCAAGAATGTTGCTCTTTTGGTAGATTATAAGCAGTAAAACAGAAGAACTGGAATTTGTTTTCAATAACCAGTAGCATCAGTAATTCAGAAATATTATTGAAAAAGGTGTATTTTTGGAGAGAGAACAACAAAGAAGCACTATTTCTCAATGTAGCTGATCTGTCAAGCACACATCCTTTGGGGTGTCCTCCTTTTCCTTTGGTGAAAGCCTGGCTTAAATAAACTGAGCAGTAGGCAGTGGGTGTGTGCCTTTGCACAACAACATACACCTAGGTGCTTTGTTGGCCAGGATGATCCCAAAGGCAGAGCGCTGTCAACATTCCTAATTGGTTATTACCCAATAACACACACCCTCCAGTGTCTCGGGACTACAAAACACTTTTTACCTAGCCTTTCTACATGAATAATGAAGCACTTCAAATATTCATCCAATTATAGTCAGCCTCTCTCTTGGCTAAGGATTGCCAAATGCAATTGGACATACTTCTGACATAGAATTTCAGGCTATATCTATGTTGGAAGGGTTTAGTCATAATTCTTGACTTCTGGGGAGAGATTAGATAACACCATGATGGTAATTTCTCCAGCCTCAAAAGCTATTGTTTATTCACTTTCGCTACGAAATTCTAGTTTACTAGCAGTATAATGTGGGAGTTTTAGGAATATTTTTTTCACTTTATACTTTGAGCTTGTCACATGAAACTGCTCATGCTCGTTTGAAACAATGAGATATTTTGCTTTTTCTCCAAGTGATGTGGCTAAAGCTGCACAGGACTGAAGTTGCCATCAAGCATGTGAAAAGCAGTTAGAATGTGTACTTTTCAAACATGAAGGCTGTATTTATATTCATCTTATATATTTTTTTCTGAATATTTTGCTGCCCAGCACAATTGACTCCTGATGTGCCAGTGGCTGATTTTTAAAAATGTTTTTCTCATGCCTTGTTAACATTTTCAGAAACAATGTCCTTATGTTTTGCAGAATATTAAGCTTTAATTTTTCTTTACTAGCTTCTCCTGTGTATAAGCTACCCTGAGTGATAATCTTCCCTTTGGCCTTTCAAAACCTGATGAAGGTGGTGTTTGATACCCCTGCTCACGGCAGCTTCCAGCTCCGCTGCAGTAATGCCATAGGGAACCACTCTGGCTCCACATTACTGCCACAGAGAAAAGCCCAGTGTCCATCTTTGTGGGGCAAAGGAGATCCATGAGTAGGGAAGTGGTGGCAAATCTTATTCTAGGGAGAAACAAGCTGGCAAAACAGGGGCAGTTAGGATACCTGCCTGCTTATTTCCCTGTTGGAAGACCTTATGGGGAAGGGAAAGGAGAAAAACTGCTGCTTTTCTGTAGCTAAAGTGCATTTGGAGGCTTCACTTTTCATCAGGCGTTCTCATTTTCCCAGTTTCTAATATTGCTGTCTCATAAAGCTGGGCCTTGGGCCATGCCTCTCACACTGGCCTTCCCTTGCTTAGTAGCTAACCTCGATAAACTCATCAGCAGAGCTACAATTGCACTTTCCCACTTCCACTTTGGATTAATGGTGCAGCTCTCCGAAACTGAATGGATGCTGCTCTCCAGACCACAGAGGTCTGATTCTAGGTGAGCATTTAATTCCCCTCTTGGGAAGTAGAAATAAAAGCCCTAATCAGGTATGTTTCATGCTTCTCTCTTGGGTAGGCTCAACAAAATGAAGGATGAAAAAGATGCTATAGGAAGTTGCTGCTGTCTGTTGTTATTACAAGACATAAAGCACTGGTTTGAAAATAGAAACAGCTGGTATGGGTGCAGCTTTCAATTGTGTTTAGCTTCCACGTGAGTCAGTTTATTCTTTCCTATTAAAATGCAAAGTAGTTCAATCAGAGGCATAAGCCCTTCTTCCTTTTGTTTATTAATGAAATCCTGGAAACGTGATAAACATGAATGGCCCTGGGAGTGATGAAGAACATACAACAGGTTTGGTGCTGTGTGAAAAACGTAAAGCTGGCAGTGCAGTTCTTATTCAGAGAAAAAAAAAAAAGAGTCATGTTGTTCTGCAGTCCTGAACCTGAGCCTGCAGAAGCTCTGCTAGGCTGTGCCAGGCTGTTTCACATTGGGACAGTTCATTTGCAACTCTTCTGGGAATATTTCTCCCAAGAGCCCTTTCTGCTGCTATGAAGGACCACAGAAAGGGCTCTGTCCCTTGACCTTGCATGCCATAATAGTTTTCTTTGCAGTGTGCTTCCACTGGGAAAGGTGAGCAGTCATGAAAGCTTTATCAGTTGGAAATTGCAGAGGCTGTAGACAGAGCAAAATAAATGGGGTGAGGTCCCAAAAAAAGCGGTCAGTGAAATCTAGTCCTGATAAAGGTCAAGTTTGTTGTAGCGTGTTGCTCACTAAATGCACATTCATCATAACAGAGAGTTTATTTTCCTCACTGCTCTCCTAATATTATTCTGCCGTAGTAACAAGGCTTTGGGATGGTAGGGCAGGTAGTTTGGGGGGAGCTGATGCCCCTGGTCAGAAGCAACTCCACATGCTTCAGCCAGCAAGAATGTGTTCCTGCTTCAGAGTTGAGGTGAAGCTCCTTCTTTGTCTTGTCTGAGTGTCTAGTTATAATAAATAATAAGCCAGCGATGTGCTCCCAAATTAGATGTGGAATTGAATTTTGCCTGTGTTCATAGACTCTGAGGAGCAAACGTGCTTTGTCTGACTTTGATCCTGCAAAGTAGCCTGAGCTGCTGTCCACAGTCATATGCAGGCTGTTTCTGTGCCCCTCAGTATTTGTTTAGCAGAGGATTTTCCTTTAAGATCAACCAACCCTTGAAGCAGAGTGGAGAAACGTCCATTCCTTTGTCATCTGTTATGAGGCTCAGTTTTTGGTAAACACTTCTCAGAGACCCCTGCAAAGCTGTTGCTGCCTTTGTGAATGTGGCAGACTCATTCTTTACTGCAGTGTGAATCCCTGGGGCAGATCTCTGCTGGAGGTCTTCTAACATCAAAGCACAGAGGTGGTGGTTGGTGGCAATTAGAGGCAGCAAAGATGGCTTTTGTGCCTGCACCCACTGTGGCTGGAGCTCTGGGTGGGCTGCAGAATTCAGGGATGAAGTGGGCACTGCTGCTGAGCAGTTGGGCTTGGGGAAATCATCTGATCTGACTGGCAAGCACACGAGACCTGTGGTCTTTCTGCTTTTGTTGACTGCAGTATCAGTGATGATATAACAGAGTCCAGTCTGATCTCAGGGCTCTGTTATATCACCCCTTCTCCCTCTTGTTAAAACCCATCACGGTGTTCAGCAGCAGGTTCTGCCTTCTGCTGGACAGCTGGACAGCCCACAAATGCCTGCTGTCATTATTTGTGTGTGGTTGTCTGGTGACTGACACTGAGGGAAAAAAAGCTGTGCAAAAGTGAGGGGCCAAGGACTGCACCTTAGGTTTCCATCACTGGACTGTGAGGTTAAAACAAATGAATAGAGACTTTTGTGCATAGGGTGGTTAGCAATATATAATTTAGTGATCTGACTTCCTAGTCAAAGTTGATTGTTTCAACACACTATCTTTCTCCAAACTTCTTCCTTTCACGGTGCTAATTGGCTTCTGCCTGCTACAAAAAGAGGGGGTTTTTAGGAAGGTAATGGAAAATAATTAAAATCAAACTATAGCCCCAAACTGTTTGTTGCAACACCAGTGGCTTCTGGAGAGATGGGGCTTTGATGAAACAGTGCAGTTCTTGATTATAAACTATTTTCAGTCTTCTGCACCTTTCGATAACATGGTTCTGTAGATCTCCTGTAAAGATAGCAGAAAACAATTTATATCTATGCCTTGGGGTGATGAAAGAAAAAAAAGCCCACTGAAATCTACCAAGACACCTGGATTTCTACTAAATTAAAATTATATTACATTCATATATAGAGCAAAAAGCATTGATATTAACTAAGTACACAAGTGGGGGCAATAATGCAAGGTGGTTGTAATGTGTTTGATTTTCAACAGAGAAGAGGAGAACTTTTCAAAACAGGTTTTGGCCCCAAAAATGCCTGTATTGGAACCTGCATTGTTCTAAAAAACTGTAGGTTTGAAATCCAGTATTTTTCTCAGTAAACTCTTAGCTTGTTTTTCTTGTTGTTAAGGGAATCCTTGTCTTTTGGCATATGTATCTGTGTTGGTTCTTGATCAGGTTTTTCAGTATTAGTGCAAGCTGCGACTTAATTTATTGATATGAGGGTTGTGTGGTGTTACCAGCATGTGGGGAAAAGGGCAGATGCAGTATGGAGAGACTCTTAGGAAAGGGTGCTTTCCGAGTAGGGTTATATTTTGCTCTTTTTAGAGAAAAGCTTCACAGTTAAGTGAATGAAATAATGAAGACCTACAAACTCAAGCAGTGGTCTGCTTTATCAGCAGCACATTTCTACCTGTTTAAAAGCAATGCTCATCTTGGTAGGCCTCTTCTTGTTTATTAACTGCCTGAAATCACTCCAGGAACATTGTGACTGTTGGGTTGTGCTGGTTTCCACCAGAAAGATCACAATGGATACAAGACACATACCCTCACTGTTGTAAATCCTCCAGACTGAGGGAGTTATGCTTGTTTGAATGTTTCTCCACAGACCATTTCCCACCTGCCTGCCTGCATTCAGGATTTATTGGCTGGCACGTGACAGAGCTGTTGCAATAATTGGGGTGTGAGTGGAACCAGCCCCAGCCCTGTGAAGGTGGGCTGCCCTCCGTGGGAGTCTGTCTGTCCAGGGGCTGCAGCTTGAGCCTAGAGTCAGCTCGCTTCAACACCCTGCTAAAATCCTTCAGGCTGACTGCCTGCATTTAGGAAGCAGGGCTCCTAACACTCTTTGCAGTGTAATATGGCTTTGGATGCCACTCTTCTGTATTTTCTTCTTCCTCAGGAAGAAGCTAGGACCAGTCAGCTCCTCTGTGTGAGGGTTACCTGAGCTGCAGAGTAAAAGAGCTCTTAAATTAAAAATGTTACAAATTCCTACACAATTTAGGAGTGGTACAAACTTTTGCTCTGAATTTAATATCATATAAATATTATACAATAATATAAAATTTTAATATCATATAAATAATATAATTTTTTATTTAATAGAGCCTGATTTTTTAAAAATTTAAATTAGTGTCTAGGAAGAATAGCGTTAGATTTTGTTTAATATATGAATTCGGAACAGTTAGTTTCTGGTCATTTCTGTGAGTGGGATACACTCACCTTGACATGGGAAGCTAATGCCTGTGCACAGTTCCTGCTCAGATTCTGTGGCTGCAGTAGTGTCCCTGTGCCATCACCCAGCACTTTGGGATGCCCTAGAGTATCCCAAGTGGCAGCAGGCTGCTGAATCACATCCTGGATGTTGTTTATTAAAGGCACCATGTTGCAATATTTACTTTTGTCTTGTGGTATTTTTGCAGATTTTGCTCTCTACAGTTATGGTGTCTATTTTCACATCCATGGATTAATTATTCCTGGCAGCACTAGTTTATATAATGCTTCTGTGCTGTCTCAGTTCTCTTCCTTTCTCCTCTCTCTACCTCCTCCACAGGATTGCATCTGACCTGCTGTTTGGTTTGGTATGGCTGCAGGGATGATTACACCATGGCAGCATCTAATTTAATAAACAATAAAGCCTCTGTTTTGTATATGTAAAGTTTGTCAATGGAAATAATGTTATCTGTGTGTTTTTTTTATCACCCCACCACCAGCAAAATGTTCAGGTGTGGCTTTGGCATTTCTAACCTGTGCAATAAGCATTATTTATTGCTCAGAGCCACTGTCTAAGGTGTTTTAGGTGGACTTTCCTGTCCTCTTAACTGATTAGCACACAGGTTTTGTATGGACTGATTTGGTTAATGGTGTGATTTTTCTAGTTACTTAAGTGCATAAATCATTTCAACCTCTAGCATGGAAGCGATTAAACATGTAAATGTATGGGAATGAGTAATACGGGTATAAACACGTTCCTCTGTGTAGACACTTGTGTGTGTCCACACTAGGAATCACAGCAATGTAATTCTACTGTATGTGAGTTAATCAAAAAAAGAACTGTGTACGGTCCTGTGTTTCTCATACTAAATTCTTTGTGTACAACACCCATCTCTTCCGTGCCTCTGTTGTGTGTGCTCTTATGCTATATGGATTGTCCTTCTAGAAGAATTTATAATCTAGGGTGTTAGTCTGAAACTACTGCTTTCAATCTAGGTAGAGGAATCTCTGAGCAGGTGGGCTAAGTAAGTAGTAAAGGAAAACACAAATATTTGAGAGAAGTATAATAAATGTGCTATTGGATAGCAGGCCTTGCAGCTTCTCTCGTTGCAATTAAAGGAAGCTTTTTAGGAAAAGAACATTATTTGGGCAGCCAGAGTGACCCTTCTTTGTAGTTTTCATTGTATGTGTGCAATAATACCATCTCAAATACATTTGCCTGCCACTGTGCAGTGAAATGTGTTGCTTATTTACTAAACATGTCATCAGCATCTCCTGTTCCTCCTCAGTTCAGCATGTGTCCCTTGAGCTGTATTTTCTGCGTATTATCTGAGTCCTGTTCTGAAGAGCCATTCTTGCATGCTTTCTTTACAATGCTCCTTAGTCTGATACTTTCTTGCTTCATTCTAAAGAGCTAAAAAAAAATTAAGGCAGGTGTGCTTAGTGGTATCATCACAGAAGAAATCTGGCACACGCTTGGATAGAGTTCATTTTTCTAGGTCAGCCCCCATCTACCTTACCTGTGTTCCCTCCCTGCAGTCCCTTCCTCATCCATTAGAGCTCCAGCAGATGAAGCAGGGGTCCCGTGGGCAACAGCCTGCTGATCCCTGGCTTACGTGCCAAGTTCAGGGTGCTGTGAGAAAAGAGGAGATCATTGAAAACCTAGTGTAAAGTCTTTCACACAAAGGGAGGTTTGCAAATGTTATGCAGAAGAATCTATAATATCTGACATATCTTACCTTGTGAATCTTGTTTTGACTAGCTTAATAGTATTCTTTGTATGTGTATTTTTTTCTCCCCTGTCTATTTTTGTAGGGATTTTTAAAAGCAGACTGAACATCTTTTCCACCTTACCTGGCAAATTTGCCTCCTGACAGTCCAAGCCCAAATTCAACAGCAGGGTTGAGACCTGATAATCTATTTTAGAGGTTTCTAATGCACAAGCTAAGAGCAGAAAATTGCGTGAACTGCTCTTAAGAACGTTACAAAGTTTGTATGTGACTTTCATGGGTATTTATTGAAAGCGGAAGAGCAAGGATGTTTGGGAATATTTCATTGGAGGACGATTTTCTGGGGACCCCAGCAGAGACATAGTTAACATCTAAAAGTTTTAGAAGCGCTTTGTCTTTCTGAATTTTTTTTCATTAATGGGAAGCTTTTACTTAGGCTTTAATGCAGTAGGGGCCTCTTTCTCTCTTAGGAAGCAGTCCCTGTGGGATCCCCCACAGAGCCACAGAGGTTAATTGTGCAGTCGCCTGCCTTTATGGGCTGCAATGCAGGAGGAACTTGTGCAACTCCTGCAGAGGGAAAGGCAAGTGTGTTCTTGTCCTGTCTCTGGAAACATGTTGTCCTTTCTCTTAGGGAAGGCAGCAGTTAAGGAAACAACATAGATGTGTCAAATTTGTGAAGATCTTGGGAAGCTTAATTCATTATGGTTTCACTGTCATGTTTGTCATTTACAAGGAAAGACGTTCCAAGCATATGAAGTGTGATGCCAGGTTCTCAGAGTAATGTCCTGGAAAGGGGCAGAATTAGCTAAACCTTACAGCTTCTACAAAGTATGTACTGTGCTGCAGTGTGGTCTCTGTTCAGTTTGAATGCAGAATCTGTTTTGCTGATACTTTCCTAAGGCATTTGATGGAGAATCTGAGAGTTTTTCCTGATTTCCAGTGATTTGTATGTAGAATTTTTATGCTGAGTCTTCTCAAGGATATAGAGGAAATACTGAGAGCTAATAGAGGTTTGAATGAAATTCATGAAAGCTGAGGGGCAAACTTGATGTACAAAGGAATACATCAAAGGTTTTTCCCCATTCTGAGGAGGTTTTTTTGTTGGCTTTTTGGTGGTTTTTTTTTTTAATATCATGAATTTTGAAAGGGAAATGGCTCTGGTAGCTTTTTCCAACCTGCTTTAATGGTGTCCTCTCTTGGTGGAATCTGCATGAACAGGTTTATCAACAGGGATTTGAAGATGGGTATTGTTAACAATCTTTTTATTAAAAAAAAAAAAGTTGACAGGCTCAAAGGAAGCTGAGTTGAAGCTAATATATTCTTGCTTTTTATTTAAATGTGATCCTAAGACACAAGTTCCACTTTTTACATTGCTGCTTGTGAAGGAGTTGTGAAGGAGTTCAGTGTTCTGAATATATAGATTATCATGGCCTTTGGGATGTTGTGCTCCCACTGGTTTACCTACTTTCTGGCTTTTGGTACTGAATGATAAACACTCCTGTTATGCTCCTGTCCTCCATTATCTGTACTCACAGCCAACCTGACCATCTTAAACATGATTAAAATAGAATTCAAAACTTATTAGCTAATTATGACGCAAAGTACTTAATTTGCCATTGCACCCTAATAACTTAGAGGTACTCCTGATAGCTCAGTAATAACCATATCATAAGCAAAAGGACACGGTTGCTACTAACTTAATAGGCAGCTTCCCTCAAGATAAAACAAATAACATACCTCAATGAAATCGGATTCAAGCTTAGTAAAATCATCTTGGCAAGCAAAGAGAGTATTTGTTAATTTTTCTGTGAAATGTTATCATTGCCAAGAAAACTTGGTTACAAAAAACAGAGATGGCAAAAGTATTTGCATGAATAATTGATTTAACATTTCATTGGTTTAAGTGTTTTTAGGAAAAGTGGTTTTGATATGCTCTGGAAAACTTGAAAGTTTTTAAGGACTTATTTGTGAGATACCAAACACTGTAGGAGATGTGGAGTTTAAAGGCTTGTAGACTGTTCTTCATATATCCAGTGCATGCACAAACCTGAAAAGAAAGAAGAGTAGAGATGGCATTTTAAAGACTAAAATCCTGGTGGTCAAGCTGTGGCTATGGACCAGTGGGTGTGCAGGGAAGGCCATGTGTGTAGTTCCTTATTGCCTGCTGTCCTCACAAATACCTGGAGAAAATTTCCCCCTGTGATGAGAGGGATGATGGCAGGTATCTGCAGCCTCCTGCCCTGCTCCAAGTCTCCATGATTTGGCAGGTGCTGGCTGGTCGTAGAGGTGTCTCAATGTCCTAGAGGAGGAGAGGGGCTCTGGCATCGATCTCAGAGAGTGGTTTGGCTGAGGGAACAACCTATTTGAGGAGGCAAGGCTTTCGTTTTCTGGAGACAAAAGGGCTTGAGGGCGAGTTTGGTGTCTGAAGACAAGCAAAACTGTGAGAATCGAGGATGTATTCAGCCACAGAATATTCTGAGTTGGAAGGGATCCACAATGATCATCAAGTCCAGCTCTTAAGTGAATAGCCCATACATGTCTTGGGAAGCGTCAGCGACTTCAGTGTCTGTCAGATGGAGGAACCTCACTTTCTGAAAAGCAGTGGGGTTTGTGGGGATAAAGATCCTGGTTTGGGGTGGGAGACCAGCTGGTAAGCAGAGGATAGACCCCTTTCAACCACATCTGAAGCCTGTAATGCGACCTAGAGATTGAGGAGGTTTGGCTGACACAATATTGAAATTGCTTTTAAAACACTTACCTGCCCAGCCTTGTGTGAAAAAATGCAGATTGGGGTTTCAGCCTGTTCCTCTTATCAGTCTGCATCTCTCTGGTACACTAGAGCAGAAAGAGAAGGAATATGGTAAACAGAAACTCCCTGGCCCATCCACAGTCCAGGGCAGTGCTCTTCTGGCCTCACCCTTGCCATCTTGCAACGTGGGAGATGGTTTCCTGCATATACAGTTCTCTGGTCACGAGTCTACAGCTCTCAACATCCCATCCCAACTATTTATTCCTTTGTATTCTAAAATGTCAGCATTTCTACAAGTACTGGTTGTGTCTGGGTGGTCCTGATTTTGGGAATGAGGGTTTGAACATCCCAGTAGAAGGCTGTGACAGAGACTGGCTTCTGTTGAACATTTGGGCACCCTACACCCACCAGGGAGACTGACTGTCAACCAGAATGTACACAAGGGGAGTTGCTGTAGTAGCTCTATTTTGTGGTGTAATTATTTGTTCTAGTGTGAAACTCCTAGGTAGCTAGGTCATCTGTTTAGCACGGAAAATACAGGTTTTTTGGTTTTTTTTTAAACTTCCTTTTCAGGCAAACAGAGGTTAGGGTACTTCTACTGACTTGTGGAGCCTTGGCTGTCCATTTTTTAATTGACCCCTGTGCTCCCTGTGACCCGTGTATCCACTTTTGTTCCAATGTCATTTCGATACGTTTCTCATTCTCCACGCTCATCTGTGGCGTAGAAAGACGTAGTTTGCTCTCCTGTCAGAAGCATTCCTGCAACATGACTACACCATGTTGTGCAATTTATCCTTTTCCAGTTAATGTGTCAGTTTGTCCATCTGGATTAGATCCAATGACTAGTAGTTCATTTTGTAATGTGTCTGATTTGCTTTCATCTCTGCTCCTGATGCTGCCTCTGATCAGGCAGGTTGTAGCAAATCCCATGTTTCTCACTTTTTTTCTTTTTTTTTTTCTTTTTTTTTGTCTCTGATGCGTTCCCTGATGATACCATGTCACTCATCATTTCAGATCCTTCCCATCTGCTCCTCACATGCTTTGCTCTGCCTTTAAGATTATTCACCACTTTTTGTCTCTGTCACTTTCTAAATGCTTTATGAGCCCTCTGAGCTTGCCTCTACCTTTTCTTTTACTGTCATGCTGAAGTAACAAGATGTTTGAAATCTTCTCCCTGTAAATGATTCCTTAATCTTTAGCAAATATTTCCACAAAGGTTTGACATCCTTTTACTCAGTATTTGGCATTTATCTGTTCTTTAAAATGCCATGTAACTTTTTTTTTTTAAATCTCGTAAGAGCTGGTGTTTTAATACCTCCTCCTATACATTCTTCTTCTCTGTCATTTTGGCTCCTATATAAATACTTTTTCTATAGAAGTTTTAATGAGATTTTAGGTTTTAATACATTATTCCCCTGTTACCTTTGCTTTATAATCATTGTATTCATGCCTCTTCTCAAAATGTAGGAACTGTATGTGCCAAGGAATTCCTGAGACTCATGGACATGAAACCTTAAATTAAATGTAAGAAGAAAAAGATAAGAACAAATTATAATAGCACTGAGAGCAAAAGATTACAACAGGGTATTTGGTTAAAATGTGGTTTTTGTAATATATGTTCCTGAAAATTGCAAATGTATTCTGTTATGTTTATGAGCCAACTTTTGTTATGCAGAGTTATAAAAGTTGCTGTGTATTCAGTCTCTATGGATCCAAATGATGTGAGTTATTCAAAAAAGAAAAGCAGGTTGATACTGCCAAAGTGGTTCTTTGAAAAAAATGAATTGAAACCTCATCATTCTTCACTTGGGTAGGATAACATTTCTCCCTGGCATGGACACCTCTTCAACTGTACTGGCTGCTAGGGGACAGTGCAAAATTATGTAATTTAGACATACGAGGAAGTAAAATTAAATAGCCATGAGATGAGCGTACCATTAAACAGATCTAATTTATAATGGGCTCTTATGCAAATTGCCTTTGAGCACTCAGAAAAAGAAAATGAAAAGAAATTAATAAGGACAGCTCAGACTAAAAAGTTACAGAGAAAAAAAAAAAGCAAAAGCTTGTTCCAGCTCACTCTTCACATACTCCAGAGTGTTAAATAAGCATTCCCATTAGCCACATAAATATAATGATGTGATAATAAAACTTGCACTTAACTTTTAAGGACCAAACTCCTAATCACTTTGCCACAGTGTCTCCAACCAGATGAGTAAGATTTCAAATAAAATACCTTTACTTTGCCATGTGATTCATTACTGGAGGGAGAGAGATCTGTTTTCATGAGTATTTTGCTCTTTGCCAGCTGCTGAGTCTCAGTGAAATCTGTGCAGTTACTTGCCTTGCCATGAGCATGGGATTGCAGGTTCCAGGCCATCACTGATGCTCCTCCTGCTGCACAGTCCCCTCTCGTGGGTTAAGGAAAGGACTTCACACCAGTTTTCCTCCCTTTTTGTTGTTCTGTGGAAGACATGGGGAGTGGGGAAATCTGGCAGCTCAGAATTGTTGAAAATGGTTTGTTGCAAGAGATTTTCAGTTAGTTTGGAGTTTGTAGTGTCCTCTGGTAAAGACATTAATATGAGCAATAATATACCGAATATATTCAATTACAAAAAACCTCTATTTTCTCAGAGAAGAAAAAGGTTTATTTCTACCTTTGTTTGAAAGTGGTGTAATATTCTGCATTTTTTTCAAACATCAAGGCTTGTAGCTTTTCAATATTCACTGTATCCTTTTGATTACAGAAAGGAAGAATTTTAGGTCTGTCCAGTGAAGCCATTAAAACAATCTGCAGAACTCTGTCATTTTTCTTGGCATTAAGAGAGTTTTGCAATAGTTGACTTGTTTAATTAGTACTGGCCATCTTGTTCCTAATTATTGCTGCTTTCCCACATTCTCAGCTGAGGCAGAATATACTAAAGTGAAGTGTATAATAATGATATATTTGTATAATAATAATATATTTAAATATTTAAACAACAAAGAGCAGGGCTATAAACACACTATGTATACAGGTTTGCTGCAGACAATACATTTTTGTACTTGACAAGAAGGACTTTTTTCTGAAGAATTTGAGAAATCCTGCAAGCAATGTCATCTTCCAGTGCTAGCTTTTTGGTTTAGAAATGCTGTTATGGGATGCTGATCTGTGGGAAAAAAAGATCCATCCCTATAGTATTTGATGGAATTAAACCAGCGATCCTTTTTATTCCCTGTTGTTTTTTCTCCAGTAAACAAAGGCTTGTAGCTATACCTGGTTTGTGTCCTTAAAGTAAAACCAAATTCTCTGATGGAAGCAGGGTTTTCCACCGGTTATATTTTCAACCCTTGAAGCACTCGATTTCTGACAGTGGAATATGATACTTAAAGCCACAGACATTAATTATTACCCATTGGAGGTCGCACTTTCAACCCATGGGACATTAATTTTCCTGATATATGGAAAATTCCAGCCTGTTAGTTTTAATTAAATATTTCAGAAGCACATTTTCTTGTAAATGGACTACAGTTTCTTATCCTTTACCCTTGATATTTGGCTAATTCTGCATATAATTATCATCTTATTTTGCAAGCCTCCTTCAAAGAGCTTTCTTGTTTCACAACTCCATTCAGCTGTTATGTATTTTCATATTAAAAAAAAAAGGTATTTTTGTCAATCGTTGGTCAATGTTGCCAAGAAGGAGATGGGGAAAAACACCTTTCAGGTGTTCTTGGGAAGTGAAATTATAATGATTTAATAGCCCCTTCTTGTGCCAGAAAACTGGTGTCTATTAAGCATCATAATCCCAGTGTGAGAACAAGCAGCAGTACCAGCAGAGCAGTGGGTAGGAGGGAGGATGGTTAGCAAATTGTGTTCTACAGAGGAAGTGACAAGGGAGGCACAAGAGACAACTTCCCCCTGTGCCCCCAGAACCCAAGAGTTCCTGGTGAGGCTGGAAGGTGAGGATGCTGGTCCTCCCCCAGATCCTGGCACAGCCCAGTCTCCTCTCCTGATGGGTGTAGCAGATGCAGATTAGGAGCACGACCATGACACCAGATTTGCATCGCACAGTATCTCAAGTTTTTCCCTGAAGCCCATGTGAAGGAATCTACATTTTTCCATCTGAGAAGGAAAAAAAGTTTTAATTTTGTTTACAGAAGTCTCTCTGCTGTGGGTCTACCCTTCCAATGCTGTTTTAATATGTAAAAGTGCAGTTGTGTATTGCAAAGTGATCCTCAGAGGGGAGTCAGGAGGGAATTGGGGCTTTACAGTTCCTGGGATTTTCCTTCTGCTGCTGCTGCTGCTTCTCCTGCTGCAGAGCAGCAGAACACTAAGGCTTCCAGCCCATTCCCAATGCCATTCAGGTCCCAGGTAGCACTCCCAGTGGCTGAGCACTCTTCTCAGCATTATGGTTTTGTCAGAAGGCTCCATCCTCTGATAGTATCTTGCTCTTCTCTAAACAATTAATAAAATGGAGACAAAAAGCCTAGAGGTTTAAAATATGTAATTATATAAGTAATTTAGAACTAGGAAAATGCTGCAGAAACCAATTACAATTTTGCATTTCAGTAATGACTGACTTGGCCAAATACATGTTTTGTGTGTGAATTCCACGATAAATTTGAAGATGACATGCTTGAGTATAAAGGAAAATTAATTCTAAATGCTGAGTGCTTCCATATTAGACATAAAATGTGGCTCATTCACCAAGTGAACAGGAGCCTGTATTATATGGGCTTTCACAGCTTAAATTTTGAGCAGCAGGGCAGGCAGTAACAAGGCTTTGCGGAAGAAAGCTTGAATAGTTCAAGGGATGACTTTGAAAAAAGTGTTCTGTACCTGATCATGATGCAAACTATATTTAATTCCTTATGTGTTACAGATTTCATGCAACTTGAATTGATTCAGAATTATTACAGAATTGTAAATGGCCAGCTGGGGTTAATGGAGTTTTATTTCTTTCCTAGTCTCCTCCCAGAAACTATAGATGAGATTTGTATTCTGTTCACAACTTATATATATTCCTGCTCCAGGCACAGACATCATTCCAAACTCAATTTGGGTTGCCTGTGCCATTTTCAAAGGAAGGATATTTGGCTGTTGATGCAACACAGTGTGTGGTCACCTGTGACCCTGCCCCTCTGTAGTTCACTGAGACCCTGCTGCAAGCCCTGCTGCCTCCCCCTCTTTGGGAGCCACTTCTGTCTTTTGCCTCTTGAGACCCTTTGGACATCCCCTTCTGCTGACCAGTGGATTGGGCATCTCCACTGGGGGTACTACACACAACCAGGAGGGCTCATCACCTCTGAGTATTTGGTGGCTTTTTTTTTTTTTTTTGTTGCTGATGGTGGGGGTTCATTGTTTATTCTCTGCTTTTAAAATAAAACAAAAATAGTGTGCCATGACTGTTTGTTGTCAAAAAGTGCTTCCACGTTACATGTACAGACAAAAGAACAGGTACACAAAATCAGACCTGCCAGTCACTTCTGCTCATTTAATTGGGAAACCACCAGTGACTCAGGTGTGTTTTGCAAATGCCCCAGTGCAGAAACAAAACATACATTTGGTGTTACTCTGAGGGTTTTGTTTATAGTTTTCAGCCCTCCTTATTGCTCTAACTAAAGACCCAGATCCAGAAATGTATGTGCACCCTGTGGTTGATGTTGCAAGACTTGTTGCCAAGTGGAGGCTCTCTGGGTGGCTGCATGGTTCTGGTGGTCAGTGGGTGGTATCTAAAAACTGAGACATTTTTCTATATTATTTGAGTGTTCTGATTGATATCTGCCACAAGCCCTTAACTTTTACATTAAAGCATTACCTCACATTGAAATGTTATCCATTCCACACCCCCATCTTTTTATTACCACAGTGTGGTGCCCCACACCTCAGCTGTGCCTGCCCTAGTGTTGGTTGCAGTAAATGGTATCCAAAAAGTGATGTGGGTTTAAAGAACAAAAAAAAAAAACAAGCAAAAGCCAAACCAAACTATTCCCCAGGTACAGTTTCCAAACTAAATCAAGTTCCTTAGAAAATCCTCTGGAAAGCAGAATGAATCAGTCCAGGGTGTTGGACCATCTAGAGGGGATGGGCTGTGCTGAAGGGGACTATAAAAAGAGATGTCCAAAATAATTGAGGGGTTGTCCTCTTATGAGAAAGAGACTGGGGCAGTGAGATGAGGTGGGAAAGGCTGCTGGCCTGGCTTCTTCCCTTCCACCTTCCCAGCTGTGCTGCTTGGAACTTAATGAGGCCATGCTGGCAAACATGTGCCTTACAGTGGTTTGAAACCAGCCTTTTTCTAATGAAACAAAACCACAGAGCTGCTCCTGTGAAGTTTACATGGGAGGTTTTTGTAGCATTGGGTCATTTGAGCAGCTCTTGAGCTGAGTTTGGTCTGACTCTGCTCCTTGTCTCTTGTTTCCAGAATTGGCCGGCTTTTCGATGGCACGGAGCCCATTGTCCTCGACAGTCTCAAGCAGCATTATTTCATCGACAGAGATGGGCAGATGTTCAGATATATCTTGAATTTCTTAAGGACGTCAAAACTCCTCATTCCTGATGATTTCAAGGTGAGATTTCAAGGGACTTGGGTATTTTGCATGTAACTCAGTAAAGCAAGTATCTGGTGTGTAGTCAAAATACACAGATAGAGAAGGAGGACTTGCAGGTTATGGTGTTTGATTTCAGGTACATGGCAAAAGAAAGAATGGAGTTGCTACAGTGATGTCCTCCTTTCCTAGAGTGGCATCAATATTAAACTTTCCCCTCCTGGCTGTAGTGATGATAAAGCAACCTTGCCAGATTTGACCTAGGGAAATTAAATGTTGTAGGATACTGATGGAAACAGAAGCAATGGTATAATCTGCAACTGACTGTTCGTGAGCTATGCTGATTACTCTTCCTCTCATCCATTTTTGTGCTCTCTCAGTGATTGCAGCAGCTCCAGTTTCCACTCCCACACTGAAATTCAGAAAAATGGTGTGTGAATCACAATATTGACAAAATAATACTGCACACATGGTAATATTTGGGCATTAAGTCATAGAATCTTTTCTCCCTCAGACTCCTGAATGCACACTGCAAGTTTAATTTTGCAGTTTTAGAGAAGTCAGGAATAGTTCTATGTTTATTATTTAAACTTTAATAAAGAACCTGGTTTGTTTTTTTTTTTTTTAGTTTTTAGTAACAAATTGAATTAGTGGTAGTTCACTATCAGACAACGCTTTCAGAGTCAGAGCTTCAGAATCCATGTCTGCAATCAGAAGAGATCCTTATCTTTACTTAATGATCACACATCAGTTCTCCTGGTTCACTGCAGAAAATGCACCAACTGGGATTGAACAGGAGAGGTGATGGGTGATGAGGCAGGGGTGGAACAGTTCACACTGATATGCATCCCTTTACCCCTTGTAGCTGAGACAGTTTTTTCAGTCATTTGGGGCATAATAGCTGTGAGGTTGAGTTCAAGAGCTGTATTTCAGCAACCTTTGAATCATCTGCTGTAGACACATCCTTGCTGCTCCCACATGTGACAAGGGTAGAACTCCCTGGGAGTTTGGAGCTATCAGATAAGCATCATCAGAAGGAGCATCATCTCCTTCTTTTGAAGCCTTAGCACGGCATTGTGCTGCTCTCGGCACTTCTCCTGCAGGTAATCAGAAATACAGAAAAAGGAAAAGCCACCTTTCATGCAATATTAAGAAATTACATATGTAGAGCCTTTTAAACACATAAATGTACTGTAGCTGTGCTGAAATTAAAAATGTAACTCCTGGCAAGTTCACCCAACTGTGATGTTCAAAGGGGTGTCCTCCCCAGTTATGCTTTAAGGTGTACAAAAAAACCAGTGATTAAAATGAACAGTGTTTCTCGTTTCTTGGAATGCACAGATTACATTATTTTTTTGTTACACAATAAATGTAAGCAGTATTTTTACCATGATTTGGGTGTTGTCATCAAGTATTTGGTTTCTAGTTCAAATTCAGGACCATACGGACTATTAGCAGGCTTCTCTTGTTATCATTCTGTTTCTCCCTCTTCCCTAATTCTCATGTATCTCTTTCCTCTGTGTAAATATTTTCCAAATGGTTTTGTGCTCTTACACCTAGAAAAAGAAGATTTTTTTAAAAAAATGTTTTTTAAATTTAAAAAATGGCAGTAGGCAAACTCCACATCATCAGTTCTAAATTACTTCTGCACTGGCAATGCCTAGAAATGCATTCCCTCTGCTCTGGCATTTGAGATGATGTAAACAATACTAGTGGCAAAATAGGGAAGTATTAAAAAATACTTAATTTTTAAAATGCACTAATATGTGCAAACATTATGCAAATATCTGAATCATTTTACACTAACAACCATTGCTGTCTCCCTCATTTACATTCCTATACCTGTTACAATGCCTGCTAGTGTTGCTGTAAGACACAATGGATCCTAGTGATGAATTTTCTGAATCCTGATTGAATTCTGTTCCATCTGTTCAATGAGATCATTATTATATGACACCACTGTGGGGATAAAATATGGGGAAAAGTGGGATTTTTTTTTTTTTTTTTTTGCAGAAGGGAGTTGAGCAAGCATAGCCTTTCCCTACTCTTACAAGTGCTGCTGTAGGTGTGTTTCAAATGGCTGATGGTTATTTTTTGCTTGCGCTGTTACTTTATTACACCTCCCTACCGAGTAATTAGGAGCTCTGTCCAGAGGATTCCAGACCTAGAGCAGCACTGGCCTGATTAACCTCAAGCACCACGTTAACAATGCCTCTCTGAACTGTGCACGGCAACGTGTGTGTCTTTCAGGACTACAGCTTGTTATATGAAGAAGCCAAGTATTTCCAGCTTCAGCCCATGCTAGGAGAGATGGAGCGGTGGAAACAGGACCGGGAGAGTGGCCGCTTCTCCAAGTCCTGCGAGTGCCTGGTGGTGAGAGTCGCCCCAGATCTCGGCGAGAGGATCACGCTGAGCGGAGACAAGTCCTTGATAGAGGAGGTGTTCCCAGAGATCGGAGATGTGATGTGCAATTCCGTCAACGCCGGCTGGAACCACGACTCCACACACGTCATCCGCTTCCCGCTGAACGGATACTGTCACCTCAACTCAGTTCAGGTAGGAAGTCTCATGGGCATTTTTTGAGAGGGAGCTGCTGGCCAGGTACCAGTGGCTGACCCTCTTGCATGTCACTGGAGTGTTTTAGTGAGCAGAGTCAGCTGGAGGCTTTAAGCAATTTATTTACTTCTATGTATCCAGTTGTCTTTCTCCATTTAATTCACGTATCCTTAAATCTCTTTTCAAGCAAACTGCAGTAGTGTTAGAATTTTCTGTGGCCATAAGGAAAACCTTTCACTTTCAGTGTTTTTTCCTGATTCTTTATAGCATAGTAGAGGCCCATTGCCATAGATAGGACAAGGGGCAACAATTTTAAACTAAAAGAGGATAGATTTGTACTAGATAAAAAGAGGAAAATTTTTCAGTGGGGGTGATGAAACATTGGAAAAGGTTGCTCAGAGAGATAGTGGATGCCACATCCATGGAAATATTAAAGGGTCATACTGGACAGGGCTCTGAGCAGCCTGATTTAGTTAAAGCTGTCCCTGCTCACAGCAGGGTCATTGAACTAGATAATCTTTAAAGGTCCTTTTCAACCCAGAGTATTCTATGATTCTATGTAGCAATGCCCAAAATCAGTAGCTGTTATGAAGTGGATAAGGAAAAATCTGGGGGACAAATGCAGGTAATTCTGGAATAATTATAATAAACTTCAGTGTTAGTGTTATGTGTTTTGTCCTTTGTTGGTTAAAAGCAGACACCTGCCTGCACCTAGTTAGCACAGCCTGCATAGCCGGCATTTCCCATCTGGAATCACCAATGGCACAATTGATGTTGTTTGGGCTAAACACACCTCCAAAATGCTGCAGGCTCATGAGTGAATTCTTATACAGAACAGGCTTGCAAGCTGAGCTTGGCATCTTTTCATCTGCCAGGTCCCACTGTCCAGGTAGAGAAACACAGAGCCATTAAGGTTGGAAAAAGTTGCCAAGACCACCAAGTTCAGCCTTTGATTGAACACCACCCTCTCAACTAAACCACAGCATTAAGTGCCACATCCAGACATTTCTGCAACATTTCCAGGGATGGTGACTCCACCACTGCCCTAGGTAGTTCATTCCAATGCTTAATCACCCTCATAGTGAAGAAATTATTTCTGATATCCAACCTGAACATCCCCTGGTGCATCTTGAGGCCATATCCTCTTGTCCTGTTGTTGGTTCCTGGTAGAAGAGCCCAACATCTGCCTTGCTACAGCCTCCTTTCAGAAGGTCACCTCAGCCTTTTTTTCTCCAGATGAATCAAGCGGAACACTGAAGGCTGGCCAGGCACTTAACACATGGGTCTAGAGAGGCCTAAATAACCCATGTTAAGCTTGGACAGTTGTCTGTTACTGGCCTTGACTGTCATGCTGAAACATCAAAATTGTTTTGTCATAGAGATTAATGCAAATTTAGGACAGCCTTAGATGTCAGATTACAAGTAAAAAGAAGTTTCAAGGATGGATGTTTAGCCACATCATATGATTGTTATCAAGGCAGTTGCATCCTTCAGCGCTTTGTCACTTATTCTGATTTTACATTTTTGTTGCACAAATAAGAATTGCAAAGCATATTTACTGATGTGAAAAACCTGAGTCAGAGTGGCAAAATATGTACAGGTTTCAAGAGAGGTAATGATCCCACATTGACATGAGCATCTCCCAGTGCTATAAAAATGGAAGACGGGACAAGGACTACCAATAGACCTGAAGAGCGAGGTACTGACCAAATGGATTGTTCAGGGCTGAGCTAGTTCCCAGAGTTGCTTTCACCACATATTTCCTCAGGAGCCAAGTTCTCCTGATCTGTTTTTCAGTGGCTTGCACTGACACATTTGGGCAGCGGCAGGGGATTTTGGCATATATTGTTAAAAGCTAACGATCGTGTTAGTTTTGATTGCTGCTTCCAAGTCTCTTGTCCTACCTCTTTCTTTTTGATAGGTCTGCTGTGCAATTAGCCATGCTCAAGTACTTTGGAAAGACATTTGCCAACCTGAAGCATTTTATGTGAAGATGTGGCATGTCTTTTTTGAAGCGTTTCTAAACCTCAGCTTGCTTCTTCCCCCACCCTAGTCCTTTGCAGCCTTCTGCTGTTCTGCTTGCCAGTGTTGTCCCAGCACGCATGCAAGCCAATTTGACAGCTGGTGAAACAGCTGGGAAAGCCTTGGTAGACACCTGATTCCAGCACAACCCTTGTGAGGTCTGGTCATGAGGGTCCCATGTGCTTTGGGGTCCAGGAGCATCAGTCCCTTCGTTGGGGCTGGTGTTTGTCAGGCTGACCCTGGTAAATCCCAGGAAGTCTCCTTCACAGGTGAGGCAAAAGAAGCCCAGAACAGGTGAAGATGATGATAAGAGATGATAAATAGAGTTGAGTTTAAGTCTCTAGTTAAGTATCATGGTAGGTTTTCTGAAATTACGACCATCATAGCTACATTGTCACTATTTTGTTGAGGTGTTTGCTCAGAATCTGCTGTGCAATCCTGTATTTGCCCTTTTGTATTGTAAATGCTGTGAAGCAGAGAATGTGTTTCTTTGGTCATGTTTCTGTGGCCAGAAGAAGACTGGATTTGTTTGCAGTACTAAAACAATAAAATTAATTTTTCTTCATTTTTTCTTTTTCACTGCTCAGTGGCCATAGTCAGCAGAAATCAATCCAGTAAAGCTATGTAACCACTTTTTTTACCCCTAGCTGAATCCATTTGAAAGCAGCAGTTATTAACATTGGACAGCAAATAGTCTGTTTATTTACTTATACTTTGGTGTATGTTTCCTTTTTTTTGCAGGTACTTGAGAGGTTGCAGCAAAGAGGGTTTGAGATTGTTGGCTCATGTGGAGGTGGGGTGGACTCTTCCCAATTCAGTGAATACGTACTGAGACGAGAACTCAGAAGGACATCTCGTGCACCCTCTGTCATTCGAATAAAGCAAGAGCCTCTGGACTAAAATGGACATGTTTCTTTATGCAAAAAAAAAAAAAAAAAAAAAAAAGGAAAACAAAGAGAAAATAAAAAAAAGGGGGACATTTCATGTGCAGTTTGGACTCCAAACAAGTCCTGGAACTAAAATTGAATAAAAGACACATTTATATCAAATATAGAGACCACACCTGAATTCATATGGGAACACTTGGAATAGTAGTGATAATAATAATAACTTCAAGGTATAAAAGAAAACACACACACACTCATAAGAAATATGTATGTATATGTATGTCTGTACATATATATATGTATGTATATGTCAAAGGGTAGGAAATGCAATGACAAAATGTGGTAGATGAGGTTGGTGCTGTGATGGCCATTAAGTGTCCTAGGCCCTTCCTGGGCCCACTTAACAGTCTACAAGCCATTGCCAGGGGGGGATTCATGGACTGCTCTTCACCCATTTTCCATTGCCAAACAGCCATCCACTTTTTAATGTGTACACACCTTGACTCAACTTTATTTGCATATGGAGGTTTATGTCTGTCTCTTTTAGAGGTGGATGGGCAGGTGTTCAGGAGATGACCATCCATTGCATTGGAAAGCTAAAATTTTAAATGTAGTTTGTACAGAAGTCGCACACTTTTTGTCTGCCCTCACAGATGTGAAAGGTTAACTTTTCTTTTGAATGAGTTTTTTTGTTGTTTTGTTTTGTGTTTTTCAAAGGGGGCCAGAATAATTAATATTTGGTAGAGATGCTCTGGTTTGAATCTGCTGCTTTCCTACAATTTTTTCAAATTTTATAATGTATTAAATACAATAAACTCCTGTTTAAAATAATAAGGGTCTGGTTTAAACCAACAGAAGCAGAGAGGTGGGATTGCACTGCACTCCAGTGTGTGGAGGGGCAACGTAGCAGGCAGGCAGTGCTGCCTGCACAGGGTGAAGTGAGTTAAAGGCAGCAGAGGCTATTGAGGGATCTTCTGGTGTGGTGCACATGGCTGCTTTTCCTTCAGCACTGTCCCTTTTAAGCTTTGTCCCAGCTGGAAGAGAAGCTGTTGGTCAGATGTGAAAAAAACACCAGCTTAGCCCGGGGAAACCCATCAAAAAATGTCACCTGATTCTGTAACCTTGAGTGTAACAGTGAATCCTTGCATCATTCCCTCTTGATTAAGGAGCTGGCAGCTTTGACTCTCCAAGCCCCTGCTGAGTGTTAGTCAGCCTTTTTGGTTTTCAGGTTGCTCATTTCCCTCGTTTCAAGCCATTGTTCTTTTGCCTAGAGAGTGGCATGGCCAGCCCCTCGTGTGGGCTGCATGTCACTTGGTAGCAGGCAGTAAATCCATGTCCTGCGTTAGATGTCCTGCTCTCTGGCAGAGTCTCACTGAGGCCACCTCTGCAGGCACTGGCTCCAGGCCTGTGAGATTTTGCAGAGGCACCACATCCCAATGCCACGGATTGCTCACGGGCTGATGCACCAGCAACCACCACCTTCCTCCTAAGTCGCTTTTTATGCACTGTTACAGAATATGACTGTGTGTTCATCCTAGTATGGACATTTCTATCAATGCAATGGTGCTGGCTTTCCATTCATTTTGGTGACACACTGCTGTTTATTTAAGAAAAGAAAAAAAAAAGAAACTGTTAGATACATGTAACAAGGTTTTTATATAGTCTGATAACTAAAAAAAACAAGTTACATTTTTTCTGGTTTTTATTAAATGATGTCTGAGGACATCTTTAACTGGCAGCACATATCAATGGTTTGGAATTTCTGAAATGTGAGAATGGGTGAGGGAGGGGGCTCTAAAAATTAAGGTTCATTAGCGGGTTATTAGATCTTCAATGTGATGCTGATCTGTCTATTCACAGTATTGAAACAGCTGCCTCATTGAAAATGCTTATTTTCAATTAGCAGCAAGAAGTCCTCTTACAAAATAAACAAATGCTTGCTCTTACTGCCCACAATTTGGTTGTTAGTCTGCCTAGAAGTCGGAAAGCTAATACCCAGGGAAATAAATATCTTTAACAGATCTTCAGACCGTCGGAAGTGATGAAATTTGTGATGTCCAGAAAGATGCTGGTCCCCACGGGTTTTAGAGTACGTGAGTGACCAGGGCAAGGTGATGTGATTCTTCAGAGACTGCTGCATAAATCCTCCCTGTGCATCCGGGTGGAGCCGCATTTTGTGGGCCCTCCACAGTGACCCCAGGGATGTGTTAATCCTCTGTTCAGCCCAAAGGTATTCCCACATCCAGAGCTGCCCTGCTGGGCCACATCTGTGCATATGGGCTTATGCTCCAGTGCAGGCTGGAGCTGGGAGGTGCAGCTCCTTTCCCTCCTCCTTGGCAAGCAAGCACCCCAAGCCTGCCTGGCCAGGAGCATCGGCAGCCCCAAAAGTGTCCCCCCAGTGCTGGCAGGGCCCACACTGCCTGCAGCCCCTGCACAGGCTGGATGTGGAGGGCAAGGAGCTTTGCCTCTGATACTTTCCATCATGTGGCTCCCAAAGCCAGCAGGTTATGCTGTGCTGGTGGTTTTGCTTGCTCAGCCTGTACCTGTCCAAGTCAATGATATTGAAGGTACCACTGTGGTCCTCCCAAATCCTTGACTGGCTGGTCACTCTCCCACCAAGCCTACTTTTGTTGTTGATGGAGCCAAAAATCACTCTGAGACCCTGAATGTCTCTGCTGTTACAATGTGGTCATGGAGTAAGAGGTCATGAATATTCAAAGTGATGGCTGATGAAACATATATGCAGGAATAAACTGGCTGTAGATTTTTAGAGAGCAAATGAGATTAGTCCTGTTTGCAATTGAGGCTTATAACTATGTGTTTTTAAAATGTTCTTTAGAAAAACTGGTAGACAAACAACTGAGCAATTTCTCCAGGAAAGTAGGGGAGGTGGGGGGAAGCAAGAAGGACCAGATTATGGTCAGTTTGTCTCTGGAGGTTAGTAATTTTGACACCTAAATTTATCTAATTTTTTATTAGAAAGTGTTGACTCCATTTTATGCAATCAGTGGTACTGTATTTAATAACAAGAGGCAGAGCTGCAGTGAGCAGTAGCTGCCAATGTTGTACTTCAGCAAGCTGGCTAAGCAGCTGCCAGGAGAACTCCTGCAGACACACAGAGATTGCAGATGGCACCAACTCCCCTTCCCACAGTGAGACACAGGCAGAGGAACTTGGTCCTCACCTTTTCTTTGGTAATGTGAGTGCTGGATTTCTGCAATAACCATCAAGCCCGGATTTAGTTCTTCCCCTGTTGCCTCCTTAATGTACCAAACAGCTGCATAATGTAAGTATGGATCTTGGCATGCTTGGATGAACCTTAAAACTGAGTGTCCCATTGAAGACTGAGCTAATTTACTCCGTGCTGGAGAAAATGAAGTCCTGCTTCATCTGAGTTAATCTCCCTTCCCATAAGCAGTACTGGTAATAGGTGCTGCTAATTTATTCTGTCTCCAGGTACTCACTGGCCAGGCAGTCTGGCCCAATGAATGTTTTTCCTCTCCATTGCCACACATCTATAGAATGAAACTGTGCTTGACTGGCACAAGCAAGTTGAGTTGAGACATTGCTTTATGATGCCAAGTAAAATCCATAATGAAAAACAATGGTGGAAACAGTAAACTCTGAAAACATGAAAGTTGAGCCACCCATTCAATTATTTTCCTTTATGCTGAACAGGCACCGATTTCAATTTGAAGTCAAACATTTTGTTCGTGAGCATAATTTTTTGCAGCAAGCTTTAAAAATTGATTTTTATACTAATTACAGGCTTTTTACTGCCACCCAAATGACTTGTCAAGTGAATTTTTCTTTAATGTTTCCATTGCATGACTTGGAGGGGGGAGGAAAGGGTTGGATTTTGGACGATGAGAAAAGCATTTTTATTGACCAATGGTCAGTTTTTCAGAGAAATAAAAGCATTTATTTCCATCTGTCATTTCTTCACTGTGGAATTCTATATTATGAATTATTTCTACGGACAACTGCTATTTGTATGTTGGCATTCAAGCTGCCTGAGGTTTATTTACAGTGGAAATGAAACCAAGACATCCTTAGGGCCTGTAGACCAGTTGCTTTTTCTCAGACTTCAGTTTGAGTGGTTTATTATTTCTTGAGGGTCTGGAGGGATCGCCACCACCAAAAATCAATATGTTGCATCAGGTCCCTGTGTTGGCTTTGGCTGCTACCCCATTGATCTGATTTTTTGAAGACCCCAAAACTGACTTAGCATATGGGATTCTCTGTTTAAGACTGAAACTGTTAAAATCATATCCCTAACTTTAAAAGAAAAAATGCAGGCACATAGTACACAAGTTCATCCTCTTGTAAGCTGAGCTAGCTCTGCTAGCTGGTAACCAGGATATCAGCATCGATGCTGGGGGGAAACCCTAGTGCTAGCCTGCTGAAGCATCTTCTATTTGCACAAGAGAGTGCTCCAGAAATGGAGATGTCCTCTGCCAGACAGAGAAAATCCCGCTTCTTCTTGAATCTGGGATTTTTTTAAACATTTTTAAACTAGGAACCTAATAGGAGTCCTGTACCCCTAAAATAATAGGAGTGTAAAGTTTTTCAGGTGATGTCGGAGATTATGGGCCAGATCCCATTTTCTGCCCTCCATACTCACGGTGAACTTGCCTCACTTCCCAGTCAGAAGCCAAAGGGGTGCAGTGCTCATAAAAATACAGTATTTTCTGCAGCAGGTCAGAGGAAGCATGAGTCGATCAGATTCTTCTCTCTCCGCCTCATTAAAGCCCTATATACATGAGTTCTTCTCTCTGGAGAGGCTGTCACTAGTATGAGCAGGATGGATTTGTGCTTCTTGAGGAGCATGGGGTGCTGGTGCCCTGGACGAGCCCATTGATCCCTGTCCTGTGGTCCTCAGAGCACGACTCTGGCTTGATGGTCTGAGGAGAAATGGAGAGAGGGAGATTTGTCTCTGTGCTCTGCAGTTTGGACTGATAAATGATCTCATCTACAACCCTAAATGGTCTTGTGGCTTCTGTTATGTAGCTTGTCAGTGTTGTTATTAATTTTCCTGAGGAAAATGCGAAGCATAGGATGGCTGGCCTTGCCTCCTTACCATTAGGATGCAGTCTAAAAGACAGGGTGACATTGACTTAAAACAAAAACTGCATGTGCTGAAGTCCCCTAAACTCATGTACTGCATTCATTCTGACTTCAGGTCAAACCAGAGGGCTCTGTGAAGCTCACCAGGGGATGTTTGATACTCCATTTGATTAACCAGCAAGAAATTGCAAAAACAAAACGCAAAACAAGCAGAGCATGGATGCTCATTCTGAAGATCTGGAGCCATGATTTCACTAATCCCTGCTGCTTCTGAATAAATATTTCAGCTCTGGGTGGCTTACATTAAAACCAAAAGCAGCTGTGCATTTCTTTCCCTTGCTTCCTCCGGTTCAGGAGACTTGTTTTTCTTCTGCTGGGGGCTGTGCCTGGGCAGCTCAAGAGTAATAACTTTGTCCCTAATGCAGTGGTTGGTCTCTTCAAAGCGTTGTACAGACCTTCAATTAAGCATCTCTCTACTTCTAAGGGAAGAAGGCAGCAATAAACTCACCTTGCAGCTGGGGAGGTTGAAGAGGCTCGACTGTCATCAACTTCAGTGTCAAACTGTACATCTGAAGTCCCACTCAGCTGTCATCTTCCACAAGCCCTCTTGCAGTACAGAAAGAGGTGGAAATCAAGGAGGCACTGTGACATTTATTTTTTTAAGCTGAGAGTTAGAAGCTATTCAAGCACATAGAAGGCATTGCTATGATGTCTGAATGAGTTTCAAATGTAGCATTACAACCATAGCAGGCTTGACGCACCTTCTGATTTCTTTTCTAATTCCTTCCAAAGTGAGAGAAAATTAAATTAAATCAAATTAAATTAAATTACCTTTCCCTTACATGTTTTAAGTGAAGTCTACTGATGGTCTACTTCATTTCCTTTCTCAGGCTCAGCACTTCAGTAGGGACTATCATTTTCTGTTTATGTTCCTTAACACAGAACTCAGATATTAAAATAAGAGAAGGGGAAAGCTCCAGTGCAGTTTGTGAAAGAGCTTTGTTTGCTCATATAGTGGTCACAACAAAATCCTGCTGCATGCCAGGATTGCAGGAATGTTTTTCAGGTGTGGTTGTTGAGATGGGGCAAGGCACGGTGGCTCCCAGCTTCAAATGCTACACAATAAAAATGACAACAGTGGGAAAAAAGGCCTCAAACCCTCACAGGTTATCTTCCTCCTTAAGCATCTGCTCATCTTTCTCACAGTTGTAGCCTTTAGATGAGTAGTTTAAAAGCTGTGCTATCATCTCTGCTGTAACCAGTGCAGCTATTCCAGAAGAAAGCTGCTTGGCTCAGGGACAGCTGTTCTGCAGAAAAATTCTCTTCTGATGCATTATTGATAGATGTAAGTTAAAGCCATAAAGCTCACAGCTTTATCGGGCAATATCTACTAAATCCTAGAAGCATGTAAGATAACCTAAATGTAATCTACTGCATACCAGCTTCTTCAGTGATGGATAACACAACAAATGCAGGACTAATGAAAAATTAATGAAAACAGTTACTTCCATAAGAAAAATGATCTGTTTTCTCCCACCTTTGTATTGATTTTAACTGGCCCTGTAATTGGAAGTGTATAATTTTTTCCCCAGGTAAAGAGGATTGAGGGCGAGGGAGAGCGAGTGTATAATTCTATTCATGTTTGTGACATACTTTCAGGCTACAAAAACAAAGCATTTTCCTTAGGATGTTGAAGCTGCCTGTGAATGCCTACTTCAAGCATATTTTCTCAGCTCAGGCAAACTGCCATGCTGGTTTGCCTGAAACCAGATATTGCATGAGCAGAGTACTTGGCATACTTTGAAGGCTAGCAAGGAAGTACAAAGAAACAATGTTTAAGGAAAACCAAGTACAGTGCATGTAACTTAGTGGGTTTAACATGTTTCATGCATTTAGGTTCATTCCTGATTGATCTGCTCCTTGATGAAAAAGAAAAATCCTCCATTACTCTTTGGAGAGGGAAAGGATGTCAGGCTGCGAGGAAGGACCTTCTCTGTGAGACCAAACCAATTGTGCCACAATGTTCATGTGCCAGCTTGGCAGAGAATTCATGGCCACATATAGTCTCAGCCTCTTCTCACTAACACATTTAAGCACAACTGTCTTTTTCTCTAAATTTAATAGAGCATTTCTGTCTTTTTCACCATCCCACAGCAGAATCCAGTCAGATCTGCAGCTGTGATAAACTCTATTTTAAATTATGCTTAAGTCTTTACCTGCTTAATGTTAATATATCCACTGAGCCCGAAGGGCAATGCTGAGATAATAAATCAATCAGAACAGCATATAGTTTGTTTTGCTAGGGTAAAAAAATGCACATTTTCAAAGTGTTTAGGAAATGCTGCTTTCCTATTCCCTGTATATATGCTATGGGTCTTTTTCTAGCCTCTTCCATCAAAGACATGATATGGGCCCAAAGTATGATGAGGACCAAGCTGTTTCTACACATCTGTAGTAAATGTTACTCTTTACTTTGGGGTATTTTACCCCTCATCTTTTAGCTAATATGCCTTCATTTTAAAAGTACATCTGTTTTTTTCAACTTGAGAGTTTTAGCCACATCTTTGGTTGTTGCTTTTGTTCCCTGCTTTTCTTATTGGTCTGACAACAGCTGCAATACAAGATGAACCACCCCTTTCAATGCATGTCTTTAAAATTTAGGGCATTTGCTTGTCTTCAGTGTTTGGACTGGCTTTATTTTTGTCTCAGTGGACAAAGCTGGCACTCCACAAAGCAAATGTGGTGACTGCTTGGCATCAGTGACCACAGAGCCTTTGTGGTAGTGTCCTCCCCAGCTCACAGGGCCTTACTGTGTGAGTGAGAGCTGCAAGAGCAGCACCAGTGACAAGAAACCACCCAAAAAATGTCACTTGCTGTAGCAGCAAGCGGGGCTGCAGTTCAGGGAAGTGCCTGTACTCCCTGTTGGGTCTGGCAGACGTGCTGCTGGCAGTGAGGGGTCCTGGGTGCCCAGCTCCCTGTTCCACCATCAGGCAAATCCTCTGGGTCCCCTGGAGATCAAAAGCCACCTGGACAGTCCAGGGCAAGTGGTTCAAGGTGGCCCTGCTTGTGCCAGGTGGGGGTGAACAAGATGGTCTCTGGAGGCCCCTTCCAACCTATGGAAGGAACCGCTGTGTTTTCTGTCATTTCCAAGAAGATTGAACTGACTGAGATGGGAAAGGTTTCTCAGGGAGTGTGAAATGTGGCCCTACATCTTTACTTGATGCCATTGTCATATTATCTGGAGTTTTAATTCTGTCCTCTCTTTCTTTTCAGTCAAGAGAGATCTTTTACATTTTTTTCAGTAGGAAGGAGAATGGGAATTCTGTCCCAATGGGACTTGAAATTGGACCATTGGGTGCAAGTGCTGGGCTTAATGTAATAAACTATATTTAAAGAATTATTCACAGAAATTCTGTGAACAGTGAAGCTGCATCTCATAATTACATGTCACTGCTGCTGAAGAACAAACAAAGAACTTCAAGAAAGGTAGACGTAGAGCTCCTTCACATCTTTCTTGTGGGGTCCTGATTTGGGGAGGCATTTCAAGGGACCCTTAGCTTTTGGTTCAGCAGAAGTTTGGTCTTCATTTCATGGGACACTCACAGTACTGAGATGGTGTTTGTTTTCCCATATATCACCAAGTAAAGACACAAAGGGGCAAGAACACACCAAAGAAAATTTCCCCCAAGTTCTTTATTACTGCTTTTTTGTTTGTTTGTTTTACTTATTGTAAGGTTAAATATTGTTTTTTCAGCTCTGAAAAACTGAAGACACGGCATCTTCTGTCATGTTCTCAATATGCTTAAAATGAAAAAACCACTCCATGACTACATTTTCCCCCTACAAAAATGTGAGCAATTAGCACAGCAGGTTCTCAGCTCAATATTTATAATTTATTGTAAAATGTATATAATTGGTTTGGCAGACAGCAAAAGCACCAACACAAGCATAAACCTTTTTATGAATCCATATGTAATACTGGATGTTATGGATTATTACTACAGCAAGATGTCATGTTAAATAACTGATGCAGATATACAGTAGCAAATTAGTGGGTTTGCCATTTTCATTAAAAAAGGAAACAAACAGAAAAAAAATCTTCACATCTTCATTATGTATTGAAGTTGGGGGTTTTTTATACACTCACTGCTGGAGCATCTGGGTGTATTAAACAGCTGAATTCAATATCACATTAAGCTAAATTGCCCACAATGGGCAGCTGCCTCATTTCACTCTTCTTAAAAGTCCAAAATGTGTTTTCTGAATCTGAGGCATTTGTCTTCTTGCCGAAGTGGTGTGCTAGTTAGCATTTCACCAAAGGGAGGGAGAAGCAGTGGGGGACATGTCCCGCTGCTGCTGAGACTCTGGGCAAAACACTCTCAGTGCAGGAGAGAGGACAGGGATAGGAGGAGAGGTCCAAACAGTGCTCCCAGCTTTGTCCTTTGTCTGCATGGACCTGTTTTAAAACCTGGAAGGCAGGGAGCATCATGTGCTGTCACTGAGGGGCTGGGTCTGTGGGAAGAGCCACCCTCCTGGGCAAGCTCAGAAGCCTCCTAAGTCTCCTGGTTCCCAAATATCTGTGTGCTGTTTAGGAGTGTAGAACAGCACAGGCTGCAGCACTTTGGCTTCCTGCTCAGGTCTTGGGGAGCCCCACAGTGCTGGATCAAGGGCTGGGAGCAGCAGGGTGGTGCAGTGTGGGGAGGGGTGTGTCTGGGCAGGGGGATGTGCTGAGGAGCCCCCTGGGTTTGCCTTGCTCACCACTTGCAGTGCATCCCTGCTTGCGCTTGGTCTCTGAGGCATGTCCAACAAGGTGGCCAAGACAAAGGGACTCCCTCCATTCCTTCCCTGCTCCATTTTCTCCTATGTCTTTTTCCATAGAGACCACAAAGAGCTCAGACATTTTCCAGCCTCTCTGGAGGTGTTCTATTCCTCTGGTTGTCTTTTCCTGCCATCTGTGAGGCTCAGACCCAGATGTCAAAATCCCCATGTCGATGCCTGCACCCAGAGCTACCTGTATTTCACACCAACTTTCCTACACTTGTGTCCTCCTTCTACATCTTCTTCAGCCTCTCTCTCATCCCCAAGTGGATTTTCCCATTCATTTCCCATCTTTTACATCTTCCTCCTCCCTTAGCCCATTTTTCATCATCTCTCTCCAGTTGTCTTTTTTCTTTCTTCTCCTATAATCCTGTACATTTGGATAATTTTCATTTGGACTGTTTAACATAACCACTGGATTTGTGTTTTAGCCTGGTTTAGCAGGTTGGAGGCTCCTTTTTCTATCTTATGTTCTGCATTTTCTTCTCCTTCTTAATAAGTCAGCATTAACAGACTTGGGATCCAGCTTCACTTCAGTGGGAAGTTTCACCAGTGATTTCCATAGGAGAAGAGGGAGAACATTCAAAATGTGAGAGGCTAAACCCAAGTGTCTGGCTTTGTCTATTGCCAGATTTCCCAAGCTTCTCCACACTTCCAGCATCTCACAGTTCCAAAAGGACCTATAAGGAGAAAGAACACTGTTTTGGAAGAACAAGCCACATTTCCTTCAGTTACAGATGATGGAGGAGGCATCCTACCTGGTTTGAACCAATGTGTCAGAGCAGGAGCCTTATCCCCGGCATGTTCCTGCTAGACATGATGCCCAGTCCTTCTGCCATGTTAATATGTATCAGTAGTATATTTGAAAGGAAGGAAGGAGAAAATCTTTTTTTGCCTTCCAACTTCCTTCCAGGGGCAGCTTGTAGAGGTTCATATGTTCCAAACAAGCCAGAAATCTCTGTCCCATCCCTCAGATTACCCAGTCTCACATTACCTGGCCGTGGGGCTGCCCCACAGTAGTGTTCAGAGCATGTGTGCCCACAGACCTGCTGTGGCCATCCCTAACCAGCAGCTGAGATGGGTGAAGTCACTCATCCACATAGATAATCTAACAAATCCGCCAGTAATGCACAATCAGTGATATTCTAGAAAATACATTTTTTCTGGCAGGATTTATTCCAGGACCCTGCCCTCTTCAGTGAGCAAATCAGGGAGAGAGAGATGTAAGGGCTGCCCGCAGGAAGCCTGCCCAACCTCTGCATAGTCTGGGACGGCTGCACTGGCAAAGCACTGCTAATGCAGCCCTAGGAATAAGCAGCCCTGCTTGTTTTCAGCCTTGGTGCATAGGAAGGTTCCCACATTGTGCTCTGATCACATTCAGGTGGGTTTTATTCTGCAGTTGCAAAATACCTCAGAAAAAGAATCCAAACTGATCTCAGGAGTGAAAGAAAAATGGAGGAGCAGCTGGTTTCGAGTGAGGCTCCTTTATCAAATGGTGTCTGTTCCAATCCCCTCTGGGAACAGTCCCACTAGAAAAAGCCCCCATTTCCAGCTTATCCTTTCTGCAGCTGTCACTGCACTGCTCATTGTTTGTGAAGTTACCGGCACTTGTGTCTCCTGATGCGATCTAGAGGCTCCCACTGTTTATTTCAATGTAAATATTTTTTTTGTTGAGAAACAAAAAGGGCTGGAAAAAGGGAGGTTATGGGAATATTCAGGATGAGATAAGGAATCTGAGGCAGAAAAGAACACACCAATTACCTCAGCTCACACGCTCATCTGCCAGATGAAACCAGTTTTACCGGCTGTTGCCCAAAGGCAAAACACCACAGGGCTTCTGATGTCATGTTGGCCTTTGGTTATGAGCCCGGGTAAATGGGTACCTGGCAGAGAGAGAAAAAGGGCTGTGCTGCTTAATGCCAGCTTCATCTATTTATGTTCCTCTAGCATCAATTAAAAATATCTCTGTCTCATTCTGCCTGCCTGCCTGCCTGCTACTGTGGTATTTGTTTTCTTTCCATAGCACTGCAGATTGCCTTGCCTTACAGTTTACAACAGTGAGAGCTGGCACTCGCCTCTGGCAGGGGAGAGGATGAGAAACCATTTCACTTTTCCTCCATTCTGTCTTCTCCTAGAGCTGCAAAGGTGTTTGATGGGCTGGTTGTTGTGAAGGGGTGATGTACAAGGCCAGGGCTGTTGTTAATTTGCAGTGCTTCAATAGCATTAGCTTTTTCCTAAGGATTTAAATTGAATTGGTGGCATTGCTGGGACAATATAGTGCTGTAGATCTGAAGTGTGTTCTGTGTACTCATCTGTCTTTTTTTCTTTATTATATTAACCTTCTTTTTCTTCCCTTTTTTTTCCCCCTTTTTTATATCACCAAGACCCAGTGAAGCAGATTTTATATTGCAATCATTCTGCATGTTTTGGTTATAAATATCCCAAAGCAAAGTTAAGGGGTTTTTCATATAACTATCAAAGCAAGTGTCCGCTTCAGCCCAAATTGAAAGGGACGTTTAACACATAAAAGTTCATCAGTGGGTGGTAAACAGCTTCTGTCCTAATACATATTGCAAATATTCTGCTGTGGCACAGACCAACACCTTTGGTGAAACTGATGGTATCTGACCTAGACATAATAGTTCCTGTGCTAGTTGCTATCCCTGGAACTAAACCAGGGTCTGAGCATCCAAGAAATCCCAGGAAAATCAAGACTTTTGCCCATAGCAATATAAAACGTGCTTCCAGTCTCCAGTTTCTCCTTGCATTCCTAGCTGTCTCTTTGAGAACAAATAATGCCGCAAAGTAATTTAAAAACAGAGGAGGTAAAAATCTGTAACTTCAGCAATAGCAGCACAGACAGTTTCCTCCATCACAATCTCCCATCTAGATTTTCCAAGCAGACTTGCAATTTCAGTCATTGCCTTGGCAGGTGCCCTGCGTGATACACCGGAAAGCAACCAGGTTGTCTGAGAGCAAACACGCAATGATTTTGAAAAATTGAGGTTCTTCAAGAGTTCTCAAGTTGATCATCAAAACCTACTAAATATTTCTCATTTTTCTTCCTCCTCAGAGTTGCACACCCTCAGAATGGCAAATGCTTTGTGATCTGAAGCCAACACAGCAGCATTGGTGTATCATTGGCTTGCAACAACATCTATTTGAAGTGATGTTTTAGAGCAGTCTGCAGTGCTGGAAGGCGGCTTTTTCTGTACTGCTTCTAGCTAGGATGTGCTGATCTGAGCACTCAGCAGCATAATTTATTTATTAGGACTTCATACCATTTTTTTCCCCATTGACACAGGATTAAAATTAAACATCCCTAACTGCACAAGATGAAAGTATAGCTTAGCTCATTCAGGTACGTCCACATTAGACACGTGTGTAAGCAATTGCTCTCTGCTAGCTTGATCTTGCTTTCGTGTACAGGCAAAACTCTCTCGAGACGACTCGTCCGAGTCGGATGTTCAGCTGAACCCTGGCTGTGCCCAGAGGCGGCAGCAATTGGAACAGACCAGGGCAAACCTTTATAGACTTTGATTTTCCAAAGACTCCATCAACAGCTGCCATTGATACTAAGGGGGGCTGTGATTAGGGCTGAGATCCTTGGGAATGCATTGATTCCTCTGCCCCATTGTTTCACCTGCCGAACACAGTGCTGCACCAACAGGCAGTGAAGCTCAGTTAGTCACCTCTTCATGAGCTGCTAGAGGAGATGCATTCCCAATCCATGCAGCTGCCTGGCTGCTAAGCACTGGAGGCACAAGATAGCCACCATCACCATGGCCTGTGGTCACTTGGGCTAGCTCCTCTGCACTTTAAGACTTTGCCCAGTTACCAAGTCTGAGGCTAAGGGAAGTGGTGGTACCCTGCAGTGGTCTCATCCCTTGATGAAGCCTCTTCCAGAGACAGCCCAGGCAGACAGAAAATGTCTGGCTGAGTGTCCTGCTACCAGAGCCCAGCAACATCTCACAGGGTGGCATTGTGAGAAGCCAAAATGCTAAGAGTAGCCCTCGAGACCCACAGGACCCAGGAGAGGGAAAGCAAAAGCACACCTCACCAAAGGTTCATTGTCAGGGAGGCAGCACTGGGTGCTTTGGGTGCTGGGAAAAGATCAGGTGCCTGCAAAAATCCAGCTGGCAGGGAAGGCATCAGATGCAGAGTAAAAGGTCTCTCTGCATCCAGGCACTGCCATGACCCAGCCCTGAAAAACGCTGCTGAGTTCTGCTTGTCCATCATTAAAGTTTCTCCTGCTCTATCAAGCACTTTTATCCCAGTGTCTGTGCTGACAGGCATGAGTTATGGATTCCAACAGGACAGATGGGGAAAAATGGCTCCAGAAGATACCACCAGCTTTTAAGGGAAGGGATTTGCTGGCACATCTTCCCTTGGGGTCTCTGCTGCCCTGGCACCTAGGAAAAGAGTGGTGGGAAGTGGTCACCCACCCTGGCCATGGGGCAAGGGGCCTGCTGGTCCTTTGCTGGTGGATGTGGTAAAGAGAAGTCTGAGTCAGGCAGCCAATTTGGTAGTTTGTGGCTTACTAGGAGCATGCATGGTGCAGACTTGAACTGTAAGGGCCTTGTCAGTGATGCAAAGGGTTTTTTCAGAAGAAAAGTGTTGCCTATGAGGGTCCCTAAGCATTGTAAAACATGGAAGTGAGCACAGTGCTCTGGAAGGAGTAGGATGGACTGTGGTGGACTACTATGCCAGCACAGATGTGGGCTTCCAGGGAAAACAGCCCCTAGTGTTATCTACAAGCTGAATGTTTCCCTGGGAAGGATCATGAAGGAGAGATGAAATATACCTGGAATATCGTTGCTGGAAATATTATTTAATGCAGAATTTGTTGCCTTTTACACCAGCTGCTTTGAAACACGACTTCAGCCTGCAAGGTCTGCTTTGTCCTTCAGACTCCCTCCTTTTGTGACAAGCAATACGTGTAGTACTTTTTCCACTGCTCCCTGTGCACATATTACATGGTGACACATGATGTGGTGATGACACTGAAACCATCTGTTGATTGCCCAAGGTTTGAAAAGGTGGCCTAGAATGGAAAGTATTGTCATAAAGACCTTCACACATGGATAGCTTGATTGGTTGGTTGGTTGGTTGGTTAGTTGGGTCATTGGTGATTACTAGCTAGGAAGGGATGAGAGAGTAGAACTTGGGCAGATTTGCTGCAAACACTGTGGTCCAAAGTTCTGCTGTAGCTGTCGGGGTGTCCTCATTCATGGAGATTAAAGCACATGATAGGAGAAGCTGCCATGTTACTAATGCTTTCATAACATATATGAAAGTCCTTCCAGTGCTTCCATCTCCCCAGAAGTAAACAGAAATTAAAATGTACTCTAAGTTTGCACACACAGAGAATCATTAACTTCATATAGTTAGGGACTAGAGAGAGGGAGGGAAGGGGGATTTTTGGTAGGATTTTTTTTTTTTTGCCCTGGGCAAAATTTTCAACATTAACTAATTAATGTTTATAAAGCACTTTGCATATATAGTGCCTTTCATCAGGGGATCTCCAAGTATTAGATTATATTATCTTGAAGGCCCCAGGCCTGTGCATACTAGCCCTATAAAGTATTAGCCTTATAAACTTTAGTAATTCACTTTGGGTTTTTTCCTGGGTTTTTTTTTGGTTGAGTTTTTAATCTTCCCTCTTCTGAAAATGTGCCGAATATTTTGGCTGTGTATGTAAAGAGGTGGTAAAAAGTGTGGTGTCAGCCAGAATGACCATATGAAAACTCAGGGATCTGTAATGAACTTCTCAAATCCTCTAATTGCCAGAGTGGGGAGTAGCAACTGTGCCAAACTAAAATTCAACTATAAACCCCACTCATCAAGTAGGGATGACGAGGAGGCATCATCACTGATGGGGGAAGCAGCTCTGACATTTGCGCTTGTAATAACAGTGGGGATTGGGAGAAGAAGGGAAGAAAGGGATACCTCTGATCTCCAGCAGCATAGGAGACAAACCCTTTGCTCCAGCTTGGGCGTGAGCTGGTGGCTCTTCTGTATTGCATTAAGTTTCTGTTACTAATGGCTGGAGGCTGGGAAGGCAAGGATGGGCATGAAATGGCCCATCTGGAGTGTCTCCATTGCTGCCATCCTCCTGGGCAGAGACAGGAGGTAGGGTACCCCAAAGCCACGCCAACAGCAGTGAATCTCCCATGTGCTAAATGTGAAAAGCCTGCTTGGGTGTGGGCTCAGTGGATGAGTCAAACAATTACTTAACAATAGCTGCTTGCGTGAGCAGGCAGGGATGAAGCCAGGTTCACAATGGAAAAAATGTGTGGGCATCTCGGCTTTAGCGAAACACATGGGGAGCAGACTTGCTGCTGCATGCAGGAACTACCAACAGAGAAAGCAAGGCCTTGGGGAGCAGAAACTTGACAGGGACAAGGCAAAGGATGTCTTTGCCCTTACTTGCACATCTTACAGGTGGAATTCCCCCAGCTGAATTTAGCTGGATAAGGACTGCTACTCTGAGGGAAAGGCTGAGCAGTAAATCCAGTCTTCTGAAGAGACAGCGGTATTCAGAATTCCAGAATGGAGCCATCATTTGAGAGGCCATCTTGTCCACACTGAAGTGCTTGTCTTACTGAAGTGCTTTCATGAGTGAAAGTTCACAGCAAGGATGGGAAATCCCTTCCCTTTCAATGGAGAGGAGAGTTCAGTCGGGTGATGTCACACGTAGCTACAACCAGACAGCTACTTCTTCATATAAACAGCCTGATAGCTCTTCAGAACCTGCACACACTGAAGAACTTTAAGGGGAGCTTGGAAGGGGTAAGAGTGCTCACCTGCTGCTTGTGGCCTGGCATTCCAAATGTCAGAATATCCACTCTGCATGCGACTCCCAAGAGAGCGACAGCTGGGAGAAGTGTGCAAGGGGGTTATGGGGAATGGCTGTCCAGATAGGTTGTAGGAGGCATTGGCACATGGAAAAACACAACAGGAAACCTAGGTAGTAGGAATCACTCACCAGACTTGCAATGTGGATAAGAGCTTAGTAAGCCTTGCACCCTCCGCTGTGCCATCCTGGTCCCAAGGAAGAGTGGGAACTCCACAGAGATCTGGAGGGTGCTCACTGTGTTGACCTAGAGCAGCGTTCAGATGGAGATGCAACTGTAACAGAGCTCTTGCTGGGAGGGAGTTCTTGCTGGGAGGGAGCAAGTAGAGACATCTTTGTCATGTCCACATGCTTTATCCCTGGAGCCAGCGCTGTGAGACAGCAGGAGAATCAAGTCTTTTGTTGGCAGATGTTCTAGGAACCATGGCCCACATATGTTGTTTTGTTGTTGCAAACAAGAGAGGGGTTGTGAGGGCCAGCTGTACATTGAAAGTGAAGAGAGAGCAAACTTTCTTGCTCTGGAGACACCAAAGTGCAGAGAGCTGGCCTGGGAGCAGCCAAAGGTCCCATCACCTTGCTCAAACCAGCAGTGTGGACTGATGTACTCTACGTGATTACAGTCAGCATTGAGAGGGACTTCTGATTTCTTCTCTCCCCTTCAGGAAGCCGTGGTTAGAGACCGGGAGAAGAGGAATCAAAGAACTTTGCTGTGGTATGGCTGGGTCTGTCCTGAGCTCCAGTGGTGCTCTTCTCCTGGCATTACCATGTGTGCTGGATGCATTTTGCTCTTCCAGCTTCTCCAGCGCTTTACACACTCTGTTTGACCCCTGCTGGCAAGTGTGTATTTATATTGGCAAATGAGCCCATCTACCAGATAAAGGGCTTCTAATGAGACAGGCACAGTTACGAAGGGTCGCGGCCACGAGCGGAACGTGTACACGTTACTCTCTCATCTTCTTTGACGCAAATGCTCCACTTACGGGTCAGACAAATACATCAGGTCCTTCAGGCCAGGATACTCCCACACTTGATATGCAGCAGGAGGGAGTGCTTGGTGCTATCGGTATTACCTCCAACCTAGGGCAAGCATAGATTAATCCACACTTATCAACAGGGAGCAAGGTACCTTTTCCCTTTGACTGAACTCAGGAAGCAGACGTTGCTGCACCAGGCCCTGGGTAGCCTGGAGCTGGGCATGACGACTCACAGGTAATCACAGATGGGCTGTGAGTCATTCCTGCCCTGGAAACCGACCAGCTTCTACTCATCAGCCACCACTGTAAGAGCTGCAGCTCCTGTTAGATGTGAGTGGTTTCGCTAACTGCTGGTTGCTGTCCATCCAGTTGGAAATCACCTGTACTCCCCTTCCACAGGTGGGTAGTACAAGTGCTTTGGAGCAAAATATGATGCTTGGCTTTGAAGGAGAAAGGTTTAGCCACTGCACAGCCACAGCTCCACCCCTCACCGAAGCAGGTGCACTGCCAACTGCAGTCTTTAGCCTCAGCAGATCTGGGAGAACTGGGGCTCTTTGGTTGCTCTTCCCATTTGCATGCAATTCCCTCTAACTCCTGAATCCTCTCCCTGCGACAGGTAATTTGCCTAGCCGACAGGAGCTCAGGAAGAGCCATGCAGACTGGGATTTCCCCACACTTCACACCCATGAGCCCTTGACTCTATGAGTTGAGATGTAAAAGCAACAAGGAGGCAACACACAAGGATGAGAGCAGCTTCTGCTGAAACAGAAGAGATGTTGGTCCAGCACAGGGAAGCAACACTACCATGCTGGGCTTGGGTAGACCATCTCATGATGCTATGTAGCCAGTCACCTAGGGAATCCTCTCCCATGGAGGTCATGTTGCTCCTTTGGTGGGGACAGCTGCAGCTGAGCAGCTGTATCATGGCCAGAGAGCTTGCAAGGACCAACATTGTGGCGCTGGCGGTACCTGAGGGACTCCAGAGGGAGACAAGAAAGGACTTGCAGCAAAGCTGACTCTGCAAGGCCGAGTTGGGCAACTGCAGTTTAGATCAGTTATAGATCTAGAGGCCCTCAAGTGAGGCAGGAGACAGAGGAAGTTTCCCTCTCCTGCCAGCACATCCATATTTGGAGGTGTGGGTGAAGGCTACTCCCTGCCTGGGGGCTCAGGCGCCAACAAATTGGGCCACTTAGTCTAGTACAGAGGAAGTTTGCCACAGCACTCCTCTGCTCAGGTTTTTGGGGGTTTTGGGTAACTTTGGGGGAGGAGGTAATAATTTGTACCCCCAGATAAAAAAAGCTCTTAAAGTCTTAAAGAAAGGTCCTGCATAGTACGGAAAACAATTCCTGTCCCTCCAGAACAGGTGTTGCGGGCAGCTCTCCCTACCTCGGGCAATGCTGAGCTGGTTTTATGGCCCTGGCTAGCTACATCTTTGGACTATTCAAAGCTGCATCTCTCTCTTATTAAAGTCTGAGGTGAGGGTTATTCTTATAAAGACACCTCTTCCTCACCTATGCACAGGGAGAATAACCCTGGTGCAAGCAGCTGTTGTTCCCCACTGAGGCAGGATGGGGAACAACATCCTGAGGCACTGGGGCTGGGCTGCCTTCCAGGCAGCTCATCAGGGATATGAGGGAGCAGCAGCAAAGCCCAACAGTGGGGGAGAGCATGCAGTGAGGCAGGCTTGGGGGATTTGGAGGGCATGACGAGCATCTCAGGCTCCAGCATAGGGAGGATGGATTTATAAGCATGTGTAAGCCTCAACTCCAGCCCACCAACACTCTCTCCTCAAGGGAGGGCATACAGCTTCCCCTAGAGCATTGAAAACATGGAGGGAAATACCCTTCAGGAACTGCCCAGATTTCATACTTGGAATTCAGACCACCAGTCTTGTGATTCCTGGAGATCTGATTCATGCTTTTTGAACGTGTGGGTTTGGCAATCCTGTGCTTACACTTACAGTCATTTCCCAACCCCTTATTTTCCCCAGAGGTGTTCTTACTTTTCTCTTTTTTACTCTTGTACACATGAAATAAACTGCTTGGGGGTTAGGGGGGTTGTTACCGATAGCAAAACTCATCTATTAAATTCACAGCGAGTTGCTCACTAAATAACACCAAAAAAAAATCCCCTACTATTTTATAGTCTAAACCAACCACAGCAGGCTGGAGTGACTCCTCACAGCTTTTGCTTTGCCTTGGGGCAGGATATACTGGGCAAGGGTTTTTCTCCCCAAGGAGCAGCAGGAAAATGCTGTTCCCCCAGTGCAGCCATGCTGGGGGTGGCACACCAGCCCTGTACCATCATGGTGGATGTGACCTGTCTGTCCCTACATATTTTTGTGGGAAGGGTGAGCTCATGCCCCCCCAGCTGCTCTGAGGAGGGAGGTCTGAGTACATGCAGGCACATAAGCCCCTAGGAGAGCATATAAGGGCCTTTCCTGGGGTCATAGAAATAGGATGGCTTTGTTCTGGGAGATTTAATGTAAGAGTTTTGGACACACATTAATTTAGACTAGCAAAAATCCTTTTTTTTCCTCCCATATATTTCTTTTTCTGCAGTCATAGAAAGGACTGCATCTCTATCACTGTAGATTTCAACCAGGGGCATACGTAATACCTCAGCTCAAAGAAACAATATTAATTATCCAAACCCTGTGCTGAGCACCATTTGTATTCCCTCAGACAGCCTGCTGCTGGCACAGTGGAAGGCAAAACCATGAACCCATGGGAGTGGAGACTGTTTTCCATTTTCTCTGAGAGCTCCCTGCCCATTGGAAGACAGAGCAGAATCAGGAAGCAAAAGGGTAAGGGAGGGTTTGCAAAGTGCCACCCCCAAAGTGGCCCTGCACACTTGAAGGTGTTACAAGATGTGACCTTTCAGTCGATTTAGGATTCACAGCCAATTTCAGGAAAAGACTTTGTTGTGGTAAATCTTAGGAAGGTATAATATAATGCTGTCCTTGGTCTGCATTGCCTCAAGCAATGAGCCATGGACATCCACAGAGGATGGCACACTGGGAAAGGGAACTACCAAAAACTAGATGCAGGGAAATCCCCAAAGCAGGTTTCAGCTGCTGAGAAGTGAGTGCTTCTTTCTCGTGGCATTCTCCGTGATGCCACAGAAGTCTAACACCAGCAAGTTTTTATTGGCATCACAGCAAAGCCCAACTTGAACGAGACATCTGAAACAGCTTAATAGCCTAAAAGCACTGCAGCTGCCTGGGACAGCATGTCTTCTTTCTGCAGGAGGTGCACAGAGGAATCTAGGGAAGGAAAACTGCTCCACCCCGGCTGTCCTTCCCTGGGAAAAAAAGGGAACCTACTTCTCTGATACCTTGGGGAGGCAGAAATGACAGCAGAGACTTTTGCAGCCGACACTCCTTACGGCTCTCAAGAAGTTACATTCAAGGTTTGGAAGCTCTGGAGTTCACAAGTACAACAGGACTGACACTGCCTACTCATTAAAAACGATAATGGGAGAAAAAGTAACTGAGTCCTATTTTAGCCCTGTTCAAATTGATTTAATGTCTTGACATACCCACAGGAACCCCCAAGTTCTCACAATTCCTGCCAGGATAACAGGTTTGTGATAAAGCTTTGTGAGCTCTCAGCTCCGACAAGGGGCAGCTGAGGAGCTCCTCGTGCAGGAGATGTCTTCTGTGGAAGGCACTCAAAGCAGCAAACCTGAAGAAGGCTGAGCACCAATGGTAGTCATCCAAGGAAAACAAATTATTTGAGGGATGGGGAGGAGAATCACAGCAACCATGGAAGCTGAAGAGGAAGGCAGGCATTCAGGCAGAACAGAAGTTCCCAACAGCTGTGAAAAATGAAGAGATTTAATGTAAGAGTTTAATGGAAGCACCTGGTGTGGGTGTTGTGGTCCAGGAGAATTGGGTTCTGCCTAAGCACAGAAGTTCATCTTGGGTTTTGCCTAAGCACAGAAGTTCATCTTAGGCTGGAGGGTGCCTGGATGAAGCAGACATTTCCCTGCCAGTTCAGAATTCATGGAATCATCGTAGTGGAGTAGAGGGGCAGAATCACCTTCAGTGATCTTCTGATCATGCTGCTTTTGATGCAGCCCAGTTGGTTTTCCAGGCTGCAAGTACATGTTGTCTGCTCATGTCCAGCCTCTCATCCACCAGCATCTCCAAGTCCTTCTTGGCAGTGCTGCTCTCAGTGACTTCTTCTCCCATCTGTACTCATGTCTGGGGTTGCACTGACGCAGGTGCAGCACTTGGTCTTGGTCTTGTTAAACCTTATGAGGTTTCCACTTCTTGTCCAGCTTATGAGCTTGTCCAAGTCCCTCTGGATGGCATCCTTCAGGTGTGTCAACTGCACCACTCAGCTTGGTGTCATCTGCAAACTTGGTGAAGGTACACTTCGAATGCATCCTTCGATGTCATTAATGAAGCTATTAAATACCAGTCCCGACACAGACCCCTGATGGACACCACTTGTCACTGACAGATGAACTATTAAAAGGGTAAGAAATTGGTTGGATGATCATATCCAGAGGATAGTTGTCAATGGCTCAGAGCCCTGAAGGACATCAAATTGAATGGACTGTTCTCTCTAGAGAGAAGGATGTTGCAGGACCTTGAGTCAAAGGCTTTACAGAAATCCAGTTAGATGACATCTGTAGCCCTTCCCTTGTCTACTGATGTAGTCACGCCATCAAAGAAGACCACTAAGTTGGTCAGGCAGGACTTGCCCTTGGGGAAGCTGCGCTGGCTGTTCTGAATCACTTCCCCATCCTCCCTGTGCCTTAGCACAGCTTCTGGGAGGATCTGTTCCATGATCTTCCTAGGTACAGAGATGAGGCTGACAGGTCGGTGGTTCCCAGGGTCTTCCATTCTACCCTTTCTAAAGATGGGTACAATGTTTCCCTTTTTCCAGTTACCTGGAACTTCAGTTGTGTGGCATGACTTTCCAAATAGCATGGAGAGAGGCTTCACAACTACATCAGCCAATTCCCTCAGGACTCTGGGATGCATCTTATTGGGTCCCATAGATATTCTGGTAGATTCAGGTTCCACAGGTGGGCATGCTTACACAGTGGGAAATACTTTGCTTCCCAAGTCCCCATCCTGCTGTCCATCCACTAGAGAGATGTGGAAGAGGGGTTGCCAGTGAAGACAAATAATTGTTGAGTACCTCAGCCTTTCCTCATCTGCAGTCACCACTATTCCAGCATTGTTTATTAGTGGGGGTACTCTTTCTTATGCCTTCAAAACATCATCCCCAGGGCTTAAAACACTGAGAAAGGTAGTGGCCAGGGAGAACAGTAAGGGAAGGCAGGCAGTGCTACAGCAGGTAGCAAGGCACAAGCAGAAGGGCAAGATGTAGAACTAAGGCAGTGGGAGTAAGGAAGCTGTGGAGAGAAGATCCAACACCATAGAAAATAGGTGGAGGGGACAAGGATGGGAAAGAGGAGCTGGGCCACTGCATCTCGGTCAGACGTGCCTGGGGATGTTTGTTCAAAGAGCCAGGGAGTGTTTGTGCCGCATCCCGATGTGAGGAGCTCGAGCCCCTTAACATGGCTTACTGCCAGCGATGCAGCCTGGCTTCTCAGGGAGACGCCCTCAACGAGGGATGTGCCTGAGGAGCCTGGTGCCATGTCCCATCAAGAAGCACGCAGGGAATCGGCCGGTGCTTCAGTGAGGGCTCAAAGCCCGCACAGCCCCCGCCCTCAGGCCGGGAGCCGCCGGCCCCAGCCCGGCGCACCG
>JAHLSL010000019.1:8414337-8487401 GCA_025920805.1 Petroica traversi
CTTTGCTAGTTCTGAGACAATGAGACACATGTAAGAGCTGTGAGATGGGGTTGGGGAAGATAATGCATGACCATCTCTGATAGGGTGTCCAGCAGGAGCTTTGGATTGCTCTGCCAGGGAAACATCCCCTGGAAGGTATGGAACATCCCTGGAGGTACCTACTGCTATAAGGACCTTGTAGAAAACCTTTAACTGAAGTAGGCCTTAATGGCAGAAGTGTTGGCCACCATGAAACACCAACTTCCCAGCAAAAAAAATGGCAACCTCAGGGCTGTGGGCTGACCTGTGGCACCATCTCCTTCCACTCCACAATAGCCATTCAAGTCCAGGAAAAAACCTTCCTTTCCCTCTCTCCTTCCCAGCAAAAACTCTTTCAAAACCAGGCTCTCTGGAGGGAAACTGCGAAGCAGGGGATCATAAGGAGAGACTGGGTAGCAAGGTTATCAGTTACAGAGAGTAGGCAATGAGTGACCAGCTCATGCCTGTAAGAGATGAGGAAAGAATAGGCTGTAGGAACAAGGGCTGATATATCTGAAAGGAAAAGACGAAGTTTATTGCTTATTCCTTCAGTCTTACAAAGCCAAATGGGGTGCTTGTGTAGGTTACAGAAGGCCTGCACCAAGTGAAACACTGGCATTGTGGCCTGCAGAAAAGCAGCCTTTGAATCCAGTGAGGGTGGGACAAGCCACTGACATGTGGTAATGAGCCCAAAGTAGCAAAACAGACAGGTCGGGTGTGCTGTGCTCTTCAGTCTTGGTACTCAGCTTTACAGCCCTCAAAGGAGTAAAGCTTTCACTCCTGATTGTGGTTATTTCCAGAGCTATGACCGTGGGACCTGGGATAACAATGGCTGCATCCAGCTTTCAGAGCATGTGCAGACATCGTGTGCTACGTGCAGAGGGAAGAGTGCGCAGCGCTTGGCCTCAGAAACCCAGCAGCCCTCATTTGAAAAGCTGCTGGGAACAAGCCTGTTTCACCAAGTCCAATCACTTGGACTGTCTGCCCCTTCAGGACATCCTCACTTGCTTTAGTCTTTCTCTCTTCACCCCAGTGATTACAAATGAAGAGGAAAGCAAAGAACAGAGCAAAGAGATGAACCTGGAGAACAGCTGACAGCACTTTTGCTCAGCACAGTGCACTCACATGGCAGGACACAGGTGCCTACAAAGAGAGGGGGCCTAGAACAACTTGATGCAAACAGTAGCCTTAAGCTACTCGTGTCAAAGTGTCCAAGAGAGTGCAATGGCTTCGAGGAATCATCCAGCAATGTCTCACGGTCCCCTGCTACCTTCCTCATTAAACCTCGAACAAAGCTGCAGGGTGTGTTAGTGCACTCCAGCTAGGCTTTCCCAGAGGGAGAAGGGAAAAGCTGGAGTCAAAGACAGTGCAGAGGGCTGGATTCAGTGCTAAGACTTGAAAATGGCAATAAAAGGAAAAAGCAGCAGTTGGAGGAGAAATAGTACAGGCCCCTTTTTGTCACCAAGTAATAAACAAAATTCGGCATACAGTGTTGCTGAGATAGTAGTAAAGAGCAAGCAACAACAGCTTTCCCCCCAGCTGTACATACCCTTTTCTCTGAAGGTTGAGCACTTCAGAGGCAGGGATAGTTGCCCAGCCAGCCCAGTGCATCAGAAACAGCCACTAGGCTAGCAGGCCAGCTGGAAAGCAGGAAATGCCTGGAGCAAGCTCTGGAGCCCTCCCACCGGTGGCAGAGACACTTCCCCTAGGTTCCCAAGCTTGAACATGAGCATACTGAGAACTAAAAGGCAAGGAACATAAGCAGGTTTTGTCCTCAGCACCTTATGATTGAGATTTTAGTATTCCCATAAAAGGGCAGGAAGAGTGGGAAAAAGCATGCAAGTGAAGCCCTGGTGATCTCTCCTTGAACTCCTGACGCGGCTGAGCAAAGCCCAGGTATGTCCCAAAGGCCACTTTAGAGGACACTTTTCTCAGAAGCAAAGCTGAGATCAAATGGGAGGCAGGATAAACCCTTGTCAGGGAGACAAGTATTTCAGTTTTTGCTCCAAGGACAAAGCTGTCCCTGTCTGAAATCAGGCCTAAAAAATTGCTGGAAAACCTTTCTGTAACATCTGCTACTCCTTACAGTGTAAAATTTTTGAATTTGAGAGGTCTTTTGGGATGGGATGGGTGTGGACATGACGTCGGGGAAGAGGCAGCACACAGGGAGAATCTGTGTGAGAGACAACTTGCTCTGGCAGCAATAAAAGCATGTGATCTTCATCATAGGCAGGCCTTAAAAACACCTGAATCACCCATCATCCTTTAGATATATCTATTTATCAATTATTTTCTCCAACATATTTCACTTCCCTATTGCACTGGTTTCAAGAGAAAGAGGCAGGCCAACATGCAGATGCTGTTTGTGGTTCTCCAGCCTGCACTCAATTAATTGTGAGCTGCTTTAAAAATAATTTAGGACAGTGCTTCCACAGCACATTGCTGAAGTCTGACACAGTTAATGATTTTGCTTCCCAGAACATGTGCAAAGACCTCACCTCTGCCCAGCTGTTAACAAAAACCCCTCAACCCAGCCTCTGTCGTGACTGAGAGGAGGAAATCAAGACATGAGAGGTTGCTTTTTCTCCCTGCCCACCCTTCCCCTTTCCAGCAATCATTTGCTCTGTCACCTACTTGTTTAAAACCCCTTCAAACAGAGATGTTCATAGTTAATATGTCACGTGAGGAAAATGTGCCAGCTCCTGCAATGGGCTCGCTCTCGGAGTCACACCATCCATCACAGTACTGACAGCTTTAGGTGCTGAACTTCTCACGCCAGGAAACAAAGTCACCAATTTATTGTTTTTAACAAAATAATTGCTTTAATGCAGTATTTAAAATAATTTTTAACATCTGATCAGTAAGATAACAGTACACAAATATGGAAAATGCTGCACTTTACATAAAAAGTAAAGCTAAGCATTTAATTATACAAAACAATTTTGCCCGATGCCATCAATATCTTGCAAACTATAGTTTAGTCAAATTACTGCTTTTCTTATATATATATATATGCTATATATACATATATAAATAATTTACAGCATTCATTTACTAGATTTGTTTACTACTGTTCCAACAAAAAACAACATAACCGATTCACAACTTTGTGAATTTGGTAACCATCTGCAGTAGTTCTGACAGTGCAGGGTGTGTGAATAGTTGCTTCAAGTTTTGAAGCAGCATGCCAAGTAACCACAGGAAGCTTGTTCTTTCAAAGAAAAAAGTTTCAGCAGGAAGCCATTTAATAGTTTGTCAGAGCACGGTGCTAATAATGTTCTTTGTTCGATCCCTGTGCAGGCAGTTCACTTAAAGAGTTGTACTTGATGATCCCTGGGTAGTCCCTTCCAACTCAGGATATTCTGTGATTCCGTGAATGCAGTCAGTGCCTTTCCCACCAGTCCTGGGAAATAGCCATGCTATACAGCACTGTGTCATGGAAGGCAACATGTTTGGAGGCTGGGGAGAAGGGTGACCCAGAGGGCATTCCTTCTTCCACAAGGCAGTCTTTACCAGCAAGTAGACAATCTTTTTAATTGTTCTAACAGTCTTTATAATCCAGGAGTCCTCCTCCTCACTGAATGGAAACAAAGCAACTGTCTAAATACTATTTGAGAAGTTTCCCTGTTATACCACAGTAAAGTATTAAATCAATATTCTAAAGCAGTGAATCCTGTGCGTTGCAAACACTGCTCCTCTGAGGAGACCCTTCAGCTCCAGAGTTTCAATGCGTCTCAACTTTTCCTTTTTTTTTGTAGTCAGAACAGGTTGGTTTTGTTAGTATCTTTCCACATCTATGCTCAAGTTCAATGCTATTTTTTGTATCCACAGAAAGATAAACTGTTCTTTCTATTTACCCTCCATTTTAGGATCTTTTAATCCTTGTATTTTTAGTAGCTCCAGATTTTCCATGACCATCCAAAGTATACCCTAACTACACCGTGTGATGTACTTCCATCACAAGAACAACTGATTTGTCCCCTTCCCTCAGTCACTTTCTCAGAGGAAAGGCTGAGGGCAATTGAGGCAAATTGTGGGGTAGAAAGGACCCTCATATCCACAAATGAGCATCCATAGTAATTCTAAACCCAGAAAGTTTAAGAAGCTGTTGAGTTAGACAGGCAATACATTAGCATGTTTACTGACTGCTGGTTTATGATTAAATACAGTTGCCATGCTATGCTGAGCCATTGTAGTGATATTTGTTTCCCTAAAAAGGTTGGATTGGAAGGTGGCACTACACACAGAACAGATGTTGCAGACTCTGGAGTACTGACGCAAGTGACATACATAAACTAGGGACACTCATCAAGCCCTCAGAGCTTGTAAGACAGTTAAATGCAAGCAGGTAGGTGCTTATATGTGCAGCTCAGTGTTCTCACTGGTTTACAGACTGATTTAAGCCAAGTATTATTAAAAACCTTACAGGTGCTAAGTTAGGTATTTAATAAAAATGTTTATCTGTAAACAAGAGTTATCCTTACAACGGATCATTTTCCAGAAACTGGAATTTCAAGACAGTGCAACAATGCTTCAGTGTTTTCTTTGGCAGTAGACAGCACGGTGAAATGCAAGATTCAAATCACTTCAGAAGAGCACGGTACAAGTGTAGAGAATGCTTCATCTCCCTCTCTTGTTCCATGCAGAATATCAAGTCCCTGAGACAGACACGGGTTACTCTTGGACAGAGCATCTGCTTCGTAAGGCCAAAACCTGATGATCCAGGAGCAATTCCATTGCCATTCAAACGCTGGATGGGGGAGAGAGGAAGAAAAAAAACCCATCAGAAACATTAGAATTTCATGTTAATACAAGTTTTAATTAAAACTAGTTGGATTATACTGCCTACTTGTACGAAACTAGCCCATTGATGTTCAGCTTTCCACATTGAAAACCAACAATCCAAAAATCCTTGCTCATTACATACTGAAAAAGACAAAGCAAGCACTTGCCAGCTGATGGTTTATTTCAGTCAAAGCAACCACAAAGTTCTTTCTTCCTTTAAAATCATACTAATATGATAAGATAAATAACAGCCATTTCACTGAAGTCTGCTAAACAGATATGCACTGAGAAAAGGCCAGCCAACTATGAAGAAGGTACCAACACATTACCTATGTCCCAGGTTGTGCACAGCTCTTACTGTGCTTGCTCCAGAGGTTTCCATCTCCTTATGGAAAAAAACATCACTGTGAGTGTGACCTAGCTTTGGAACATGGCCAGGAGAAACTCTCATCCCAGCCATCACCTGTGCTCTGTCCTTTAAGGAAGCAACTTATATTCAGTGAAAGCATCCAGAACACTGTATCTGAGCCTATCCATCTCAGTCAGCTGCCCTGCTTGGTTATGAAAATACAATTGTATTCCTACAATTGGTAGGAGATGATGATGCTTAGCAGTTTTACATTCAAGCTACTGGAACGAGCAACCCCCATGCTTTCCAAAATGCCCCAAGATTTATTATTAGGGGTGGGGAAGAGGAAGATTACCATGAGCTGCACAATAGACTGGCTACTTATCTTGGAGCCAATCTGTGCTGCACAGCCAGTCTCTTATCACTACTGGAGGGCTCTTGGTAATGAATGTAATTTGTACAAATACGAGTGCTCAGTCTCTGTAACTTCAGCAAGGCAATGCCTGCCAGCATCAACACCACTTGGAGTTGGTGTTGCTTGGATGCAGTGTTAACTATATCAATTCTTATCCTAACACTCTCTGCAAGACTTCAGCAAAATGACTTTGCCCACTTTGCTTAGAGAAATCTGTTTAAACCCCCCCATTTATTAGAAATGAATACCAGTGCTGGGCTACATATAGCAGTGAATACTACTGTTGTTAGGGTGGAAGCATCGAAATTTATTAAAAATATAAAGAGATTCACCAGAGAGCACACGCTAGCCACAGAAAACCCAGGGCATATTGCAGAAATGGAAGCTGTATTTTTTACAAGCAGCATGCAGGGTATTCAGCACCATTTCATTTGCTTTACAGTCAATACTATTAAACACTATGAAATGCCATAATTTGAAACTTTCAGTTTGTTAAATGGCTTGGAACAAATGTGTGCGTGGGGAAGACTGCTGGCCACATTGCACAGAGGGCACTGCTGTCCTGGTAAGACACAAAAGGGTCACAGTTCAAGTTTGTCATATGACAACCCTGAAGGATCCAGGGAAAAGATAGCTCTGCAATGCAGCTGCCAGCACGGGTTGAAAAGGAGGTCAGTCCAACAGGATGCAGCAGAAGGCCTGAGGCAATGTTATAAATGAAACAAACCCCAAGGGTTTTCAGTAACCCAACAGCAATGTCCTTTATAATTCAAAGAACTTTATTGAGGTGAAAGTATTTTCTCTCTAAATAAGTCATTAGACTAGAAGTCTTACCTTTAAAAAGATACCAAACAAAGCCACCTCAATCCTGTTCACTCTTACAAAAAGGAGACAGACTGCACAAATCCCCCAGCCCGCTTTTGAAGCTGTTGTAGCTGCAAGATGCTACAACAGGGCAGAAGCACCAAGCTGCCTGCATTTGAGACAGGGTTATGGATTTGTTTATTCTTGAATTCTTATCCATCATGCCCAGTGCAGAGACATAAAGAGACATTATGCTGTAATACCTACATGCAAAGCCAAAGCTTATCCTGGGCCTCTGTTTGCTAAGACAGCCAGTTCACAGTTCTACGTTTCCCATGGAATCACTCTGACTTATCAAAGCTACTGAGCATTTCAGGGGCCAGGAGCTCTTTGACAACCAACAGCTGCTACCCCCAAGTTAAAAGAAAGGGTCCTTCTCTCAAAGTACATGATGGTTTAAAATTAAAGACAGCCTAGGTCATTCCAGTCCAGATAGGGACCATTCTGGGGAATGCATTTTTAAGTAAATTTATACAGTGCTGAGCACTATCTCCTGTTAGCTACTGTCTTGCACAGTTGTACTGAAACACTGGGTTTTCCTGGTTTTGTTTTGGAACTTGGACCAAGCAGTTGTCAAAGATCTCTACATCCCAAAGAACCATCACAGATGCCTCTGGTAATTAAGATTTTGCTTAAGAAATGCCCAACTCTGATCTCTCAAGTTGACAAAAGGGACACTTTAGGGGAAGGTTCTCTGCTGCTCCACTTGATCAAATTCCTATTGGGCAGGAGGTCGACCTTGTCTGGCCCTAGGCAATAGTCAAAAATCCTCTCCTTTAGATCTCACATGCCCCTTCCTCAAAAGCACAAAGCTTTTGAGACCTGAAAAACACCAGCCCACTCCTTGCTCCCACACATCTCTATTATGTTCCTCCCATTTGGGCAGCAACCACTAGTGTCTTGCTCTTTTGGGGGATTCTTCACTGCTAGTCTTCAGCATACTCCAAGACAGCTTTGTCTATTTTGAGGGGAAAAGTGCTGCTTTTCAACCAGGTCCCAAACAAATACAAAGATAAGCAAAAAGAAAATGCATCCCTGTACAATCAATTCTAGCAAAGGGTACTGCAACAAGCCTGCATTCCCCTTCTGCAACATCTAATTATTAGTGCTTTAACTAGCAACTTCTTCTTTTTTCTCTTTTTTTTTTTTTTTTGTTGTTGTTACCGCGAAGTTCCTGCCTTTCAGTAAACCCTCAACATCCTGCCTTCCTTCCAGGGGAAATAACACAGAGACATGCAGCTCAGGAGGGCTAACATCCAGTGTAGATTCTACCAGTCAGCCTGGGTATCACAGCTGACAGGCTCTATTTGTAAGCCAGGTAAGGCACTGCAGCAGTGTAACTGCACTACTGTGAACTACCCTTCCCAGTACAGAGACCACCAGCTGGCTTAAAACCAGCCTCAGGAGGTCACAACAGCAGCAGTCCTGCTTTTGAACTACCCTCAGAATTGAGCCCAATCAGCAACTTTTCCACAGCAGCACACTGTCACCCTTAGAGCCTTTTACACACACCTGACAGAGATCAATTACACTCACTGATCTTGGCAGCAGAACACATTGAGGAGCTCCTGCTGTAATCCCAAGCTGTCGAGCGGCCAGTTTTGTTCAGAGGTTGCTCTGAAAACCTGTTTTAAGATCTCTAGAGCTCTCTCCAGTGGCTGGATGGAGAATTAAATACCATCTCTGAAAAGGCAATAGTGAAGTTAATACAGAGCCACCACTACCGTAACCTTACTTTTAGTCTGCAAGGTATCTGGAGCATGGCATCTGCAAGTTGGGATCGTGGATACTGACAAGGATTTCAAAACTGCTCAGAACTACTCTACAGGCCCTGGCACAAAGCTCAGAGAGGTCTGCAGACACCTTCCTCCCCACCAAGTTCCAGTCAGGAACAGTGAGCTGTTCCTGTGGAGTACATGCTCCCTTCCCAAATTCCATGACTTCACACCAACCAAAATTCAAAATTTTAAATTATTGGGAGGGAGACACTTTATGGGAAAAAAAGTGTTCAGTCAAATGTTAAAAGTCAAGCCAAGACTTCTCATTTCAACTTTTGGTGTGGCATAAATATATCACAGTCCCAGAGCCAAGATCCCAAGAGAGCGAACTGTTATTGCAGCTCTGCTGCACACTGTAAAAATACCACCAGCAGAAGGAAGCAAAGTCAAGGGACACTTTTCAATGACATCTCCATACACTGAGAAATGATAGGTGTGTGCAGCAGAGATGTTGTTGAAAGGTAGTAAGAGCACCTAGTGAATTGAAGGAAAAGCATCCAGGTTCAGCCCCTGTCTCTGTCACGTGTGGTCACGCTGAGGTCAGTGATATCTAGGGTTTGCTGTACTTGGTTTCCCAGCTGTAAAACCCAGAACATATTCCTGTCTCATAGGAGGAAACAAGGGTTAAAAAGCCATTAACACACTGTGTTCAAGCACTTACCTGAGTCTCCCCCAGCAGCCAGGGGAAAAGGAACAGACCTTGCCAAAATTGTGACATTTTTGCGGGTACACAAAAGTGCCTAATCTAGGCCAGAGAAAACAAAGTGGAAGAAGTTGCTCGTAGTTTGGTGACAAGCCAGCCTACTGATGCTGCCTATTCTAACAAACTTCGGTCTGACAGAAACACTCCCATATTCACAACATTAAAATATTACATGGCTCAATATTTATACAATTCTTTTTAAAAAATAAAGTTGATTGTGTTAGGTTGGGGTCTGGAAATTTTATTTTTTTAAACTTATAGAACATTCGGATAGCTCAAGCCAATGGCTGAAAGACTCAGATTTCTATATCCAGGCTGCTTCATGTGCAGCTGAAAACAAAAATGTATTCATGATGTTATCTGCAGCCTACAAAAAAGCCTCACTAAGCTGTCAAATCTATATAATAGAAAACTCCATTCAACTACACATTTTTTCTTCAGATTTCATTGCAACATTCCTACAAGTCCTTTCAAATGTAGGCAACAACATGTTTTACATATTGAAACAAATTACTGTGAATGCAATGTCAGTTCATTCACTATTATGCCCAAGATTCATGTACGCATGTCACTTCGTATGGGTACATCAGATGCTTAATCTATACCTGGAGGTAATGAATCCCATACAAATATGTCATGTTAGTTAATAGACAATTATTAAGCTGAAATTTTCTGGCTCTTTGCCACATCATTTTAAGCAATGTATTGTCAACTAAATTATAAATCTCTTGACCCTTCACATGTCATCAACATTTGTGCGTTACCAATATGTTCAGCCTAAAGCTACAATGCAATTAGTCATTTAAATTGCAGATATCTTTCACATATAAGAAGAATTAAGTTCATCTCTAGCACAGAGAAGGCACGAAAAGGGCCAGTGAACTGTATTTCTGAAGTGTGTGAATGGCAGTTGAGAATATTTTTGCCTGTTTACATGGGTAAAAATTCAGATGAAGTGTATTGCCTAGACTGACAGGAGCCAGGAAATTCAGCACAGAAACTGAAACTCTCTAGCTGACAGAGCTGTGCTTTGTTAGGTCTTGAAACAGATAACTGAGGTGCTGAAGACATTTTGTAATTGCAGTAACTTTTAGCTCCCTGCTTCCCCAAAGGTATGACAGACACTTCAAGTGTCCAAGCGCTTAAATAAGAACCAGAAATTGAAACCAAGAGTCTGCATACATTAAGCATATGCAAAGTAGAAAAAACGTCACCCTCCAGTGTCACTTTAGACGTATGGGCTGGGGGAAGGGGTGATAGAGACAAAAAGAGACACAGAGAAAGTGAGGGAAACCACTGAAGTGTAGAAACAGATTTCGTAGCATAGTTATGAACTCCTACTTATATATAAGTAATCCAATTTGAAGTGATTGCTTTTAGATTAATTTTATGCAGCTTCTAAGGAAATACTTTAGCAGACTATGATGTACCAATGCCAAAGACCAGGCAGTGGCCTCATTGCACAGGGAGCAGCAAACCTATCATTTGCTACAGAGCAAATTCATGCCTTTAAATTCACTCTTAGACACAGTCATGTCCTTAACACCAACACTGAAGCTGATGAATGATGCTAGTGTGTTCCCTCATCAGAAGAGCTTGTGGCCAAAAATGTAGCAGCATCTTCTACAGTTACCACATGTAAGAGCATAAACTTATATATTCCTTAACTATACACACCCCTTCTGGAAATGCAAAAAAAGAAAAAAAAAAGCCATTTGATTGTCACACACCAGAATAAACAAATCATGTCTCTTCCCAGTCACTCAGACACTTGGAAGAGTTGGGTTTACTTCCATTCGACAGAAAGGACTTGTTGCTCAAAGGCTTAATTCTTCCTTGGTCAACCTAAAGAACGTTTCCAAAGCTTAAATAAGCACCGTGTACAGAATATGTTTAATCAACGTGCATACCAGCATCCCAAAGCTGTAAAGCAAGAAGGGTAAGTTTAAGTTCTGCTAACAATGATCAGATGTGGCAGACACAAGAGAAGATGACAAGCTCATTTCCTCCACCCACAGTCAATACTAAAAATGGAACAATGACCACTGTGGTAAACAAGGCATTTCTCCCATCTTTGCTTGCCAAACTTCTTTGCAGAAGCAGAATGCAAGCTTATGTGTGGACATAATGTCCACAACCCTGGAAGTATCACATCATTTTAAGAATGCTGGCCAGGGCTAGAAGCTTGACAGAAAGAAAGTACTTGAATGGCTCTGCACTGACCACAGCTGCATGATTTAGTTTTGTAGCAACTAGTTGCAGTAGCTTAAGTTTCCACAGCAAAGCCAGGCTACCTGTGTCAAGGCAAGACCCACACTTACTGACAGAGCAGCCAGTCTTGGCAGGGGACAGAACAGACACAAGCAGTGTCTGGAAGGAGGAATTTCCTTTGCCATTGGATCTGGCAAAAAGAAAGAAAAGACATGGTATGTACACCCATGAATCAGTCACTGGAATCAATCTGGAAGAAAGCAAGTGAAAAACTCAGCACCAACAGCACTTTGGGGCAGAAGAGACTGCATCCCTTCCAAGTACTTAATGCGTTATCATGGAGCCAGAAAATTAATGCAAAGCAAGTAGTCTACCCCAAAAAACTACACAGAAGTACAAGCATCCAACTAAGTTTTCCTGTACAAAATAGGAGAAGGACCCAACCACAGCATTCAGGTGATGACCATAAGTATAACAGCCAGTCTTCGAAGTCTACTTTCAGAAACATCTGAGTTTTTTCCTCCTTGTTGCATGATTCTGCACAAATACACAGCTCTCAGTACAAGGCCAAAGATGATCTTGCTCCCAAAAACCCTCTGAATAGACAGAAAGAAAGTTTAAGGACTCAGAACTGTAGTCTTCAAATTTATAGGATTCCAGTTGCAGTAGGAACAAGGCAAAGCTGTTTCCAAAAGGGCTCTGTCAACAGAAATGCAGTAAAGCTTAATAAAAGATATAAAAAATCCTTGACTATTTATCAGCATTGAAAACATTATGGGGAGTGTTACCAACCAATAAAAGCTATGAAACAGAACAAAGAATTGGGAAAACGAGTCTGTGGTTTCAAGTTTACTTTTTTCTTATTTGTTTTAGAAGTGTCCTCCCTTCCCAAGATGAGTTAGTTTTCAATTCTTCCTACCCTTTAATTCATTACTGTTTACCACATGCCCTCAAACTAGGCAAGGAGGAGAGGTGGGTAACAAATGCTCAAACCCCAAGACACATATAAATCAAATCCAAAGGCCTCTCCCCTTCATTGTATCCAGAAGTGTCCAGAGGGGTAAGAACGAGACAGATGAAGATATTGCCACCTCTGGATTACAAGTAGCACCAATTAACACATTTTCACAATAGAGGGCTTTTCTTACCAGGGATTTCTCAAATTACTCTTTGTGAACAATACCATTCAAATGTTAAGTTGCAGTGAAGAGAACATGCAAAACTACCCAAACTAGTGCTTCCAACAATAAAGGAAAAAGAATTCCCATTATACTGATGTCTTTTCTTTCTGTTTTTTTTTTAAATTAGGCCTAGAGCATTGGCATTATTTTTTCATTCCATGACCATAATGGATTTGTCTCTACTGCTATTTCAAATTTAGAGATACATAAGCAATCATAGCAAGATATAGTTTATTCTTTTTATATTGCTTTTAGGTCCAAATTAGTTGACAGGCACTCCTCTGGACAAGAGCCTCCTTCTGTGCTTGTTACACTATGAGGTGATGAGGCTGGCAAGCAGGCTTCTAGCTGGAAAGCACATGCTTGTGTCACCACATGTTCTAGTTACCACATTAAAATGACCCCTAATAGGTGTCCTGGAAAGACCAAGTAAAGTGGAATTTCAGAGATCAAAGTAAGACGAACGTGCGGGAATCATGTGCTCAACTATCCCGGGAAAAAGACTTTTCAGAAGAGGAGCAAAGCCCAGTGCTGGAGCGTGGAGAAACAGAAAACCTCGGGCTGAAGAATCACCCCAGTTAAACACAGATACTCATTTGTGGATAAGACAGCATATGCTCCCTGAAATGCTGGTTTTAGCCCTTCATATCTCCTGCAACAGTAGGCAGCACATCCAAGCAACTCAGTCTGCTGAACTGAACTTTCCCAGTACCCCTTACGTTTTGGTACTGAATAAAGAAAGGCAAATATACTATGAATTTGCTTACAGATTTTCACTTTTTTAATACATATTGTAACTGATTATTTCTTCCCCGTCTGCCTAAATACCTTAGGGCTTCAGTTTGCGTCAATAATTGCTTGAAACAATTCCTTTCCTTTAATTATTGCAGTAGGCAACCATAAAAAGAATCTGCACAGAGTTAATATGCTAAAGAAAGTTGAAGCCTTACTTAAAAAATCTTAATCCAGTTAGCATCAGTGATTTCTCTCAATAATGTTAAATATTATTCATATTCAGGAATAAATTCTTCCATCATACTGGTCTACCAAGTTATTAGGCTTTAAAAATAATAATCACAAAAAAAGGTCACAGGAGTATTATGCCCAGATTTACTCCTTGCCATTGCACAGTCTAGAAGTTCTGACATTTGATATTACTTGAGAGTAAAGCTGTCTGTATTTGCAACTTGAAATGAGAAAGCACATCCTGCCTGTTTAAATTATTCTCAGACAGGTTGCCCAAAAAGATGATTTTGAAGATGCCCAAATGTGTATGAGCCTAAGGCCATATTGTACTTGCTTTCAGTTTCAAAGACCTCCTTTCATCTCTGAAGAATGGAATGTTGTTTACTGCTCAGGATGTTTTGCCATGTTATCATGAATGTATTACAAATGTTCTGCTTCTTGAACTCAAGAGTGTTTGTCAAAACCATTCTTTATTCTACATGAGAAGTCTTAAGCCTTTTATAAATCCTGCTCAGATACCTTGGGACACTTAAAAACATTTAAATCTAAACATACTTCTCAAGGATTGCTCTCCTGCATAATTTCACAAAATAGAAAAAAAAAAAAAAGGTCTGCAGAGATATGCTTTCCAGTAGCATGAAGCCTAAGAATGAGGCACTGGAATGTGAGCTTGCATGCAAGAAACAAAAATAGTTTCATTGTCAGGATTAGTATCACCTACTGCCCTCACAAATCAGTCTAGTATGGCAACCTATGTGAGAAGCTGCTTAAAATACAGCAGGTAAATTTGTGACAGTGGAATGTTATCAAGGTTTATGGTCAGTTTTAGGCGTGTCATGTCCACATTCTTTTAAAGTGGCAAAGTAAATAATGGATCACCAGCTTTCAACAGCAACACTGTTATCTGCCTCACTTTGGCATAATCTCATGAAGCTTTTAATAAAGCAGACATGCCACAGATGATGAGAAATAACTGAAAAGTACTTAACAGGCAGACTTGTTAAATATTCAGAAACAAATCCGACAATAATTACAGAAAACCACTACGAAGAACAGGAATAGTTACCCGATAGAAGCTTGAGGGAAGATGAGAAAAGGATGGGGAAAACTGTTCTTGTGCTAGACTGATTTTTTCAAGTTTTTCCAGTGGTATTATAAAAAAAAAAATAACCATACATTTAGCTGCATGTGAAACTGCATTAAAAAACTTCAAAGAAGAGAAGAAAAGCTGCTTGAAAGTTGTGAACGCTGCTTTCTGCAGCTTGTTTAGAGACAGATTGCTTCCCTTCACTTGTGGTTAACAGGGGGTATTCAAAGACCTAATTCTGTATCCATGACAGGGAAAAAAGAAATTAAAAATTCACTGAAACGTGTTTATCTCACCTGCTAGTGAGGCCACTTGTCACAGTCCAGATGAAGAAAAAAACTACAGGACAGATGCCACCACTGTCTCAGTTACTCTGCAAATAACTGAGGACAAGGTCCTCCCAGACTCCACTATGCAAAAATGACAGAGTATTTTCAGTCCTACCATCTATTTAAGTTTCCCAGACAACAAGAATGAAAAAGACTTAAAGTTCATCAGAAAGGACAACTTTACCACAACTGCCTCCACGAGCTACTTTCCAGGCTCCTGCTCATTGTGATTATGTCAGGTCAACCAGCTTTTCACTTGAGTGACATCAAGGCTTCATGATGGAGGGGCAGAACGGGCCCAATTTCTCCCATCTCCAGCAAAGATGATGACCTCTAACAGAAGTAGGCTGTCAGTCTCCTCAGAAAGGACTTCTGCAGCCACAAAAGCTTCCCAGGTACCAGAAACAGTCACTCTTTAGCACATTAAGGGATTTGTTTAGAAAGGATTTGTTAAGAGCACTTTCGATATTCAACATCAGCTAGAGAAGGTGATCTGGCTCAATGCAGGAAGTGAATGGTCTAGCTTTCCTGACTTATTTACTGCTTTTTGGGAGAACCTAGCCAAGGTGAACTCACAGAATACTTGAGAAAAGTCCCTATGCATTGCGCATGGATAAATTTCCAGAGTAAAATGTCAAACCAAGATCCATTTCAAAAGCCATCCAAACCTGCCACTGTGAGTTCAGCTGAGGAGCCATGACAACTCCCTGCTGTGGAAGGCCACCACAGCTGGGTTACCCTCCACTGCAGAGGAAAAGTTCTCTGAGTCATCATTTCATTCAGTCCTCTACACACAGTGCTCTTATGCTCAGTCTTTCCTTTAACACACAATTACACACTCCCATCAAATTTACCAGAAACAATCCTTTCAAGCACCTAACACACAAACTAGGATTCTTACAGAATGCAACAAACCATTTTGTGTGAGAGAACTGTCATTTCTTCCTATAGGAAGAGATAAATGTAATTCAGTATGAAGATGTAACACCATGCAAGTCATTTCAAGCCATGTTTGTACCTCAAGCCCAGATCCAACGTTTGATGTATCCAGCGGTCTTTTCTTCCTTGGTCCAATGGCTGCCAAAGCTGTGAGGTTGGCTTCTCTTTGTTGCATCTGTGCTAATTCCAACTGTTGCCTCTAATTTAAAAAGAAAACATCTACATTAATTATGACATACATTATGTTAAAGGTTCTTTTCATAACAGTTTCAGACAGCGTTGCAGTTCCTACAGAAACTATGTGTTCCACAGCATCTTTCCCATCTTTCTGGTGATTTTTGACAAATTCCAGTGCTCAGTGATGCTTGGAGCCCTATGGACAGCACTATGTAAGTAACACCTTCTATGGAGACCACACTGCATTATCAATGTAGTCTTAACAGGAGCCTTGCAGGTGCTTCCTTACCTCATAAGCTCTGATTCACAGAAAATCTTTATCTGGTTTATGAAGCTATATTAGTATTAAAAATTGGAAGTTTTCGGTTTCTGTGACCTGGGCTTATTCTTATTTCAAAATCTCAATTTCTGACTGCACAAGCAAGATACCAAATTTCCTCATGCTGTTATCACCTGAACCCAGCACTCAATATTGCCATTGTGAAACACTGTACTACCCAATTTAACAGGATGCTGGCAGTTAACTGCTGGTCCTTCTTTTCCCAGTATGTATTCGATTATTCAGGAACATCTGAAGCGAGGCAGAGATACACTTCATGTTTATTTTCACTCACCACCAAAACTGTTGAACACTAAGAAATCATTAGAAACAATCTTCAGCTGGGTTAGGTAAACTTGGGATGGGATAGAAACCCACAGTAAAGAGGACTAAAAAAAAATTATAGATGGCAGCTGCTCTGGACCTCAACCTAGTCAACACTTACTATCTTGGATCAGCCACCTTGCACAACCACATTGCTTCCAGATCCACCAGCTGTCCAACTTGGAGCATGGGTGGAGAAGGAAGGCTTTCCAAGCATAAACCTCTGGTTTGATGCCAACCCTGCAACTGCAACCCTGCAGCTCCGAAGGCCATGGCCTCCCCATTCCCAGGACTTAGAACGTTGTTCAGATGGGAATTCCCTGCATGGACGTTTGTACGTCTTAAAAAAATTCAAGTACAACCATACCATGGGTAGGAAAGCATCCAAATCTCCACCCCTCCCCCATCATAAACCAAATTAATTACTTGGGACTTCCTCACCCAATCAATACAGATATTTTGCTCACCAAGCCTGCAAAACTATGTTTTTGCTTGCTTTTCAGCTCTCAGAGATCCTACTTGGAGAGGAGAAGAGCAGCTGGTAACAACTGAACTTGCATCACCTGCATGGTAAAAGTCCCCCACTTGCTGTCACTTAAATAAAGATGAATCCACAACAAAGAAGTACTCTGGGGTTCAGGGGGAGTGTTTTGAGGAAGAGAGCTTTTGGCTGGGTGGTTTCTGGGTGAGTGGTGTTACAAGTCTTATTTTACTTCATATATATTGACTTTAGTAATGGTGGCAGTTTCACATAATGTACTGCAGCAAGTAGGCTTTTTAAATAAAGGCAGTATTTCAGAGAAAGAGTCCTAAAAGGACAATGTTCCCTGGAAGATTCAAACTGCTCAAGGTTTTTCAGCAGAAATCAGGGAAAGCAAGATTTTAACAAATATGCTGAGAATAGAGTTTTTGGGGAGTTTGTTTGGTTTATTTTTCTTTTTTTTTAGGATGAGACAAATGTTTCAGTTTTGAAAACAACTCCATTTGCAAGTCAGCTTTGATCACCATATGTACGCTTTTGTTACACAGTAGTACTTCTTTAATGCTAGACACCATCATTTACCTAACACACACTATTCTTGCCTTTGTGTGCAGTATAAATGCTTATAACCTTATTTATCAAAATTCACTCAATTCACTCAGCTTGTTTTTTTTCCAAGTATATGGTATTACTTTCAAGAACACTTTACAGACTATAAACTTTCAAACTACTAGTATTTTGCAATTGTCTAAGGTTAACTGCAGCCAGCCTACTTGCATAAAATGTTTAAGTTAAACTTTCCTTTAATCTCAGTTTTGAATACATATCTTTATATTCAGGAACACACTGCACCCAATCAGAGATGGAGGAAAGTGAAAATAAATTAAAATAAAAAATAGAAACCTCACAAACTGTGAAAGATTGAGGCTTGGAAACTACTTAAGCAGGAGCAATAAAAATGCTTAGAATAAGTGCAATTTCTCAGCAATAAAATGCTGAGATTTTTTGGCAGATGCAGGTGCTGACTTCCAGCCTCAGCTGCCTCCAACACCTGGAGCCACCACTCCTTACAGGCAGTGACGGAGTGTCCCTGCAGAAGTAAAGCACTCCTTTCTGCTAGCAGTGTAGTTCAGTCATCACGATGGTCACATGTACACCATGAGAAGGGGCATTGCAATTTGCCATGCACACAGCACCCCCTGGGGAAAGAATAAATTCCTAAAGGCTCCAGTGAAAAAGAAAACCAGAAAGGGAAAGATGATTTGCTTTAATTTAGTAACCACTGCACTCAGAGTAAAAGGACTTTTGAAACCATTAAGACAAAGCAAAACAAAACCCAAAGCCTTTATTAGTCTAATGTTGTGCTTCCACCCCTGGGAATCACTGGGGTGATATATCCCCCTTCTCTCTCCACCTACAAAACACACACCAATGAGCTTTACAGCACTTAGACTTGTTGCTGTTGAACACCTCTGGCTTGAAGCAGCATGGAAATAAACCCCTCTGTCCTTTTTACAGCTGCTGTTGATGGGCAGCCACGGTCAAGTGCGAGGAAAGAGGCAGAACCACAAATTAAATTCCAAGAGGGCTTTGAGTTGGCTTCTGCATGGGGTGAAGGGGACTGGGCGGGTTGAGGCTCTCAGGGTGGAGCACCAGGATGCTGCTCTGGTTGAGGACTAGGCAGTGCCTTGGTACCATCACCATTTACCCCAGGGAATCCAAGCGGACCAAGCGTGCTGCTGGCACAGACACTGCAGGAGGGAGCACTGCTGCTGGAGGGCAATGCTGGCACAGAACCTACCAATAACAAAGGGGAGGATGACACTGGGGGACTGCATGACATAGATGTGCTTTCTAGAAGCAGAACTGATGCATCTTTGACCAGGCAGTTCCCAAGACAATGCTGGAATCACACGTCATTACCAGCATCTGCTCTCTCCAATACATTTTCCACCTCCCAGCTAGTCAAAGGATTTTTCAAATCATACAGAATCTCACCAGGGGTTTGGAGCAAAAGAAAGAAAAAAAAATCATAGTGTTATTGCATTCTACACATCTCAGGGATTTTTCTGAGAACATAATTAAGACAAATGAATTTAAACACTCAATTTCTATAATGGACTCAACAGATCCCCATTAAGTGATATGGGCAGGCATCCAAATTACCCTGCTGAAGCCAGCAAAATCATCTTTTCATCAAGTTTTGTTCCATTAAAAATTGCAGATTAAATGTCTAAACATTGTGTGAGCAGTTAAAAGCACAGGATAAGGAGAAGACAGGCAGATAATGTCAAGGGATACCCGAGGATACTGGCTGGCTAAGTACTGCCAGATTTTCCTAAACAAGTTTAGGAAAGAGCAAGAGGTGACTATGTGGAGTTAAATCTTTCTTAAACAGTTAGTTTTCATAAATTAGGAAAGAAAGATCACTGCAGCAAGGGACAGTAAAAGTAGTATTTACAGTTTATTAAAATATAATATAGAGAAGCTGCATAGTTTCCCTTCTAGAGGTCAGTTTTATTAACACTGGTGTCTTTGAGTACAATAGGATACAAAGAGAACTGTCACACCCAGGTGAAATGATACCATCATACCAATCTTGACAACAGACTTATTTCTTTTCTTGAAGACAGAAGTGTATGATGACAATTCCAGAGGAGCAGGGGGAAGCTGCACTATACATCGAACCCCAAACTAGCAGGCTGCCCCTCAGCCTGACCTACTTCATCTGCTGAAAGATGCTGCTCTTCCACCACAACACAACCCAAAACATGCTCTATTCAAAATTCATTCCCCAAGAAGGGCATTAAAAGAGGGGATGGGTTCCAGGCAAGTGGCAAATGAATGTTCATGCTTCTTTTCCCTCCCTTTCCGATTTTCACATATGCTAAGAACTGCAGTACAAAGAGTTCTAAAATCCTGTGTATAAAGATCAAATTGCTATGAAAACGTCTCAGAACTTGTAAAATAGTCTTTGTTGCTGCTGGCCTTTTTAATAATAAAAATAGGGTTTAAAGTCTGGTCTTGCAGCAAGCAGGAATCTCTAGGGTGACACAATAACCATTTTAGTTAATCTGACCTGCAGCAGAAATCAGGAAATAAGGTATGTTTTAAAGTCCTTCCTTATAGTGAAATGGCATTTGCAGCATGGCTGTAATCACACAAAATGAAAGGTTTTAAAATTGACCTCTCTGTTCTTCACTCAATCCTCTGAGAAAAGTATTTCTTTTCCTGCTCACAGAAATTCTCTCACTTACATTTCATACTCCACATTTCAGAAAATATGCAAAATCTATTTTTACTATTACACCAACGACATTTTTGAGGCACTTTAATATTAAAAAATAAATTTCAAGTTGTATAAGAAGAAGTACTTCAGCTATAAGATGCTGAAACTTTAACTTAAAGCAATACTGCAGAATAGTTTTAAACGCTTTTGGTTACAAAGTATGTGGTACGTGGTTGCCTGCCTTATCAGAGCCCCAATAATGCAAGTTATGCAAATCTTGAGGTTTTCCCTAAACCCAAAAAATCCCTCAAACACAACTGATGAAAAGTATACACTGCTACAAATAAAATCAAGGCATCTTCACAGCAGCTAATCCATGATGTGTACAGCAGAAGGTGGCTGTATTATCACAGGCAGGGGGAAAAAAGAGTTATCTAGCTGAATCACCTTGGAAAAGGAGAAAATGAAAGCCTTCGTGTCTGGTCACAAAGTATCCAGCACATGATTCAGGTATTTGGTACATGCTTTCACAGAAGACAAAGTACTTTAAACACTTGCTCTCTAGATCCTCAGAAAACAGTTTTACCAGGGAAGGTTTTTCTACATGTGGGAGATGAGATCACCTGTCTTAGCCAGGGCTCACAGAGCAGGAACAGGACTGAGGTTAAAGAGAAGCCAGACAGGCAGCCCTTGTCCAGCAGATGACATGCCAGCAGCGTGCTGGCATGAGAAATTCATACCACTGTCTGCTTCTGCAGGCACTCCAATATACAAAGTACTGGGAAACAAATCTGAGGAGCAGAGAAAAGAAATCTCTCTTCATTTGAATGCTAGGAACTTATGCCTGGGAAAAAAAAAAAGCCAAAAAATTGCCTTGGCAATGCAATAACAAATAAATACAGCCCTGTGGATGTAAATGAGCTCAGAAGAAATGCTGGCAAGAAAGATTATGGCTAAACACCACAATTCTGAACTTGGTTATAATTAATGTAAGAGGAAGACTCAGAAGTGTATGTACAAGATACTGGGTTTAATATTAAGTAAAAAGTGGGGATGTCTCCACATATGATATTACAGGCAGATGGAGTACAGGACAGATTAAATAAATATTTAAACTAACAGAAGAACTGGCAGGAAAGGAAACCAGGGAAGGCTGAATACAACTTAATGTATGCCTAAGGGTTATGTGTGCTATCCAGCAATAAGTACATCAGGAGTAATAAAAGCACTAAAGTAGATGAACAAGAATTTGTATAAGACTTGTGGGAGGAAAGAAAAGGAATAAAGGCATAGAAAAAAGACAGAAGCTCCCAATTCTGCCAGCTTTCACAATAAAGAAACTAAACAAAAAATTAACAAATAGTAAAATTCAAAGTAAGTCAAAGAAATTGTGGCCAAATTTCAATGTCTACCTTTTTCTAGCTCACATCTGTGAAAGAGAAACCTCAGAAACTATCTGAGCCTTTTATTGCCCTTGACTGTGTGTTTTTAAAGAACTAAATACTGAGGTACCTTTTTAGTGGGTCCACTTATCCCACTGAAATGACTTTTCTCTTTTTTGTATCCATTCTCTCTTTCTGACCAGCTTTTTCAAGCAAGGTTTCACTGGGTTTCATTATGTCCTCTGTTTAGCGCTTTGAAAGTTGTCTACTGCTCTCAGTCACTTCTGCCTTCATTGTCTTTGGAAGAAAGAACTGCAATTTTTTTCACATTCCCTTTAAGCATTTTAAGGAACTTGAGAAGAAAATGAAAAATAAACCTTAAAATCTGCTTTCAATCCCAAGCCTCTCTCACTGGTTGTCATAAAGCTCAATGAGCATTACTGCCTCCAGCCTCTACCTTTCCCATACAAAATTTTCTGCCCTACAGGTTGAATGCGGCTGAATAGCAGACTTCTCATATGGGGGACATTCTCTGAGGAAAACTGACACTTGGAGGCTGCATATTTAAACATTTACCATCCGCTCCTCTTGCCTATAATGCAATTTCTCTTCTTGCAATTGCTTCCTTTCAAACTGTTTTAATTAGCCATACAATTAGTTTCCACTGACTTTTCCCTCTGTTGTAATTTAGATTTAACAGCAGAAAGGCAGAATGGCATGCACTGGTTTGAAATGCAGTCCTGACTAGTAACAGAGCTGTAAGTAATACTGTAGATTTCTGCCAGGTTAATGTCCCACATACCTCCTTCAGTGGCAGAACAGGCCCTACTGTGACCGGGTCCCCCAAGACTAGGTGCTTTGTCTGTCTAAAAGGATGCAATAAAATGTTCTGGAGAGCAACAGAACATTTTTCCAGGATAGCCATGAAGTAATCTACCCATAGGAGGAGGGGGGAAAAATTGGTATTTTGAGTTGATATTTCACATTTCCTAACATATCATTAACGCCACACCAGGAAAAAACCCAGGGCACAGTGACTTCCTGACTCCTTATTTTGCCCACTCTTTGTAAGAATCTCCTACGTGTTGGAGTGTGTATTTCCTTTTATCAGGTTGTTCGGGTTTTTTTGCTTAACCATTATTGATACATTCCTGTGTTTTCCAGGACACTAGCACATGCTTTCCCCTGTGCAGTCCCATCAGCTTGCCTTACCTGGAGGGAAGTCCTTGGGTGTCTGGCATCAAGCTCTCTGTGTACTTTCAGACACTGCCTAGGCTAATTTTGCTGCAAGGACAAGAAATAGGCTACAGCACCCCACATCCATACAACGTATTCCACAGGTTTTGTTTCAGATGCTCTCACTCAGGAGAAGACTGGTCAACGACCACCAGTAAGGAGGTTTCTCCATCTCATCATGCAGTCCACCCAACACTTCTTGGCAGAGAACTCTCTGGATCTTCATTATCATTTTCTTTTTGTACTTTCAGCCCTAAAATTTCCTCTACTAGCAAATTTCTAATCTTACAACTGATTATATGTCCGTCTGTCTCTCAGACAAACTGAGAAAAGGCTATTTGCAAATCCAAGAACATGCTTAATGGAGTTTTGTGGGGGGGCTGTTTTCCACTAAACATTGTTGTTAGCATCTTTCAGCCAGATGGTTTTAGGGTATTTGATGCAATGTCTCAGCTACTCTTTTCTTACATTCCTTCAGAACACCAATATGAGTGTCACAAACAGGCATTCAGTTCGCTTTGTAGCTCGCCCAATAATCTAACACTTTGTGGAATTTCAGTTCCTGACTTTCTGATGATTGCCCTTTGTAATTTGTAAGGATACACTGCAGCTAACAAAATTTATGGCTCTTTGGTAATTAAGGGGGGGTTTTTGTTTTTCAAAACATGCAGAAGCAGGTAAGAAACACTACAGAACAATAAAGACAATATAAATCACCTAATTAAGCAGAAGCTCTTAGGATGTCACTGAAGGCTCATAAAAAAGCCAAGTGATCACAATGAGGCCTTGTTTTGCTTGCAGAATCCTGTGCTTGCTTTTTTGAGAGGTTATGGTTAACTTCTGACCTGCCACAAGAGTGGTCTTAAATAATTTGAATCATGGGGTCCAGAAGACTAGAATGAGAAGCAGCACAAGAGGAAAAAGAAAACAAACAGCTTGAAAATGTGGGTTGGAGTACGGTAACTTGTTACCCGAGAATGTGAAAGGAACTATGGGAGTTAGAAGGTTATATGAAACAGAAAAAAAGGGCACTAACTGTTGAAAAGATACCACAGAACAACTAAAATTCAGTCATTACTATGTAAGACACAGAACACACTGGAATCGTCCTGACTCTTTGATGTTTCCAATAGGGGCTGTTTTGTCTCTACAAAAACCCTAGTGTTTGCCATTTTCCTCCCAGTCAGTTGATACTAAAGGTATTGAATTTTCTCAGCATCTCATCTAAAGCCGTCTTGTATCTGTGTCAAAAAAATGCACAGGTGCATCAAGCAGGCAGGAACAAGGGAATGGGAAGATCTGAGTTGCTGAGAAAGCAAGGAATGGGGCAGACAGATCTGCTGTCCATCAGAAGCTCACTCCACACACTCCTTCCCCTAGCTCAAGATGCAACTGCTCCCCTTTATCCACTGACAGATGCTGCAAGGTGACACAAGGTAAGAGCAGGGATGAAGGTGGCTACTGTTTAAATAAGCAAAGATGCTCCTAGTAAAATACATGTTTCACCTGCTCAACACCAAGCAGGTATCTTGCCCAGATATATTCTAAAAGGTTTGCCCAGGCTCACTCAGCCTTAAGTTTCCTGAAGCCATGCAAAAAAAAGCAGACTCACTTTTGAAGAGGATGGATAGAAGCACAAAGAAATTAGGAAAAATTCCTTCACCAAAAGTGTTGTCAAGCATTTTAACAGGCTGCCCTAGAGAGCAGCTGAGTTGCCATCCCTGGAGGTATTTAAAAAATATTTAGATGTGGTACTTAGGGACGAGGTTTAGTGATGGTCCAAGACCTGACAGTGCTCTGTTAACAGTTGTGCTCGATGATCTTAGAGGCCTTTTCCAACCTAAATGATTCTAAGGGATCAGAGTTTCTGTTTAGAATTATAGTACAAACTGTTTAATATGGACATTTTTACAGGTCTTCTGGGATGCACTGTTCATATGGCTGGCTTGCACATTTGACAGTATCCTACACCTTCTCAATTTAGGAAAGCTCTCTTCAGGGAAGGGGATGAAGCCACAGATAAAGTATAAATACAGAAACAAGAATCGCATTGACTGAATGTTTTCTTTGACACTGGAAGCACTGTAGAAAGGAGAACAGGAAATAGCAGAAACCACCTAAAAAAAAGTTATGGTTTAATAGTGCAAACATCAGGGACAATGAGAGGACTGAATCCTCTCAGTCTGAAGAGGCAGATAAGGCAGAATGAAAAACAGGGGTAATTTACCCAGACTGCAGGAACGCCACTGCACAAAGAGCTGGTCCATGAGGAGAGCAAGGACAAAATTCTTGAGTGCACAAAGCAGCAGCTTGGGGCAAGCCTTGCAGCTGTCTCAGAAGGAATGTGCACTTTCCATAGGTATTAAAATCTGCTGAAACAGGTGAAAGAGTGAAGTAAATACAGACCCTATTCATGGCAAGCTATATAGGCTAAGAATATAGGAAAGTAAATGACTTAGCACAGGGGAAGTTTGAGGCAATAGGTCATGCAAAAAGGGATGAAAAGGTCACAGCAATTATGTATAGCCTTTTGGATAAAAGAATCCACTGCAGAGTCTCTGGATGTACTTCCAGCAATGTTAAGATGTTGCTTCCAGCTACTGGATGATAGCACATCCTGGATTTATAAGTATTCATTGTCAGGATGTACACCCTGCATTTTGGGAAACTTTGCTTTAGAACATGCCGCAATGCCATTACCCTCACCCTCTCCCTTCTCCCTGGGGTCACCATCAACATATAAAAGACAGCTTTGAAGAAGGCAGGTCCATATTCATTCTAAGAGAACTATAAGCAGACAATCAGATCAGGCTTTCCAGCAGTGGAGTGACCCAGAAAGGATCTGATCCCAGCAGACAAAGGTATCAAAGTTTCCAAGTTTGGTTCCTTAGGAGCAGACTATAACCACAACATGACAAGACAGACAAGGGTAAGCCACTTCAAGCCTTCATCCCAGTGTACACCATGCTTCTGTGTTACCAGTTCTAGTCTTGGAATATTTGTTGATTTTTATTTTGCTCTTATTCCAGTCCTATTCATGCTTGCATTTTTTCAATGCAAATGTGTGCTGACCAGTTTTTTCTCCAAACTGTCAATAAAGTGCTAATTTTTTCCAGCTGCATTTGCTCTCATTTCCACTCAGTCTTGAGATGGTCTCAGATGAAAAAGCACCACTGGCACAGAAGGTGGGTGTCCCCATTCTCCTTGTGAAGCTTGGAGAAACTTCTGGTTGCCTCATTCTCTGGAGAACAAAGCAGCAGGACAGAGGGCGAGTGAATACCAACACAAAGACCTGTGCTGCCCCACACAGAGAGGCACATCTGCCTCCTTTTGGTGGAGAAGTTGGAGCCTGTCACTCTGGGAGCAGCACAGCATGGAGAAACATGCAGGACAAAGAGTGACTTGTGTTAGTCTGGCACAAGGAGAGATGCATTGAAGGAGGGGAACTCAAACATATTAGAACACCAAGCACTAATCTTAAGATACCTTCTCTGCTCTGTTGGCTCCTTTTTTTGTACGCCACCATGCTGCTTTTTAAAATCTCATGAACAATATCAATGAATCTAACCTAACCTTCTTTGTGCTCTAAATATGCAAACCACAGAATATTTTTCATGATCTTACACATTATTGTTCAGAAAACAAGAGAAAAGAAGTTGCATAAATGAATTACTTTGCAGCCTATATTAAAAGAAAGTACATTTAGAAAGGATCAGATGATGCAGAGGTAAAGTCACCTACAAAACAAGACAGATTAGCATCACCCACTGATTGTTGATCCTGGTGGCACTAGAGGCAAACTGGGAAGGGCTTAAGGGCAACTTTGTACTCACAGATTGTAGGAATGAAGACAGAGTTGTAAGCAAAAACAAAGAATTAAAAGATAGAGAGTAAAGCAGGTTTCTTCTCCCTCATTTTACAAATTTCCTCTACTATCGTGCAGATCCAGAGCATTGATTCAAATACTATTTTACTGGATTTCCATTTGTTTTGCCTGGGCCCCTACATTAATCCAAACAATAAGGGCCTTTAAAGCATCCATAAATAACCTGCTGCTGCTGCTGCTGGCACCTAGGAGCCAAGTGCAGCAATGTTAAGCAACAACAAATTTCATAGTTCAAGAGGCACAGTTAAGGAAAAAGGTTGCTCAGAAAATCACTCTCATTTAGCACAAAGATCCTTAAAAATTGCATGAAATCAGTCAAGTAACTATAGAAACCAATTTCTTCAGCTCTGTATCACACGTCTCACACCTCAATTGTCTTTATTATCGTCTGCTGTCAGATCCTTAATCAGAAATGTGAACAGGCTTGATGATTTATTCAGCAGGGAAAATAATCTGTAGGTCAAGTGAAAAATTTCACACACACATACACACACACGCACACACATCTTCAACCTTAGGTACTTTCATTTCATTCTGTTCCCAGTAGCTCTGGGGGCAACTCCAGTGAGATCCAATATTAAGGCTCAATTAAAATAAGCTCCAATTAGTGGAGCTTTTTTCTCTCAGGCTAGAAAAGTCAGGAAATGGATATTGGGAAATGTAAAAAGTCAGCTACTGAGAGGAGGCTGCAGACATAAATGAACTTATTTGTTGATTTCTACAGTTGCTATGCAGAGGCCTCTGGGAGTAAAAGCTTAACCAGTCTAAGCTATAAACTAAAACCCCTGCAGCTAAACATGAACTGTGTGAAACAAGGGCTCCATTCCAGAACAGAAAACTGCTGGGCCCAGAAAATTAAAAGCCAGAGGCGTTTTCCATTTAAAACTAAATCCCAGTACCGCCTCCCAGCCAAAGAATTATAAGCAGTATCAGATTTACAAAACGAACAATTACCCTGGAAAAATGTAGCCTATTGTACAGTCCCAGATGCTAAATCTCAAAGTTTCTTTTTTTTTTTTTTTCTAATCCCACATTATATTCCTACCAAGTGTACTGCTGCAGTTTACAAAGGACTGTTTCGAGACAGGACTGAAACTGCAAAAATAAAATGTTAGAAAAAGAGAGCTCATAATTCATTGACCTCATTTGAAGCACTGCCCTTGCCTGTGGCAGTTCCTGTCCTTCCCCAAGGCCTCTGCAAATGGTATGCAGCAGCAAAATAAACCCTGACCTAATTGCCAGGACAGGGCTGCCAACCTTCTCTCAACACACAAAGGCAAGCATGGTAACTGGAAAGTCCTACCTCTTTCGCTTTCTGCTTTAACCGCAGTTGCTCTGGATCTTCTTTATTGGAACGGCTCTACCAAAGGAAGAGGAAAAAGATTGAATAGAAATTACTGGCGTCCAAACACCATCCCAGCCGTTAAATATTTAATAAATGACAGTTTTCTCTGGTGATTGAAAGATTTAGCTCCAGGGGTGAATGCCTCAATCCAGACTGGCTTCCACCCCCTTCCATGCACATACGTGCACACCCCTCCTCATCTGGGCCGGCTGCCTCTGCTCTAGCCTGAGGCAAGATTAAGCTGAAAATGATGCTAACACTGTCAGTCAGGTCCAGTCTAGGCATGATGCTGTTCATGTCAGCAGCAGACACTTAAAAAGGACAGGAAGTATAGGAAAGAAAGGGAGTTGTACTCATGCAAGCACAACACAGTTCTTTCAACTCTAGATTAGGCTTCCACCCAAGAGGCTCCAGAATTCGTCTGGAAACAAAACCAAAAGAAAAGAATAAACAGAAGATGGACAAGTCACAGCTGATGAAACAACATCTACTGTCATGGTTTTAGGGTTTTTTTTCTCCTCTTCTTGAGGGGAGGGAAGAGAGAAGAAACTTATTCTGCACTAGCAACAGCTCCATCAGGGGTTCATGGATGCTGTGTTACCAGCTCCAAGGCTAGCCCACTGAACTTGACTACAGAAAACAAATACACCTGCAAGGGTAGTGGATCTCACCAGGCTTCTGTTTAAGAGGCAAAAAGAGATCCAGAAAGGACATTTACAACTTTGTACTTCATTTTGACCAGTAGGAATAATCTCAAAAGATGAGTTCACCCCACCACACATTTCAAAGAACTCTTAGAGACTTTAAAAAAATGAAGATAGATTAAATCCTTTTCCATTGAGCCTCAATTGTCTCAAATATTATGAATTTCCAGTGACAGTATTAATGGTTACTATATTTAAAGCAGAAATAGGAGGAACCTGAAGATGTTCACCAATCTAGAGGACACAACTACTTTCTTGAAAAGCTGGAGTCTTACCTTGGCTGCTCGGAGCAACATTTCACGTTCCTCTTCATCTTTTCTCTGCTTTTCTAGGTGATCCAGCTTCTCAAGAAATCTCAGTTGTGCTCTGGTGTCACTACATACAATGTACTTATCACTCCCCTGGAAAAAAGAAGTCTGTTATAGACAACCAGGCTTTTACATATACCACTAGAGCTAATAAACTTAATGGGAACAATCTGAAAAGAACAACACTGTTTTTCAAAGCTGAAAAGTGTAGGCTGTTTTAGAAAGACTGCGGGTGGTAGGTAGTCACTTACACATCTTTCCAGGTGTCTGTGAGTAGTAAGAGGTTATTGAACAAGTGACATTAAAAACATCCAGTCTATATTGACTGTAATAACAGAAGTCCTCCCTACCCTTAGACTAAAGACTGACATTTTGTATTCTGTGTTTCTGAGCCAGTGAATACTAATGGTTAGTGTTAGTCCAACAATCACTGGACACACAGGCACTGAAACAGGACTCGGGTCCTTTCGATCGGAAGAACAGCAATCAGTAGTTTATTTTATATTCTTTTTTTGCCCTCACTAGAAAGCCTGAGTTGATTTTTACTTCAGCTCAGAAAGGCAGAGAAAAGAAAGATCTGGTCTACTGGCAATGAAAAGCTTGGTTTTACTATTCTGCTCTTCCAAAGAAAGGCTTCTTGAGCCATGCGTTGGCCAGAGGGCATTTAGGCAACACAAGACAAGGAGCCCATTCTAGATGAGGCATGTCTGTGCCACCTGTTTGTACCACTTTTTAGTGCACATCCTACAGTTGTCTTCTTTCTCTGTTACTTTGTGAACTGTTTTTTTTTCCCCTGTGAAATTTATCCTGGGGCTTTTAGTAGCCAAAGATACTATGTACTTTCAGCAACTCTTCATTCTACCTCACCCCAGTCTCACATTGTAATGAGAAAACTCTGGCATACAACTATTCTAAAAGAAGCACAGGATATTCTACAGCTGTACTTTATGGACTACCAGTGACTTCAGTTACTCAATTTTTAGTTTTCAAGGATACTATACTTAGACTATTCTTCTCACACCCAGTCGTGCACTATGAAAAGGCATAAGGAAAGTAAAAGTTTTCTTGTGGAGCACTACTATCTCCTAATCTGAATTTTCACAACTGAGTCAGAGCATGAAATCAATGCCTTTTCTGGTATTATGTTTGGTCCTTTTCAGTAAGCCACCTCATTGTTATGTATTACCAACTGTGGCTCAAAACAAACCATATGCTGCAACCAGAGATTTTCGCAGTGTCTGTGGCTCTGCAAAAAAGTCCTACAAACCTTTTCCCCTCCTCTTCTGTCACTGCTCAAGTTTTTATTTTACAGCTCTCCACAAAGCATACGCTGTTCTTGAGTCACTCTCAGTACATGAGAACAACTTGTTTTGAAGCAGCAGCTTATAAAAATCCACCACCATGCCACAATCCTTTTAAAAGGACAAAGAAGCAAGCTGTAGTACCATAAAATTAGTTTTTTCCGAAGTTTACAAAGTGTTTTGCTTTGGAATAGCCAGATATTTACACATTTTAAGACAAATCCATGACGCTATACCACCCAGCAATTTAAGTCTCTCAACCAGAAGCTCCCCAATGCACTATCATGAGCTTATATGGGACAAGAAATAGGTGCATCCATAACACTATCTCAGCTCATCATCTGTTTTAAGATAGCTTATTTCAGGAATTTTTAAAAGAGGAACACCCACAGTTATATTTTGTCCTATTCAATAATCTGTGATCATTTAGCAGGGACTTGCTGAGACAGAAAATATTACATTGTACCCCAGTTCATGACTTGCAGCCAGTGCTGTTATGATGAAGCATTATCACCCACATCCTATGGCCCTACAGATAATGCAGTTTAGTGTTGTGGCATTTCAGTGCTACTGCATGAGGGGAAAATGTTTTCATGGAGCACCATTTATAGCTCAGCACCACACCATGCCTCTCACAACCACGAGCTCAGAGGCTCCAACCACAGGAGCATGGCAGCTGTTTCATGCTGGGCTGAACCCACATAAAAACCCTTCCTCTTTATGATCTTCCAAGGGCTCTATACAAGCACTGCAACAAGAGCTGTATCACAGAGAGCAGCTCCCAACCATCTGAAAGACTATTCCTACTCCACATAAAGAGACCACCACCATAGTTTTATCCCTATTAAGTCTGTGACTTTCAATTATATTTTTTTTCCTTAAATTTAGCAAAAAAATGACAAAAGTTTACAAGTCAACATGATGGCATAGCATGAAGCTTCTACCCTGCCAATTCACTCTCTCTGCAGGACTATCTACCAGATAGATACCTGCTGCTAGGCATGAGCTGAGCAAACTGGGAAGAAGAGTTTCCTGAGTGTGATCCCATGAATTATTGCCCTTTTTACACCAATTCCTACCCTAACAATAGTTGCCTTGGTTTTACCCCACCTACCCCTATTACTGTGTTTTTGTAATGAAGAAAGGCCAGTTCAAAGCCTTGCAGAGCAACTACTTGACCCTCCTGGAAAGAATCTGGAAATTTATCTGAAATACAAGCAGCCCACACTGTGTGGGGTACCAGTCAATGGCCATGAGGGAACAGAGAACAGGGGTTAAGCACTAGGGGAGATGGAATACAGGGCTGTATAAATACCTATATTAATACATAATGGGACTCCAGCACCCTGCAGTGTTCTCTTCTTGAACTGAAGATTTCTAAAAGCCTGTCAGCATCTCTCACAATAACATTACTCACAAAGGTAATCCTGTAGGACACTCCTGTGTCGCGTAATACCATCTTCCTAACAAAAGGGGATATCTGTGCCTCTAAGATTACTGTGCCCGTTACTTTTGATTTTTTGTTTGTTTTGCTTTTGAGAAAAGAGAAAAATAAAGCCAGCTTATTGCAATCTTATAATCTTATCATTGCTTCTGGCAATTCAATCAGACAAAAACCTATCTGTTTTTCTATTGCTTTAGTTCAATGAGAAAGAAACCTGCCCTATCCAGCCTACTGCCCATTTCCTTCTGTTCTTGGTGTCTGCAAGACACTAAGTCCTACTGGTTACTCAGGACTTCAGCTTCCTCCTCACTTTTGCTCACAAGCTCAATTGGAGAAACAACATACAATGTGCAGATTTCTAAAGTCTCCTCATACAAAACCCTGTAATTGTTCTGTATTGATTTTCTTTTCTATTACATCTTCTTCTGGCAAGGAACAGAATACTCCAACTGCTCCAGACAACACCGTAAATACTCAGAAGCTTCCAAATAGTTGTTCCTCTTTACTACGGCTGCTCCAGTGGTGAAAAGCCTATAAAAAGTGTTCACTACAAAAATAACTCCTACTCCATCAGTTGGTTGCTCTTGTTAAATTTCATTAAGTTTGAAGTTCTTGTAAGAAAACTCAGACCTCAACAAGCAGGGAACGAAGAGCTGACAGATACATTTGCTTCTCACTTCTTTTTTTTTTATCTAAAACAGCTTCACACTGAAAGAAGTAAGGATTAGCATCTTGCTATTGAATGACAAAAGAAAAAAAAAGAAAGAGCTGGTTTGGCCAGTAAATTATCACTTCCCATTTGCAACATACAAGCATCTTAATGGATACCAGCTCACTGGGACACATTATACTGAATGAACCTACAAGAGGGAGGAGATGGAATATGAGGTATCACGGGGGCGAAGAGAAATCTTAAGATGAAAAGGGTCTCTGCCTTCACAAGGAGCACTTGCTAAAAGCAAAATAATCAATTCAGTTTCCCAAGGCTTTTTACTGAGCCAATACTGCAGCTCCACCAACAGTAAATGCATAAGGAAAACACAAGCCCCTAAATCAACGCACCACCAAGAGCATTCAAAGTCAGCTTTCCATTTACCATGTAAGAGACTTTTTATAACGACCACTACTGCTATAGAAGAGACAAAACTCTTGCATTTAGTCTGATGCTGGGTTTCAAGAGTACCTGTCCAACAAGTCAAAAGGAACAGTTATTTGCTGGGCTAGATGAAACTAAATCAGCCCATGGTAGATACTGAAAACACAAATGTTGATTGTGATGTGCCCACACCAGGAAGAGGTTTACCTTCAAGGCTGCAGAGCAGGAAAACTTTGGTGCAAAACTTGCTAATGATTTCCTTTACCTTGTGGGTTGATACTCTGTGCCGAGCAATTACAGTTAGTTTTTCTAGGAGCCCTCGTAATCTCTCCTGTGTAGCGTGGGAGATCAAGTTCACAACATCAGAGTTAAGTTCCATAATGTCATGCCTTTTACCTGTGGAAGCAGAGAAAATCCATTACGTGTTTTAGTAGTAGCTGATAATTGAAATAATTAGCACAGCAGGTATTCTGTTCCCCCTGGAAGTCATACCCATTATGAATAAAGGTTTGGAGATTATGATTTTCCTGGTAAAGTCACAACTTCAAAGATCTTAGACATTACATTAATAAAACTTAGCCTGGAGCTTCAGAAAATATAGACATTGTTTCACTTAGCCTCCAGAACCACTCTCCTTGCAAGGTCATTTATAGGACAAAGTTAATAAGAACACAAATCAAGCTTCATGTTCAGGGAGGGGGAGAAGCAGTAGCTGTAGAAATTAGTGCCATATTCTGTTAATTCCAGTAATTAAAAAAATACAGAATTACATTTTGCCCTGCTTGACACTGTGCTTGTTAACAACTCATGACATTTATTTGACGAGTAGGAACGGGGTTTGGAGCTCACTCCAGGCACGCCAGTCCCTCCAAAGCGCCTGGACCGACCGACACGGGGCGGACAGACCCACCAACCCCCGGCAGCTGCTCCGACAGCGCAGATTCCAGCCCAGCCGGGCTCATCCTGACACCACCTTCCACCTGATTCTCCACCTGTCAGCAGCTGTGACAGAGGCTGGTGACAGCTCTGGGCAAGGCTGTGCTGGCCCTGCACCCAGAGCTGGTCACACCTCTGTGACCTTCCCGTGGCTGCAGGCTGCTGATGGAGGAGTCACTCCACGCGGCTCCAGACAGACACCTGGGTGGCCGTGGCTCTTCCCTGGTAGGCACAGCAGGCAGCAGCCCCACTTGCCTCATGTGTTGTACCTGTCAGAAGCACTTTTCCTTGCCCTACGCTGCATTTACAGCAGCTGTAATGCTTTATGATGCAATATACGGCGCGCCTTCAAAACCCATTTCAGTGTTTACTGCTAAGTGAAGTGTTAAGAATGGATAAACAGCACACTGTAAAAAAACTAATCACCTATTTCATTTGCCTTTGCTACTGTAACTGAAAATGAATGACAATCTCACAAGACAGGGAGAACTTAGAATGTTTTCCCAGATACAATCAAAGCATTCCCTGTTTGATCAGTAAGCACTGGCCTGTAACTTAACGGAGTGCAAAGCTCATTTTGCTTACATTCCTTTCAATACTCCTCAGCAGCTTCTCACTAGACTATTGTATTACTGAAACATCAAGTTAAAGATAAATTAAAATCCCCCCCAAAACTCAAGACCTCCCTACATATACACACACACACACACACACACATGCACTCTCTTTTCTTAATCCTAAAATGGCTTGGTTCAAAAGCAGACATTAACTTTCTGACTTGCTCTACTCCATGGCCACAGTTCTTTCCTTGCAAACAAGCACTTTTCATTTATTACATAAATTATGGCTATTATTATTGCTATTAATTTGGAACAACTACCATTCTAGCTGTGAAACAGACAGGTTTCTATTTTCTGTCTTTCAACAAATTGTCTTTACACCCACATTTAGCCAATTATTCTAGAAATACTCTCTGTTTTTGCAGAGCTCTTTATTTTTCCTTACATCCACTTCCCACGAATGGCTGATTAACCTTCTACCGAATTTTAAGAAAACCTTTAGGCACCAGTTCTGGTGTGTATTTTCCTTTGCCACTAGTAACACAGCATTTACTGTGCCCCCTACAGCTCAAGCTGACACATCTGGCTGACCAGGGCAGGAGCACCAAGGTCACAGGTAGCACTTGAAGGCTACATGCTTGTCACAGGCTAGCTGCTCACTCTGGACTAAGAACCAGCTGCATGTGGAAACAGAAAGACTTTGTGAACACGTGGTTAGGCCACTGTGACAGAATTGTGACTGTACATTCAGGCTTCCCTGGATGCTCAGCTGTAAAACTCCAGTGTTCCAGTACAGCAAGTGCTGGGCAGAGGGCACAAGCAAGGAGCTGAGCAGCACGCATCGAGTTTGCTGTGGATGGCAGTGAGACCAGCCAGAGTGCTGCACACAAATGCACCCTCCCTGCTCTGACATAGCACAACATTGCTAAGCAACACTTATTAGAAGGTAATAGCTGAAATGATACCTATGCTAGAAACTTTCTGTAACGCAGGCATTCAATGTACATTCCACAGTATTATTCACTACACAGACAAACAGCTTCCACATCTCTTTTGTATAAAATTAGAAAAGTTTATTCCACAGTAGGAGTCATAAACAAAGGTCTGCCCTGTGTGTACTGGAAATTTGAAATTGTTTCCTAATGTTAGTCAGTAGAGTACATATACCTCAACAGGCTGAGGAATGCAAAAACTGTTAGGGAAATCAGTGTAATACATCAAGTTAGAAGCCACCGAGATAGAAAAGCACATGTAAGTGTTTTGACACTAGCATCTTTATGGTTGTTACGTGCGGCATTAGGTTTAAGAGTAAGAAAGTTGCTCACTTCTCACATGCTGAAGTGGCATCAGTTTCTTTTTGGTTGTGCTTCAGACTGTTTCCATGTAAAGAAAACCTTAAAGGACAATTGTTTCCTAGAAGGGGAAGTGAAAACTCAGCATTGTTTGGTAGAAACACATGAATTGAGATGGTAGATCTTAATAGTTCCAGGTCCTTCTTCAAAGATTGAAGGCTGGCTGAAGAAACAAGCAAGGAAACAACTACACCCAAACATATCTGCTATGTGTGCTTTGTTCTCACCTATATTCAAGATCTTACTCTGAAGAGCTTCCAAAGAGAGAAACGGCTCATCTGCACAAGAGTGAATTACTGTACCAATGAGCTCAGAGTTTCCTGCCAAAATGTAGGCATTCTCCTCACTGAGATTAACCCCAGCCATAGAAGTCACATCATTTAGGTCATCTTCATCTCTGCAAAAGAGGAGACCAACATTTTATGCTTTGTTCAAAACAAACAAAGAAAAAGACTCATTCACATATCCCTACATACAACAGATGTTTAGTGTGGGTGTGGACAGGGAGCTTCTAAAAGCTCTCACACTTCTGCAAAGTGCCTCTGAAACATTAATTGCTAGGCATGCAAATCCTTTATACGAAACTGAAATTTTGAGCAAGCTTGGAAACCTAGGACTGAGGTTAAAAGTTCCCACAACCCCTAATCCTGCACCACCACTCTTGCAGCCTGAAATTTGTCCTAAAACTAATTCACCAGGTAGAACCAAGTGTGGAATGAAGCTGAATGTTGACTCACTGGACTATAAACAAGCCCATTTTCTAACCAAGATGCATATCTTGTGAACTGAGGATTAAAGCACAGGCTTATTAGCACGGACCTGATCTTCAGTTTTCTTCAGCAAGTTCCCTTAAAACACAGGATATAAACACTCCTTGATTATATGCCAGAACCAATCCAGACCTTGTCCTTTGGATCAGTCCTACCATACCTATGTATATAGAGGGGAAGATGCCACTACTTCTGAAGCACCATTGCCAGAGCTCTAGCTGGTAACACCATTAGCTGGATTCTCATGTTACAGGTTTGGGATTACATGTTCAAAATAAAAACTCAAATCTAGTGTATTTAGTGTGAACATTGCTCAGACTAGCTATAATAGCCTGTGTGCCTCAGCTTAATTGTTTTTCTAAGGATCATTTAAGTTAAAATACTGAATGAATCTTATATTCATTCAGTTAAAAGTTTTTGCTCTACTTTTGCAGTGGAACAATCCAAATTATTATCAAGTAAATTCAGATCATCAAGAGACAGCATTTTTACTTCTCAGTGTGACAAAGGCCCTACTAGTGGCTTCAGGGATTTAGGACCAATGCAAAACAGCCATCCACAGTATTAGGACAGATAAGTAAAATCACTTAAGCTGAATGTCTTTTTATTTGGAAAGCAAAGAAAACAAAACCAACACACACACACCCCTCTTGAAAACTATTCTCTGGCAAAGTTTGATAAAGTTCACCTTCAGAAAACACTGTGTAGCCTCAATAACTTTTGAACAAGGGATCAGCCAGAAATTCCCTGTTCTAAGGTGAAATGATACTTCTTGGAGGCTGTCTTTTAACTGACTAGAGGCAGACGCTGAAGTTATTAGAACACGACTTGAGGTTGAGGTTGAGCAATACTCAAGAAACACAAGAAAATGTTGGAATATTTTTCTTACACTATAGATGTATTTTCTCCTTTGGGTTTCAGCATGTTTCTATGGCACAATTCTTCTGCAAACTTCTGGAGAGAGACCTGGCCAGAAAAGGAGTCAGCCTGGAATTCAGCTTTGTTCTACCCCTCTATCCATTTGTGTGCCCTTGCTGCTAACAGATTCTCAAATCAGCTCCAGCTTTTAAGGTCTAACTAGACACAATGGTTTCCCAACTACGCTTGTGCCACAAATCAATCATGCTAAGGAAAGTGTTAAGCCCCAGGACAGTGAGAACAGTTAGATGTCCACAGCTACAATTGAAAGCTGAAGCCAACAGTGCCAGAACAGCTTTCCTTCTCCTGCCCCTTCACAACCAGAAACCGAGCAGTTCCAAGTGCCTACTCAGGCTCTATCAGCCTAACAGAGACCCTGAACTTTGAACAGGCATGTCAATGAAGCTTCATAGGATGATAATTGAGTGCTAACTGATCTTCACAAGTACATTCCAGTTTCCTCTTCTTAGTGACCACTACAGAGAGGACTTTGCTGATGGCAGAGAAAGGAATCCCACTGAAGTTCAGTGACTGCCACAGATCTGCTGACAAGATCTGCACAACTAGCACTGGGAACACACATCACAAGCTACTGATGCTGCAACCTGATATTATTCCAGTGGAACTGTTTATGGAATCACAGGAAGGATGCTTGCATAGCATGCAGTTTCAGGAAACCATTTTTGCTTTTAATCTGGCCACATACTAAAAATGCTCAAGCAAAGAACAGATAAACTTCTATAATGTACATCTATCCATTTTTCCACATAGAGAAGTTTCATTTCTTTATAACCTGCCTTTATCAGGTTACTATTTTCTTGATTATTTCCATGCACACAGTCTCTCTAGTGTGTACAAGCATACAAGAGTTTATATGTAAGCAAATGTCTCTACCTGAACAGATCTTCAGGACCAATTCTAAATTTTTCACTGTGAGACATAAGTTTGCACTAAGTAACCAAGTCATTAGCTTTGACAAAAGATTTGAGAACACTGCAGCACTTATTTTACTTAACACAGAGAAATCACCACTACATCTCCTTAGAAAATTGCTCACTAAAGATCAATGGAAGTTTCAGAAGCCATGGTAAGTTCATTCTTCTTATTATTGTTTTTTCTTTGCTGTTCAAACAAACTTCAGTCATTTAAAGTAAGGTATCGTGTACTTTGAGTACACGATAGAAATCATTCTACTAAGGTGATAAATGAAAAATACTAGAGTGCACATAAAGGTGTTTCTGATGGATATTGACTTCCTTTCACTTTCAGCAAGCCCTCCATAAAGCCCCTTTTCTGCACCACTTCCTTTAATGCTCTTTGCATTTGATCATGTCACACTCAAAAATCATCAGGAAAAACTCACCCAGCTGCTGTAAGAAGTCTCCAGTGATTAAAGCTTACTAGGACAAGGTGGAAAACAGAACTCAAGAATTGTGTGCAATACACTGCACGAAGTCAGGTTTGACATTTATACTGGATACTCACTGCAAAAGAAGCCCAAGCAATGCAGATGCACCTCACATGTGTGAATTTGCCAGTCGCCTGAAAAGCGAGTCTGTGGCACCCTCTGGTGCCTGACGACTGCACTTGTCTTCTGAATCCCTCTGTCTTTACTCCAGTTCATCAAGAGTCAAAGGGAAAACTAGAAAGGGACACTGAACCCAAACCTCTGTGCACCATTCCAGACAACTATCCCGGCCAGAACAATCCCAGCCAAGCTAGAAAGTTGCATGTGCTTTGGAGAACAACTCTATTAAACAGAATAAATTCAGAACAAATAGTTGAAGATGAAATATGTGACTTATTTTTTTTTCCCCAGAACGATCTAGCATATACTTTATAGAAATGTGTAGATCAGTTTACAAAAATCTTGATTTTTTTAAAAACTGACTATCTCCTCACATGCCATGGTGCAATGTCCACGCTTAGCTGAAACAACATCTAGAAAGCTGGAATGCTTTGTGTTTTGCTGGGTTCTTTTCTGTTTGCTTGCTTGGGGAAAGGAAATCACCACTTTTTCTACTGCTTATCTCAAGCAACCTAAACCCAGCCCATCAAAGAGCAGACGAAGTCAGACTGCAGCTAATTAAGTACAGCTTAGTGAGCAGAACTTTCTCAAACCCTAACCCAACCTAGTCACACAATGGCAGAGGGAGCCAGGCTAGATGACACACTGAAATGAGAGTGCACAGAAAGAGCTCTCTTGTTCATGCTACATTTACAAGCACTTCATTTACAAGACACACTCTCTGCTCGTTACAAACTTCATCACAAAACCAGAAACCAGGCCATGGTGCCTCTCTCTGCCCCACACATGATCAGTGGTTGTTGGATCATAGGTCAGAAAGTCTAACTATAGCAGTGAAAAGAAGAAACACCAAGGGTATAGCCAAACAAATTCTTCAGATACAAGAGACTCTACAGTGAAAATTTAAGGTGAGTTGGAGATTTCCAATCTAAATCTCATGGACTTATGCTACTTTGAAAATCACAATCCAAAAGCAAGAAGAGAAATCTCTATTGGATCACGCTGTAAAAGCTGTTTTTTTCCTGTACTAAGAATTTAACAATTCAGGGAAAAACTTCCAAGAATTCAAATTTTTTATGTAAGACAACTAATATATTCCATCTGGAAGATCACAGAAAAAATGTTTCTTTTGTGTGTGTGTGAGTTTGTTTGTTTTTGCTTTTATTATGATATTTATTAAGGTTTAGTTGGGGCTTTTTTTAACATCACTACCCAAAATTACATCCCACATTACATTCTAAAGTATATTTCTTAAGAGCTTGAGGCTGGAAACTGAACAGAGCTATTGCTTTAACATGAGATTTTAATTTCAACTTCTGGTAACCACTATTTTTATATGTTCATTGTATACTGTGTTACTTTAAACAGCACCAGCTCTCAGTCTGCACCTCTGAAGAGATGACAAGTCAACTGGTCAACAAGACAGAGGTGTCATCGTGTCTGCTTTTTTCCCTCTGAAGAGCAGTATCAAACTTGCCCTGAAGTGGTAAGGCTAATAGTGCTTATGGCACTCTGTACCTCTGTTCTAACATCAGACTTCATAGCTGCAAAAATAATTTCTGCTTTTGAAAAGTTAAATCCGTTTCCAGAACTAAAAGCTTTAAGCATTCTTGCAATCTAAAGGCCTAGAGAATATGCCAGAAATCATGATTAGAGATGTAGTTGAAGACTTTCACCCATATACACAGAAACAAGTTTGTATGAGGAGCTAATAAAAGATTCTGAAATGCAGCACAGAGCTTTAGAAAGGCTACAAGCCACTCCAAGTAACAGGTCAATGCTATCAGACCACGTGCAAAAAGCAAACCTTCTATTTGCTTTAATCCTGTTGAGAGACTTTAATACAAGATAAATATAATAGTAATTGTATTCATAGGATGGAGATCAATATGCCTCCTCTATGAGTGAAAAATGACACAAAATCCAATCTCACTAGGACAGGTTTTTTACAGTAAGAGTAATTAACATCTGCATAGAAGCTGTAGGGTTATCCATTGCCAATCAGTATTATCATGTGAAAAATATGTATCAGGAAAAAAGCTGCTGAAGAAAGTTGCTTTTATTTGGGCTCCATTCCCAGCTCTATACTTGTCTCTTCCTTTTGTTCCTTCCTATACTTAACTTCTGATACTGTTCATTTTTACCTGAAGGATGTTGCTCCATTCTCTTTCATTTTCACTTTCTGAACAGGAGATGCTTGAAGCGACAGAATTTTATTTCTTGGCAGGGTAATTTGCTTCAGAATGGAACCTAAAACAAAACAAAGAACATGCTGTAGTAGAAAGCAAAATGCTGAGACAACTGTTTAGTCAGTTCATTCATCCAGGTAAGGCTTCTGCAGACACAGTAACAACCAATTAGATCCGATTTGAAAACCAAAACACTCTAGAATCTTACATTCTACACATGTTCTCTATGGCCCAAAGCCTCACACACTCTCAGCAAACACCTTCCCCTCTCTGCTGACCAAGGAAACTTTTCAGTGCAAACTGACTAGCTGAAACAAACTCTTATTGTGCATCAACCTGAACCTATTGAAGGACAACGCAAGGTCTCATGAAACAACCCTCAAAATCATCAGCTTAGAGGAAATTCACTGCAAGGAGCTCAGTCATAGTATTTTAATAAATACAAATACTTGATTGACTGCTCTTAACAGGTGCCAGAAGTAGATGTGACACTGATTTTCTCATCAGAGCTCCAGAGAGTAAAGACATACAACTTAATGCACAGAACTGGTTGCTCTTGACAGACAGCCACCTTCTTACATTCCTACAATCTACCAACAGCCTGCACTTATTTCTATACCTCAGCAGTCCTCCCCCTTCTCCATGAAAGAGGTTCCACTTTACCTGCAGGAAACTGGTTGGTTTGAACAAGTGTATTCAGCGGCATCTTCTTCTCAGCAGATGTCTGTAGGGTGAGCACTGAGGGCTGTGGGAGTGTGGATACTTGCTTGACAAGGGTTCCTGATGGTTGTTGGACTATCTGGAAGTGGAATATCCAATATCAAGAGTGAGAGAAGCTAAAAATACAGACAAGTAAACAATTTCCATTTAGCCAGAAGTGCCACTGGGCAGGTACGCTTGTCTAGTTTTCAGCTTAAAGCAAACAGCATGCTCAGAAAATACTTTTTTTTTTAAACTTCATGTCAAGAAATCTTAACAAGTGGTAGTGAGCTTCAAGCCCATTCGGTGAGCTCTAATAGACACTTCACCCCAATTCTCTACTGATAACTCCATTAAGACAAGTTTCACTAATTTTCACACAATCTAAGGCACTGTGAGAGGCTTTTCTATATACAAGTCTTGCTCAGCAAGCTAACTATTAATCAGTGAGTCTGCCCGCCAATAACCTCAAAAGGATAGTCAAACACCTAGACAAAAAGGGAAAACACCAAAACAATGAAGTCTTGCACAAAACACTTCTCCTGTTAAGAATTAAAGAGTACACACTATACAATTATTGATGTGTTTTTGGAACTGCAACATCAATTGTAAATTGAGACGATGAGTTTCAAAGTGCTAAACTGAGTACATTGAACACATCGGCTACCAGGAATATGAACTACTAAATAGCAACACTTATAGTGAGTAGAGCCTCTACACAAAGACATCAGCACACAGCTGAAGGGTAAAAAGGAAGGCAGCTCATAGTTTTGTTTAAAGAGGCTCTTCAAAGAAACAAAACCAGACAGCAGGATGTCATCACAACACAGACCTACCGGCACAGCCCATAAATACTAATCCTGCCTCTTCAGGGGCTGCTATTAAAATGCAAGAAAGTAATAAAATTGCAGCATCTCTAAAAATCTCACTTCTAAGCCTCCTAGCTAGCAGAATGTGGGCTTAATCTTTGATACATCTTTTTAAAAGTTCTTGATTTCAGGTAGTTGAAAGATGTTACCTCACCAAAGCATAAAATCAACATCTTCAGACTGAATCCTATTTTTTTAGCAGCAAAAAACTAACATAAAGAACATGTCAGGGTCAAGAAGCCATTTTTCACCTCTGTATCTTTTATTCTTACTTCGGAAAGTCTAAAGAGTGCTTTACAGCGAGACTGCACAAGTGTAATTAAGGAATTAACATTTACAATACTTCAGAAATTAGGCTCTCTCCTGTCATTTAACTTCTCTACTAATAAATATCATCAACATAAGCATCACACATTCACAAAAAGAGCTACTTTGTGTATCAAACAGTCCAGATACTCCCTCAACCAACTTCATATCGGTAAGCTTGGTGTAGCAGCAGTAACAGAATAACTGATGTGGAAGTGTTATCTGAAAACCTGACAGTTGAGTAGAAACTTTAAGATGCAGAGAAAAGAACTACAGGAGTCCAGGGACAGACTGCAGTCAGAGAGAAGGCTCAGGTGTGCAGCACTCTCATGGAGTAGAACACATGCTAACGTTTACTTCCACACGTTTTCCCCAAAGCTCAGTTTGATCTCTAAGAAAGGTCTGGCTTCCAAAGCTGCAAGTTGGGAACAACATTAACAGCATCTTTTGTGAGTTCAGGTAATTAAAGAGGAGCCAACCAGCTTGGACACAGGCTCCACTAGCACTAACACACACCTAGAGATCCTCCTTACCACCTTCTTACCAGAAGAAAGATGCTTCATCTTCATCATGCAAAACACTGTAACAGCACAGGAGGAAACATAACCATACCAGAGTGAGGTACAGCAGACAAAAGAATAGAGATAGCAATGTTACAGCAATGGTCTAAGTGGACACTGAGATGTAACTCAAGTAACTGAGGAGGCTAAATTGCCAAGAAACAGAAAGGATGTGTTGGTAGTACAATCTATTTTCTGTTTGCTATTCTAGCTCTAGACTAAAAGAAACTGGACTTGGGGGTTGCAAATGGATAGAACAACAATCGTGGGAATTTCAACAAGGATTCAAAGCCTGAACAAAGCATTACAAAAATCTAAGATAAGGAGTTATTGTCTCTTTTCTTCAGGTTAGCAGCAGGAAGTAATGAAGAAAAGGGACTGTTCCTTTGTGCCCTGTTAAGCAGGTTGACACATCAGAATAAAATCACCAAAACTCTTAAGTGAAAAAATGAAACGCAACATTGAGCTGACAACAGAGGGACAGCTGCCTGAGAGAGACTTTGTGTAGCCTCACTGAACCTGTTTTACATTCATAAAGCAAAGTTTGGAGATCAGCAGAGGGATGCTGAGGTATCATGACACACAAGGAGTACTGCTTCAGAAAGGAAACCTCACTAATTGAATGCAAAAGCAATATCCAGGACAAAAAAAAAAAAAAAATAGAGGAGACTGTTCATGAAAGCTCAGCTCTGAGGGCTTTCAGGAGCCAACAACTGACTAAGAACAAGCTGTTGCAACAACATAAACACTTCACTCCTTGGTTTAACCATTAATAATGTGTGTCTCACTGGTAACTGTGGGGACCACACCATAAACCCCTAGCTGGTTATGCCTGGCATGAAGCTGTATTCTCACAGCAGCTTTCTCACCATTGGATGCCAACATCTGGTAATGTGAATTTTCATTTACTGAGCTTTAACAAGAGACAAATCAATACTAGAGCAAGACAAACTTGATTTCCAAGATGAAACTTCTTTGTAAGCCAACATCCCTAAATGAGGTGGTGTTAAGGAAGTTACAAGAGAAAATCTTACAAAATGTTTAACTCTCACAGCACAGGAGTGCAATCAATCCCAAGAGCACCCCTGAAGAACAGTGTCCACACAGAGTTTTGATAATCATTTAAGGAAATTAGAAGTTTCATGCTGCATCACTCCAGTCACAAATTTGAAATTAAAATACAGCAGTGCTGAATTCTTGAGCATCACCAACATTACAATGGACCTGGCATGAAAGTTCGCTTTAAATTCTTGCAGGCACAAGAGGCCAAAATTAGAAAGGGGCATGCAGAGGGAGTGTATGGCATCAGACATCCCTGTGGGCTGAAAAGGGAAAAATTGCTGGCAGCATTGTATGGACAGATTTGCACAGCTGGCAATGTGCTTCCTTTTTCAGCTGGCAGTAGGACCCTTCTGTTTAGGGAGGGCAGGTCCAGATTTGTTTTCTTATGGAAGAAAATAGACCCTCTGCCCTTTCAAGGAAAGGCATCAGGAAAGCCACAGGAGATACAGCCACTTCTACTAACTTGCCCTTTGTGCTAACAAGTTGTCTGAACAAAAACCAAGCTCCTGATATGGCTAAACTGTGAAGCAGTCAACTAAGTCCTTCAACCGTATCTGAGAAGAGCAAGTATTTTAATCACTCTGCCTGGGATCTACCCAAATGAGGATAAAAACATGTTTTGTATGCAATTCAATATTTGTAAGGCACAGCAAAAGAAAAGCAATTTCAGCAGACTGCCACACTGCTGCAGTGTAGAGACAGAAGCCATTTCTTGAGTTCATCAATATCAAATTCAAGAAGTGTTTCGACTCCCCTGCGTAGAGCTAAGCTTCCTTGCCTATTTGTACAGATGGTCAACCTTTCCCCTGGATTACAAGGCTTGCTGTGTAGCCAACAACCTGTTCTCCTGCCCTTGTACTACCTAAGATATTCTCCTTTTCTTCTGGCTGGAATTTTAAACTTAGTCCTCGAAGACAGTATGAGAACTAACTCCTTTCCCAATTTGTCTTTAGCTGCCTCTAGCCAAGATTGTCAGTGCATATGCTTGGTAACTCTTCTTTGGAGTTTTGGGATTAAAGGTAATTTGCTTTTTTCTTATCTTTTTTTTTTTTTAAACAAATCCACTCAAAAAAATGACTCCCCATGCACCCCACACAGTTGAGTGTTTCATTCTTTTTAAGCAAGTCTGGAAAGGTGAGAAGCTCATGCTTATGGTAGCTTATGCTACATAGCAAAAAAATTTTAATTAGAATTTGTATTCTTGTATTACATCTACCTTATGCCCTTTGAAAAGAAGGAAACTAAAAAAGCAAAACATTTTAGGGGTCTGTTAAATAAAGTATATGCAATATCCAAGCTAAAAAGAAAACATACTCAGCAGATATCCTACTATACCTGTGAAAATTACATCTAGCTTCACAGGAAGTTCAATGTTTTTCCCACTTTTTAAAGAAAAATAATCTTTACAAGGAATTCCTTTGCAAGAATTGAGTTCTTTATCTCTCAAAATATTTGAAAGCATTACCTACCAGATAGATACCATGCTACCTCAATATCTTAAACACCTATAAGCCAAACCTAATTTATTTCACAAAGTTGCTGTTTTGGGTATACCTGTAATCCACAGCTTCTTGGTATTTAACATTAACATTAGCAAGAAGTTAACCTGTGCCAAGAATAAAAAATGTTAACACATTGCTTTAGAGGGTATTGTTTTAATAAGACAGTTATTCCTCCAGGAATTTGTTAGCTAATGAGGCCTGATAGAAAAAACTCACTTTGGACGACTTCGTAATTAACATGTCTTAGTAAATGTGGAGGTCAGAGCTCCACTCAGAAAAAGCTCCTTGAGGTGGTTCATGCATTTCAGATAACATATCACTGAACATTACTGAGCCACCTGTGCCTGTGAGGTACCAGGGGCAGGAACTATCAGGGGAGAGAGACTGGCATCCCTGGTGGCTAGCTGAGGCACAGCCCTAACAAGGTATCAAGGAATAATTAATGTAAGTAACCCATCAGCAGTTTCTGTTTCTGACACTGGCATTTCCTGCCTTTTCTTCCAGGTCCCAACCTAGCCTGGCTGTGTGCGTAGTGGGGGTTAAACCTCATATCCCCTTGTGTCTCAAGATGGATGTTCAGTCTGGTGAAATGGTGGTTGACATGTCTTGCAAGAGACCAAGCTGACAGCTTGGCTTTAGATTCAGCGTTTTAGATTTCAGATTTAACTTTCCAGTAAGGGCTCACTATTTCTAAACTATGACAAATGCAACTAATGAACTCAAGACAGATTAGCTTCATACATTAAAAGAAAAAACAAGCAAAAAAGAAGAGATCCTAATTGGGATCCTCTTCACTGAATGGCAAGAGACAAATTAAAGGAGCCTGTTTTTTTTCAGAGCAGCAGAGAACCCATCTTACCAGCTGTTTCACTTTAACCACCTGCTGAGCACCCACTGACTGTGTGACGATGGAGCTGGGCTGCGAGATCTTAATACCAACTGGGGTTCCAATGACTGGTTGCAGAGGCTGGAGAGGGGCTGTCGCTGAAGATGCCACTGTGGACACCAGCACTGGCTTTGCAGACTGGAGAGAGGGCGTGGGCACCACAGAGGTGAAGACTGGCTTGCCAGGCTGGACAGTGGTCAGTCCGGACGACACCACGGTCGTGGTGAGGACAGACGCCGCTGGCCCAAGGGATGCTGTCACTGCAGCAGGGGAAGGAACGGCCTTCACACTCTGCACAGGAGCTGCTGCCGATGTGCTGGCAAGGACTGGGGTGACAACCAGAGGGGCTGTGACTGCCACAGAGACAGGCATGGATTTTACACCTGGAAGAGTTGCTTCTACAACCGCAGTAGCTGCTGCTACAGCCGAAGTTGCCGCTCCGGTCGAAGGAGCTGGAACTGCAGAGGTACACATTGAAATCACTTCTTGGGTTGGAGCTGGCTGCTCCATACACTGTTGGATAAAGCTCTGAGGATTAGGCATCAGTTGCCGTAAGGCAAGCATGCTTTTCTAAAAGAAAAATGAAAAAACACTAGAGTTAGTAGCAGCAGAGTTTTCCACAATACTAACATATTTGTAACTGAATCCTCTTTCTCATTTTCCAGTTAAATTCTTCAGGAGACAATAAATGGCAAACACGTTTTGCTAAATTTCAGGCCCTTAAATTGATGACAATCTTGTTCAGTGAAGACAACAAGAAACGCCAGCACCAGCTGAACAAAGGTCATCCATTACCACAGCTACACTACACATTGCAAATCCCATCTATGGGGAAACTCACACATAACTTTGTTCCTCTGTTTAGATTTTTCAATTTGGAGTTTATGTTTCAGAGAAAGATGATTTTAACTGCTTTATTACCTCAAAGAATTTCGTTTTGCCAAAAATCCCTGCTATATTGAAACAGCTGTGTTTATTTCATGGAGCCTGACAGGGAACTACCAATTATCCAATAAAGTCAGAAACAAGCTCTGAAGACATGAACACTTTTATACCAATACAGCTGTATCTACACTAGGGGGGGATACCACTTTAATAATGTCTGTAGAGCTGCAGCAGCACAACTTCAGCCAGCTACTTCTCTGCAGCAGGAGAACAAAAGTAAAGGAATCTGGCAACATCACAGTTTTTACTACAGCTGTGTTTGAGAAGGTTAATGGACAGAACAATCTCCAAGCTCTCTACACATTTTTCTCCCTGACTGTGTATAACCTGCTATGGCTCTGAACCAGGGGAAATCAGTTCTGCAGTTATCTGAAAACTCTTTTATTTTTAACTCCCCCTTAACAGTTGCTGAAGTTTCTAAGAGCTCCTAACATGGGGCTGCCACTTTGGACTTCTCGCAAAAGAATCAGATCTCACATGCTGGTGTACCAAGTAATCATATTGTTTGCACAACTAGACCTTTTGCAGCCCGTCTGTTTTTTTAAAATTCACTTATTTTTCTTTTAAAAGGCTGCTTAGCTCCTGATGCAATTTATGTACCAAAAGCATCCAGCAGACTTGAAAATCAAGCAGGCTTCACAGCCAAAGCCACTGTGCTTTTTCACTTCTTGGAACAGACAAAACCAAACACATGCACAACTTCATCAAAAACCTGCAGCTCAAAGATAAGAGCTGACTCCAGAGAGTCCTCCCTAAAAATCCACTTCACTAGCTAAAAGTGGATTGGCAAAAAGCCGTATCACATTTCTTTCCAGTTTCAAGCTGCAAATATTGCCCCCACAAACAAGGCCAGCACTGATCCTCTTAGCACCTTAGAGAAGTGCTCCTGAAGTCATCCTCCGTTTGGCACTCAGTCCTATCACAGCTGCTCAGAGTTACAGATCAACCTATTTGTGTGTATCAACCACACATCCTTACAGTGTTTCAGGAAAAGGCAATCTGGGTGCAAGATGCTTTAAAGGATTGGCAACACTACAAAGTAGCTAACTGTGACCATGTCTGAACACCACTTCTGAAGTCACAGTGTATCTTTGTTAATATAGTGTGCAACAGGGAGAGAGCACCATGTCAAGGATTATGTGGTATGGACACTGCCCAAAACAGAGAAGCCTAGATGATACCAGTACCTGGCAGAGTGCTGCAGAAGAAAGACACAAAAGCTCTGCTGCAAGAGGTCAGGGTCTGACCCACACTGATGAGCCCAACTTAACCCCTGCAGAATTGCCCTGAGCTCTCTGCATCAAGTGCAGCAGCTCTTCAGATGGTTGGATGGCTCCTTGAAACAGCTGAGCACTTCTGTGAGTGCCAGTGACACTGACCCTGTACTCACAGCCTGGTCCTTCTGCAGCCAGAGCCACACTGCATGCAGAAAACCCATTCCCAGAGCTATTTATTTTTCTGGCTTTTGCATGGGCATTTAAGGAGCCTCCAGGAAATTAAACAGGTAATAAATGACCAACTGGGAAATTTTATGTATCGCAGAATCATAAAAGTTGGAAGAGACCTTATACATTTAAGACCATCACGTCCAACCATCAGCCCAGCACTACCCCTGTAATCTCTAAACCACTAAACCTCATCACCCAGCACCGGATTCAGATCCTCTTAAACATCTCGAGAGATGGTGACAGCACCACCTCCCTGGGCAAACTATTCCAAACTGACCATCCTAACAGTGAAATTTAATTTTTAATATCAAATCTGAACCTCCCATCTCAGCCTAAGGTCCTGCAGAGATGACTGTAGGCTTTCAGACTCATGGCAACCTTGCTAGCAAGGCATTTAAAAGTTGCCCCCGTAAGAAAAATTTCTATCCCACATTTGATCAGATTAACACCAGCCATGTAGAGCAATATGAACATTATCACATGCCTTGTTATATGGCCTGTCAAATGCCAAGGAAAAGAACAAACTCCAGAAAAACTCTGTCCCAGCTCTACCACTTAACAATTCCCCCTTTATTCTCCGTCATGCCTGTAACAAATGTAGAGATCTAACAAGCCTAAGAGTATGATCTACATTGCAATTTAGTAAATTTAATGCAGTTATCCATGTTTCCACTGGGATTTAATGCTTGCTATATAATTATTTTTTATTTTGTTAATACCATTCTACAATATGATTAAAAGTCTCAAGGAAGCATTTTTTTCTTTACATGATTATTTGCTTGAATGGAAGTAGAGTTTCTGGGATTCTTTTCCCAAGATGCAGTAGTCTGGTCAGACCCTTTCTGGAGAAAGGGGTAGAGGTTTTTTTCTGCCTCTAGCCAAACATAAACTAGCAGAAGATGAATAGCTTTATGCAGATTCTTTTATCTTTAACATGGGATAAGCTGTGCAGTCCAGTGTTGCCACCTTTTGTGCTAGAACTCAGACTTGCTACAATTATGATGAGGAAGTAAGAGGTCATCTTAACATAGCTGCTCCACTGTAGACAGATGCACAGCTTCCAGAACACTAGTTTCCACTAGCACCTGAGGGCAATTACTCTCCAATATTAAGAATACAGCATAAGTAATTCCCCAAAAATTCTCCTTCCTCTTAAACTGTCTTTCCAAGTACAGAGGTATGTTAAACACCATTCTTCAACAGACCTGAACAAATACCTATTTGAATGCCTCACCTCTTTTCTTTTCTGGTTCTCCTCCCTTCCCTTTTTAAATACCACATATCCATAATCACACACTTACCTTGAGAAAAGGAACTAAATATGGTTGTGGAGAAGACTTAAGCTCTATGTACAGCTTTTTTGTAAATTCTTCTGGCTCAATTTTTGCTTCCTAAGAGGAAAATATAATTACAATAGTAAGTTATAACTGAATGTATCCCACTTTTTTTCCAAGATGTGTCTAAAGGTCATGGAAACTTATATTATCATGGCATTCTTCAATTTCAGTACTCAAAACGCTTTTTCCTGCTTTATTTAAAAAAGAAAAAAAGTGGATTAGCATAGAATAATGTTGTAATTTTCATAGAGTACTACTCAAGTTGTTTATGCTTTTTCAGCTACAGGCAATTAACACACTTAGGGACAGGTGTTCACACCCAGTCACTGAAGTGAAGGGATAGAAAAAAGTTTACAAGCAGCACAGATCCTTTTGAATACCTCATTGTTATGCAGATGTATTTTAAATCAACCACTAGTATTTCTTTCAGTAAAGGTAGTTTATCTGCATAAAAAGAAACTTAGAGGCATCAAAGACTAACAACAATTTAGCAGTTTTTGTAAGACAATTCCAGACTAATGCATACACAGCATAATAAAACAGAACACTTAACACTGTCTTTCAAAAGCAATCAAAACATCGTTTCTACATACCCCCACAGTAGCAGATCTCTGAATTGCAGAGTGCTGTTTCCTTTCTTAATGCTTTCCACCCTGCACAAAACACCTGACTCAAGGGCTTGGGAGGGTTAGGAAGATGCAGCAATTTCTGAGACCCATCACTTGTACAACAGGGCTAAGCCCCAGACTCTGCTGCCCTCCCCCTCACCTTCCCAGAGCCATCAAGAACATAACCTCCTCCAAGAAGGTACAGGAACTCCAAGAGCAGCACCAATTTCTCAGTTTCTGCTGAGAAATTACTCCTCTTACTCATATTCACCTCTGGAGCAAGTGTTCCAAGTTGCTACACAACCAGAACAGGGATTTTAAAGACTGTTTATGTGCAGACAAACAGAGCTTTCAGCAGCTCTCCCATTTATCCACTTGACCTGTTGCCTGTTAGATCTCACTGAGATGCAGATATGGGGCACCGAGGTCTCACTAATACAGATGCAAGTGGTTTGGCACCCCAAGGCTCAGTGCATTCAGGGTGCTTGATACCCACTTCATGAAATGCTGCCTCAAGGATCACTTCACTGCCCAGCTGCAATTTACTCATTTCTCTCATACACACAAAAAGCCCCTCACTTTATTTTGCATTTAAATCATACACATACCAAATGGCAGATTTTTAAACTACTACAAAAAGCAAACAACTGTGCAGTTAACAATATATTAATGTCTCTTAACAACTGCTCTTAAAAAAAAAAAGTACTGTTACCATAAGAAAGAACAACTCTATTTTTCCCATGGAAGGATGGTGTATAGTCCAGCAGGGACAGAGGCTAAGGAATCAAATTTTCGCAAGGCTGCATCTTCGAACAATCTGCTCCCTGAAATTACACCTGCCTACATCACACCTTCCTAGACTGGAAAGTCCTCTGGTACCACTAGCAAAGCCACCCCCCTCCATCAGCACACAGCCTTCTGCTATGGAGGAACAACAGCACAGCAGCAGCGGTCAAATGCCATGACAAGAAGTGGCAGGAGAAATCGTTACCAGGAAAACCCAGCTGTGCTGGGATACAGCACCAAGCACCATACGGAAGCCACCTGCAAAGAGAGAGAGGTTGGCAGCCACCACAGATTGTTTTCTCCATCCTACTGTTTAAAGCTATTGATAATGCAATTCTTGTTCCACTGCTCAGTCCTGTCTGGGAGTAAAGCAGTAGCACGGACTTAGCACTGCACTGCAACCTCCACATCAAATTCTTGCTACTGAGGACTCAAAACTACACTAACATGAAAAAAAAAGACCCAGAAGCTGTGCTAACACTCCCAGCTCCTCCTGCTATAAGTTACCTGTGTGCATAAAATGAAACAGAAATGTGAGGGGAGGAGGAAATAACACAGTATGGGATTAATTTAAAGTAAGAGTTATAACAAAAGACTTAACGAGGGTCAGATGTACTCAGCCACAAATCCAATTCTTGAGCTGTTAAAAAAAAGGAACAAAACGATGATAAATGTTAAAAATATATACACAAATGACACAGACTTTGTTTTGAAAAAAGTCTCACCAATAGATTTTGCACCAGATTCTTCACATTCTGCCCCATCTCAGGGGCTTGAGGTCCACTAGACGCCAATTTTATTAGCGTAGCAAGAAAATTCTTGCATTTCTTCACATTCTCTAGCATCTCCTAGTGTGGAAATAAAGAGAAGACTGTTAGATGTTGCACTGTCTCTTCAACCTCTGATCAACATTCAGAATGTTAATTTTTAATTAAAAACTTTTTTTCACTTACTGTGGAAGCGCTGGTCTGTGCTACTGTTGTGCCCTCTGCTTTCACAGAGACTGCCTTTTGGGAGATAGCTTGTGCAGGTGGTCCTGTAACTGGAAGTTTTACAGGTGTTCCAGTACTCAAAGGCTTTACAGCAGTAACTGTAGTAACACTAGCTGTTGCAGCTGCTGGCTGAAGAGAAAAATTAACACTTTTTAACCAAGGAACAACGTGACAAACATACAGGATTCTGCTAGCACAGAAGGTAGCAACCTCCCTCCACACTTTTATTTAAAACATAAAGAAACAATTCTTCTCTTTGTTTTTAGAGTTTAGATTCATTTGCTTTGAGAGGCTTTATTTTATACGTTAAGTGACAGAACCCTCACAAACGTAATTCTATTTACAAATCAAGGGCAAGGGGAAGAAATTACAAAGGCACATCCAGACCAAAGTTCTGCCTGCAACTTTGAAGGAAGAGAGAAAGGTAAAATTGTCTTGAAGAAACCAATACATTAACTTTGCAAGGCTCCTACAGTCTAAGACTAATGAATTTTGGACTATGCTAATCCAGGTGATACTATTCTGAAGACAAACAGAACCATAAGCGATTATTTATCTTTCAGTCTTGCCTTAAAGTGTTCATCACCCCTTGCTTTTCCTATTACACAGAGAGTAGGCAAAAGTCATCATGTCCTCTTTGGAAGGGTACATGTGCCAGCAGAAGCAGCGAGCTCAGCAAATGGACCTAACAAGTTCTTCCTGCCTTTTCCTCGTGGGAAACAATTTGGATCTCTTTCTCCTCTGCTCTGACAGAAACCCCTACAAAAATCAGTTATTTTGAGACCTCTTTTTAAAATCTCATTATAATTTACCAACAGATTCCAAAGCTCCAGCAACAGGAGAGTAATTAAGGTTCAGGAAAAAATACCTCCCTTCTTTGCAAACCAGGCTAAATCTAAAACCTACTAAATTCAAGTATTTCTACTTCAGATTTTAAAGATAACAAACAAACCGTACCCAAAAAAACCCAACACAGTTCATTTGATACAACAGAATACAATACGAATAAAAGACTGCCCAAACAGAAACCCACTGCTTTTGATTTCTCAACTTGAAAACTGAAAAGCCAGAGTGAAGCTACAGATTACAGCAGAGCAGGAGTTCCAGGTTAATATTTGAAACCTAAAGTCGGCTGTTGTCTTTCCTCTAAGCTTCTAAAGAGGAAGGGAATGCCTGGTCTTGTATCCCAAATTCTAGGTTCAGATCTGCACAATGTAATGGCTTTCACTGACTCTGAACACATTTAGGCACCCCAGCTTAGTCCAACAGGCACAACTAATACTTGCCCATTGCATCAACCATAAGACAGACTGGAGTCTAACTTACCTTACCATGGATAAATCAAAAACTAATCAAAAGTGAGACAGACATCATGCAGAATATAAGAGGCCTTTAAAGTATTTCAGGACAGGGAAAATTAATGAACAAACACTCAAAGCTAAAGCAAAATCGTAACACTTCTGTCATACAATTCTTTTTCCTGGGTGGGTATCCCCCCTCCCCAAGTTGCTGCCAGCTTGACATGAAAGCTGCAGGCAGCTACCAAAAAAGCTTTCTAGCTTAGGCTCCCACTGTTGGTAACACTTTAATAGCTCTCTGCAGGATCTTTGCCACCACCACTGCCTCTTCCAAGGATGAGGCTCAACAGCTCTAAGACCACAGGGAGGCAAACTGGGCACAAGAATCCCAGAAACAGATGGGCAGGAGGAAGAGGGAAGGGGACACAGTGCAGATCTGCCAAGTTGCAATGCCCTGGGCTTTTAAAAGTCGAAAACAGGAGCTGATCTCTTGCAAATTCCAGCATGCTTACACATCAAGACTAGAACAGCATTTTATCAGCTGAGGGAGGAAACAACAGGAAGCCTGCTGGACCCTTTTCCCAGGAAAATGAATATATGGGAATTAACTTCTGTCATCTGCCATCAACCTTTTTTGCTACTGACAATTCTCATTCTCACTTTGAGCAACACAGAAACAGTTGCCACAAAAAAAAAATGGCATTAATCCTGCATATTTTCAAGTCATTTCAAGAGAAGAAGTGTTCTGCATCTAAATGAAAGTGCCCCAGCATGAAGCTAATTAGAGACTTTGCAGCTTCACTACCCTGTACGGAAAACAGGTAAAAAATAACAATATGCAGGTATTTTTGTCTAACCTCAGAGCTTAAACATTCAGGAATTGTCAAAAAAGGGAAATATTTTTGTTGATGAGGACCATAATCCTGCAGTCAGTACCTAGAGAGTTTTGCAGAGTGTTCCAAGTTCTATTTCACACAAGATAGAAGACGCACAACCAAGCCAAGGATTATTTCCCCTCCATCTCCACCATTTTCTGAGATGATTTCATACTTCTAACACCAACACTCCTCTCCTCTGGCCTCAAAAAATTGTCAAGACTAAGATCAGGAAGTTATATTAAGACTGATGAATGACTTGCTGCCAAGGAAATCAGACCCAAGGGTTCTGCCTTCCTTTCCCCAGATGGTTCCATCAGCTTTTTACATTGACTCCCTTTTCAGCATTCTTCTCTTGTCCACCCCAGGGTGAGGAGGAAACTGACCACATGATGGGAAGATGTATCCACACTACATCTATTTACTCTTCATTGTATAAGGAGCTTGTACAGAGGGCTTTGCACTCCTCAGCAAAACAGAGAGGCTTCAAGGAAGCTACTCCAAACAAAACAGCACTTTTAATTTTTTCCTAGAGTCATCATTCCTGCTGTTTAAATCCAGGCCTAAAGCTCATTACAAGTGTTCCAGTTTCTACCGTGTGGGGCGGGGGGGGGGGAAACAGCTTACAAAAAACACTCTTTTTCTATGTTTTTAAATATCTCAGAAGAACACAAGTTCAACAGACTACATCAAAACTGAATTAAATTACAGAAGAACCAACCCAAAGGCAGATGTAAGTTAAAAAAAGAGAGAAGTTAACAGCATGATGAATCTCCGTGTTTATCCACATGAGAGTGTGAGGATCCAACAAAGGACGGATGACCTTCATCTCTTTTCCCCAGTGCAAGAGGAGTAGAGTACATTGACTACTGTTTTTATATCCTAAAGACCTCTATGTGGAGATCACAAACACGGGGTTTGCGAGCTAGTATTCCAAAATAAAAGTAAGGAATAACCATTACTGTTTTTAGTCCCAAAGCATATGCTGTTTCCATTCTCAGCAAACCAGAAAATGAATTAAGAGAGGCCTCTGGGTTTTCCACTTTAGCCCCAACATTATCCATCTGTAGTGAGAGGGAAGTGAAAAAAGAGCACAGAGTGTGAGTAGTGTTCAGCTGCTGATGCAGAAGAATAGCAGAAGGATGAACTTATTAGTCAGACTGTTATCACTGTCAGCAAACACATCCTCCAGTCCTTCAAACACCCTCAGGGTCAAGAACATACATCCAGCATGTTTTTTTGAATGACTGATCCTGCTCATTGACTGAGTGTTTTGTCAACTGCTGCAGCTCGGTCTCCTTCAAACTCTTGTCCCAAAATAGAGGTACAAGCCAGACGTCTTCCTGATTTCTCCTCCAGATTATGAGAACAGAACATATTATCTGCAGAAAAATGTTGTCTTCTTTCCATCCCACATGTTTATCCAGAAGTCTGGTCCCCAAGAACAGAGGATGAACATGAGGAAAAATCTCATACTCTGAAGGTAATAAAATCCTCTTCAAAAGAGGACTACAATATTTTTCTCTAGAAAAAGCAAAATAAAATCTAGGAAATAAGGCAAAAATTCTATCTAAAAATAATGAGGCATTTTCAATCACTGCTTATTTCCAGCTGTACCTATGGAACCCATCTGCCACACTCAATTAGAGAACAGGCCTTCAGCTATGACCTTCCTTCAGTTTATAATGAGGAGCAAAAATCATACACATGAAAAACAGCTTGTTTGGTGCAGACAGCTCATTTACCCCTCAGCAACATCTCAGGTATACCTTTTTCCCCACTAAGGAATCAGGGAATGCCAACAGGAGCACATCTACCAGAAAAGATTTAGCAAGAGATTGAAGGAACTCTGTCACAGCATACAAAACACTGGAAATGGCTCTCTGAACTATTTATTTTATTCATTGTGCATGTGCTTTCTACTTGTAGTGAGATACGATTATCTGACATACACTGACAGAAGCCTAATTAAATTATGCATTTAGAAAAACAGATTTGGGAACTAATTTATTATGAAGACAAAGGTTACCAAGCTTACTGAAAACCAGATTATAGTTAGAAATAACAGGAATGCACCCATATTTTCCCTAGCTCTTTCTGCCACTTATTCCACCACACTATAAAGATTGCAAAGTACCTGTACTGCAGCAGGTGTCTGAACAGTAGAAACCACAGCACTTGTTGTTTGAGATAACGTTTTCACAGGAGCAGCTGCTATTTTCTTTACTAACTGCGTGCCAGAATTCTTTGAAAAATAAAATTAAAAAATAATTACACATGGGCAGAGAACAGTTGTCAGACAAGTCAATGATAAAACAGACATGGAAGTTGGGGTCAGATTCAAATGCAGATACATCCTCTCACAGTAACTATTCAGGCAGCAAACACACACGGTCCTTACAGTTTAAACACTGCTCAACAAAGCTCTTTGTCTACCAGTTTAATATTCAATATCTAGTTCAGAGACATTTAGAGATAACGCATAATCAGAATAAACGGTTAAAGAAACACATAAATTGTTACTTTTATGTACCTCCTTACTTTTGTGTGCTGACGACACTACAAGAGATGGAAGAAAAAGCCATCAGAGCTCAGGGAAGGAGGAACATCCTAGGAATATGGGAAAGGTCCTCAGCTTTACTCAGCTTCAGAGAAATATCCCACCAGAGGATCACAAAGTTTTAGATACTAGTATTAACCATTAAGGCAGTTTTGGTTGGCATTTTTTTTCTTAAAGTCATCATCAGAGAGGAGATCATTAATTTGAACTTTACCACATGTAACAGCTAGCAAGTTTTTTTCCCCAAGTGAGAAAGCAAAGCACATAGTGATATTTATTGCTGCAAAACCAAACACCATCACCCCGTTCAGAAAGGGTTCAAATGCTTATTTAACCCTCCATAACTTACTTGCAAACCCTGTTAATAACTACATAACATACAGCTACATCAAACTAAAGTCACAAGAGAAGTTACCTGCACAGCACATATTCTGATTGCAGATGTGCTGGTTGGCACAGATGGTCTCACACTTGTGTTATTTTGTGTCTGGTTCTGTGCTCGTGCTATTGCCTGTTGAGATACCAGCATTAGGTGGCCATCACTGCTTCTGATGAGGACAGTTCCTGTTGAAGAAAAAAAAGCTGTTCAGACTGTTAGAAGTTAAATTATATTATGGCTTTCCTATATTTTTGAGGAAGAAATAACTAGACCACACTGATAATGTAATATTGAGTTCAATACTCCAAGGAACAACTGCCAAGGAATATAATCTGCTTTACTGTGCATCTTATGACAGAAAAGAAGCCCTAAATTCAAGAGAAAAACTTAACCACAAGACACATTGAAGCACTGTGCACATACAATATGCAAATTGCAAAGCAGTTCATAATTTGAGTCAAAAACATATTCTGAACATTAAAAAGACAGACACAAAACTAATACACACACACTGGGATTACTTTAACATTAATTTTAAACAGTTCTTCAACCTGCAAAATTCATCACCACTATCACACTTGGCTGCCTCTTCAGTTTCTGGATATTTCGACACACACTTAGAGGTGAAAACACAGCTTAGAGAAAACTGCAGTGGGAACTGAAACCTGATTAGCATTAGCTCACCTGCCTGCATCAAGACCATCCTCCCCAATCAAGAGGGCAGTGGTCTCCCATAAAAATCAAGGTCACTGAGATATCTGAAGCTGTCCCTCTGTCAAGGGTGTGTCCAAAAGCATTAAAACACAGGGTTTTACTGAAGCAGTTTGAAGCCAAATAGGGAGATTCCAATGGGAAACAATTAATAACAAAAACAAAACAACAAAGAAGTGGGGAAAAAAAAAGACCATTCAGCTACCAAAGCCTCCTCCCTCCTCCCCTAAGGGCTCATCTCTGAAAAATTCAGATTATTCAAAATAATCACAAATACAAAACGCCAACTAGATACCCAGTCTCTACCACACAGATCCTTCAAGGGAGCTACAGAGGACCCTTCTTTTCTGGTGTCTCACCTCCTTTGCCTCCAATACCAGCTGCTGCAAAGTCCACCACTGAAAACACCATTCTCAAACACCCTCACTTAACACTGACCTTTCAAATAAAAGGAAGGATGAGGTACAGGAGAATCCAGACACATAAATAAGAGCACCTCAATGTTTCTGGAGGACTGCATTAAACTTTCTTGCAAGTTATCCAATATCTGAAACCCAGATATTCTATGCACACTTATGATTCTTCCTAGCGTAAAACAAGACTGCAATGAAAGTCTTTCCACTAGCTGATTAGTCTGAAAGCTGTCAAAATATTACCACAAAATACAGCCTTAAACACTGCTTCTGTCTGAGTTTAAATGCATACAACAGGAAAAACCACAAGCTGCGAGTGTAGGGTTTTGTTGGGTATGTTTTGGGGTTTTTTTTTAAAAAAAGATCAAGTTATAAACCACATGCTTTGAAACAGCTTTTCATCTCCCACATCTAAAAGCATAAGAGGATATTGCAAGACAACACAAAACCTGGTGTAAGATTCCGTAATATCAACATATTGCCATTTACATAGCAGGCACAAACTGAGAACTGCAAGAGCAGCATCTACATGATCCCCTCCTTTTCCAAGCAGCCTTTACTAGATGGGGCAGATGCACAAGATGCATATTCAGAAAAACACTGTTCCTCCATCTGACAACTCAGCTTTCTCCTCCTCCACTGACAACTTGACTATAATTATATTTAGGTACAGATGGATCACTTAATTTAATCAATGAATAGCCGGAATTATAGAAAACAGATTTCTCATTTTCTTTTCATGCCATCTTATTTAGACAGTGATTCATGGCAAACTATTTATCATCAGTCAGAAAAGGGGCATTTTTTTCCCTTGTTCACACCACATGCTTATGCAGATTTCACTGAAAGAGAGAAAACTGACCACATTTTGCTAGCAATTGCATTTGTCTCTGCTCTAGGTCTATATTCAGAATGGCAGAAGTGTTTCTACTGGAGATTTCAGGCTTTTCTTTTACAAGCTTGCTTTAAAACATCATTGATAGCTCTACTCTTTGAGAAGGCACATATAAACTTATAATTTCATTCCTTTAGAGGTTTGGAATGCATTAAGAGTAAGTTTTCATGTACCTGGATATTCTGTCACTGCTCATTACATTTGTCTGTTAAGTCAAATTATCAGAAGTCCATTTACTACTTCTGCATTTGAGAAATCACATTGATACCAGTCAACCTGATTACAGGGCTGGGACTGGTTCTGCAGTACTGTTCCGAATACAGTCATCAGAGATGGAGACCCTGCTGGAAAAGTATTCCATCCTCCAGTCACCTGATTGGGGGAGTTTCCAGCACAGTCCATTTGCCTGACAAAGAATTACCCTAAGAGTGACACAGCTAGAAAGTCTATGCAAATACAGCACAGTTCATAGGCAAATTCGTTAACATCTCCAAAAAAGAAAAGGTAAGCAAAAACGACTACCATGAATATTAACAAGTCAAAGTAGCCCCTTTCCATCTGAGCAGGACAGGAATCATCCCAAAAAGGAAGTAACCAGAAACATAAATCAACTTTCCCCCTGGCAACAGATTAGGCAACATAAGGACATCCATCCTGAACCAGAACTCTGTAAAATAACTTGGTGAGAGCATTCACAGAAGAAGTTACCTAAGGCCACTCCAGTGGTCTTAGGCTTGATTGGAACATTCAACTGTGATAATGCTGTTACTTGCACATAAGTTAGAGTAATAATGTTTGTTCCAAGGGGAACAATTTAATTTCCCTATCTTTGTTCCTAGTGGCAAATTTTTAATAAAGCATGGTAGCCTTTTCATGGCAGCAGCTCTTTGTGGCACTGGCAAAATTATAACTCCAAAGCAGTATTATGGTAAACTACTAACTCCTGCTTCTGCAGGCTTAATGCTACTAATGCCTGATGCTAGCACAGACAAAGCTGAAGGCAAATTTGATACAGCAGTTAGAGCTACAGTTCCACACAATGAAGAGCCACATCTTGTCCAAACACAAGAGACAGTTCTGGGCAGTTACAACCTAATGTCACAGAGTGATAGTAAACCAACATATGGCTTGCCTGAAACAATTTGAAAGCTATTGAGAACAGCACTTATTTTTTACCTCTGGTTGCTGCAATTTAATTAAGAGTTTTTCACAACTTTGATACTCCCTTTCTACCTGGAAACAAAAGCAACAACCCAATAAAGCAGCCAATAGCACAGACTTCAAGAGGTGGCATAAGAGGTCCCTTATGCCAGAAGAAGAGGTTCCATGGCTCTCAAAACCAATGCCTGAAGTCTCATACACTTTACACAGCTGCACAAGTGTGAAATGAGGGAACAGCAGGTGATGGTAACCTTGAGGTTCTCAATAGAAAGGTCACGTAAACAGACTCATGCAGCTACCAAGAGGCTACTATCAGAAATGAAGATAAGTACAAGAATACACATTCTTCACTTGCTAAGGGGGAAAGATAGTACTTCTTATCAAGAGCTGTTTTCACATTCACTAGAAGGCAAATACTAACAAACTAAACGTGAAAACAGACCTTGTCTTGCAGTCACTGGAACTCTGCAAGAAAATGAGGGGAAGGAAGAGACAACGCACGAAACAACACAGGACCTCTGAACAGCTGAAACATGAAGTTTCAGCTAACATCTCTCAGCACTACATTTAAAAACAGAAAAGGTATTGGCAATCTGAGCAAAATATCAGCACAAATGGTAGTAAAGGAAGAGCAATAAAGCATCCTTGTAACACTAGAGATGCCCTCTTTTGGGCTGTACTTCCAAGAACACTCTGATAGTTTTACTGGAGATCTTTCAGAGAACAGGAACGATTTTCTCACTATTCATGCATTTTGACAGTAAGAGCAAGGCACAATCCCTTTGGGGCTACAAAGCTGTTCCTATTTTCAAACCAAAGTAACCAGTTACCATCAGAGATTATTTCTTACATGCTTCACTGGAGGACTCAGATGTCTCTTGCAGATTAAAAAAAGCCCTTTTTGCAACAAATTGAAACTTCTGCCTTAGATACTCTGCCTGTCCTGCCAAAAACACACTTTGGAAAGCCATTTGGTTTTCCTACAGTGGCAGAGAAGGCTGTTAAAATACAATCAGCTGTTTCAGCCATTTGTTCCCTGAACACCTTTCTTCAGCTCAACCCTGTGAGAGGGCTGGAGAAGTACCTGACAACCAAAACCCAACTCAGTTTCCTCCAAAGCTACACAGAAGGAGCCATGCTATACCTTCTTACTTTGAAGAGATCTCATAGCAATCTACACCCAGTGCCCTGCCTTCTCCTGGAACAGGGGCTGCAGGAGGAGCGCCTGGAAACACTCCTGCAAAGCTCCAGCAGCCACCACCCAGGTCAGCCTCTACCTAGACGTGCCAGCAGTATGAGTAATGGAAAACCAGAGGCCTCCTAATGAAATTTCATTTCAATTTCGCAAACTTGAGGTCATTCCGACACAAATTTTCACTGTCCCAACACCATTGGTGAAGGAAACCCAGCTTATTCTTAACTTGGTTTAGCACCCAACCCAGGAACCAAGAAACACAGGTTAGCAGAAGGAGCAGTTTCCAGGTACCACTTCATTTAACTAGAAAACACCAGAACCTGAGCAAGAAGCTGTGGGATAACGGCAGAGATCTGTTTATGCCACTGTGTGTAATGCCACCTGCATGGGCTTCACTGTATTTCGGGGAATAGTGTTAAGGAAACCACAACGTTGTTAACACAAACCTGCGCTGCCAACTGAAGCCCCGGGCTTCATCCAGCAGCACTGAACACCAACGTGTGCTAAAAGCATCCCACCACAAGGACAACTGCCACCATGTAAGACAAGCCTGAGGCCATTTCTGAGGGGGAACTTCACCCAGAAATTTCCTGAGATGAACCATCTGGCATTTGTGCTCCAGTGGAGGGAGATAGGCCTTACGCTGTTACTACACATGAAGCTGAAGTTGTCAAGTTAAGTCACCACTCTGATTACACGGTTTCTAACCCAACTGCTCAACCAAACAGCTCTTGGGAACTGCTGGCTAGGGAATAACGTGAGGGAATGAAGTCTTTTGCTCCTAAAATAAAATACAAGTAAGAACCAACCATAATGAGACCAAACTCATTTAAGAGAAATCACAAAAGCTGCTTTTAAAGAAGGGCAAATTTAGTTTATTTCAAAACAAGGAGTGCCTGCATCAGGTACGTTGCCAATCTTAGTAAAGTGCACTTTAACAACAATTATAAAAACAAGGCTAAATGGGACTTCTAGGTCTCAAGTGAGTAACTGAACAACAAAAATGTTTTAAAACAACAGTAATGTGTCAGAGCTCTCTGTTCCTAAACAAATCCCATTCTTTCACTGAGCTACTCAAAACAAAGCAATAGCTTTTTAAGGCAGTTATTTCAAGCTAAGACCAAGGTTTAAAGGGGATGATTTAACAGGAAACTAGGTAGCAATTAAAAAGGAATATTGGTTTTAAGTTTCTTTGACTATTTAGGATCATTCAAAATAAAATACCAAACACTACTAATCCATGCAACAGGTTTGAAAATAGTTTTTCTCTCTAAAGCCATCCTTTAGGGGAAAAAAAAAAAGCATGCTTTTTTCTCTCTAATCTCATTTATTGAACCCCACAGAGCAGGTAACTTGAAAGTTTTAAAAACACATTAAAGGACTAAATAAGACCAAAAAAGGGCATTATTAGAGACATAGACTGTTCAGGCAGTGATTGTTTCAAGGTGTATCATGTAGATCAGATGCAAAAGAGTGCTAAAAAGGCACAAAGTGTTACTGAAATACTAGAAAGTAGCTTAACTTTTACAGTATTTAGATAATTATTTTAATATGATGGAGTTATAATGTTTTCAGATGAAGTACAGTCTGTGGTGCACACAGGAAAAGTACTGATTCCCCATGACCTTCACTTGGTACTTGAGTTTTCCTAGATGTCTACTGCAAATTTCTGAAGTGGAAATGGAGAAACAAGGACAACAGCCCAAATTGGAGGCAATGTCCAGCTGTGCTCTTCACTGTTTTAGAAATGAAGCTACAACAAAGATCTAGAGGCCACACCAAGCTATCTCACCACAGGCTCCCAATAACGATCTCTAACTTCTATTTTTAAATGCAATTTACTTCAGACAACAGATCTTTCGTGAAGTCACAAAGATTGCCTGTTTTAAGCTTTTCTTGGGAAAAACACTTGTGATTGTGCTCATATTTCCCAGATAATCAGAGCAGAGGGCTCATCTACACTGTATGGGGTCAAGAGAAGTTGTTCAGTATCTACACTACACCCACAAAACATTTTAATCCACACAACAAATCATTCCAAACTTTGGAAGTCAATTCAAATTGATGCAAGAAGAATTCAGCAATGCCTAATCCACAATCAAGCACTCCTACTGCAGTAACCAGAATCACTCACCACATATCCAGGCCCTCAAACAATTAATTCCATTCACATTTTGTTTCACAAACTAAACAATTACATATCTTGGAAATCACCCTCTGTGCTCTTTCCCTTTGTTCCAGGGAAGCTTCTAAACTAATGGGTCTTTATAGCAATGGCTCAGGAGCAGTGACTAGCATGTAGATATTGCAGAATCACAATGAGACGTCAGATTTTGAATTCCAGTGAAAGACACCTTGTTTTGCCCATGGATATGGAAATCATTAATTTCCATGTCAGGAGAAAAATTCAAACAATCCCCATATTCTTTATGCCTCAACAGAATACAGTCTAAAAAAAACACAACACAATGATATACCTGTAAGTTCTTTCAAGATGTTGATGGCATTTTTGCCAACCGCATAAACTGCCCTGCAGATTCATGTAGACTCTGGCATACAACTTTCAAGGCTGATGTCTGACATCTCACCTCTCCAAAGGCAGTGAGCAGCTTTCCTTGCAGACATGGCTGTACAGCCATCAGCACAGTTGCACCAGTATTAATGTTTCCCAGACTGGCTGGGCTGCTATGAGCCGTGTTTTAAACCAGCACCATGTACCCACTAAGAGCTCGAGGGCCTTACAGCCCCAGCAAAAGCTGGTTGCCTCCAGTAACTCCAACCTTTCTCTGTCTGGGCACCTTTCCATGCTAACAGTGGGCCCCAGCTCCTGAGACACTCAGTACAGACACAGGCTTTCCAAGCATAGGGAGCCAGGAAAGGGACACTGCTATCTCTTTGAGGCAGGATGGAGCAGACTGATATCCTGGTGTTTACAACAGTCTGGAATAATGGATACCACACATCTTCCTCAAGAGTGTAAACAAAGCCCCTTCTCCCTCCCTTTCTCCAGGAACCAGACACAAAGCGCTAAAACTGCAAAAATCTGAAGCCAAGTTTCACACACTGCTCAACCAGCAAGTTCTAGCCAAGCTGTTGGAGACTAGCTGCTCATCAATGCATTTTGGTGCCCAGATGGATATCTGTTTAACAGTCTAGCAACTGGGCCCCCATAGTTTTCACATAGTTTCCAATGCCTTTTCACAGAATACAGGCTCACATTTAAGCACTAAAAGAGTTCTCCTCAACTGCGCACAGAGTTAAGCTTCTTTCCTTGAGAATATATTTATGCTGACATGATTTTGCAGTTATAGTAGAACTCTTAAACAAAAGTATAACTGTACAGTTGCAAGGGTAGTTAACATTTTTTTTTAAACATGTAACAAGCAACAGATGTCCATATCAATCATCTAAAGAAAATCTGGACATTGCATTGACACTTGGAGGGGATGTAAAATAACCAACAGGTTTTCTGGACATAGTTACAAGATGGCACTACCATTTCTGTTTGGATTCAGGGTGTATTTATTGCACTTGAATCCCAAGAGAGGTTTTTATTGTGTGTAGGCACTGGGGATTCCCAGCCAACGCTGTGTACCACAAGGTAGAGCCTTATTTGATATTGTGATAACATCTAGCTCTTGTCCTTGGGCCATACCTTTCAGGAACTGGGATCATTTCCCATCAGCATTTCCCCATCGCATCTTTGTGGTTTGCAACTTTGCACCTTGAGGCTTGGTTGCTTTCTTACCTGAGTAAACAGACAGTTCTAGGATTGTCTTCAGCTAATGACTTGAGCATTCTCCAGGACCCAAATTTCCTCATACAGGAGGCTTGAAATATTTGCAGAGGATTCAGATGATGGCAGTGAAATAGTAGCTCAAAAGGAGCAAAGTGACACTTCCTTATTCTCAAGATAATTCCTACTGCACTGAAGGAAGCACTAAGTCTCTACACCACACTCTTTTGTGTACTCCTAGTATTCACTGGAGTGAAATTCTTCAAATAGCAAGTTATATGCTTGGCACACTGCAGCCATATACGTACAGCACACAGCTTTCTAAGGACCAGACGGTATGCCAACACTCTGCACCTACCATTTCTGGAACAGCCATTTAGCTGTTAGAGAGAAATCTGATGCTGATTTCTTAAGTCTTAACTTTAAACCAAGAGTTGCTAAAAACATCATTGGTGTTTTGGTAGTGTTTTAACAAAGGACAAGACCAATCCCCTTTAAATCTATCTCCTTTAAATAAGAAGATAATCAAGTCAGTTAATTTAGATTAATTTTAAAATGGGACACTTGTTTCCTCATTGTTCACTTGGGGACCAGAAGAAAGTTGAATTCCAATTCATTTCTTCTAAAAGTGCAAATTCGCTCCTCAGCTGGATGGCTTTTCACTTGCAAACAAGGGATCAACACTGAATTTTAACGCTGATCACCACCTTGCTAAAAATGTGACAGAGCAAACAAAAACTGTTGCAGAAGACAGCAAAACCTTCATGGGAAGCATTAACTTCTGTCTACACAGAGATTGTGGAAACTGTCACCAGAAATGTGTGATATTTGTCAAGTGCCTACTATGCAAGCCATATAAAAGGTGTTCCGACTGCACTTACCCCCTTCAACAAAGAGCACTGGCTGCCCCACTGAGACTGCCTGGCAATGCACCACCCATCAGCCAGCTGGACCTGGCTTCAAGGGCTCCACAGGGACTGGGTGGCAACTGCCACTGGGCAAGCTGCCAGGGAAAGTCTTCAGGTACTGTGCGAAACAGGGCATACTGCTTCACCCAGTTGTTAATCCAGCCTGGACATCCACCCACGGAACTCTGATTTCCCAGGCAACTCCTAGGAATAGCCAGTACTTATGAAAGCATCTCCTCTGCCTCCACCAAACTGGGCACATGAACTGAAGGAAGTCTGCCAACATGAGCTATGGAAATTGAGTGTTACCATATCATCTGACTGTTTTTACAGCACAGTAAGATCACTGAGCTTCACCGGTTTACCAGCCTTAAAAGACCCCAGATTTGCTCATTAGCAACAAGGATCTGCCATCTATTGCTGTTTTTACGTATTTCAGTTGCAATCAGAGACTATTTCCTTAAGACAGTGGTGGAAAAGAGCTGTTAGTGGACTTTGTTCTAAAGGTGATCCAGAGGGTAGAACAGACCTTAACCCTGACAATTTGAATAGTAAGACGCTTAAAACAATCTATGGTGATCTTTTCCATTTTGCAAATTATACTTGACGTCTTCTGACATCATCAGTTTCCAGAAAAGTTGCTTCAGGCAAAGAGAATTCTAAGAAAAGTTTCTGTTTGGTCTAAATGGTTAAGGTAGTACTAATTATTCATCATTGACAGTTATCAGAAGCATTTCAATTTACATGAAAACTCACATATACAACTGTAAAAATACCATCTTACCCACTAGGCACAGCATAGATTCCAATCATGTAGCATAGCTCTCTAAAACGACTTAAAAAACCTGATATGGCAACTACTCAAAATAACAGCACATGAGCTTACCTAGTTTTTATCAGCATCTTTGGGAAGAAGAATACTGAAACATAATTAGTGTTTCTTCCAGCTGTCACTTGTGTGTGGATGATGCTATTTTTACTGCTACAAGCTGAAAGGTCATTTAAATACTGCAAAAGCAACACAAGTCAAGATCATGTTCTCTCTCTTCTAAGGATTAAAAAAAGTTTACTGTTCACCAAACTGTAGCTGTAATTCTTTGCAATACATTCCAATTGACTATAAAATCTGAACAGCATTTAACATTAATTTTACTGAGCATCATATTTCTGTGCTTCAGTATTCAGCATGCATCGTTTTTTTTTCTGTGTGTTGGAAAACCATAGATCTAGACATCAGCTTTACATCTTCTGCCAAGATTTAAATCTTAATTCCCATATGGCTGTGCATTTAATGATATGAAGGCATTATTTTGCTAGACACAGTCCTGAAAGCAAAATCAAGTCCTACAGTGCAGCTGAAATTTCAACTGGTTACACACAAGACATTTCTTCACTATTATCTAAGTTTGACTTAGCTCTTCGAGCCCACCAAAGCTTTGTTCACCCTTCCTCAGGAAAAAAAAAAAGTTGATCAGTGACACCTAATGCAAAGACAGAAGTTTGCAGAGAATCCATCCCAAAAGCCTGCTGAACAGAGGATGTTACTGGGACACAAAAGGTTACAAGCATCAATTATTTAGCCCCTACTTGTCTAAGCACAAGTACTATGCCCAGACTTCATGAGATTATCAACATCCAGAAACCGCATACTCTAAAGTAATTTCAATGGTTTTCTGTCCGTTAAAACAAGAAATCTTTAGATATCCTACTCAAACATAATACAAACTAAGAAGTATTTTAAAATCAGCACTTCCTCCTATTCTGTGGTTTTCCCACTGAATAACAACAACTAGAACATGATGAGGGAAATTCACAGCACTCTGCATGAGATGCATTAGGGCAACTTTGAAAGCAGAAGGCAGCAGCATCCAGATGTTTATCAGCCATTACCTCTTCAGATTACCTACCTTAGGTTCTACATACAATTAAGAGAAACTAGACAAAATCATGCTCCTTACCATCCCACTGCAGTTTTGGAATATCCACACTAGGTCTCTCCTTCCCACCCCCAAGAGTCCACAAGCTGCCTGCTTCATGACACACAGCCCAGCCACCTGACACAAACAGTGGCCTGAAGTTACCCACTATCAGCCTAGATAAGCTGCAGGCAGTGGAAAACCTGCCACAGACAAGGCAAAACATCCAAGCAAAGACAACTGAGCTGCAAACAGAAACCAAGAAGCTGTACCTGCTGCTGTTCCCCTCTAAGTCAGGTGCAAAGGAAACCTTATACGGAGACCATGCCTTGAACACATTACTAGTGAAATTACAGCACACGGAGGGCAATTTCTCTTTGCTGACACCATGCTTGCTCAGGCCCACTGGTGTTAGTAATAATGGAAAGCATGAAACAGAAATACACACACCAGAGCAGCCAACACTACAGTGGCAGCTGCTGCCATGGCTCTGTAGCCAGCAGCAGTGGCATAAGGTGAGGTTTTTGGAGAGCTTCCTTGCTTTAAGCCGATTGAAGGTAACAGTGGAGAATCCCTGGCATCCAGTTCAGTTCAGTTTCTCATCCCATCGGCAGAGAAGCAGATATATCTGCTAATTGTCCTTTAAACACCTTGTGCTGCTTGTAATGAGCATTCCAGGGCCAGGGATAGTCTGAAAGTACAGACACAGAAGTGACAAAAACCTAAGTTCAAGAAAAGTAAACAAAACCAAGAAACAACATTCTTTTTGTTGTTTTTATGCTCTTTTTCTACCCTCCACTTCTCCAAAGCAGTGTGAGGTCCAAAGACACTAAGGTGAACTACACACATTTGTCATGGCCCTTGTCACTCCTTCCCCTTCCCAATTATCTCCTCCTGTTTAACAGCACAGCCCATCCATTTCTCCCCTCATCATTAAACTCGGGTTAACCAAGGACACAATTCCTTGTTAAGCAGATGGTCTATGACACGACAGTTTCGCAGGTTTGTATACATCAGCACAGCCCACATGGAGCTCAGGACTGAGGCAGCACTGCACTCACCACGCTGCTCTGCACTCTGCAGACCCAGACTGCTACGTGCTAAGCCTTCTGAAATGCTGCTAACCTTCTTGCTCTTGTCCACAAAGAGGGTAACTGAGGAAAGGTCCCTTTGGTAGATCAACCATTCATTTGGGAGGACACAGCCTAACCATTCATTCTAAGAGATGATGGTATGCATGGTAAGTAGACCAAACTCAAACCCTGAAGTCAGACCAGTTGTCAGCCCAGGAGTCCTACTGCATGCTAAAGCCTTCAGTGGTGGTCAGCCAGGGATGGACTGGTGCAGGAGGATGGCCTTGGGTACCAGCAGCACTGCTCTGACAGCTGGCTGCTCCGCTGAAAACCAGCACTTTGGAGAGGAAATCATAGGAAAGTGATGAAAAAACCTTGTAACTTGTGAGCAAGTCTGTGTCCTTCAAGACCAGGAGAACTTGCAGAGTTCAGTGATCTTTCCTGGGTAACCAGACAGAAAGAGGCACTTGGCAAGTGGGCAATCTATGCCCAGAGAGCTGAGGAGTCTGTCTAGCCTTTCCCACCTCCTGGCTTTATTCTGAGCCAGGGGTGGCAGTGGTGGAAGAGAAAGAACCATGTAAACCCCAGCAAACCTCCACTGCCATCCAAGTCACAGAGGCAAAGACAGCTACACTGGTGCCCTTCTTATCCCAGACTACAGTGCTGTAGAAGCAAGCCCACTCCAGACCACAAGCAGTTCACAAGTATTTCAAGATGAACAATAAGGCCAGTGCTGTCCAGCCTTCCTCAGAACAAGCCACCCCAAGTATTTCCTTTCAAAACTCAAAGGAAGGATGTTATCTGTATGCATTTTTCTTAGCAGGTGTCACAGAAGTCGAATCCATAATTTTAAACTTAGGTGCATTCTCCCTTCTGTATTTTATTCTGTGTGGCTAGACTTGGCAGTTTATTTGAAATACAAACTTTTCAAGCCTAAGAATGTAGTGGTTTATTCCACTTTGTTTTTTTAATGATGCTAACACTTGTAGCCTTAATGCTATTCATCTTGCATTTTTTATTATTAATTAAAAATTGAATCCACCTAGAAGACAGAGCTAAAATACTAACACTCAAGACAGACTGCATTTTTATATAGCCTTACAACAATTTCTAAGACAAGTTCCCCTGAAACACTGGCCCATTTGAAATCTGAAAACATCTGGTTTCTTCTGAAGCACCGAAGTCCATAAAGTTATTTTAATTTACAATGCTGCAGAGCCCCAGAGCTTCTGAACTTCTGATACAAAGACTGCATTGTCCCAGGAGCAAGGAAAACAAGCTGATGCAACTGAGGGGTAATACTACTTTTGTTACATCTGCCTTGTACCACAAGTCAGATGACATTCAACAGTATACCTGGATGAAATCAAACCCAAGTCACTACAAAAAACCCCTAAGTTTTGCTAACTTGTAGTTCCCAAACCGCAGGCAACTCGCATGAGCATCCACCTTCACAGAAAGGTGTTTAACTGAATGTCAGTACATTCCAGAAAGCAAAAATATTAGACACAAAATCTGAATACCTGGGAAGCCCTGATACAAGAAGTTAATATATTTCCATCATAATTCATTTCAGAGGAAAGTTGGCAAGGATTTACACTCATCTTTGACTGCTGACTACCCAGACATTACAGCATCATGAGTGCTGGGAAATCTACAGTGAAACTGACTGACTAAAGACTTTTTTTTAATTAGCATTATATATTTCCTTGGGAGGTGCATGTCTTTGATAAAGACATTTGGATTAAAAACAAAAAAAAACACAAAAAAAGAGGAAAGAAAAAAAATAAATAAAAGCAAATATGCACTACCGGCACAGGGATTACTGTAAAACCAGTCATGCTTTTCAGCAATATACAACCTGAAAGTAATTGCAACAGATGCTCCAACAACAGAACTGTCCTGGCAGGAAATAATTATAGCATCAAATAGCAATAAAGTCATTACATATCTCGGGGTCTCAACAGAGCCAGACCAAAACCAGTGGATGCAAAGTCACTTTTTTTATTATTAAAAAAAAAAAAAGCATTTAAATACAGTGCAACAGGGAGAAGTAGCAAGTTCAGAACTGACAGCACCTTCTTCCTCTTAAGAGGAACTGCAGGTGGAAACCGAGGTTAATCCTCTGTTGCTATCCAAAGTATTCAGATGTCTGTATCAGCACTGTGCAATTCTTATGTTAATATTTTCACTGCTGCTACAGGAAGCACATCTGTACAGGTGGTATCTCTCCGAACCCTTACGTTTCTCACAGAGGGTTTGCAGGAAAAAAAAATAAGAACGTTTCAAGGAGCAACACGTAATGAACTTTCAACCCTGCCCACCTTAGGCACGGCAGTATTTCGTCCCACGAACAGTTGCACCGGCCTGGTTGTGCCAGTGACAGGAATTGCTGCGGGACTGACCCGCTCCCTAAGTAACAGAGCGCTCTGCAGCCACGCTCACACCCCCGCCCGACACACGCCTTCATCCAAGTCCCACCAGAGCCTCGAGCAGTCTTTTTCAACTCATATGTTATGGTAACTTGGCCGCTGAGTTTTTGGTTACTTCTGCTCTTCGTGCTACCCAGCAAAGCAAGAAGTTGCCTTTATCCAGAGACTTCCAGATCCATCCTCCAGACAGGCTGCAAGCATCCCCAGCGCTACCCGACTGAGCCCAGCCACATCGCCAATGCCCTGTAAGGCAGCCATACGCCGCTTCCCAGAAGTTTGGGGCAGACAACCAGCCCGAAACCCACACCGCCACTACCAGCACCACCTCCCCCGCCGCCCTGCCCGTCCTTCGCCACGGCTCGTCTCAGCAGCAAGGGCAGCGCGGCGCTCCCGGTGCTGCCC
>JAHLSL010000019.1:8487801-8498664 GCA_025920805.1 Petroica traversi
GCTCCTCCCGCCCTGCCAGGCTCCGGCCCGCCCACCTGCGCCACGCCACCCCCGCCGTAGCTGGGCTGCAGGTGGCCCTGGGGCTTCCTAAAAACAAACCGGCTCCGGCAAGTGCGGGGGTTCACCCTGCTGGGATAGGAACTTGCTGACGGGCCGAGACGGCGAAAGCAGCACGGACGTGTAAGGATGAAGGGGACAAAGCTGTCCCGTTTGACCTTCATGCCCGGGGCTCGACTTGAAGAAAGGCTGAGGGAGGACGCGGAACTCGTTCCCCCGTAAAGAAAGTGTAATCCAGACAGAATACACACAGCACAGCTCTAAAAACAAATTTCAGTATATAACTGAAAGTTTTTGCCCAAGTGATAGGGAGCTCAGCATGACCTTCAGTAATTCTGCGTTGAGGTCGTTGCCTATCATAGCCAAGCCTGGGCTAAATTTCAATACATCTGAAGCATGTTGGTGCACGTGCTTTATTTTACCTACAAAATTTTATAACTACCCAAATTGAGCACAACATAAGCAATTACAAAATCAAGGGCCTTTTGTATGGTTCATTAAAGTGGTATGAAAAGCACAAAGTCCAAAAAATATTAGGAGGAAAATAAAATTACTCTTGTATTAAACGCCTTGCAACTATGTTTTTCAAATAGAAATGTAGACAACAAAGGGAAATGCTTCTCTTTTTGACCATTTCGAGTAACAACCTTGCTTGATTCCACAGTGTTACTGCCTTATATTGATGTCAGCAGCAACAGAAACAGAGAAGAGAAACTGCTCACCTCTCGCCTATCCCAAAAAAAATCAGCCCAAAATCTCAGAGGTGGCAGCACAGTGATCACAGTTTCCAAGTGTCAGAGCGAGTGAGGAAGATGATGAAAGAGAAGAGGTGGTAACGCAAGCAGGAGCATCCTCTTGTACCTTTTACAGCTCTGCCAAGTCTGACCAAATGACATCACTTCTTATGCATATGAAGCTCTGTTACACACAAAAAGTAACAACCAGGGTACAGTGAGTCACCTCCTACATGCTAAAGGATGCACAGAGACCAGGAGACAGTGATGCTTCAGTTTCAGCAAAGACCAACAGTGACTGATGGCAGGAAGGGAAGAGGATGGAAAGCAAGTTATCATGTCTGTTTTTCTTGGACTTCAGGAAGAATGGAATTGGCTTCTTACTTAAAGCCAAGTTTTTATCTTCTTGCAGCCATTGAACTTTAAAGGGAATGTCTGAGACCCCCGTGCAAATGCTCAGAAGTGAAAGCAAATCTGAAAGAGGCCAAAAGAAACAGCTGAAGACAACAGAAGTGTATGCACTAAAGCTGCAAAGCCCAGCAGTGTGTGAAAATAGGAAGCAGAAAATACAGCAGAGTAAAAGAAATACATTAATCAAGGAGCAAGGGAAGCAATATGAAATGAACTGCAAGAAAAGGAATAACACAGTTATAATATAGAGGAAAAAACCCCCTATAACCCAAAGCCCAGAAGATTTAGAAACATGCATATCTTTTAAAAAGTTAAACTGCCTAAAATGTCCTCACCAAAAAAAGAAGAGGCACCCAGGAAATAAAAGGAAGAGTCCTTTTACCACCCTGGAAAAATATGTTTTCATAGAGGTCCAGTATGCAGTCTTTATTAGCAAAGTTAAGGGAAATGCAAAAAGTCATTCAGAATAAAAAGGTACTTGAAAGCTGTTTTTCATAACTGAAGAGGTTGCAGCACATGCAAGGAAAGTTACTTTGGTCATTACTTGGAGTTTTGGGGTTTTTAAAAATCACTATTCTCAGGTAAAAGGGACTATAAAAAAAACCCCATACATTGAAAAACTCTGAATTAAGTCATCATTCTTTCCAAAACTCTTTTTTGCCCTGAGATCTTGTCTGGGGGGTACTGCTAAACATGGTAATTGTTTTTCAGCTGGAGATATATCCAACCATCTAACTGTTCCTTCCATGAACACCTGGCCTTGGCAAACTGACCTGTTCTACTACTTCAAATAACCCGTGGATGGGTGCATCTGACATTCATACAGAAGTATTTTCTTTACCTTCCAGGCATAGGAAAGCATTACAACAAACAGCAGCTCAGATTTCCTTTCCAGGAGCTATTAGGTTGTATAGATACTGCCTGTAGTTTGCTCTGCATAGCCTGTTTTCCACCCAGTGTGCATTGAATCAGTCTGAGTGTTCAGTGTTCTGAGCTTTCTGGAGGCTTTCAATAGCATATTTAAAACACAAACCACTGTCCATAAAGCCACTCACCCTCCAAAATTTCTGCCCACCCAGCAGGCCTTAACTCTTCCAAAGACGGACCTTTTTAAGTCCACAGATCTTAAGTCAGTTTCACATACAACAATGGTTTCACCTTCCTGTAACTCTATAAAATCTATCTAGTATGCGTCAAGGGTTTTTAATCTGTCTGTGATCCTATTTACAAAAGTTTTATATTCTCTTAGTTGGAAATGAAGGAATAGAATATGTGACCGAAAAGACTCAAGTAAGGGAATAAAGGTTGCAAATGTGTATTTATTTACTAATGAAAACAACCAAGTGAAATCACAGAGAATTATTTAGTATCAGCAGTAACTACACCTGCAGGATGGTTGCAATTCGAGTAGATTTTGTAGTTTGTTTGTTTATAGTCAGAGGTGCAGTCTGCCCTGTTTTTTCTGTCTTGACTGATGATCTTTTTATGGAAGTGCCTCTTTCAGATATTCAGGTCACAATGTATATACAGATTTGCCTAAGTTGAAGTCTTTGTTCCAGGAGGTATAATACCCTGCAGCTTTAAAACCTTATAAAACATTTAAAAGTACAACAGGAAGGTATAATAAAAGAATTGGGCATAAATACTTTTATACTGTTATAAGACAAAGTTTGGTTGACTATACTGAGCTGCTAATAGCAAGAGAGCTAATAGTCCCAGCAGAGGAATTCCTGTCTGGCTGTGCACCTGCAGTGCAGTTCCAGCTGATTTGAGGAACCCCAAGCTACATCACAGAGTCATAGAAATATTTATGTTGGAAAAGACCACCAAGATCATCAAGTCCAACCATTACCATGCACTGCCAAGTCAATCACTACACCATGTCCCTAAATACCACACATACAGATCGTTTCAATACCTCCAGGGATTGCGACTTAACCACTTCTCTGGGCAGCCTGTTCCAATGCTCTACAGCCCTTTCAGTGAAGAAATTTTTCCTAATCTCCGAGCTAACTTTCCCCTGAGGCATTTCCTCTTGTCCCATCTTTTGTTACTTGGGAGAAGAGACCAACTCCCACCTGGCTACAACCTCCTTCAGGTAGCTATAGAGAGCAATAAGGGCATCCCTCAGCCTCCTCTTCTCCAAAATAAACACCCCCAACTTCTGTAGCCATTCCCCAAACAGCTTGTGCTTCAGTCCCTTCCCCAGCTCCGTTTCTCTGGACATGCTCCAGTACCTCAGTGTCTTTCTTGTCATGAGGGGCCCAGAACTGAACACAGGATTTGAGGTGCAGCCTCACCAGTGATGAGTACAGAGGAACAATCACTGCCCTGGTCCTGCTGGCCACACGATTGCTGATATAGGCCAGGATGCCATGGACCTTCTTGGCCACCTGGGCACAGCTGGCTCGTGTTCAGCTGGAAGTGCTCTGATGAGGTGGGAAGGTCTGGAAAACACGCACACCTCACAAGCTTGGCTCTAAGTGAGAAAGATCAGAAAACTAAGTGAACAAAGGAAGAAAGAAGGGAGGAATGGGCATGAGCAATAGCCATGAGGAGCTGAAAATATACAGTGACAGGAAACAGGTACAGTAAAAATGCCTCCACAGTATTAAAGCTTCGCCAGTGGGTACAAATACATTCTCAGTGGAACACAGAGAGTAAAACCAACTGATCTCAGACTTAGCATTTGAAGAATCACAGAACAATACTAAGAAGTAATACTGGATACCACTTGCTGTCCAGTAAAACTCACTAAAAGGAAAGTGTTTTATCATTGAAGTAGCAGTGGCCTGTAATAATACAGCATTATGTAAAGTGACGTTGCTATTTTATTTATTTATTGATATTGCTCATGAATAATGTATAGCATTGCAACACTTAGTAAATGAAACAGAACACAAGTAAGATCTTCACTGGACTCATAGTACCACTGAGCAGTAATTAGCCTATTTGTAAAAATTAAAGTAAAAAAGGAGAAAAAAAAAGAGGGTCTGACAGATTTTACATATCCAGTACCACCACTAATCGAGGTTTGTCATCAGCTTCTGGAATACACATTAGTAATTATGTGTGGCAAATACATGTGCAAGGGGAAAAAACAAGCCTCTTTTTACACAGCTCAAGCATATTGAGAGTAGTACAACTCTAGCTCCATCATGTTTCAGGAAAACTACAAAACTCAGTTTAGGTAGAAACAAGTTCATTCAGCAACTCTGTGCACTGTGGACAATTACTGCCTCTAAGAGCCTGAAAAATATGATGTCATAATTGTTCGGTCACTTAGATCTTTTTCCCTTCTCTGCATTTGTAACTTGCATTTCAGTATCTTTTGCATTATTAATCTGAGTAAAATGAAATTAATGCCACAGATTTCCAGTTGTGATGCTCAAATCTATTTTTCCTTTGTCCTCACAGGTATCACATTGTGGAAAACCATTGCTAGAGTGGTGTGTTAAGTTTCCACCTCCTTATATATGCTTATATAACATCTTAGATTAAGAAGGTATGTGTTTTTTAGCTGAACTGCTGCTCTTCCATGGGGAAGTCATAATTTGATTCACCCCTAAACACAAAGAGCATAAAAGCATAGAAGGCTAATGATTTCTGAACCAGAAAATGCAATCTTGTTTCCTTATTTTCATTCAATGGATAATTCAAAGGATCTAGTACACTTGACCAAAAAGGGCCTGCAAAGAATACCTGGACTTACCTTTTTTTTTTTCCTTTTGGTCATTAATAAAAAGGTGGAGATTTTTTTCCCTTCCTCTTCCTTTCCTCACACTGTTCTCGTATTTGAAGGGGGAAAGAGGGATATTTTAAACTTTGAACAAATGTTAAAACTGAAAAATTAGTCTAATTTCAAAAACATTAATGCAAATGAAATTAATTGTTTGCCCTCTTTAAACATTTGGGAAAATGTATTTACATATTTTTCCCTGTTGTTTTTTCTGTGCTGTTTCTGAAACATCGAAGTCAAAGTCACTTGCTGTATTGGGAGAGAGTAAATGCACACTGAATTTCAAAGTACGCACTGGTTAAAATTTGTTATTCAAGCTGAATACCTAGAGATAGGCAATACCCTCTGGTGCTCCATCACCCTCACAGTAAAAAGAAAAGAAAGAAATACTGATGTTCAACATAACTTCCTGCATTTTAGTTTGAGCCTGTTACCTCCAGTCTTGTCACTGAACACCACCATTGGTGCTGTCCTCTTTGCACCCTTCTGTCAGGTATGTATAGACCTGTATATCTATATGTATAGATACATTTATCTCTCTGAGCCTTCTCTTCTCCAGGCTGAGCAATCCCAACCCCCTCAACCTTTCCTCATAGGTGAGATGCTCCAGTCCTTTCAGCATCCTTGGGGCTTTTTGCTGGACTCCCTCCAGTACATCTATGTCTGCCTTTTACTGGGGAGCCCAGAAGTGAGCACAGCATTCCAGGTGTGGCCTCACAAGTGCTGAGCAGAAAGGAAAGATCGCCTTCCTTTAACCTGCTGGCAATACTTTGTAGAGATAGTAATGCAGTAACTATTACAAAAAAAAATGAGAATACTGCATTCTGATAATATTTTTAATGCAAATTTTTGTAATTACTATAAAGCCTGTATCTTCCACTTGTGATAGAAACAGAAGCTATTAAGCTACAAAGGGACCACAACGTCAGAAACACGGTGATAAGGATCACTACAGGATAAAACACTGCTATAATTTTCATCATTTTCAAAGACAATGATAATGTCTGATACAACCCACACAAGTAGCATGTTGCCATACACCTTCCTACACTGCTTCCTGCATGAGATGTTCCCAACAGTGTCTTACACTATTATAAATCAGCAGCAACCATTATAGCTCCCAGCACTTTCAATCTACAGAGACACTATAAAAGTCACCTAACATTGTACCACCAGATGTTAGGGGAGATTTCATACATCAAGTTGAATGCACAGGTGTCACCTGGAATAATTTTTGTGAGAAGATTTTGCATACCATTTATATAATTGTTTCCTATAGAGTCGTTAATACATACCTGGGATGGCTGGTTTCTCCTTATTAAAGCAAGTTCAATGTTTTTTCCACCAGATTTCACAGTGTAGCATACAATGAAATCATTAAAACAGGTATATTTACCAAGTATTTTGCATTTTCATGAAGGAAAGAGGCCAGGCTTTTCTTGAAGCTTTTAGCATGCAGTTATTATTGGATGACTTCTTAGCAAAGGGGATTGCTAATTTGATGGCACCCTTTGAGCTCCTGTGGCAACCTCAGGGTATTTCTGTTCCAAAAACACCCAGCTTTAGCACTGCCACCAATTGCACATGACAGAAAGGAAGTTGCAAATTTTACCACAACACACATGTACTTACCTGCTGAAATCAATCTCGTAAAGACTCAAGAACATTTTGCAAAGGTACTCCCTCACAGTCACTATGCAAAATGCAGTGCACAACTTTGTCTGGCTGCCAGGTCAACAATTTCCCCTCATAGCTCCTAGTTAGACTCTGGTAATGTTTCAGTACTTCATTTTAGGGTATCTTGGAACAGAAATACCGGAGAACAGCAGTTCTCAACTTTTTTTCATACCACACATGTATTTTTGTTTACATAAATTATTCTGGCAACTGTAGTTTGCCACAACCTCTTCTGATCAACAATTATGGAAAGGATAAAAATTTCAATATCTTTAACACAGTCCTGTGAGCGACAGCTGAAGGAATTAAAATTCTGTCCATGGTAGAAGCATTCCAAGTAAGCTGGGATGTAGACTATTTCACTAATCCACACAGATCTACATTCAGCATTTTAGGTGTACCATAGCTGAATTAGGCAGGGTTTTTTGCAAAAACAGCCAAGAAGCTCCCTTTGAAAGAACTGCCAAAGTTTGGTACATACTTTTTTACATCGGAGAATGAAAGGAGAGCATGCACAGGGTTTTTTTCAAATGGAATTCCAAACTTTTTCCAGTTTCATTGGCATGTAAATCAAAAGCAAAAGAGAATTGTGAAGGAGATTGCAAGGATGGCTATTACCTGGTAACTTATCAAAAAGCAACTTTCCCCACCAAAGTTCTTAAATAGTCTCAACACAGAGTGTGTACTTACCAGTTCTAGCAATTACATCAAAGCATCAATAGCATTAAGAAGTTAAAGAAAATTGGCAAAAATATAAAATTGAAAAAACTAGCTTTTACAGTAATGACAAGTACTTATGTAATGAAACTACCCACTTAGAAACAAAGCTCGGTCAATACAGAAGTGATTATCACAATTCAACTTTGAATTATTTTTACTTCATTGGTGGGCTAAGGCAGACAAATTCATAAAATAGACAGAACATACATAAAATTAGTGTAAGACTTTAAATAATGCTTTTGTCCTTCAGTCCTTTGTCTCAAAGCCAATGCGACGCTTGATTTTGTCTTGGACAATACCAGCTGCTGTCAGGTGTGACTATTCCTTTAGCCAGAGGATTTCCTCAAACAGCTTCCATCTTTCTTCATACTCACTATCATCTGACACTTTTAAGCAGAAACCTAAAAGTGGCAAACAGCTTATTTGCTGAAGTTGCAACACAGTGTCTGATATATTCTACTGTGGGTGGACCCTCAAGAGTCAGTCTGTGGTGCTTTAAATCACCATTTTGGCACCAGCAGTCAGGTCTGCATAATCACAATGATAAAATCATCACAAAGAATCGTTCATTAACTAACAACAAATTCAAGAAGGAGAAAACCATGACCATTTTTTTTCAAGTCAGAAACTGCTGAGAAAACAACATAGGTGAAAACAGAGACAAATTCAAAACCACACACAGAAGTAACTTTATTCTGAGAAACAGCAATTTTAAGTAAAAAAAATTCAGGCCATAACAGTCTTTAAGTTTACAGAAAGTTAACTTGCATAATTAAATATGGATTTATGCACTCCAAAAACACATAGAAGTACCCTCTTCCCTAGGTACCACACATCATGGTTTTGGTATTGTACCACTCCCACGATGCCAGAGTACCAGGAAATGGGGGTTGCATCACCATAAGTTTTTAAGAAGAGAGGGCTACTTAAGTATCTCCTTAATCTTCTCCATTACAAGATACTGTAAAAAAATTCAAAGCACAGTACCACACTACAACTTTCCTGATTATAGGCTCTTGAGTAAGTTCCTTACTTCCCAATCTCCTAGGAAATTATTCACTCTCAGGTATAGTTCTTCATTCTCCCATTCTCCCACAAATTCACCTGCTTGTGAGGCCAGAAAAAACATGCAGTTTCAAAGGCAAAAGATAACTATTTTGTTAAAGTTGGATCATTCTGATTAGCTGTTTACTACAAAAAGCTGAATATTTCTTTGATCACTTGGACTCCCCTTCTTGGGGAGCAGTTCCACATTCAGCATCAGCCAATCTAAGAGCTCACTGCTATGAAAGAAGAGGTTTTCCTCTCTCCTGCCCCTCACTGCATATTTTCATTCAATCTATTTTAAGTTGAGCTGTTCTATAGGTGTTAAGACAGGCTTGTGTGATGATCCAACTGAAAACTAAATTTTTTTGACAAGTGAATTTTGTTTTCATCCCTTCTGAAAGCACACAAAGAGGATAGTTTCAGCTCCTAGTAGCATAACCTAGATAGAGATTGCCACAAAAACCAGCAGTTCTGTTCTTCCCAACCACTTCCACAGACATTTCTACAGCTTTTGTTGAACTGGATTTAACACTCACACAGCTTTGTGGCAACTCACCAAAAAAAGAATTTAGATCAATGAGATCAGTGAGTTTAGCACTATTTCCTTCAGTAGCAGCCTGCATGCACAGTTGGTTAGGCATAACATCAAATTCCACCCTCAGTGTTTGACATTAATGGTCTGACCCCCCAAAAAAGGCAGTTAAATCTCCTCCCCCAACTTCTTCCTTCACTCCCCCTTTCCCTCACAGGTATGGGATTCTTATGGGTGCCCATTGAATCAATGCAACAAGCAAGTGAAGATGTTTTTGTTTTTGTTTTTGTTTTTGTTTTTGTTTTTGTTTTTGTTTTTGTTTTTTTCTGGGAGGTTGGTGAGCTGAGGGCTTCAAAGCAGCATCAGAAAGGGCACCAGGGAGGAGATGACAGAGCCTAGGTCAGAGAAGAGGCAGGAGGAAGAAGTGTTACCACCCAGTAGCACACACAAATATGAGAGTTTAGACTCATCTAAATCAGTGCTGTGGCTTTGCTCTTTGAAATGCTTCCCCTTCTTCTGAGTCTCTGAATGAAAAATCAAAATTATTCCCACTGGCCCTATAAGAATCCCTTGGTTATATTCAAAACAGTTGTGTAGAAGCCTTCATGTCCTAGTACCAATCTCCAAAATCATAGTGTCCATCTTCCCAATATTCTTCATAAATTCATAGTTATTCAATTATCTTCATAAATTCAATCTTCATAAATTAAATTTTAAAGGTCTCCTATGTACCATATACTTGCAAAGCAACATATTGTGGTGCAGTGATTGGTAACAATTCCTGCAAAAGCCAAACAGATGTGATCAACAAGTGCATACATTCTCCTCACAGTTCTTTCCTCCTGAAGCTTGGTGACATTTTTGTTTTTGTGTACCCAATACAGCTCTATCCAGCCCTCAAATTCCATCCTGTTAAATAAGGATATTTTTTTCTTATCCCCAGTATTTATGTTATGCAGAGGAGATGTTGTTATAATAAGTCTTTTCACAAGGACATTGGCAAACAGTTATGTGGAGGCTGTGTCGTCCTTTCCAAAACAGAAATAATAATGTGTGACACCTGTTAAGAAGGAAAAATTCTAAGGTATGGTAAACATCACAGCAAGACGTTTTGCAAAAGTTGTGGTTTACAAATACATCACAGATAGGCAGCCCCTAGACAAAAAGCTTATAAGCAAGTAGAAAAGAAAGGAAATAGAGTGGTTACAGACATGATACCCCAGGCAGAGAGCACGTCAGCACAGATCAATGTGGTGAGTAGTATTCTCAATATATTCACTGTTTATAGGTGCAGTCATGGTTAAGATGATCTAAAAGTTAACTGCTGACCAAGAAGGGTACAGCTGCTCAACTCTTTTTCCCCATGAATCATCTTCACTTGCTTTGACATTGAAATTCATGTGCTCCCAATCTGTGAAACTGAACAGGCAGAAAAGCACTTTTAAAGAAAGACAATCATTTTTCTGCCAATTTAGGTTCATTAAACATCTCTCTACGTGATCAGACAAGTCAAAGTGATGGCACAGGAGTCAGAGTGGGAACACAAGTAAGTGTAGTGGGGACTAAAGGAAAAACATGGATTTTGGTAACAGCTGGCTGAGAGATTTACTTAGCTGTAAGATAATGCCAGACTGCAACATAAACACTATCACTGGCTTTGTATGTATTTTGGTGGGGATGAGTTTTGAAGGCAGGTGTACTGCAGGCATTTATGAGAAACTCCTTATAGTCATGGACAGAAAGACAGACAGACAGAGAAAGAGAAGGAGAAAGAGACGGAGAAAGGGAGGAGAGAGAAAGGGAGGAGAAAGGGAGGAGAGAGAAAGGGAGGAGATGGAGTGAGAGAAAAAGAGAAAAAGAGAGAGAGAGAGAAAATGAAAGGAAGGAAGGAGGGAAGGAAGGAAGGAAGGAAGGAAGGAAGGAAGGAAGGAAGGAAGGAAGGAAGG
>JAHLSL010000019.1:8498674-8513035 GCA_025920805.1 Petroica traversi
AGGAAGGAAGGAAGGAAGGAAGGAAGGAAGGAAGGAAGGAAGGAAGGGAGGAAGGGAGAAAGAGAAAGAACGTGAAAAAAGAGAAAAAGGTGAAGACTGCTGCACTGAAGACTTCTGAGAGACTAACGGTACAAATTTAGTCAGCATCTCAAGAGCAGATAAGAATGTTGTTGCTTTCTCAGTTGTTTGAAAATCAGCATTTCCTTCATAGAAACTTTTTCTTAGAAGATGCAAATAAATGAAGAAAGAAAATTGGCCAGGACTGTGTCAGATCTGACAATGGACTGAAAAAATTAAATGAATGATACGATCAGTGATAAATAAAAAAGGATTTTGGGCTCAACTTCTAAGTATGATCGAAATACAACATAAGCAAGCCCTCCTTTGCTTAGTTGGACTTCCTCAAAAGATGCTCTCCTACCAACACTAGAAAATGACATAAAAGAGGGCTTACAGGAACACATGCTAGTCCTTTCCTTGCAGAAATGTATCTTCTTATCCAGCACACAAGAAAGAAAAGCTCTTTTAGTACACTACATACAAAACTCATCCCTCTATTACAATATTTTATTATGATAAATATTCTCCTTATTGTTTACCTAAGGCTAGAGCTGTGGCACATCACAACCTTAACATGAAACTTTACAATTTCTGTGACTATTTTACATAAAGTACCCACAGGGTAAAATATTACATGCTAAATGTAGAACACTGCATAATATTTTAAAATATAGAAGTTGGTCATTTAAGAAGAATAATAGACTATGATTTCATACTTAAAATATAAAATGTTTGCTCTTTTCAAAACTCCAAACCAATAGGTACATACAATCTAACCATCAATTCTACTTGTTTTAGAGCTCATAAAACTTCCATTTTAAATTATGCCAGCAAAAAGTTTTCATTAAAAATTTCCTGTTACATTGTCAGTCCACTAAAATATTATCCTCTGTTCTAGCCTTACAATTCATTACATTGCTTAGAAAAATTAGGTCTGAACCAATAAATATCAATAAACTTAGGAGGTTTAATCTGCTTCTCCTCACCAGATTTGACCACTCTCTCTTCCACTTGAGTATCCATGTCATACTTTCTGATGAATTTAGGGGTTTTTGTGTCCTTTCTCCAGAGAGCAAGGTTACCTTAATTCTTCATTCATAGGTTAAAATTTATTTTGCTTGACTGTATCTAATCAACTTTCCAAGCTGATGCTGACAAAGTACTATGAGGAATTCTGAGATAGACAAACATAAAGAGAAATAAAATTTATGCTTAGTATTCTCAATAAATACATAAATGCCAAATCCTACAAAAGATAATTATTCCAAACTGAATTATTCTCACTAGCTAAATCAGCAGGGTAGAATGATGCGTCATGGATGGCAGAATCAAAGGCCCACTTGGAATGACTAAGAAAGAACAGAGCATTTGGAAACATCATAATGAATTTATTTGAGCAAAAGTACCTTATTCTTTCAAAAATATATACACCCTAATAGCTAGACTGTGAATGTATTTAGAAAATGACACACAACCGCATTTTGTCATTATAAGAAAACTAGTAGTATTTAATAGTGAAGGTTATAGTCTAGGAAAAGAACTCCTTTCTTTCTCCTATATAATCAACGTAAAAAAGGCATAAGTATTATTATGGCCCACATTACCATCAGCAAGGCTTCTAATTTGTCTTTTAACTTAGAATTTTTCTTACTGATACCAAGAGCAAACTCAACTTGATTTTCAGACTGACTTAATAGTAAGATATATTGCTATTTTACTTGGTAAAAGAATATATTGCAATTATGGGATAGTGTGGAGAGTTGTGTGGGAAGCTGGCTAGCAGAGCACGGCCATAATGGAATTCAGCTAGTTAAGCGATAAGTGCAAGGACACTGCATCTTTGCACAGAGCGAAAACAGGATGTGGGGGAGAATGAGAGAACTCAACACTGGCAGACTGCAATAACATACGAATAGGCGGAGATGACTTTTAGCTAAGAGACCAATGATGAGCTTAGCCTTGCAATATGTATGAGCCTCATTATTGTATCTATATAAAGAACAGAGTTGTTGAAATAAACTGAGACTTGTTGATCATCATCGGATGTGCTTGTCTCCCTTCGTTCCCGACAAATGGTGACCCCGACGTGCGCACCACGGTCGAGACGACGAAGGGTTCGGATCCTACGCAGCAAGGATGGCGAATAAGAGCTCAAGATGCTAATGTGAGAGCTCCGCGCTCCGGGTGACCTTATAGAAGGGCCGATACGTGCTGCCGAGACCTTGGGGGCTGCAATAGCGCTGACGAATTAAGGTATGGAGAGGCAAGCAGCATATGAACTCTTTGCAGCTTTTCTGCAAGGAAAACTAGTTAAGGGAATTGACTTGAAAAAGGAATTGACAGAGTTATTAGCCTATGGACACGCAAAGGGGTTCTTTCAAAATCCACACACGGTACATGAGTTAGGAGAGTGGCACAAGTACGGGGATGCGCTATGGGATGGCACGTTAAATGATGATAAAGTGGCAAAGAAAATGGGGAAGCTTTGGAGACCGGTGTTTAACACCCTGTTACAACATCAGGCAGAGAAGCGGGCGGCAGAGCAAGCAACTGCCGCTCAAGGAAAAAATAGGGACTATGATAGGGACTGGTTTTCGCCTACCCCATTGCCTCCGGCTGTCTCACAGGTTATGTTACCCCCTCCCCCTCCAGTTCCCAGTGCCCCTCTGGCAGATTGCGCCACAGAGGCGCCACTACCCTCGGCGCCACCACCGCCCCCCTCTGCGGAGGTGTGTCCATCCGCTCCGCCACTTCCCTCTACGTCACACAATGAGCCGATACCGGGAGCTGAGAGTGATCTGACGGAGGCCATTGCAAAGCAAAGGCGAGAGGCTTGGGATGCCGTGGCGAGGGATGGGCTGGAGCGCGGAGACGCTGATAGTATAGAAGCGGCACGGTCACTAGCTTGCCTTGTGGTTTTTGCGCCAGCGCCTGGGGGAGGTATGCAAGGAACCATTACTGCGCTGGACTGGAAGCTGCTAACACAGCTTCGGGCAACAGTCAGCCAGTTCAGGGTAACAAGTGAACCAGTGAAACAAATGCTGGACTATATATGGTCCACGCAAGTGCTACTGCCTGCAGACAGCAGAGGGTTGGCAAGGTTGATCTTCTCCCAAAGTCAGCAATTATTGTTTAACGCACACTGGCAAGCGTTAGTCAATGAGAGCGTAGCAACACAAAGGCAGCAGGGAGACCCGTTGTACGGCGTAACTATGGAAGAACTTATGGGACTAGGGCCATTCCTCCATACCGAGGCCCAGGCACTCATTGGCCCTGATAAATGCAGAGAATCTATGCGACTCATGAGAGAGGCGATAGATAAAGTAAAGGACCCTGGGGGCACGCCAATATATATGGGGATTAAACAAGGGCCAGACGAGACATTCGGAGCGTTTATCGATAAAGTCGCGAGTGCGATAGACAGAGCAGGAGTGCCACTGTATATGCGAGGAGCAATGCTGAAACAATGTGCCCTTCAAAACAGTAACCAAGCAACCCGTAGCGTGCTAAACACGTTAGGAGCTCAGTGGAGTATAGAAGAGGCCCTAGAAAGAATGGCCAACGTCCCAGTGGGTCCCCAAGCACTATTAGTAAATGCCATTAAAGAGTTAGGATTAGGGCTACAAGAACAAGCAAGGGCTTCACAAGGTCAGGTATTAGCCGCTCTTGCACCCCTCCAAGCATCTGCAGCCGTCCGCCCAAAAGTCTCATCAAGTGAGAGAGCCAAGTGCTACCGCTGCGGAGGAGCCGGACACATTCGCCGAGAATGTAAAGTGACAAGTGCCTGGTGCCAGAAATGCCGGTCAGACACGCACAATACAAATGCCTGCCGCCGCCGGTCGGGAAACTTCAAGGGGAGCGTGTCGAACAGCAATGGCCGCGCTCTGACACAAGTCGCCACTGCAACACAACCGATCCCTCAACCCTCCAACCTGCCACCAGAGGGAGCCTCGGCCTGGACCTGGCAGCCGCAGTAGATACGACGCTAATGTCTACACAACCCCAGAAGATTTCCACCGGAGTAAAAGGACCCATCACCGTGGGCGGACGCCCAGTCGGAGCATTGTTACTCGGAAGATCATCTGCGTCAATGTCTGGACTGTTTATACTACCCGGCGTAATTGATGTGGACTATACTGGCAAAATTATGATTATGGCATACACACTTTTTCCGCCCCTCATGATCATGGCAGGACAAAGAATCGCCCAACTGATCCCCCTTGACCAAAGTACCAGAGGACTCCCACCTAAGCAAGAAAAGGAGAGAGGAACTGCTGGTTTCGGTTCCACAGGTGGCCTCACCTTATTGACAATAAACCTCAACGAAAGGCCAAAGCGCAAAATTGAGTTAGAATATCTAGGTCAAAAACGAGCCTTCATGGGACTGCTCGACACTGGAGCTGATTCCAGTATCATTGCCCCAGAATCCTGGCCACAGCATTGGCCATTACAACCAGCAGCCACGACAGTGACCGGGGTTGGCGGCATGACACTCGCCAGTCGCTCGCCTCCCCTCACAGTCATCATAGATAAGAAACGCGTCACTGCCACCTTCTCTGTTGTTCAGCTTCCAGCTACAGTTCACTGCCTCATCGGCAGGGACATCCTTTCACAACTGGGAGTGGTCCTCACCAGCGACCTCCCTTTACCATAGGGGCCATTGCGTGGACTTTCCCGATCCCCAACACATGGAAAACAAATGACCCCGTTTGGGTTAAGCAATGGCCTCTAAAAAGGGAAAGTCTCCAACACGCTCATGAGCTTGTCAAAGAGCAGTTAGATAAAGGGCATCTGAAACCATCCACGAGCCCCTGGAACACCCCCATATTTGTAATAAAAAAGAAATCTGGAAAATATCACTTGCTACATGACCTGCGTGCTGTAGACGATGAGCTGGAGCCAATGGGAGCGCTGCAGCCAGGAATGCCTAACCCAGCCATGATCCCAGAAAAATGGCCCCTACTCATCATCGATTTAAAAGACTGCTTTTTCACCACTGAGCTGCACCCAGATGATACCAAACGATTCGCGTTTACCCTGCCTGCACTAAATAGAGAAGGCCCGGATCAACGCCTTGAGTGGACCGTATTGCCGCAGGGAATGCGTAACAGTCCTACATTGTGCCAGCTATACGCGGACTTTGCTTTACAACCCATTCGGCAACAATGGCCACAGACCACTGTTTACCATTACATGGATGATATTCTCTTCGCTCAACCCACTCCGTTTACACAACAGCAAGTCACCGATATACAGAAAACCTTAGAGCAATACAACCTTATCGTAGCACCAGAGAAAGTGCAGCACTCATCGCCCTGGAGATACCTCGGCTGGACCTTATCTGAGCAACTTGTTGTTCCACAAAAATTACAATTGCGGACCGAGCTGAAAACACTGAATGACGCTCAGAAACTGCTGGGTGACCTGTAGTGGCTGAAACCCGTTGTCGGTCTACCAACTGAGTGGCTCGATGAGCTACGGCCCTTGCTCCGAGGCATAGAGCCAACACAGCCGGTACACGTCACACCCAGTCAGCAACAAGCTTTGCACCGAATTCTGGATCACATCACACAAGGCCATGTTCACCGTCGCGATCCAGATAACCCCATTGACCTGACTATCTGGTGCGGCCCTAAATTCCTATTAGGGGCTCTGACCCAATCCAAAAAGAAAACGGGGGAGCTCAGGGTCTTGGAATGGATTTCGTCAGCAACCGAGGAGAAAGCCCAGAAGAAAATGGGGCCGTGGACTGAGACTCACATGCAAATGCAAAGTGCCTTGTAGGTGCTACAAAAATCACAGGAGTTGGCCCTTCCTGCCCTCTGTGCCCTGCCTGAGCCTGGCCGACCGCAAGCTTTTTTGCAGATACAGCAAGGGCCCAACAAAAGGTATTCTGTCTTCACTGATCGATTGCATCAGACCATTAAGATCCATCCAGACTTTGACATGGGAACGAAAGACCAGATGTTCTGAATTTTGACCTTTGATAATGCAAATGGAAAAAACACAGTAAATTCTCAGAACATTACTAAAAACAGTGACAGTAGTTAATATGATTTAATTAACTGATAGAATGGATCAACAGGTCAAAGCAGCCTATGTAGCCGCTGCGGTTAGTGGGGCTATTAAACCCTTAGTGGATAAGAAAGGTGAAACCGACTGAAACAATTATGATGAAGAATTGTAACACACAAAAATGAGTAACAATTCCAGATTATCGCTGTTATTGATTGTAAGCTATTTAGTGTTTTCTTTTTTACTTTTATTCTGCTATAATGTCATATATGCATTGATGTGTAAGAAGTTATCTGAACTTCTTGGGACAGTGTTCTAGAGTGACTTTATGATGTTTGTATCCCCAATTGTCTGTTCTGCTTATGCTGGATATAACTTCTGTGGCTTTAAGCTGGGCCGAGAGAGAGGGAGAGAGTGAAGAGGGGGGAGAAGATGCCCGCACTTTGTCTGCAAGAGTTTCTCTCTACTCCCCTGGAATTCCTTCTTGGACTGTACTCTGAGCTCAGACAGCAAAAGAGAGATAAGGCTCTCTGTGTACTCTCTCGAAGCTCGCAGCAGTGCTCGCAGAATTCTCTCACACAGTTACTAATGATGTAATAGTGATTTTAAATATGTTGTTAATGTTATAGCGTGAATTCACTGACTTTTTATAATGTGCATTATCCATAAGGTATTATTTAAGGTTATATATATGCATTCTTTTAGTTGTTTACAGTTTAATCATGATACCATTGATAAATTTTCCCATACTTTTGTGTAACTATCTACAAGACCTGTATGATTTTAGGAAACTTTCCCAACTACTGTTAATAGAAGCTTTCTTGCAAGATGTTAGGGAGACCCTTCCAGTTAAAGCCTTGGCTCTGGCCAAGCCCTGGCTGTAACTGGTTGGACGCATGCCAACAGACCCAGGTGTTTCTGCACCAAAACTGTACTCAGGTCACTTTGACTTGCCAATTTGGACTTATAACAGCTGGACCCCCTTTCAAGGTAAACTTGGAAACCTTGCCCAGGAAAGGTTCTCCAACTCTTCTGTGTGAAACAGGGCTTACCAGCTATTGCAGACTCTGAGTGATGGCATAATATTTAGGGAATTGATGATGTATCATTCTAAATCACTATTTTTTCTCTAATGTTCTAATGATTATGTGTATTACCTTGTTTATTTCTGTTTGATGTAAGTTTATTACTTTACCACATGTATTGTCTTACTTCAATGTTGTCTTTATATTTGTAGCAAGCAACCACTCGGACAGGTCACCGGTTGACTGATAGAACTGTTCGGGCCGTGGTCCTTAAGTGCCAAACAGATTATCCAAAGGATCGTCCAGAACCAAGGGCTGGGGCCAGGGGAGTTATCAGTCAGTGTTACGGCACAGAGAAAAGCCATCTACGGACAGTGTGAAGTTGTTGCTGTGCTAACAATTCAGTGTGGTGGCTGTGGAGAGCTATTCAGAAGACACACCTTAGTATTAGATAATGAGTGGCTTTGTTGTATTAGTTGTAGTGGTAAGTATCTTAGTTGGACTGCCCCCAGGGCAATTCAAACTCAACTAAGGCCTGGGAGCAGATTGCCTGAAAGTATAGAGGAGAGCATATATTGGGCAGCAAAATGCCTTCTACACAAGGCATTATCAATACTCATTGTCAGCCAGTGATTGAATTATTTACATGCATGTTACTCTGTGTGTGGGCTATCAGAGACTCACTCCACTTAGGAGTAGACTCCCGGCCAAACATATAGTTCACTATTACCAATCTTACTAACAGACAAGAATTTTGCTTAAGCTTAACCACTTAGAACCCTAACTCAGCTTACTCGGCAACTGCAAGTAACAGACGGTTTAGGGTTAAGCGGATGGTTGAAAGGGTTAGGAATTACTGGGTGGCTTCAAGATATAGTAAAAGGAGCTTTGCTATTTTTCATTGTACTTGTAGCTATGGTCATAGCAATACCCTGCATTATCCAATGTGTGCAACAAATGGTAAGAAAGACCATCAATCAAGCTTGCGCACTGCAAAAAGAAAATGGGGGAAGTGTGGAGAGTTGTGTGGGAAGCTGGCTAGCAGAGCACGGCCATAATGGAATTCAGCTAGTTAAGCGATAAGTGCAAGGACACTGCATCCTTGCACAGAGCGAAAACAGGATGTGGGGGAGAATGAGAGAACTCAACACCGGCAGACTGCAATAACATACGAATAGGCGGAGATGACTTTTAGCTAAGAGACCAATGATGAGCTTAGTCTTGCAATATGTATGAGCCTCATTATTGTATCTATATAAAGAACAGAGTTGTTGAAATAAACTGAGACTTGTTGATCATCATTGGATGTGCTTGTCTCCCGTCGTTCCCGACAGGATAGCACTGTTTAAAAGTATCTTTTTGTATGAGAGGCATGCTTTAAAATTTCATGCTGAAAAAAAGGAAAAGAGAGTGGTAAAAAGCCTACCTCCTTAAAATATATACTAGAAATCAACATAGTTACTATTTTTTCTGTGTTTCCTCGTGTTTTTCACAGCACACATTCTCTGGTTTGGGACCATGTACACTGACACAAACCATCTTACTTCTCTTCCTTTTTGCTCCTCCTTGAAAAGAAACACACATTCATAGAGGCAAGGAGTCTGCAAGGATGCACATGAGCAAGGAGCTCCTGATAAAACCCAAACATAAAAATGCAGCATACCAGAAGTGGAAGCAAGGACAGGCAATCTGGAACAATACTACAGAAATACTGTCTGAGCAGAGAGGAGATATTTCAATAGTCTCAGCTTTATTACATCTTTAGACATTATCTCCCATACCAATCTCATAGGCAAACTGATGAAATACAGACTGAATAAGTGAACATTTGCTGAACTGTCAGTTGTGATCAGAGTTGTGATCAGCAGCATGGAGTCCAGCTGGGGGCCAGTCAACAGTGATGCATCTCTGGACCCAATGCTGTTCAACTTCTTCATTACTGACCTGGATGACAGAAGGGAATTGGACCCTCAGCAAGTTCACAGCTCCTCCAAGAATGAGAGTTGTTGATCCACCATTGCTTTTGGATGACTTCTGTGGGTTGAAGAAATAGTCAGATATGAACCTTACCAAGTTCAACAAAGGAAAGAGCCAAGTCCTGTCCCTGGGGAGAAACAACCCCATGCACCAGCTCATGCTGAAGGATGACTTTGCAAAATGTACCCCGGAGTAGACAAGGTGGTTGTAAACCAGCAACTTTCCCCTGCCTCAAGGGGAAGTGGCCAAGAGCATCTTGGACAGCACTGGAAAGAGCACTGCCAGCAGAATGAGGGGAGTCTTTACCTCATGGATCAGACTCTCTGAAAGGAAATTGCACTTGACATAATTTCAGCTTTGTATATTTAGGAAAGGTGACTGGAATTGTGACAAGGTGGAAGTACTGCCCTCTAGTTGTTCAGTCCTCTCCTCTGTCCTTCATGGTCATGAGCCTTCAGAAGGCAGATGCTGCAGATGATGCAGAAGTGAGAGCCCCCAGAAGAACAGGATGACTCTCCACTGCAAATGTGTTGCCTTTTAACAGATATGAAAGTTCAGTGATCATGAAGATCATTGCTGCCTTTTCTTCAGCATGGCTTGGCAGTGCCTTCTCATGTTTGTCTTTCCTGCTTTGCTTTCAGCTTTCAAAAAATGAAGAAGTCAGTGAATAGTAGCACTTTGCTTCTGTGCCCTAAAATAAAATATTAACCTCTAAGAATACTTGAGGAATTTTCAGCTCTAAGGAGGCTTAGATTAGATGTTCTGCTATTTTTCATTTATAGCATCTGTTCCTAGTAGCTGGAGATTCCCTTTTGAAGAATAAAATCAGGACATGGAAAGATTTTCTCACCACAGATATTGCACTTACTCCCATTAGTGCAAACTGCTGAACCTGCTGTGAGCTTCTTTATTCTAAATATTTATATTTGTAGACAAAAATGGCAGGTAGTAGAATAAAAGTTTAGCATCCCAATGATTTATTTCTGGGTTTGTTGTTGCCCCTCTGGATTATGGCAGAGCCACCAATATGCTTGTAGTGTGCAGTAATGTTGGAGTACTTAATTTTATACTGGAACATACAGGCTTGCATTTTGGTGCTACTTTTTATTACTATTCCATACAGTAGCCAATGCAGAACAGAAATTAGAAAATTCTGGGAAAAAAAAAACAAAAACAAAAAACAGGCAAGAAGCTGGCAGTATAAATTCAAGACAAATTTATTCGGTTAGCATCATCCCTTTTAAGAAACAAAAGGCACCATTTACGCTAAAAATCACTCTGATATTATTGTGTATTTTGATAACTATTTACTGGGTTTTAAATAAAGAGAATTTGAACCTCAGCCATTTACACAGGCAGACTTTCACGTGCAAGTGTGTTTTGCCACAAGATGAATTAGCACAGAAAATGGGCATTTAGAAAATCCCAGAAAAGTTATGAGATCACCAAATTCAGTTGGTAAAGAAATACTACACCAGAAATGCCATGTTTTCCTTTTGCCATCTTCCTTTTTCATTTACCGAAAGACCCTTCTTCCTTGGGATCTGCTCTGTTACCTCATGGTATTGTGGATGTTACAAAACACCATCATAAACATCCCTTTCTTTTCCTTTTTAATTTCAAGATGAAAAAGTAGTCTACCCTGAACAAGAGGCTCAAATTCATCATTGTCCTATCTATTAGCAGTAGAACCTGAGCTATCATCCTTATTATAGCAAGGAAAAGTGGGTGGGTTTCTGTCAGTTGAAGTGAGTACACAAAATTAGGTGCTCTCACCAAAAAGATGTTAAAAGCTTTGTTTAAGAAACACCTGGCTCATAGGAGTAATTCTTAATTTTCATACCAAGAACTTCAGTCATGAAGGTTTTTAAGGAAGTGATACTACCATAAATTTATTTTCTCTCTTCTTTCTTGCATATATATATATATACAATGAATTAGCATTCTGCATTTTCCTGTGGAAATGTCCATGATCCTTGAAGATTCAGATAATACAAGTGGCAGAACACAACTTGTCACTAAGAAATATGAGTTGGAAACAGGAAAAAGTCTTTCAGAAAAGGACTGATGCTCCTCTGTCTGAATTCTTCTCACTCCAAAAAATATGACATACTCAGATCCACAACAACAAAAAAGAAAGACTACACTGACAAATATTGGAATAGAGGTGGAAGGAAGATCTCATTGAAACATATTTGCATTTGAAACTCTTGATGATGACCGAGATTTATGCATCTAAATTACAATTAAATAATGTTAAGGTTGTGAGTAACTCACAGGAGCAAAGAAATGTGCAATTAAAGGGAAAATATACCATATGTCCTTTGATATCTAGGCATATTGCAGTGCATTAAGGATGTCATAAAAGAGACACCCTGTTGTGGTTATGTGTTCTGAGACATGTGGCACAATTCCATTGTTGCTATCTATTTCCCTGCTTGTATGCATCTGTGCCATTATTTAACTGTTGATTTTGAATGTGAATTTCCCTTTGCATGGTGAAAAAACAGAGCTGCAGACTGTTTCATCAATGTTTCTCCAGATCTGTTGCTATTTATGAACGTGGAAGTCCAAAATGTTAAACACATGAATGAAAAAACATCACCAATGGCAAAAAAAAATGGCTTTAATTAAATCCTCAGAAACAAGGAGACAAAGGAGATAGTTGTAATGACTATGAATGAATGATCTTATATCTTCCCTCTAAAAACTGACAGAGTTAAATTTCAAACACTGTTCTCCTGTAATTTGCATGGAAATAGGAATGTACTAAAAAAATGCACACATTTAGTTTGGACCATTTGGGGAAATAAAACAGGAAACTACTCCTTTCATTTTAAGGCTCCTCACCTGCGGCATTCCACAAGCCTCTTTCTTTTTTTTTTTTTTTCTTTTTTTTTTTTCAATTTAAGCCAACCTGAAAGTGTGGAAGAACAAAATGGAATCCTTAGATCTTAAGAGCAGTGTTTATGTGGCTGGCTAACCCACATCCTCTCAAACACTGTGATCACCAAGACACCCCAGTGCAGAATATTTCATACACAGTGCTTGGGTAACTAGAGGATGACATCCAGACATCATACTTGTGGAAACAAGGAAAACATTTGGTGGCCTTCCTAGTGTTCAGTGTATTTCATGGGAACATGTTTGCTATGCCTGCAGTCCTGGACACTTTCAGACACTTCACCAGTTCTCCAAGGACAAGTATATGCTAAAGAAAATAAAAGTCTTCATAAGTCTGTTACTAACTGGGTAGGAGATAGTTGTTTCAGATTACACACTGATTTGGCCATGGCCATCATGCATTCTTCATTTTAGCGTTCTTTGCTGCTGTTTGTAGTAACTTAAAAAGTACCAATTTGAGCACATGGGGACTATAACTGTTCCTCTCTAAGTTCGCTTCAAAACTATGTAATAATAACCATGGATCACCATGAAGCATATCAACTTTAGAAAAATACGATTTCTTCAAATTTACTTTTTTTATTTTTGGTTTCCTACAAGTATTATAGTGATGATGATGATGATGAGTGCAGAAGACCAAAATAGTCCAAAAAATGGACCACAGTGATGAGTGAAATGGTTAGAAACACAAAGTAATGGACAAGCTGGCATTGCTCCATCTCAGCATAACCTACAGAGCAAGCACTGAGCCACAGATATTTCCTGGAGAAAAACAAGCCAGATTAGCATCTCATCAACTCCAGGCCCTGAATAATCTGAAGAGACAGGGCAGAAGAAGTGCCATTCTGGTAACGGAGAGCATCAGGCCCAGGTGGCGAGCCCCTGGGGAGCGGGATGCTGTAGGAACGCAACAACAGCTTGGAGCCAGCAGCCCGGGAATGGTTGTCACGGGAAAAACGCAGGGGGTGATGAGCAGTCGCAGCACACCCTGGGACAGCAGAGCCAGCAGAGCAATTGTCACGGGGCTGGGGACAGGAGCCAGCCTAGACCCAGACTGAGGAGAGAGCGTGCCAGTTGGGAAGCAGCTGCACAGCCACAGGGAGGCCATGGATGCCACTGGCAAATGTGTGCGTAACCAAAAGGGCGGCTAGGCTGGAGGGAAGAGCCAGGGCCTCCTGCCAGCAGCAGCTGAGAAACAGAGCGAGCAGGGCACGAGTAGGGCCCAGATCACGTCCTGTGGGATCCTGTCAGTGGGCAGCGAGTGATCACGTCCTGTGGGATCCTGTCCCGGGCAGCGAGGGTCCTGCCAGCCACAGCACACACACACCTTGGCCAGCAGGGAAAGCAGCCATCAGCTGGCACCAGGCAAGGAATTCTGTACCCACAGCCTGTGGTGCCGCACTGCAATGCACACAGGCCGAGCAAAGGACGTGCCCAGGAAAAAGCAGGTTTAAAATGCGGGACTTTCAAAGTCCCTGTACCAATTGCCTGTTGCAACTCTTCGTTCTTCCAAAAACTGTGTAACACGTTGCAAACTTGTTCATGAGGCTCTTTGGCGAGATTCCCTTCAGTGAAACAAACCAAGGCTGGTCTCAGCACTCCCAGCGTCTGTAATTTGTATTTTACGAAGCAGCCGGAGCCGCTTCTTGCTCTGCTTCCCTCTCACGGCAGGGAAGCTGCAGCCGCCCAGCTTACTGGCGACAGCCCCTGTTCCAGTGCTCTGCCACTCTCCATGTGAAGAACTCCTTCCTCACACTGAAGTGTAAACCACTCTCTTGGCACCCGCCTTTGAGATGTTTACATGCATTAATGAATCTGCTCTCTAGACTAACAGGCCAGCTCCTGCAGCCATGAAATATATTCCAAAGCCCAATCACCTCCCCCTTTCCTTTCCTTTCCTTTCCTTTCCTTTCCTTTCCTTTCCTTTCCTTCCCTTCCCTTCCCTTCCCTTCCCTTCCCTTCCCTTCCCTTCCCTTCCCTTCCCTTCCCTTCCCGCACGCGCTGCCTCCAGAGCGGGCTGCTCGGGTGCAACCAACTGCGGCGCTGGGCAGAGGGGGGAGCAGAGAGTGCCGCCCGGCGCAGCCCGAGCGTGTCCCCTACAGCGCGCGCGCCCCAGCGCTGGCACACCCCCTCCAACCGGCCGTACCACTTCCCTGCCATGAGGCGCGTCGGGCAGGAACGTACCAAGGCAGCGGAAGCGAAGGGGGTAGCCAAGGAAGGCGCGTGACAAGGCAGTGTGGGGGGATCACTTTGGGAGCGGCTCAGCGTCGGCTCCCGGTCCCGCTGTTCTGCCCGGGCCGTGCGGGGTGGCCTTGCTCTCATCGAGGGGCCCCTCGCCAGCTGGAAAAGCAGGGAGGAGCCGCCGGTCCTCCTTAACCTC
>JAHLSL010000019.1:8513435-8617441 GCA_025920805.1 Petroica traversi
CCCGGGGCTCGGCCCCTCTCGCTACGCTTGGACACTTGTTGGAGGGTCCCGGGGCCGGCGGGAGGCGCCGGGCGGGGCGGGCCGTGTCCCTGGGCCCCTCCAGCCCTCGTTGTTCTTCCTCCGCTTGGGCTGGTCCGATGGCCCCCGCGGGCCTGAACTGACGCGAGAGGACTCGGCCTGGAAGTGGAGGAGTCGAGTAAGACCTTCCTGTGGGGCGGCTCTGACAGTGGGACCGCAGCCGGGCTGTTCAGACCCTGTGCCTGGCTCCGGGCGCTGCGGGGTAGGAGGCGGCTCCAGTTCCCAAACTTGGTCGACCTGGTAGTTAAGGCTGCCTCCCACTAAACCTGAGGTGTGATTGAAGAAGAAGATTGCGGTCGGAGCCAATGACAGCGGCTCCGGACGACTCCACCTAAGCTTTTGTGGGAGGGAGCAAGTTAACTCGCTAAAGCGATCAAAGAAAAGCGCGCACAGGATTTATGATAATCCAGTGTTTTGAATCAGCAACGACAAAAAAAGCGTGTTCAAATTCACTGGTAACTGTGGTATGTGAAAAGTTTGCTGAAGACTCGTACCATCGTTGGTGTGAATGGCCGTGGATCCGAGCGATTTCAGATTGCTGCCAGCTCCTTATATAGAGGAGTCTTTTGGGTAGATAGAGCTAACCTCTGATTAAGTAAAAAATTAGAACCTCAACAGAGTAGGTGTTACAGTGATATGGACCTCAGAGAAGACCCCAGAGTTATAATGGGAGCCTTCAAGGTACTGTAGGAGAATTCAGTGCTTGGGAAGTGTAGATGAAAAATATATCCAGTGCATGGAAAGCTGCACAAAGGTAGTAGGGACTTCAGGACGCTCAGGTGCACGTGGAGAATACAGATGAGTAAGTTTTTCTTGTGCTGTAGCCAAACTATTAGTTCGATGGTGGTGTGCTGGTAAAATCCTGGTGTTGAAGCTGAAGAATTTTTGTAAGGTACATAAGCTGTCAGAAGCCCTGACTGTAGTGAAGAATGCAACCATCTAATGGGCAGTCTCAAGGTCTACTTGTCTGCTAAGCCTTAAGAATCTGCTGCTTCCCTCAGGACTGTGGGAGACATTCTGAGGAGATCCTTGATTCATAGCTTCCTTTGCAAATGCTCTATTAGAGTTTGGTATCAAAGGTATCATCTCCTTTTTTTCTTCTTTTTTTTTAAAAAACCTGGTTAATGTGGCCAGTGTGTTACTTAACAACATTTAAAGTTACTGCATGTGTCATGTGCCACTGTAGCAGTGGATTTGTGATCCTCTTCAGAGAGTGCAGTTGTAGCTTTGCCTATATTCTGAGGCTCACACAGTAGCTGGAAATACTGCAGTTATGTCTGTGCTTATTGCTTAACGAATGTGTTTCCAGATCCAGCAGTTTTGGGCAAGATACTCGCACTGGGACCATTCTAGTCTGTTCTGGTGAATTACTGGTTAGAGTTTAAGAAAACTTGGCTGACTGGTATATATGTGGGTAGAAGTTCTGAGTGGACTGCACAACGTTTCTGACTCCATACTCTTTTCATGTACAGCTGGCTTACATAGGAAAAAAAGTGTCAGTACTTCTTTTTTTCCCTCCCTGTAGAATTTATTAGGGAAATAATGATTGTGTAATAATGCTGTGCTTGTGGAAGGAATCCTTGTGGAAGGATAAGCCTAGTCATGCCTAATTTCAACCGTGTTTGAAAGGAGGAGAGAATCTGTGGGATGTTTTAAGATTCTCCTGGTTTTGTGAAATTCAGCAGCTCGTGAAAGAGATCTAAAGTAGTTTTCCAGTAAGCAAAGGAGTAAGTGGGTGCGAAATTTTGCATTTAGCAGTAAATTTTCCATTTCATTTAGTTGACTTGGATAACTTAGCTGGTGGTTCAGATTAGCCATGGTTTTTCTGAATCTTCCTTATCGGAGTTCAGGACGTGAGCTGGAAAGATGAATGTGGGCGCATGCTTTCAAGGAGATGAGGTTGTACTTTTTTTTCCCTGCATACAGAGCTTGAACACTCCCAACTTTTTGTAGAAAGATGTGAAATTGACCATTTCCCATGATTTTTAGAACTACTCTTTTTTGGTCAGAAAATTAATTAATAGGTGTTCATTTTTATGGACCCTTCTGAAGTATAATAGATTTGTTATGCCCATTTGCCCTGGTTCTGGCCACCTCAGGATTAATTCTTGCAGTAGCCAGGAATGGTCATGGCAGGGGCCCAGAGGTTACTCTGTAGCACCTCACTTTATTCTCCAGGGATGGGGGAAGTGGTCACATAATGTGGTCCAGTCAGGTGTTGTCCGGGGTTCTATGAGGTGAGCACTTGTATACGAATCATTTGCCTCTCCTGTACCCTCCATTATTAGTGTTTTTGCTGTTGCTGTTTGCTTCTTATCTCAGTGCTGTTTCCAGTAAATTTTTCCTACCTCAACTGGTGATCTTAACCTTTTGTAGCTCCAATTCTCCTCTCCACCCCACCAGAGGGGAGAGGAGTGTGTGGTTCAGAGTGTTTCAGTGGGAACACTAAATTGGGCAATACCATTCCTAAACCATAATGCCCTTATACCAAATATTTATAACATGCATTTTAGTTAGAGATTCTTCATGTAAATATCGCCTGACTTTCCAGCACATTTGCTTTGAACAAATCTGGTCAGTTTGGTTTTCATCAATAACAATTTCAGTGCCTTTTAAAATTAAATTTACAAGAAGTTGCAGGCTTTAGAAGGAGAAGGGAAACTTGGGGCCTAAACTTCTAAATGAATATCTTGTTAGCAGTCAAATGAAGGAATGCAGAAAACTTTTAAAACTTTATAAGAACTTGGTATAGAATCAATGGTATTTGAACAGGATGTTTCACAAATGTAGCTGCTGATAGTAGTGCTATAAAACCCTTAGGCCAAAACCTGTAAAACGAATCAGAGAGGAGAAATGGGAGCAAAACAGTGTTCTGTAAATAATTGGTGAAGTAGAGCTTTCTGGATAACTTTTAATTTTTTTTTTAACTAGGAAGAAGAGCATTGCTCCATACTCAAACTTATCTTCAGTTTCTTTCCACAAAGAACGTGAAATTTACTCCAAACTTCTTCTTTATTGTTTCAGATGTTGGATGAAAACAACCATCTTATCCAGTGTATAATGGACTACCAGAACAAGGGAAAGACTTCTGAATGCTCTCAGTAAGACTTAAATCCATATCTACTGGGTGAATTTCCATCTAGATCATCATTCTTGATTTGTTTGGCTTACCTTACAGGAGGACTGTACTGTGAAGAAAAGTATTGCTACAGATCCTATACTTGAAAGTTTTTTGGTATATAGAGAGCGGGTGGATTTTATTTGCTATAAGAGTATCACTTCTGTCACTGAAATGTTGCAACGTGCCTACTGCAAGTTGATGTCATGATGATTATGCTCATAAAAATTAGGACTGTGTGACTAAGATCTTTTCCCTCTGTATCGTAATTACATTGTTGGAAGAAGTAGTTTTGTTTGAAGAATTCTCAAAATCATGTAAGAAAATGGACCTTTCTGCCTCCTGATGGCATGTTTGAAAACTACCTGCTTTTCACTTGCCCAAGAACAAACAAGCATGTCTTAAAAGTTTGGCTTGCCAAAATATCCATCGTGGACTTGCTGTCTAGTGGGGCCTTTGGAGAGTGATCTGAGAGAACTATAAAAAGTGAATTGTTAAGGAGTGTTATTTTCCCATTACTCTTTCCTAGTAGGAGCTGATCATGGCACCCATGTAATCAGACAAATATGGGCAGATAGGACATCTTAGTCCCTTGCCAAGGAAACCGATAGTCTGGGAATAGGAGGGGGAGGATAAATAATAGGTGCTTTTGATTTAAGGAACTGCTTTTGTTTCCAAGCCTGCAGTTATGTACTTGTAATGTGCTCTAGCTTTCAAGGTTATTTTTGTGACTGTGGGCTAGATACTGAAAATCAGGACTGTGGTTCTGTAGCAGAAAAATTATTCCACAGGAAACTTCCAAAGCTCAGGGTCCTGATGAAATGTGGTCACAGTTCACATAATTATATCTTGGACATGGGGACATAACAAAAAGCTCTCTTTCTCTAGTGTTTGTGATGGGAATTACACCAGACACAAACACACTCCCTGTGTGTCTTCTGGTGATTTAGTTGAAGGCAGGAAGTGAAATAGGTGAGAACAGTGTCACCCAGCTTTATATTTATTTCATAGCAAAACAGTAAGTAGAGATAGGCACAGATCTGATGGAGACATTGGGAAAGATTGGATAATAGATAAGTGTGAGGAAAAGGGCTTAAGATTATTAGTAATGGTACTCTTGTAGTCTATTGAGTTTTGTTTACATAAGTAGCTTTCTTTACATTTGTGGAATTAGAGTGAATTCTGATGTTACTATATTTGTGATTTAAGATTTGTTTTGCTTTGTTTATTTTGATAGGTACCAGCAGATGCTGCATACAAACTTGGTTTACCTAGCCACTATAGCTGATTCCAACCAGAACATGCAGTCTCTACTACCAGCAGTAAGTACAAAATAGTGTAAAAGGAGGGACTATATTTCATTTGGATTTCTGAAAGGGAAAAAAAATCAAACTGAAAACAAGTGCAAACAAATGTTTGAGATAATGATCAAACACTTGGCCTCTGATTTGCTGTGCAGTGTATACATGATGCTGTCTCTTCATACTGTATTTGGAGAAATCTCACTGCTTAGGTCTTGCTTAAAATCTGACTTAACTGTATACTCCTACTGTGAATTAGATATGCAATGGACAGCTATCTGGTCTGCCTCAAAGACAGAATTTTTTTTTTCCCCCCCTCAGCTGAGAACTGTAGTGGTATGGTTCTTAGTCAACTCCTACAGCAGTACTCGTTTTCCTCTTAGATTCAGGAAAGGTGGGGGAATGGGATTTTTTTAATATCTCTTTATTTTTCACTGGATTATCATAAATTCTCTTGCTTCAGTGGAATGAGGCTGGGTAAATTTTTTTTTTCTGCTTTTCTACCTTCTAGGTAAATCTCAAATTCTTTGCCTTTCTCCTATATTGGAAAAGTACCTTTATTTTAAGGTGAATTATGATAATCTGAAAGAAATAAAGGCTCACAGGCTTATCTTAAAAGACTGCATCACTTTACATGTCTTGGATATTACTTGATATCTGTTTTTAGTCTGGATATTTTCTGAGTCTATTCCTGAACTATGTATTTTAAAAGATGCCTCAAGTTTTTTCCACTTTTCCATTGTTTATGCAGCAGTAAGAAAAGCAACAGCATCAATAAAATAGCTTGCTATCTGTTTGCTTTTTGTGCTAATCAGAAAGCTTGGGGAGTTCATTGTGAGTAACACAAGGAAGTTCTTTGTTTTTTGGTAATAAGACTTTTCTTGAATTAATATAGTCTTGATTCATTTCTGTAATATGAAGCTAAAAAGAATGTCTATAAAACAGCCATTTCTAGATACTAGTTTTCACCAACTGAAATTGAATTACTTTTTCTTTGGTCTCTGGAGAAGTGTTCTCCAATCATTGCTACTAGCGAAGCATCCTTTCAAGTTGGTACCTAGAGGACTATAGAAGCAGTGCTTCATTATGTCCAACCTGTTGTGCCTGTAGAGGTTTCTCTTTTTATAAATCCATGCTTGTAGCTGAGGGGGAGGGAGAGAAACCTTTAAGAGGTCTGTGTGTTTTCCTCAACTAATACGTTTTTGGAGGCTTAATTCATATCCTGGTTCTGATGACAACTGGAAATGAATTTGACCTTATCCTACTCCCTGGTGGACAGCCCTGTTGTTAAAGTTGAATGTGATGACATTCTCTTCTTGAAAGAAAATGAAGATAGGGCTGGGAAAGGCTTTTGCAGGTCTGGACAGAAGTGTGTTTCTGATCTTCAGTGTCAGGAATATTCCATGGTACTGAGAAAAATAGCACAGTGTGTGTTTGAGGGGGTAGAGAGAGAGAGTCTCTTTTGGACAGGTGAGGAAGGGAATTAAGGTAGCTTCATGGGTTTTCTTTCAAAAATACTAAAGAAAATTTAGATCTTCAGTCCTACCTAAATGTAGATGCTCTGACCTACTAAGTAAAATCTTTGAAGATTGTCCTGAAATGTAGCATAATCAGATGATTTTTGTTTATAGGAAAATATTCTTTAAATTCTTTCAGACTTCCTAGTAAATTTAAGCTAACAGAATTTGGGAGCATGTGAGCTATCATCTTATCTTCCATTTTGCAATGCAAGAAACTACTTCAGGGTCTTTTCCTCCACTGACTTTCCATGTAGGAGCTGATGATGCTCACATTCACTTGGAAGTAGTAGGACTCTCTTCACCGTGCTTATGTATCAGCAGTTGATGATACACAAGCACGGTGATGGATGATAACAGTTAAATATGGAGCAAGACAATGTGTGTGTAGACACATTTTTAATACTAAAATATGTCATCATTTATGATACTGCTATTGTGGTTCCTTTCCACAGAATTTAGAAGATCTTGAGTTTGTATAGCTTCTGAAGTTAGGTTGTGTCTCATCTCTTCATTTCTGGAAGATTGGTCCCCCCCTAGTAAACTATGTTTTCTTTTTTGTTTAAATTTTATCTTGTTATTGTTTTAGTCAGGTAAATAAACTCTCAAGAAATTTCATAACTTTTAAAATTTCATAAAAAGTAATAATTATGTGTTAAAGTGATGTTGGAAAGAGAATGCAGCTGTTCCGATATCATTCACACTGAACAAAAGACATAAATGACCAGGTTCATTGAAATTTTTAATACAAGCAAAAGTGCTCTAACTTTGTGAGAACTTCATTGTGTCCTCTAGCAATATTCCCTAAAATTAATGCTTTATGTTGTTAGGAAGAATGCTTGTAGTTGGCTGTTGTGCCTTTTCCCTTGTCTTTCAGAATTAACTGTTCTAATGAAATTACCTACATAGTTTCTGAAACTCTGATATTGCCTTAGGGAACAAAAAGTGTAGTGACCCAACAGTGCTGTGCAGAGAAGTGTTTGTGTAACAAGAAAAAGTGTGGAAAAGGTGAAACAGGTGAAGCAACAAGCACTGCAGGGTCTGGGTGAAGGGTGCTAGGAAGACTTCGAAAATCCAGTGTCGTAAGAAAGCTCCTGTGATCTCTGTATGAGTATTAAATTATTACTTTATTAAATTACTACTTTTGGGGTAAGACACTGTAGTGTCAGACTGTAGGACAGACACCTTCTTTCACATTAAAAGACAGAAATGTGGGGTTCTTGAGTCAACCAGTCTTTTCTCAGCTGTGTGAACAGCAGCATTAAGGGCAGGGCTCTTATGGAGTGTCTTCCCAGATGGATAAGAGCTGATTTTTTTTTTTTTTCATTTTTCTTACTTGCATTCTGTGGGCATGCAGAACCCAAGATTTTGATGTGTATTTCAAGACAGTGTTGAAAATAAGTGCTTCTGATTATGACTCACTTGTGTAACATAGAGCTTTCCTTTATGTTGAAAGTGCCAGTTTCTTCCAGTACTAAGTTACAGTCTGTGTGTGTAATGATTTCCAAGAAAACTTACTGTGTCCAAGTTGTAGAAGAATCTGGATATTGCATTAAATAGTTTTTTCTAAATTTCATAATATTGGAATATTGGAATACTTATTAATAAACTTCCTAATTACAAAAAAAACTTTTATTCTTGAGCTATTTCTTTCAAAAATCTTTTTGCAGGACATGTGAAGTCCCTTATTGTGTGCTGTTCCCAAACTTGTCACACAGTGACAAGCCCATGCCAGTTCAGTTATAAAATACTTATCTATTAAATAATTGCTTTTCATAAACACCTAATATTGACAAGCGCTGAAGTGCTGGTTATTTCCAAAGCAACTGCTTCAAGAAATAGGAAACAAACCCAGCTGACACAAAAACCCCCTCAAACCAAAACCAAAGACAACCACTGCCCATACACAAAATAATAAAATACTTCCAAAACTTAACTTGAAGAAAAGCTTTAATGAAGTGCTAGTAACGATTTTAATGGTTCTAAGTTGTGGAGCTCTGCAGGCTAAATAGGAATCTTCAATATAAGCATAGTTTCACTCAAACAATGAAAACTCTCATAGTTTTAAACACTGTTTTTCAAAGGGGTAATGTTCAATCTATGGTTTTAATGTACTTGTGTTTGTAGAAAAAAATTGGACTCGCAATAACTGAGCTGTGCACTCTGTTTTTAAGTACCCTTTACTTTGAACATAAAAGTTGTCTAAATATATGTTAATTGAATTATCTTGGCTTGTTTTTTCTTGAAAAAAAAGCAATATGGCATCCTGAGAATAAAAATATGGCTCAGTTTTAACACTTTAAAAAGTGTTGAAATAAAAATACTGTTACTGATGATAAGGGGAATCCAAAATTAATGATATTCTTGTCCAGTTATGTACCAGATGCCTGGGAAGGTTTGTTATCTGTGGTAGTAGTGTGGTTTAATCCCAGCCAAGAAATAAGTACCATGCAGCTGCTTGGTTACCCCACACACCTTCCTTCCCCTTGTAGTGGGCTGGGCAGGAGAATCAGAAAAAAAGGTAAAACCTATGGGTTGAGATAAGAACAGCTTAATAATTGAAATAAAATACTATAATAATATTATAATTGTAATTAAAAGTGAGACAGTAAAACCACAGACCAGTGCCCACCCTCATTCTGATGCTCTGTGGTGTGGATTGGCTGGTTTGAGTCCGCTGTCCTGGCCATGCTCCCTCCTGGCTTCTTGCGCAGCTTGCTGGGAGAGCCTGGGAAACTGAAAAATCTTTGGCTTGGAGTAAGCACTGCTTATCAGCAACTAAAACATTAGTGTGTTATCAACGTTATTCTGCTGCATCCAAAACCCAGCACTGTACCATCTACTAGGAAGAAGATCAACTCTATCCCAGCAGAAATCAGGACAGGTACCATAGCAGAAAATCTGTTTGTGGTATATGCAGTATGGTGCATAACTCTGCATTAGCCTTTCAGAACACAAGTCTATGCCCAATTCAAGTTCAACTATTTGTAAACTGAATTAATAGAGAACATAGCAAAAGGAAGGTTGAATGTTTCCTGTCACGAGGCAAGGGAACTATTAGTCATTACTGGAGCTTGGATTTTGAACAATAATTGCTCTGATTAAATGTTATATAGTTTTCAAAAAATCCTAATTTTTTAAGGTATTATGAAAGAAAAAAAGGTGGCTGTGTTGGCAGAATTGAAAGGGTGCTGTTGGAAATGAAGAGTCACTGGAGGGAGCTTCTTAACCCAGCAACTGCATTAAGAAAAAATAAATCAAATATGGCAATTTGTATTGTTAGGATATTAGGAGGGAATTTAGAGACCACTAGCTGCCACTTGAAACCAGGGGATTGCTCTATGTTCTGTAGCTGCTTTGCATGTCTTGTTAATCAGGTGTGTCCACATGGGGAGCTAGTGCACTGTACACAAAAAACTACTTCTGTTGCCTGTGAACTTCTGTGGCTGATTTAGAAATCAGTAAAAATTGCTGGCAGCTTGAATGAGGAGCGTGCTCTAAAGTGTAATTCTTTCATACTCAAAGATGTGATTTGCCTCTCTGTAGTGCAGTATCTGCACAATAAATACCTTTTCAACTGTAGGCAGTTTCCTGAGAGCTGTACCAGGCAGCCTCGTAACATCAGTGCAGAGTCTGTATGGTTTTGCTCTTTCTCAAATGCCATGCTCTGAGGGTTCTGCGGGATTCTTTCTGCTTCAGTTGAGTTTACATAAAGCCTTTTAGCTAAAACAGAGGTGGATTTTTTTTCTCTTAGGCTGCCAAATGCAAGCAAAACCTGTAAATATGAGGCCATTAAACTATCTTAAAAGCTAAAGAGGCAAGGGCTGCAGAGCACGAAGCTTCTGAAGACAGATAGGAACTACATTTTATGGGGGAGTTAAAGAGCACCTCAGAAGTTGTCTAATTTCTGTAATTCAGTGATCCCTGAGTTAACATCCATAGTTAACTTATTAATGGTCACCCATATTAATTCATACAGTTTTTAAAATTTCTGATTTAAATAATTTTTAGTTCTGCTAAAGCTCCCCAAAGAATTTTTAGGGGATCATTTTGTAAGTATCAGAGTAGCTATTTCTATGAGGACATCAGATATTTTAGGGTTAAATTTTGTTTGTTAAAGTGTTGTTAAAGAATATTGGGACAGTGAAATATTTTTATGCAGTGACATGCAATTTGAAACAGTTAAAGATTCTAATTTCCTCTTTAAGCAAAATGTTTAAGAATGATGTTATGCACTACTGTAACTTTTGTTCAAATATTAAGTCAGAATTTCTCTGAGTTTAAAGATAATGATGTAAATCAAGATGTATAAACTGGTTGTCATTCTAAATTTAGAATTCCTTACTCTGAGCATCACAACTGGTAATCCAACAGTGAGGGCACAAATTACATTTATAATTAACTTCACTATTTAGATGTGATTGTAAATGCTTTTCCTGTAAAAAAACCTCCCCGTCCCCAAATACTACAATAGCTGAGAATTGATACAGGCTCTTTATTTTTTCATTTAAGACACTCAGTACTAGAATATCCCATACCTTGTAGAAGAAGAGTCATAACCCAATTAAATCTCTGCTCCTTCAAATCTCAAAACCCTATTCCTTTATGATCTTATTTCCCAGTCTGACACCTCAGTAAGTACTCCACAGGTGCCATCACCACCTATCAACAGACTACTGCTCTCTGAGACTGGGACAGGTCCTGTGATATTAGCAATGTGATATGAGCAGGGCAGAGTACCCCCTGGGAAGGGGTGTTTTGCTTTGCAGAAAATGGTATTTGATAACGGAAAACAAAGGTGGTTGATTAAATCCTGAGTTAGGGCTTCTCTTGGAAAGAGAAGGCGGCTATTTATGTTTGCATTTCCTGTAGCTTTTAATTGTTATTCTGAAAGAATTTCAGGAAAATAGTATTTTTTGATAGTATAGTTTAAATATCATTAGTTGTATTGATTAGCAGTATTGTGTTTTAGTGTGCTTAACAGCATTTCCTTGCTTTGCGCTTTTTTTTTTCTTTTTTTTTCTTTTTTTTTTTTTTTGATGACTGAGTTGGTATTTAGCCTCAGTTTTTGTAACAATAGATGATCTATAAACAAATCTTTGAACCTACTGTTGATGGTAAGAAAAATCTTACATCTTCAAGTGTACATTTGCACCCTGGCAGATTTTATTGTTGCATCTTGAATATGATCTAATTTATTATGTATAAGACAATCCTCTAAAAAGATGGAGTCTAGCTGTTGCTTTTAGTGCATGCTTTCAAATAACTTTTGGATTTAGTAGTATTTTGTTTGCTGAAAGTTCTCAGTTAAAATCGAATATTTTTTTCTTGTCTCTTTTTTTTTTTTTGTTACAACTCTTGGGTCAGTTTCAGTCTTTTTCCGGTTCAGATTTCCAGAGTTGCACTAAATAGCTTATAATTATTTTTTTTCATGCTCTGATAAATTTTAAATGCTCATAGCAGCTATGTGTAATCTGTGTGTTTGGGGAAATGAGCCAAAAATTAGTGTTTAGCAAGTAAAGCTATGTCTGACATCTTCTAAGTCTTTAATTTACTTTTTACTGATAATAAAGTATTTAACATTTTCTACTTCATAATTGGAATAAAATCAGCAGTGATTTTAATTTTCATTCCTTTTTGTCATGCATCTAGCAAAGAAGTGAAACCTTTCCTTTGGTTCTGTTCACCTAACTATTTTTGGATGTCATTTCACTCTTTGTATTTAGACTTCATGGCTGGAGTTCATTTTGGGCAGCTTTCCTTTCACAAAGGGAGGGTAATTTCTTTTGAATACTGTGTGATCATTTTGTATTTTAAAAAGTCTTTGCCGCATGTAGTGCATGTTCTTGGGGATAGTCAATTTCCTTACCTTCTGTAAAGAACAAAAAAAAGTTTAAATCATCTAGTTTATGTAGCTTGGTGATGTTTTTTTTGTTGTTGTTTTGGGGTTTTTAAATTAAAGTTAATTTAAAGAAGTTTATTATCTGTAAAAGTCTGGATCAAGTCCAATAGAAATCGGGAAGTTGCCATTTAAAAACAATTTTTTCTTGTTTTCTTCTGTCTGCATCCATAGAAAAATACTCTGGAGGAATTTCACTGGGGAATAATTATATCTGCAGGAGACATTTCATTTTAATTACTATCAGGTAGTGATTGGTTTATCTGACAAAAAGGCTTGTAATGCTCTTTTAAAATATCCTATATTATATCCTATATAACTGTTTCTATTGCATATATGTATGTGTAATTATCTCTTAATCTTATTTAAACTTTGTTCTTGTATACCGTGTTGATGAATACCTCAGGTTTATGTGATTTATGTGGTGTCTTGAATGTTTAATGTTATTCCTCAATTTACTGACTATTCTTCTGGGGTTTTCTTTCTTGTTAAACCATAAATTGGATGATCTACTTTTTGTATGTATCATACATTAAATTGTATTTCTGTCATATCCTCTTATGTTAAATTCCTTTATGTACAAAAAAAAAAATCCGTCCTTTTTGCGGTTTCAGGTGTAAACATTCAAAATTTTTAATCACTGTTTGCCTCTCTTTAGAATCCTTCTGTTTTTACAGTATCTTTTTGAGATTACTTTGCCCAAAATGAATATGTATTATGGTCTCAAATACATTAGCATTTTTTTCTTTAATATTCTACCTCACTTTGGATATTACTGAAGATAATCAGAAAGTGACCACATATGAATAGATTTTATGGGAGTTTGGGTTTTCTATTAATTTTGTTGGGATTTTTGTTTGTTTTGATTTGTTTTTCCCACCAAACTGTCTGGATTGTGGTCAATTCTTTTTTATTTTTTTGTTTTTTTTTCTGGATTAATGGCAATAGGAGTTTCCTCTCTGAAGAAAGTGGTTCACAGTTCAGTGTAATTATCATATATTTATCCACATCGAATTTCACTTGGAACACTGCTTATTCTTTCTTCCACATTTTCAGTAATGTTGCAGTAGCTTTACATGTTGACATTTACTAGGAAATATTTTCAGGAGACTCCTTTACTCTTTGAACTTCATGAACTTCCCTTTGGGCAGTTTCTGATCAGTGCCACTGGACAATGTATTGCTTCAAAGGTCTTTGTCAAAAAACTTGGGTAAAGAATTTTTTGTTAATTATGCAGCTGGTGGTTTAATTTATATTATTAAAAATTTCTAGTAAATTAGACTGTTATACTTTACTATATTGACATTTTACTAACTCAACTTTATCATCCTTCGAATTTTATGTTATTTAATTATTTTCATCATTTTACTTGTAACTCACAGAACAAGACTCACAGGTCCATAACTCCTAGAATTGGTCTTAAGACTTTTTTTATAAATACAGTTGCAGTGTCTGCCTACCTTCTAGTCATCTGATAGGGTAGTTTATTTTAATGAAACATTGACTTTTTTTAGCAGCTTCAATCTTTTTCTTGCATTATTTTCAAGAAACTGATCTGGATTCGCACAGGTCTTTTGGCTGTTTCCTTATTTAGAAGCTCCTCTGGATTAATTACTTTCTTATAGTATACCTTTTTGAGATTTTTAGTTGCTCCCTCAGTTGTTTTAATTCCTTGTGATTTGTGAAGTCTCCTGCAGGTTTTTGTATCTAAAGTCCTTTTGTATCTTAAAGTCCCTCCCTGTCCTTGCATGGCTACATTCTTTCACACTGTCTTTTTGATAACTGCAGTGTTTTTCTTGAAGGATAGTTGTTTTGAAAACTTCAGACTAAACGGAGTTGGAATATATATAGTTTTGTCTAAATAATCCTTGGAGCTTTTTTCATCCGTCTTTCCAGAGATAAGGGCATGCCCATGTTCGTACTATATCAGATGCAGGATAGCTAAAACCTAGGCATGATCTAGTAGTCTTTAGTACTTGTTTAGTTTTACCTCTTTAGTAATTTGACTTACTAATGTTTTATACTTGGAATTGAAGAAGTTCATTTTAATTCTAAAGACATTTCGGCTTGGATGATTTTCGACTTTGCTCTCAGTTTGCTGGCATGGGACTGCTCTGAGGCTGACATGGGATGGGCTCTGAGCTCAGACTGCTCATGTGGAGGTACCAAGCATGTTGATTTTGTTAATATTCCCAAACATACTTCTCAAATAAAAATTAAAGTGTTCTGTTTGTTTTCTTTTTTGTTAGATAGGTTTTAGATAATTTCTGTTAGATTCTGTTAGATGCAAAATTAGGATGATAGTGAGTTTTGAAGGTGAAGGGATGAAAAACTCAAGTGAAGTAGCCTTGCCTTGGTTTCTTTCTAGAGGAGGAAGAACAAGCAGAACGGAGCCACATTTCAGGCACAGTGTTCAGAGAGTAGAGCTGCCTTTCACTCTTACCTTCTCCTCCTTCTGCCACTTCTGCTATAGGTTGAGGAAGGAACTTTGCTTATAGAATGTCATTCTCTTCGTCATGGAGGAATGAAAGGAATTTAGTAAGAGAAGTTGCCTACTTGCTTACATTTTTCTTCATCTCCTTTCTTCTTCCTGCTAAAAAAAAAAAGCCTTCACTAATTTCCTGAGGAATTTTTTAAAGTACTGAAGGGAAAATAATACCTGCTTTAAGTATTTGAAGAAATGTTGATGCAATAAATTACTACTGTTCACTCCCCTCTCCTGGCAAGTGACTCTGTGTGTGTCTGTGATACCCTGCTGTTACCATCTTCAAAATACACGCACTGGGAAAGCCTTACTCTTTACTACTGTGTTGCGTTTTGTCTCTATGAACCTGGTGAGTAGTGTAGGCATAAGCAGGGACTGGCCTAGACAGGAACTTAGGGTTCACCCCCTTGGTTCTATCTGCGAGGAGAAATGTTGAAAAACGCACATGTGGCTGTCTCATGGGGAGGGGGTGGTTTCGTGAATAGATATAACCTGTAGACAGAGTCCTCAAAAGCCAGAGAGCCAGGCATTTGCTCTCACTGAGATGATTTTTATTCCCCTGGAAGTGCTTGGCTAAGGTATGTGAGGAGGATTGTAGAGTCTCACAGGTGTTTTTAGTAGGAAAACAAAGCTGGCTACCAGCAGTTTCTATGTCTCCTTACATTGCCATGAGTAGAACCTACCAGTAAATTCCCCCTTGTATTTATTGTTTTTCTTGCTCTCCCTCTTTGAACTCTCAAGGTTATTCAGTTATTTTCCTCACAATTTCATTAGGAAATTTGCCAAAAACATCCTTTCTAGGCAGCTGTCTCTGGACCTTTGGAGGCCAGCACTAATGTGCTTCCAGTCTGTAGGGGGTGTTTGGCACAGAATTATGAACTAGGCCTTCATCGCTTTGGGGGAGAGCGGGGAAGAGATCGGGAGCGTTTTACCACACCCAGGTGCAAATTTTTTGTTGGTCTATGAGCATTCAGAGGCTTTCATCTCATGTTGTACCTGTTTTGTCCCATTGCAAGGTCTGTTAACAGCAACAAATTGTTGATGTGAGAGAATTACAGTGAAGACTTATTTCTCTGTTGAATGAAAGCTTTTGTGTGTGTGTGAGGGAGCGATTCCAGCAATCTTAAACGGTTCAGATGTAATTTTTTAATGAGGCATTGATTTGTGTTTTTTTAATTTTAAAGTGGTGCTCAAAGGTTCTGTGGTGTTGTCTGCATGTAATACTTCATGTAAAATTGATTAAAATGTTAAACGTTTTGCCAGAGTTAATACTGGGAGGAGTTAAACATATCAGATAGAAAAAGAAATGTGTTTCAGCGCTTTCTTTCATATGCCACTGAACAATATAGGCAAGTGCTCTACCATATGTACATATAATATATTTGTCAGACTAACTGCTTCTCGTGTTTGACTAAACTGTCTCCTTTCAGCCACCCACACAGAATATGCCTATGGGTCCGGGCGGGATGAGTCAGAGCGGCCCTCCCCCACCCCCGCGCTCGCACAACATGTCTTCAGATGGTATGGTAGGTGGGGGCCCTCCTGCACCACACATGCAGAACCAGATGAACGGCCAGATGCCTGGTAAGTTTTTCTCCTCTAAGACATTAACACCAGCGTTGCCTGGCAACTGAAACGACATGGGGGCTCAAGGGATACTAGATTGTTGATGACAAAACTGCTTTGAATGCCCCCGAGTACAAGCTCTCTTAGAGTTTGTTAGCTACAGAGCTACGTGACCTGTATTCAGTGTTTATCAGGCTGCCCTTGGGCTTTGATGTAGCTGACACACAGCATTCCTCTGATGAACAGAACTGGCTAAATTTAGTCTGTTTGAAACCATGCAGTACAGCTGGCTTTAGAGGGCTTACTGGGGAAAGGTATTGGCCTGTGGCTGAGTGAACACAAATCCTTCCATAAAAAGATAATGTGAAATCATTGTAGCTAAATAATTAGATAATAATAAAATAGATACATCTGAACGAGGGTGTTTCTGGTTGGAGTAAATGTTGGAAAAAAAAAAAAAAAGATTGCTTTTATACAGCTTCCCCTAATCCCCTGTGTTCTTTATTATTGAAGATGTGTTGAATCGTAAGGGATTTGTAAAGAAATGGCCTCCAGATTATTGTTCTAGGTGTAAATTTTAAGTCAGTTTCTATGCCATCCTGTTTTGTAATAAAAAGTACTTGGGAAGGCAGAAACAAAGCAGAGAAAGAGGATGATAAAATTCCACATTTTACCTACCAGTACTGGCTTTGGGGTAACTATTCCCTTTAGCAGTCAGATCAGAGTAGAGTAGGTAGTGGAAGAGCATGCTTCTTTATATAGAGGCTATTTTCCTGAATTTCCACTTGTAAAATCATACTGCCTATTTCATGTGAAATGGCTTTCAGCTTAAAATTGCATTCCCAGGATTGCTTTTGTTCAGGATCCCTTCTTTTTTCTTTTTTTTTTTTTTTGTTATGGGGGAACTTTTCATACAAAAGCTCCTCAAGGTATTGATACTTTCAAGAAAGGAAATGACTGTCAAAGGATCTTTGAAAATTCATCTCTCGCTTCTGACAAGGATAACCTTCATGATAGCAAACACAGTAAATAAGTGTGCAAAACTTAATACAAAGTAAAAGATATAACAATTGCTGTAGTCTCTAAAGTCTGTGCAAATCTTGATAAGATTGACTTGATAATGGTGGCTTCTTTGAAAGAGTAGCTTGAGTAGCCTCCAGAGACTGTGTAAAAAGTGCAATAAAAGATCTAGAGAAGTTAGTTTCATCATACATGTTGATCATGGTCTGCATTTGGAAGTGTAAAGAGCAATATATGCTGCTCTCTAAGTAGGTCAGAGATATTCTGATTATGGTGTCCTTTATCCATCTAAGATCCATCAGTTCCCATGGAGAATAGCATTGCCTCTCAAAATTCAGTCTCTTTGACCCTCAAGTGTAATCATATTATTGTTATTATAGTGATCTTTTCCAAGGAGAAGGATTACTAAGTCACAATGTGAGCATAATGACTTCACTGCAGAGCCACGGGGGAGAAAAGTCACTCCTTAAACATACATATTTTGTAATTAGATAGAATATGAAAAGAGCTCTTAGGAAAATATGTGCAAGGTAAATAGCTTTGTTTTGGTATTCACCTAGACAGATACTTAAATACAGTTTCCTTCTAAGCTTTAATGTAGCCTTTCTTCCAACATATTTCCTTTTTTCGGTGTCTGTTCTTTCCTTCTCAGTTTGAAGTTTTCTCTGAGGATGTGAAGATAAACAGCTTAGGATGAGGGCATCTCTAATATCGGAAAGGCATGCTAAAATAATTTCATAGGTAGGCGTTGGAAAAAGGGAAACAGAATCATCTCGTTAAGTGTATAGCTAAATTACACATATCTTTCCAAGTGTGTGTTAGTTTACCTGTTTGTTAGCCTTTCTGTATTTCATGGAGATGTATTTTTAATGATTTCTGCAGTTTATGCATTTGCTTTCTAGTTTTAGGGCATTTGCTCTGAGGTTACATAAACATTTGTACTAAAAACCAGATACAAAGTCTTAAATATCTGTAGAGATGATCTGTATAAAAGGAGTAAAGTCACTAGTCTTAAACTGAGAGAATCTAGGACTGACATCAGTTGACCATCCTGGAAAAAATAAAATGCAGGCTCTTAAAAATGCCAGCTAAGGATTTCAGGTATTACCTGAGCAGCGGTTTCCACAGACCTGAGTATGGCCAGAGGATTAGAAGACCTGCCTAGTGATGATCAAGGCATGAGTAATTTTAAAGTTCTGCTATAGAACTGTCCCATTGCCTGAAGGGCAAAGGATGATTTTTCTTGTGCTTGTGTCCTGCAGCACTGCTGGGGCCCATAATTGCATCCCCTGACAAATGCATGTGTGTATCCTTTTGCCAGGGAAGACAGTTGAGACAAACCTTTTTCAGCTGGTGATACACTTGAGTGTTATCTGTACCTGTGACAGATTGTGGTTTTTAGCTAAAAAAATTGTTGTTTGAAGAGTCACTTTGACTGAGTTTGTGATGCAAAGTGAGGGTGATCTGAATTTGGAAGGAGATGTTGAACTAAGCTGTGCTGGGGGCAAGTTGCCGTCCTGATTTCTTGAGGTTATCATATGTAAAAAGTTGAAAGTAAGACTAGCTGTAGAGGTCTCTGAACTTTGTTATGGCACTGCTAGGTGACCTTCCTGAATAACAGGTTGTCCTGGTTCCAGCCAGAACAGGGTTAATTTTTGCAGTAGCCAAAGGCATGGCCAGGACCTGGAGGTTATTCTGACCTGCAAGACGTTGTCGGGGTTGAGCAGTTGCCTGTGAATCCTTTGGATCTTGTACACTGTTATTAATATTTTTGCTGTTACTGTTGTTTTTCTTATTTTGTTGCTGTTTCCAGTAAATTGTCCTTACCTTAACTTGTAATCTTTACCTTTTGTGCCTCCAATTCTCTTCTCCAGCCCAACACAGGAGAAGGAAAGGGGGGACAGGGGAGCAAGCAAGCAGTGTGTGGTTTGGAGTGTTTAGTGGAAACGGTAAATTGGGGAATAGCATTTCTAAACCACAATACAGGTGCTTGTGTGTTCCAACAAGTTCTCAAAATCTTCTTTCCTTTCTGCAAATGTAGTCTCAAATGTACTTAGTCTGAATTACAGCTACTTGGAGGTAAGGTCCAGTGCATAGGTGGCTAAGAGGAAAAGGGACTTCTCTTTATACTCAGAATAGATAGTTACTCTGTTAACTTTATTATAACACAAATCTAATTAGTGTAGCATTTAAAGCAGTTACTTTTAAGTGGACATACATACTTCATGCCTCATTAATTCACTCATGGTTCCTTCATATTCTCTTCTTCCTGCTTCATTTATCTGTATAAAAAGAAAATCAATTGTTTTGTCCTTATATGCAAGAAAACCCCATGAAATGTTTTCACAAACTATCAAAAAATTATATGTAAAGTCTGTTTTATTATTTTTCATGTGCAAGGTTTTTGATACTATGGTCTTAGCTTTTTCTCTGTTCTTGTTTTCTAGCTTCTCCTTAACAGACTCCCTGATTTTGACCAAAGAAAATTTACATACTTCACATTTCATATGACAGCTTTTTCTTATGAGTACTTTCTTCTGTTTTGATACTACCTGAGACATGAAGTGTAAACCAGCCTTTTAGAGAAGGTGTTTTATTTTTTCGGGTTATCTCCTGCGATGATTTTTGCCTTCCTCATTTTGCTTCTTACATTGCCAGTTTTTAAAAACATACTCCTCTGTGTGTTTGCCTAACTCTCTGAAATCTATCATTGACAATGTCTTCCTTTAATCAGAAGGTAACAAAACCACTCCCAGGCCCTATCTTTCGGGCACTAACCCTGTGTATTCCTTTCTTTAATTAGGGAAGTAGTCTTCTAGTAGCTCTGCAATAGAAATACAGTAGGAAGCTTTTCACTGTAGCTTTACCTAAGAGCACATTCACAGTTGAGCTCATAGTTAGAGACAATCTCACTTTTTCATAATTAAGCTGTCTCCATGTTCTCGCTATTACAGAGGGACAGTATAGCATCTGTAGTACTCTTGAGGGCATAATCCTATTCACTGACTTACTTTTTCTGTATTTGTGGTGGACCTGCCTTTGTACATTTCAGCAATCTCTGCTCACGTTGTTTTGCAGGAACAGTGAACTGTACGTATGATACCTTTTTCAGCTTTTACATTTTCCTTGACAAAATAGGTTTGTTTATTTCAGTAAGGTATCTTAAAAGGGGAAGAGGATAAACATATTCTTAAACTTATTCTCTGTTTCTCCACTCTGCTTTAGTAGCTGTGTTCATTTATCGTTGTTGTCTTCTGCATCTTTTTGTTCCAGTCAGTTAGTATTGCCTCCGTGGCCTTCTGTGCAGCTCTGTGTGTCCTTATTTCTGCCTTCCTTCTACCCTAGATTAGTGCAGTTTTTTCATTAGCCAAGGGCTTAGGAGTGTTTACATCTGAAGGTGCCCCCCCCCCCCCCCATGTATGTGTGGTTCTTTTTTTAAAAATTTTCACTGAGAAACATGTAAACAAATCACTACCTTCCTACAACTCTACTAGCGTAGTTTCATTTAGCTTCCTCTTCTTAGAGTTTTGTAGCTTAACAGAAAACCTGTGGCATGTTTAGCAACAGCAACATCTTCTTGGTGAAATCTGTATCAGCATTTGCCTTGTTTGCAGTTGACCTGGTCTGTCATGTCCTCTTGTTGTACATATTTTCATGAGGTCTTCATGTGGGGCTTGTCATGGTCATAATCCGTGCATTTCATCCACTCTTTTTATTTGTCAGAGTTATATCCAGTAACATCTCTTAGTAATTTTAGCTCTAGTAGACGTTTGCCTGTTCCACCTAAAGTATTGAGTAAACTGACCAGATGGTATTGTAATGTCATACTTGTTAAAAAACCCATTGAGGGTAGATGGAATTCAGAGAATAATCCAAATTCAACCTGGATTGTCAGGAAGAAGGGAAATAAAAGGTGAAAAGATATTGTTGGCTTGTGGGTATATGAACAAGTTGCTTTTCCTTTGCATGTTCACAAGTTGAACTGGTTATTTGGTGTCTGTCCTTCCAGCCATCACCCCCCACTCTAGTAATCTGCAAATACAATTGCAGAATACTGGCTATATAGCATATTATCAAAATGTTAAATAGTTCTTCAGCCATTTTTATTCTACATTTTCTCATACTGAATCACTGCAATGCTAGGTCCGTTAGAAATCAAAAGCATTGATTTTCTGTTGTGTTGAAATTTTCCACCTTACTTACTCATAGAAAAGATGCAGCACATTGTCTGTAACATTTTCCCTTTGTTCCTTTTTTCACACCATCTTCTGGTTTCCAAGGTTGTTCTTTTATGTATGCTCAGCAAAGGTGACTAGGTCAACATAGGTCACTAAATGTTTTCCATTTACACGTCATTCTTATTAAAAAGTTATTATTGAAGTATCAAAAAAAAGGTCTTAATGTCTTACTGTGAAGATTTGTTCTCATTCCATCTCAGGAGATAAACTCAGGAGTCGTCTTCTTGTCATGAACAACTTTTGGTTAGATTTTTATCTACAGTGGCATTAAAACAGCTCTGTAGAAGAATGAGTCTGGCTCACAGTTTTACCATAAAAGTCTTTGCTGTTGTATCAGTGATCCATGGAGTGCTTGTCACCTTTTCTTCCTTTTATGGGTAACTGTATAATAAATTGAATTAAAGTTGTCCTAAGTTAGCATTTAGTGGTGGACTTGCCAGTGTTTGTTTGTTGTTGGACATGACAATCTTAGTGGTCTTTTCCAACTGAAATGTTTCTATGATTCTATGTAATTATACCACTTTAATATTAATACTGCCTGTGTTTAATGATAACTGTTAGTTTCAAAAAATTGTCCACTATGGGTTGTTTTAATACACAGAAGCCATCATAGCAATTACGGCTCTGATGGAGTTATCAAGCTGTCTGTTACACTGGTCTGGTGCATTTCAGAATAAGATTCAGGCTGTGTTATGCAAGTACTTAAAGACTAGTTTTGTATATTATGTGGATAGAAGATGAGCTATATGATAATTCACCTTTGTTTCAGTAGCTTTAGCTGCTCAACAAAAGAGTTGAGTATTTCATAGAGAGTTGAGTATTTCAAAAGAGAATAATAGAGTTGAACTTTGTTGTTTACTTTCTTATTTTTGAAGTGGGGAAATCACATGCAAACTGTATTTTAAATTTATTTTCACATAATTATATTTAACAGCTTCTGTTTAGTTTTGTGATTCAGTATGGCTGTTTTTGTCTGCTTTTATGATGTTTAATGTACAACTTTTTTCCCTGTTTTTCTTTCTGAAGGACCCAACCATATGCCTATGCAAGGACCTGGACCTAACCAACTCAATATGACGAACAGTTCCATGAATATGCCTTCAAGTAGCCATGGGTCCATGGGTGGCTATAATCACTCAGTGCCATCGTCACAGAGCATGCCAGTGCAGAATCAGATGACAATGAGCCAGGGACAGCCAATGGGGAACTATGGGCCCAGACCAAACATGAATATGCAACCAAACCAAGGTAAGCGAGATGCTTGTTAGCTTCTGTAAAAAGAAAACATCTTGGGTGCAGATTTTTTTAAAGGTCTTGTCTTGTAGATTTCCTTCTCTAAAGGCATTTATACCCTGAGATTGGCTTAGCATGGTGCTAAGAGCACAAAGATTGTGATTTCAGTCACCAAAGGGGTCATTTACCTAATGATCCTTGTGGATGGATCATCTCAGAATACTCTGTGAATATTCTGTACATTCATATGTTTGGAGGATTCTGCATCTCTTTTCTCCCAGGTATCTGTGACTTTTTGCTTATTTGCAGACATTGAACTATTTTCAGGTATAATGTGAGAATCTAGAAATGGATCTACCTTCATCAGTAAAAAACCAGAACCACTGTTTGTCTTTTTCAGACTTTAAACTTCTAGCTAAGTATTACTGTCATTCAGGTTGATAAAATACATTTCTGCTTTTAGGTCTCTTGGTTAAAATGAAAAATTAAAGTCAGATAGCCCTAAGATTGTTATACCTAATTAGTCATTGTTTTCTGCTGCATGCTGTTTTAGCATGGAATGTCTCTTAGGGAAGCAAAATTCAGTTCCAGAAACAATCTGGTACTCCCTACTGCTTTTTTGAGGTGTCCTTGTGTATATAGTAAAAATCAAAACTAATTTTATATCTAAGATATTTCCATTGCACTGGAGCACTGATGGCGTTCTGATGTCCTTGTTGAAGTGCAAGGACATTGTAGAATTAGAATATTGCATTAGAGTCAAAGCACAGCAAAGTATTAAGCTGTAGATGTACTTCATATTCTTATAGAGGTGCTGTACAAGTCAGCAATCAGTATTTTCAGCTTACCTGTTAAGTCTCTTACTGCTCTGGATCTGTACATAGCACCTGGTAGAAGACATATGACAAACCAAAGCTCCACATTTTTATATGTAGATACCATCTGTTCCTGAGGTGTACAGACAGACCAGGTCATACTGATCAGTTTGAATATTAAGTTACAGAAAGATGCAATACAGACAAAAGACTAACTTAATGAGAGACTAAAAATAAGTAATGACGAAAGAAGCTGTTTCTGCACTTTCCTTACCAGTAGAGAAAGTGGGAAGTCTGAGTCGTTCAACATCTGCATTGTTAATAGCATTTTTCATAGAGGAAACAAAAGATAGGCACATAGCAGAGGAAACCATAAGTAGGAATATTTTTGACTGTCTGTCTGAACTGGCAAGTTATTGCTGTGTTCTGAGCAATACACAGTGTAGTAATTTTGTGAACGTTGTAAGATGCTTTGAAAAAGCCCTATGCCCGTTCAGATTTTTTAGTTGCAGAGTTAGCAATAATTATGTAGTGGTGTGTGTGAAGGAGCCATCTATTAAGTCACTCTACAGAAAACAATTTTGTGTGACTGACCTAAAATTTAGGAGATGATTCTATCTCAAAGTAGGGTTCTTTACTCCTCATAATATTCCCCTGTTATGTTTTAAGTACTCTGTCAAACTTGAAAGTTGGTCATTAGAAACTAAGCAGAAATAAACTTAAAATGTTTCTATTCTGAATAAACAATGGTACTGAAGAGACTTTGGGGAATAAAGAATAAAACAGTATTAACCAAATTAGAGGCTCAGAACAAGAGCAAAATCTTTGGTTAGAGCAATGGTACCATTGCCATTAGAGAGCCCATGAATAAATTAATAATTCTGTCATCAGTGTTCAACTAGGCATCACATCTCACATGAGCTATTAGGGAAAAACAAAGTACTGAAATAGTTTTTTAGTGAGTAGTACCTACTGTACTGAATGAAGCCAGTACTTCTAGGGGAAGAATTACATAATAGATATATATATAATATTATATAATAAATTATATAGTAGATATTATATAATAGGTAAAACCACTTTACACTCAGACAGGCTTAATCTAACACCTGGGTGGCTTTAGCATAACCTTTTTACGTGCACTTGCTACCAAAACATCTTGCTATATATACACATAGTGAGACAGATGGTGTTAGCAAGAAAAGAAAAATGAAAAAGTGCTAATTAAGAAATAAAACACATAGTAACAGAACTCTTTGGTGGATTCACTTCGTGTATCCACTTTTTACTCTTATTGATTTGCACTAGTTATAAAATGCTAGCCAGAGGAATACTTTAAATGAGAAGCAAAGTTTTCATGGTATTGATTTTATGTAGTCAGCCTAGTTTAAAAGAGGAATTCAAGTAATTTTGGACTTGGAAAGCAGAATGTTTTAAGTGGAAGATTTGTAGATGACTCTTCATTGAAAAGTTATTAGAGCAGCCTGGGACATGTGCAAGAACTGTTGGCTACCTTTTTGGAAAAGAAAGCAAGTAGAAGGAACTGAGTGAATATGGAAGAAACCATGTTCTTATTGGGTGCATTTCTTCTTGTGTATGGTAAACTACTTAGGTTGAAAAAAAATTTCAAGTGTTGCCAGTTTTGACTTTTCAGAGGGCATAATTTTTCTGAAATCTGAAACTTGCATAGAAAATCCTTTTTTTCTTTTTGTTGAACAAATCTTTCACACTCAGGGAATTACGTTTAGTAGGAGAATTCATATATTTTACAAGTAAGAGCCAAGGAATTGCCGCTTAGTCATCTCAGAGATGTATTTTAGATATTTTTCTGGGATTCCATCCCCTTGTCAGAAGAGTTTGAGGCAAAGCTGCCAAACTCCCAGGCGCTATTGAATGAGCATTATATGTTGCCTGTGGCAAGGGAGGGGAACTAGTTTTCAGGTGGACTCTACAGGACAGTACCATGTTTACTTAGTCATTTGTGGAAGACCAGTTGTCAGACCTGGTGCTGAAATTTTTAAGTGATAGTTTCATTTATATGAACTTAGAAAGATTTCATTAAGATTTCAGAGCTCTTTCACTAACAAGCAAATATGAAGATAATGGAAAGAGATGAGGCAGGTGCAGATTCCTGTGGTTTTGTTGTGCACATAAATCAAGGAACAGAAAGAGAGGAAGATCAAGTGTTAGCTAAAATATAAACATATTCAGGGTGTGACAGACCAGGATAAAGTGATTTCTGAGTTTGACTACCTTTTGTGAATGTGTTGCCATCTGTTCGCTCCCATGTAAGCTCAGACTGTTAGGTTTCAGTACCTCAGCTGCTTACAGTAAGTCAAGATGTAATGGAGAAAGCAGGGCAGTCCCAATTTCTTTTGACATCCAGCCTATTAAAGGGAAATAAAATTGCCTCCACATTCTGGAACACCATCATGCTATAGCTGGATTTTAGGATGTCTAGCTGTAGAAGACACTGTAGTTTTGTCATGAAAAAACAAAAGATATAAACAGCTGCCACAGAGCTTGTGCTTCCTTCTTCTTTCCCTACTGTAAAACATGAAAGGCAATGTTGGTAACTAAGGAATTTTTCTGTATGACATTTTATGTACTTTTTAAAAAAAATGATACCTGAAATTATAATGTAATTTGAGATGAGAAGTTTGTGGAGTAAGCAAGTGTGAAGAAGTGTCTACTGTCTTTAATTTGAAGCTGAAATCATATATTAAGAGTAGCAAAAAGTTTTGTATCCTCAGAGTCTCCTGAGATAATGATTAAATGGCTCCTAAACATCTTTAGAATGGTGGTTCATTTGACTAAGTGCAGTTGAAGTGTAGTGTTCCTCAAGTTAAATTGACCCTACATTATAGTTTCTAAGATAACTCTCACAACGCTCTAAACCATCACTTAAAAAAAACCAAGCATTTTTAAAAAACATATAGAAAATCAGCGAAAAAGTTTTGCTGAGGTCTGCTGCAGTGATATGTATTTTGTTATTTTTGTAGCAGTAGACACAGTGGTGGGATTAACCATGGCAAGTCTGGTATGGGGGTCTTTGCTTATTCTCTAGATAGGGATATCCAGTTGCTTCATTCATGCAAGTGCACATTGTGAAATGCCTAAAGAATAGATCCCTTAGCAACACAACCAACGTTAATTTGGAATAGCTTGTACTGCTGCTTTTTGGACATACCCACCTATTCCCATAGCTCTTTAGTCAGAAGAGCATAGTCACCAGTTCATTTGTAAGTGTGGTTCCTCATTTCTCTGCTTCTTCAGAAGATTCAACCATGTCATCAGTTATTCTTGTCCTCTCATAGCGTTTACCATTAGTGTCTGAGTTTCAGCATAAGGGACAATGCTAAGGAGGCATTTTTAAACCACTAAACTTTTCTGCAGCTCTTTCATCCTCTGCACTTCTGGTCTGAGATTTGTTAACTTTATCTAGGACCTGCTTTCAGTTTGTACTTCTGTTTCTTTCTGTTTATCTTACCTCTGTGAAGACGAGGTTGTCAATTTCCAAAAGTCCTTTCATGTCTGGAGACTCCTGCTGTGTCACTGTACTTAAAAGAAGATCAGGTAGTAGTCAATTTTTTGTTTAATCCACATACCTTTTCTTCCCTGTACATGAGGCCTCCTTATGAAATACTGGTTGGAGCAGAAGTAACTTTTTTCCTCAACTGCTCATTTCAAAGTTGTCTACACCTACTAAACAAAAGTGTGTATTCTTCTTAATGTAGGCTAGTTAAATTCTGTACTTGCACATTTTACAGAGATAATCTTAACACAGTATTTCTTTGGATACAATTTGAATTCTGTACAAATAAAATACTTTGTCATCTCTGGATTGAATAATTCTAGAAATTCACAAGAAAAGAGTTTCTATAGAGAATTTTTGAAAGCAGTAAACATTCATTCTCTTGCAGCTGGCAGTTCTGTGAGCTTTGTATGTGAAAGTCTTTTCTTTAGGTCTGGAAGGGATCATGACTTCCACCAAGTGTAGTTTGTTGTGACCTGATCAGAAATTCAAGAGCTGTATTTTAGGGTGCTTGTAAAAATATGTGCCACAAATATTAGAAAGCATTATAGAATGTTTGAGTGGTTTGGGTTGGAAGTGACCTGAGTTCCAGCTCCTTACCTGTGCTACAATGAGCCCAGGTTGCTCACAGCCCCATCCATCCTAGTCTTGAACACATCCAAGGATGGACATCCACAGCTTCTTTCAGCAGCCTGTTCCAGTGCCTCACCAGTGTCACAGTAAAGCATTTCTTTCTAATACCCAATCTGTGCCTACTCTCTTTCAATATAAAACCTTTGCCCTTGTCCTGTCACTGTGTGCCAGTATAAAAAGCCCATCTCCATCCCTTTAATAAGTCCCCTTAAATTACTGGAAGGCCACAGTGATGTCTCTCTGGAGCCTTCTCTTCTTCATGCTCTCTCAGTTTTCCTGAGGTGCTCTGTCCCTCTGATAATCCTTGCAGCCTTCCTCTAGACTCACTCCAACAGATCTGGGTCTTTTCATTGCCAGACACTCCAGATACAGCACTCTGGGTGGGGTCTCACCAGAGCAGGGAGGTAGAATCACCTCCCTCTACCTCCTGGCCATGTTTTTTCATGCAGCCCAGGATATAGTTGTTTTTTTTGCTATAGATCAGACTTTGCTAGATTGCTAGATCAGACCCAGCTTTTCATCAATGCAAACCCTCAAGTTCTCAAGGCTGCTGTCACTGAGCTTCCCACTCTGTACTCATGTCTGAGTTTGCCCTGACCCAGGTGCCGCACCTTGCACTTGCACTTCATGAAGTTCTCTTGGGCCCACTTCTCAAGTCTGTCCATATCCAAGGAAATAATGAATTAATAGTCTGCACTTTTTTTATTAAGTTTTGGAATTTTATGTCATATTAAGTATTGCACAATGAATAAATGTAGCTTTCTCCTAGGCTGGATTTTTCAAATGGAAGAATAAATTCAAAGCTCCCTCATCCCTCAAAACTACTGCATAAAATAGTTATGTTCCATGAGGCAGCAGAGACCATGGTGGTTCTTTTAGGTATCTTCTTAATAAGAAGAACCAAACTGGAAGGAAGCCAGGCCGTCTGTTATGAACACAACACACAGCCTGATACAGGGTAGTGAATTCTCATTGTGGCTCTACAAAGCGTTAATGAAGTTCTAATTTAAAAAGCAAACAGAAAATCTCTACATTGCACCATGGGGACCCAACACATTTTATCACATTGTATTGTGACTAATATTAATATTGTTAATTAACAAGCTTTCTTGAGATCTAGGAATATTATGGCAACAAGTTTCTATTTTTTTTCAAGGCTGCCTAATGTTTCTCAGTACCTCCAAACAGAGGAGCAGTGAAATGGAATAATCTAAATTACCTTCTCATTTAGAAGATCAAAAAAGGAAATGTATTTTGCCAATAACTAAAATAAGTGCATCTCAATTTAACCTCTTTTTTTAACTTTAAAGTCGGGGCACAGAAACTTGACATCCTGAAGGATGCAAGCATAACAGAATCTTGAGTGGCCAATATTTATTGTTTAGAGGAAAATTAAGCTTAGGCCACTTTACTTCTCAGTGAGATATGCCACACAGGGGTTTTATGGGATTTAACTAATGCACTTTGAATTCATGCCATTAATTAATTAGTCTTGACTTTCCCTCATAACTCTGCATTGACAGGATCTAAGTGACTACATGTTCCTTTTCCTTTGCCTTTATAAATCCATTGTCACTTGACTGTATTTAGGTTTTATGTAGTACTATAGTTTCACATAGGACTTTCTGCATGTGCTTCAGCACCTAGTTATTTAAAAATACTAAATGGAATGGAAAAATCTAAGCATACAGAAAGTAGGTGATATCTACCTTTTTTGCCTTGGATGGCACTTAGGAGTGGCTCTGCTAGTTTGATGTTTGATGTCATGATTTGTTTTAGTTTTTAGTGAGGCTGCTAGTTTCTTGTTTTTGTATTTTATAAAATAAATTATTTTTTTAAAGGCACAAAAAGCTTAGGGTTTCACCATTATAGACTGGGCAGTATGTGTGAAGTGGTTTGAATTAATATATTGCAAAAATCTCTTGTTTAAAAATGTTTAGCTCCTTGTCTCATCTTTCCTCCTCACATTTCTGATACAGGAATATCTCTTTTCTGAAGTGGTACTATGGAGGCACAGAGGCTGTTCTTTGTTAAACGTTGTATCAATCTAACCTGCAATCTCATATAATGAACTGGTGTAATCATCATTTTCATTGTTGTGTGGTGTCAGTAGGGTGCTCTTTAACTGTCTGTTTTCATTATTGAAATTTGCATTTCTCCAAGTACAGCCTTAATCAGATTTCCTTAGTTGATAAAACATGGACGGTACTTGATGTTTCCTGGTCTCTTCCTGTTGTTCATAGAAACTTGGTGCAACTTGGTATGAAAGAAGATTTTTTGTTACAGACTGGGACTGTTCAGTGTCAGGCAGAACCTGTGTTCTGTGGGCCTTTTGTGTGAATGCCTGTCAGGTTCATGTGGTTTGTGTTTACAGGCTAAGTGAAATTGTTGATTTTGTGATAAGGGCTTAGTGGTTTGTTGGTGGAATATAACATCAACTATGTGTGTATTGAAACTATGCTCTAAGGAGATCACAAATGTTAAATAATTTTTCCATGACTTACCAAGGTTTCACCATCAGGTTTTCACCTACACTTTTCTTGAAGATATTTTTTGAAACAAAAAATGGTAAAATTGTTTCAGTTGTCTTTATGCATATGTAAACTAATATCTGTGGGTTTGAAGAAAAATCATCTAAAAAGCAACCTTATTTAGACTGACTTCCGTTTTGTTGTTTGGTTACCTACATTTGCATAGGTCCTGAAACAAAAACCTCTTATCAGAGCACTGGATATACAGAGCATTTTTTGGTCCATTTTTAAAGGTTGGGATTTCCATGTTCTTTTGGAAAGGTTTAATCACAAATAATTTTTGCGTATTTGACATTTTTGCTGCTTCTCCTTTTGCAGGTCCAATGATGCACCAGCAGCCTCCCTCCCAGCAATACAACATGCCACAGGCAGGAGGCCAGCATTACCAGGGGCAGCAGCCACCGATGGGAATGATGGGCCAAGTTAACCAAGGAAATCACATGATGGGGCAGAGACAGATTCCTCCATACAGGCCACCACAGCAAGGTAGGAATTCACTTTAGCATTTTTACATTGATTTTAAGTAACCACGTGTAAAACCATTTTACATCACTTTCTTGCTTACACCAAATTTCTATCAAGTCATTTGGTGTGACAGACTTTGTTTGCACACTCTTTTTGTTGCCCTTTTTAAGAGTGGTTCTTGCAGCAAGAGATTACTGCTGTCACCATGAAATGTGAAGACAAGTTTGTTTTCTTTTTCTTTTGGTTCTTTCTGAGATTGTGCATTCTGAAATTATGCATCTCATATATGCTGATGCAGAATTCCATTTTGATATTTAAATGATAGGTACAGAAAAGGAAACCTACTTGGTTCTGAATTCATTCATTTACAAAAAAAGGAACGAAGTTCCACGATATTCATCATCTTTTTTCTTTTTAGTCATTTTCAACAAGGAATAATTTTATTTTTAACACCTTTAACACCTTAGTCTGTTATACACATATTCTTAAAATGAGCTCAGAACTGTAGTCTCAGTCTAGTGCAGCCAAATAAATGTGTATGTGTGTATGTAGATAGATACATTTTTTTTTTAAACTAAACCACATTACATATGTTGTCTGTAATGCAACAATATGGGTGGGGAATACATTTGAGAAATATATCTCATACTAAAATCAGAAATTAGCAAGCTTTATAACAGAGAAAACAAGTTATTTACGTATTGACTGGTTGTGGTTTTTCAGGCCCACCACAGCAGTACTCAGGCCAGGAAGACTATTATGGGGACCAATACAGTCATGGTGGACAAGGTCCTCCAGAAGGCATGAACCAGCAATATTACCCTGATGGTAATCTCTCATAAATGTTAACTTTCCCATTTTCTATACCTGCCCAATACTAATGTAGTCATATGCCCAAAATTAGGGGATGAGGCAAGAATAGTAATTGGATATCATACCTCACATTTGAAAAACCTTCCAAATTCAGAATTGTTACTACAGTTTAAGTTACTATGACTAGTTAAATTTACAACTTAAAGCATGTAATTTGTATTACTCCCATTTAAAACTCTTAACAACAGTTTTAGTATTTCAAAATGAATGGAAATTATTGGTTTCTCTCAAAGAATGGAGAATTCCTTAGCATATCTAGTATGATTGAGACGAATTTAAACAGTCATAACTGTATTATCAATAAGAGAGGGGGCGATATCCTTTTATTAAAAATCTTACTGAACTGAAAAAACTTGCTAAAAAGATGTGGGTTTTTTCTGTAAAAACCTTTTCTTAATGTAGTGTTTAGTTTTCGTATAAGTCGCACAAATGTGTTATTGCTGACGTGGTATGGGCCTTCAGTTTAACAGTCACATAGGAATGAAGTGGCCCCTGCCCTGAGGGTATTGGAAATGTGAATCCTCTTTAGATGTCCCCTCAGTGCTTTCAAGACAAGACTGATACTTTGAATTTCATAAGTCTATCCTCCTACCTCTTGGAATATGGAGTGCTGAAGGCTGTTGGATTGTGTTATAAGTTAGAAAAGTTGAAATGAACTTGTTTTCAGGCTGAGCAGAGACTGGGAGAACAAAGATGCTGACTCCTGACTACCGTGATAACCATGTGTGCAACTTAATGGTATCTTACAAAGTTCAAGAAATGTGGTAGATGTTAATGTTAATGTTTAAAAAATGTATACAGAGTGAAGCTGTGTAATTGCCAAAGCAACTACTCATTGCAAATAAAGGGGTACAAGTCAGTTGTTTTGTTTTTAATTTCCATTAAATTGATTTTAAGGTACATCAAGCCGTATCTGTATAAGCTTACATGTGTTAATTTCTGGAGATGTATGTGCAGTTATTTTACAAGTTGCATTAACTGGTAATTATTCAGCTTTCATTTTGGAGCATTTGTGTACACACATAAATACTAAATTGTTACAGGCAATTGACTCTAGTAAGGGCAATTTGATGTTACCATCAAGAGCTCTGTGGCAGCACAGGTTACTTCTAAGATCTATTCCTCCTAAGGAGTTGTCTTTATCATTTCTTATTTATTACTGTTATGTAGAATACAAGGAGCATATTTTAAGACTTGTTTTAATTGTTATGTATGCATGTAAGATTCAGCCTGTGATGTATTGTACAGTTGCAGACCTGATAAAAAAACCAGAGTTTTAGAACTGTTTCCTCCTTTCCTTACTTGTATTTAAAATTTTTATTCCAAATTTATATGATTTTATTTTGAATGTAAACAAGATTTTGGCACGTATTCTTGACCAAGTTAGCAATAAGATATGTTTTGATCATCTGTAAGACAAAATATATGTGTGCTAAAACCATCAACAGGTGGGGTGCTTACTGCATATATTGGTTTCTTAATAGAGATGCCTATGGTCTCTAAAATAGAAAGGTTTGTTTGTAATTAATCTGCTCAGGGCTGCAATGTAAGGGCAAAACTTTTCTTAAGACCCTAAGTAGGAATTCTGTTTGCAGGGAAAACCTTTAGAGTGTTATGTTTCTGTCATTTAAAAACAGAATTTAATGTAGATGATGGTTCATAACTTCATTGAGCTTTATTTGTTATATTTCACACTGCTTTTAGCATATGCTTTTGAATTGGAGATCAGCAGAACAGGTGTTAGACAAAGTATGATAATTGCTTTCTTTGTTCATTCTAATTTAATTCAGGTTATTTACATGTGAAAGGCCTAAATGCTTTCATTTTTTTTTTGAGTGAAAGATGAAGTACTTCCCCCCCCCACTCCCCCAACAAGGATTATCGGAAGGTTAAGACCATCCCTTGCTGTGATGTTTCTAGAACTACTGCATTAAGCCTATTTTTTTTCCCCTGTCACATGTTAATTCAATATGAAAGGAAATCATATTAATAAGTCTTTGGCTAATACAATTGAAAATTCTTTTTCATGTATATCCAGTTGAAAAATATTTTTTTTTTTCATTTTTCTGAGAAATGAAATATTTTTAGGGTTTACACTCAGAGGCCATTAACGTTTCTTCCTGTCTCTTGTCGAATTGATGTAGGTCATAATGATTACGGTTATCAGCAACCGTCGTATCCTGAACAAGGCTACGATAGGCCTTATGAGGATTCCTCACAACATTACTACGAAGGAGGTATCTATATACCTTCACACACATACTCACATACATTCCCTTTCCTCCCCCACCCTCAACGGGAACAGAAATTCTCGCACAACACAACTTATACCCATGCAAAGCTCTTGTAGAATACTAGCGCTGGCTGTCTTGGAAATGGCAGGGACCTTGAAGCCTTCAGAATAATTTATTGCAAACACCTAAAATATGTAACCACAATTTGCCATTCTAACAACAGTAAAATGACTAAAACACTCTAGAGATTTTTTTTTACCTCAATGGAAATTTTTATTTTAACATAAATTTGTTGTTTCAGTTGTATATCTTTTTGTGTGTGTATATATTTTGTATAATTATAGTGCCGTTAGGAAACAGCTTGCTGATCTTGTGTAGCTAGTCTGTGCTCTTGTAGCTGTCCTTAATTTTGTCTTTTTTTTTTTTATTTTATTTAGCATAGTCATGATCTTATGACTGTGATGTTCCAGTAAATGTAATGCTCGTTTGGCAGAGATGCTGAAAATGCTGCAGTTCAACTTTGCAAAATTGGCTTTAACTGCAGTTTGTTTGGCCGAGTTCCTTCTGTTTGGTTTGAGTTTTCTTTGTTTTGTTCAGTTTTTGAAATCAATATTGCATTTTCATTTTGTTCTTGTGTTGTTGGCTGTGCATCTTAGAAGGAAAAAATAATAAAATAGGTGTCTTTATGAGTTTTTGCTTTCTTGCAATGATCTTACAGGAAACTCGCAGTATGGTCAGCAGCAAGATGCATATCAAGGACCACCCCAGCAGCAGGGTTATCCACCACAGCAGCAGCAATATCCCGGCCAACAAGGCTATCCAGGACAACAGCAGGGTTATGGTAAGAACCTGAGGACACAGACAGCTGTCACAGAAAGAGAGACGCTTGTTGTGTGTTATTCCATCCCTGTTTGACTGTGTCCAGAGGCCAGGCTTGCACAGAACAGCTCTGTGCCTGCAGTTTCACTGGCCTGAAATAAGACAATGTAGAAGGCAGCATCTTTTGGGAATTAGATCTGTTGGCAGTCTAGGAGAGTGTGGTAGCACAGAAAACCAAAGGGACCAAACAGCATTGCAATGGGTGTCTGTAATTCAGAAGGACCCAGAAAGTTTCTGCTCTTTTCTGTCTTCTGTAGATGAATACACTCATAAAGATAACAAAGAACCCTTTTCATGTGTGGATTTGCCAGTTAAAACATCCTTTAAAAAATTAGTTTAAAAACTTCATTCAACATACATGAATCATTCTTTTCACGTTCTTGTACTGATCACTAGAGAAATGACAGTAAGCATTGACAGTGCATCTTTTAAGAGAATGTGCCTTATAAATTTGCACAAGTAGTCCAAACCTGATACACAGCAGTAGTGAGAATTTATCTGCCACAAGTCCCTGGATTCAAGGAAAACCTTCCAAAAAAGAAACTTACAGTAGTTGAATGTAATTTTGGTGCATTAATTCTAAAAAACTTTATGTCACAAGGGCATTCTGAAATGACTTCTCTTTTGCTTGCTTGCATACTGTAAAGCCATATTTTTATCACAGAAGAAGGAATCTCTGAAATTCCATGAATTCCATGTATTTTAGCTTTCAGCTCTTGCAGACTTAAATGCTAAAGCTTTCAGCATGGTGTGTATGTGAGGAGATGAGTGGATAATTTGTTTGCTATGTAGCAAATTCACAGGGATGGCAGATTCACAGGGAATCAGATATATTGCAACAGAGTTAAGTTTTAAGAGAATCCACCGAGATTTACCAAGTGTTATATCTACTTTTGGAGGTTATGGATGAATTAATACTTCTAAAGTAATACTTACACCTGCATTCTACTAAGCATAATATAGGAACAGTCTGAAGATCAGAGTGGAAGTCCTTGTAGATCACTGCTCTGAACTTTGTAAGTAAAGAAATAAAATCTGATCTGTTCTGAAAGTTTAGGTTAAGAAATACTAGAAAAAAAGGGATTAGGAAATCTTTTGGACCCACTTACCCAACATAATTCATAAAACAGAATGACGTACTTTTCAGTTTCTGTTTTTTAGCAGAAATTGTAGTTGAAGTTCCATTTATTTCTGTGAAATGCATTAATGCATATTTTGAATTCAGCTATAAAGAATTACCCTGAATAAATAAACCCATGTTCATTTGTCAGATGAACACAGCACTTTTAGGATGTTATGTTCTTGCTCAATTTAATATTTAATTGCTTTCTAATTTTCAAAAATAAATCAATATCTCAGTCATTATTATCAATCTTTAAGGTTTTGTTTCTCTGTGGAAAGCTTAAACTGCATAGTTCAAGGGGATTTGAGGCCTGAGGAGAATGGCAATGGCTTATGGAGCTTTTCTTCTCCAGGTTGTCTTTTTCACTGTCTTACTCATCCAGAATTACTGAAGGAGTTACCAGCTGATGTCATCTGAATGTCCAGTGCCTGTAGCTAAAATCAGCCCTCTCTAGCACAGAATCACAGTTGCTAAAACACATCTTTCTTCTGAGGGGAGGGGGAAAAAAGGTTTGGTTTGTTTAAAAGAAAGTGCTTCTGCAGAGCTGCAAATCTTCATCTCTGGAAAACAGAGACCCAGTTTTTAAGGGGTGGTGTTAAAAAAGCTAGCACATCCACTACAAAGGATTCATAGGGAGTGAAACTGATAAACAGAGTACACCATCCCTCCCAGTGCTGGAAGGGATGGGGATAATTCTGTTTGGAACATGGGTGCACTGCCTGGTGGTGGTAATGTTCAGCTTCCAGTGGTAGACAGGCTGAGTCCCTGTGAACAGTAACAGAAAATTGTACTTGCAGAAGATCTACTTCTTTACAGACAAAAAAGACTGGAGTCCGAGTTTTGGGTTTTTTCCTAGCCTTTTTCTGGAAAGTTAATACTACCAGTGGAGTATGGAGTAGATGGTGCTTTTTTCCTTTGCACAATAGCTTTTACTGCTTGTCACATCTCACATTTTATACATATATAACTTGCTTGCCTGACACCCCATGATTGCCTGCTGTGGTAGAGACTTCACTTTCTGGCAGCACAATACTGCTGGTCACTTCAAAAGTGTTAAACATAGCTGAATATCTGGCTGCTCCTGGCGTAAGAAAACTCTGGAACTGAAGTAGTGTACATCAGGAAGGAGATTGTACATCACTGTCCTGTGACCTTGTATGTGGAACTACATGCATTGATATTAAATAATGAATGTATCATAAAAGTAAATATTTCTGTGGTTGGACCACAGGCTCTGGTGCTTTCCAAGGGAAGAGGGGTGGGCTACTCAAAAGACCTAATTGCATAGTAGTGATTTTCTTTAGCCCTGGTTAGTTGTAAAATTCAACGTCTTTTCTTTCCAACAACTTAAGCAGTCTTTTTCTTTTCTTTTTTTTTTTTTTGGTAATTTAATGATCTCCAGGCCCCTCCCAGAGTGGTCCTGGGCCTCAGTATCCCAATTATCCACAAGGACAAGGACAGCAGTATGGGGGATACAGACCCACGCAGCCTGGGCCACCACAGCCACCACAGCAGAGGCCTTATGGATATGACCAGGTATTCTTTTGTTTGCTGAGAAAATTGTGATTCTTACACACTCATTTGATAATCTTAGACATTCTGGATATTTAAACTAATGAATCTGAGGATGTGGTCTTTCAGGTCTGTACGTACAATTCTCATGGAGTTTATTTCATGGTGAGTTACCAAGAGTCATTTGTATGGAATTATGATTAGTCATTCTCTCCTGAGTTTGCTAAATTTTAATGCAATTTGGCAAAGTGAGGCCTTCCCAGCAGTATTTTTGGACCTTAAAAATTAAGGTGATGTGTTTCATAGCCTTATGGTGAATGACTGATATGGTTTCTAAATCTCATAGTGAATCATTTTTCATTACTGCTTTGCAACAGAAACAGTTGAATTTATTTTCCACAAATGCAAATTCTAATCTTCCCCTTCAGTTGCAAAAGCACTTCATGCGTGCAGCTGAGGTCCTTCGGCTGCAGAGCTTATGAGGAGACATGAAACCTGTTTTTGCACAGATTTTCTCTGAGCAGTATAAGGGGGCAGTGAACATGGGAAAGAAATGACCAGAAAATCAACTGCTTCATTCCTATCACTGCTAAGACACGATGAAAGCAAACAAACAATTACCACCAAAACTTTAGGCCGGAGTTGTAGTGAAGGGCCCGTGTGTAAAAGCTGCCTGAGAATTAAAGGATGAAACAGGTTTTGTTCCGTAAAAAGTACTAACTTGTAAAAATCTAAACTTTTCACTCTGAATCATTCAGAAACACCATTAAAACGTACACTGTTACATTTCTTGGTATAAGAAATGTAAAGATTAATGAAATTATAAAGTTGAAGTTCTGACGTTTAAATAAAATCCTGATATGTCAGTAGAAGATCAGTTGAATTCTAAAGAAAAACTTTTCTGAGGAAGTGAGTATTGTCCATGATTTTAAAGAACAGTTGGCTTTCTTTCTGCAGAAATTAGAAAAGACAAGGAAAAAGGAACAAACTCTTTCTGTGTGGTACTTTAGAGATGCAGTTACTTTTAATTATTTAACAGATAAACAAAATGTTTATGCACTGAGCCAGTAGCTTCCTCTGAAAACAGTAAACTACAGGAGAATTCTTTGCTTGTGGCCAGTATAGGGTCAAGGAAACTTAATCACAATTTGCCAAGTTTTTTCCAGCTTTCCTTGCCATAGAAGTGGATAACCCTCTCTGTTGACAGGCTGTGCTCCTCCAGTTCGTGCAGTCTTAAGTTCCACTGGGAAACTCAATTATAGAAGACTTCTCTTTCACACTGGCCATTCCCACAGAATTGCGCTGCTTAAATTCTCATCTGGCAGCTGTTGTGAAACTCTTCTTCATGACTGATTGTTATATTATAATGGAATATAAGTGACATTGCAGTGCAAAATTAAATGTAAAATACTGCCTTGTTGTGGTGATACTTAACATGGAATGGTGGCATGATCACAGTTCAGAGCATGTTCATTTCTAGCACAGTACTTCTTTCTGCAAGCCTTGAACCCTGTGGTGAAGGATCATGGTAAGCTTATAGCATTGATGCTTTCACCTCTGCCCACCTCTGCAGTGCATGACATTCTGTCAAAAGAAATAGAGAATATCAATAAGGGTGGTAATTCTGTGTATCAGATCTATGGAATAATTGCCTCCCGTAGGATATGTGGACTAGTTCTTCATGTTCACCAGGATGTGCCTTGGTTTTGAAATACATGTACGATTATTTTGTAGTGCTTGATAGATTAATAATTTTAGGTACCTCTATGTTATAGTTAGTTTCCTAAATTACTTTGAATTTAGGTGACATTGACTTTTTGAAATAATTTTCAAAGTTTAGGTGGGAAGTAATCCCCATCTTCTGTTTTCTGATGTTCTGCTAATTTCACAGCAGCCTATTGAATGTAAAGGTATCCTTTTTAATCAAATTAGGTTCCTGGCCTTAAATTCATTGGTCTTACTTCTCCGTTAAAGCACAAAGCATTTTTAGTGAGATGAAACTACACCCTTTACTCATATCAGTATATGATTTACTTTAATTTGTTTCCACCTTTTAATATCACGGTTTATTTGAATGGTCTCCCAATTACGGCTTTTAATACTGGAAAATATGCCTTGTGACCTAATTATATATTTTGAATTTTTTTTAGGGTCAATATGGAAATTATCAACAGTGAAAAAGTACTCACATTCCGGTAGGGAAAATCTATTAGCAGCCATATTATCTCCTCAGCACTGTGGACATCTTCCCGAGATGAGAACCTCCCACTCCATCTAGATTTTGGAAAAATCTTGTGGCTGTTTTATGGTATACAGTCTTTATGGGTTAATTGTTAAAGACTGTAGATTCTCAGAAACTAGTTTCACGTCTCTACTCTAGATGGCAATATTGGACAGAAAATCTGTGATATAACAATTTGCAGTGAGTTGAGAACTGTATGTCAAATAGACTGTTACAGACCGAGAGGTGCGAACAGCTTTGTATGTTTATGAAGGTTATGGGAATTTAATATTTTTTCCACTGATTTTTTTTGTAGGGGGAAAGGGGAAATGCACACTTTTTACAGCAGCAATATTTTGTATATTATGTTTTTCATGTGGTGAATATGCAAGACAGTACACTACTCGCTGGGCAGGATAACAAATCTACTGTTAAAAATGGGTAGGGGCATGGTAAATGCTTGATTGTATTTGTCTCGAAATGGTGTACAATAAAGATAACAGTGAAAAGATGGAGAGCATTCTATGTCACTGATGGGTTCACATACAAAGATTGAGAATCCCAGTTATCTAAATGGGAACATAATTAAGGACAGTGTAATATAATCTTGTGCAAAGATGAATTTTTTAAGCTTTCAAATTTTTCTGAGTGAAGCGGTTTTGTAAAAATTGTTTCTAACATAGTTTGACAATTTTCTGCAACATTTTTTGGGTAACAAGATAAACGTTTGGGTTTTATTTCTCAAGTGTTTTGTCAGAGCTTTGCATAAGCAAGCTGTAATCCTTCTTAATAATTGCAATAACAAAGAAAATGACAAGTGTTAATTTTACTTGGCTTGAATATGCAAAGAACTTGAAAAAGAATATGGAGAACAGGACTGTATTGTATAAGTGTATTTTAACCTTTAGTTGAATAATTTGTATGTATCAAAATAGCCTAGAGGACTTTGTAAAACCTATCTAAACTTTTGTCGTGGTTTAGGAATGATATTCCCCAATTTTAGTCTTCCCACTGACACACTCCAAACCACGCGCTGCCCGCTTGCTCCCCACTCTCCCTCCCCTTCCCTTGTGGCAGGCTGGAGAGGAGAATTGGAGGCACAAAAGGTAAAGATCATGGCTTGAGAGAGCAATTTTCTGGAAACAGCAATGAAATAAGAAAACGAAAGTAACGGCAACAATACCAGTGCCAGAGGGTGCAAGAAAGGCGAAGGATTCACACGCGGTTGATTGCTCACCACGCAGAGCCTGATTCCACCCCATGCTACACAGCTTGGAAGGGTCCCAAAAAAACGAGGTGTCCCCCCCTGGCTACTGCAGAAAATTAACCCCATCCTGGCCGGAACCAGGACAACTTTCCTAACTCAGAGTTAATAACTTCAGAAAGGGGACATTTTTATTTGTGCTTGTTTTTCATACTGGTTAACCTGAGACCAAGGGGATGTTTTATAACATCAAGTATAAAACCTGTTGGTGATGCAAATGCCAAATTTTGTTTTGAACTGCATTAATGCTTATAGTGGTTCATGTGAGAGAGAGAGACAGCACCTTGATCAATAACAATAGTACATGAAAAAATTGGTTTTGAAACTGCCCTGCAACTGTGTATCAAGTAAATAAATGGGTATTCTGTTCTGCACAAATATATGCATACAAGAATCCCTGGCAACTTTTATAAATGATAAAACTTAAAATTAACCCAGGAGTAAAATGATGTATTTTTTTTTCAGTTGGCAATCAGTGTTCAGGGAGAAAAAAAACCAACTGGTATTCATAGTATGTATGACATTAGATATGGAAGACAAGATTTTCAATTTGTGATCCTTTTTAAAGGGAAAACAGTTTTCTTAAAGTCAATGGAAAATACACATCAAGGTTTGAACAGATACGGCATGAGGAACATTATTTTGAATTAAAAGCTTGTAGGTTCTGTGCCAATTTTCCACCACTGTGTACTTCATTGCTATTTAAAACTGTACTCCATCAATTCTAACGGAAGAATAAATTATTTGTGATTTTAATTTTCTCATTTGTTTCTTTAAATTAGATCCCTATCACTCTGATGTCTCATCTGGAGACTCTGCTGTGGGTTTTGATTTTAAAGACGTTTGGCCAGAATAACCAAACCTTATTTGCAGTCTAGGACTTTATCAAAATTCTCTTGCTATAGCCAAGTTAATTAGAATTAACTGTTCAGTAATCAGCATGTTGTGTAGGTTGTTTGTTAAGAAATTCTTCCTCTGAAAATGAAGGTCCATGAGGCTATAATCAAGATGACTGAATTAGATAAATGAGTTGACGAGGCAAAAATGTGTTGAACCCAACCTGGTGTAGATACGTTATCTCATTTGAAATAAGCTCAACTGACATTAAGAAATAATTTGTCTTGCCAACCCATCTTCTGTTGTCTTATTCTCCTTTTTAATGGAAACTAAAATTGCAGTTTTAATAAGCAGAATTTCCTCCAGGGTTTCCCTCCTAGAGACTACTGCATTTGCAAGGTTTAATTGTTTTATAACAGTCCTGTTTCGTAAAACTTTTTAATTGGTGGTGACAAAAATTACCTTATTCCTCTGATACTATGCCAGAAGAACAACTTGAGAGGAGATAGCTCCATGCAAAAGTATTTCTACTAAAACTATATATTAAAAAGGAACGTGTGTTCTGTAAACAAAGGAAGACGTAGGAGTGCACGACGACCAGGAGGAAATGGCAAGATTCAAGGTTCATTTTAGTAAGTCTTCCTTATTAAATAAAATCCAGCTAATAGGAAACTAGTAAAAAAGGTGTTGCATTTTATATTCAGAATGTAGAAAATAAGAAGAGGGGAGTGACAGAGCAAATCAAATACATGAGCAGAAATGATAAAAGTGAAAAGAGTAAAGAGGAAGGGTTAATGCATTCAGTGACTTATACTTATCATAGGTTTATGATTTTTATTGTTGTATTTTTCTCTTTTCAGGCTGTTATGTTTCCTTTTCTGCTCTGTGAATGACTTGCAGAAGGGAGAAGCTGGCTCCCGTTTCAATTGAAATTGACTTCACAATGTTGGTGCATAAAGAAGCAAATGTGCTGGTTTATAGGCAGGGTGAATGTATCATTTTGCAAAGACACACTTACACTTCTATATCTAAATTACTCTAAAATGTGTAAAGTAATTATTTTTTTTTTCTTTTTTGAGAAAATGCACCTGATTAAAGAGGGGTAAGGACTTCAGTGCAAAAATACTGTATTTCTACGGTTCTCATCACAGAGGATGCTGAAAGACTACAATGTGAAGTTAGATTTTAGATTCAGAAAAAGGAGGGAATACTTAAATTTACAAAATTAAGAGAAACTGTTACTTCAGCAAGTCTTGCTGGAGTTCTGCCTGAAGTCCTGAAGAAGTTAAAAAATAAACTATCAGGCTTTCCTTACACAGACAACAGTTGCTGTATCTTAAAACAGAAGCAGAGGGGTGAAATCGTGTGAAATGAACCCAAACAAACCTGATGTGAACAGATACCTAGATAAAGTAGTCAGTTAAAAAAAAAACCAAACCAAAGCTAGATGATCTGTTCATTTAAAAAAAAAAAGACAGTAAAAGCTCACCCTCAGTCTGGTAGAATTATGCTCACAACTTGTAGCACAGCCTGAAGTTCTCTGAGAACTGCTACCATATAAATGAAGTGTGGAGTAGGGTTGACTGTGAAGCACTGGGAATGGGATAAGATGGCAAGGGGAGAATAGGAACAAATGCTAAATAACACAAGTGATGGGGATTGGTAGTAAGTTATGCTGGAGCTCTCTTGGGACCACTGATTAACACCTAAATTGGAGACAAGAATATTTTGATAACATGAGGTGGAAGTGGTGCTACTTAGATTATGCAGGACTTAAAACTAGAAATGCAATGGAACATACATAACAGAACTCAAATTACTGATGTTTAAAAATACAATACTGGGTGAGATAATTCCTATTTACTTGTGCACAGCTTTTCAGCTGTCAGGAGTAGTTCAGCAGATAACACAGTAAAACTTCTGTTCAGTGGGTGGCAGGAGTCAGTACCAAAACACTCAACAAGCTGTGCTATGGAATGCTTAGCGAAATACCATAATACTGATTAGAGTTTCTTTCAATTCAGAATTACTGTGTTCAACGTTGTCTCTTCCATATTAAAAAAAATAACTCAGGTAAAAGGTAAGTGGGTAGCGAATGGCCAAGGACAAATATACCGTGTTTGGGATTATTTCAGATGTCAGTATATGTAAACCAGCAGTAAATAACTAATTTTTGTAAGGATACAGACAACATGATGAAAATTAAAAGCAACACCTTTGATAAAAGAAAATGCTTCTTACGGCATGCAGAGCTGCAAACTCAATCCAATGGGCTTAGTAGGTAAAAACTGAATTGGATAGATGTACAATAATGTAAAATGGGTTAGGTTGGAAAAGACCTTTAAGATCAGCAAGTGCAACCATTAGGCAAGCACAGCCAAGCCTTTGTGTAGCTCATGTCCCCAAGTGCCACATCTGTTAAATACCTCCAGGGATGCCGGCTCCACCATTTCACTGGGCAGCCTGTTCCATCACCTTTTGGAAGAGGAACTTCTTCCAAATGTCCAATCTAAACCTCCCCATGTGCAATTTGATAAGTTGGTGAAGGGAGAACAAGACTCGTCCTATCACCCCCACTTTGCTGCAACCTCATTTCACGTGAACAATTAAATTAGGGGAGATGAAAAGCTTAATTTGAATTTTGTTTTCCCCTGCTTGAGACATGCTGTGTTCTATAGATAAAGTTTTAAAATTTTCTCTTCAACTATTCACCTTTGGTCTTAAGAAATAGAGGTAGATCAGTATGTCAGTGGTTTCACATAGGGAAGAGGCATATTTGGTGGGAAGAGCCATGGGGCTGGAAAGGAAGCTGCTGGAATAGCCAAACCCAATAATCTGTGAACTTTTTAGGGCTCTGGGTTATTTTCACTTGCTTTGGCAGTTTTTAAACAAATGTTGTAGGTGAATTGCCATATAAATGGGTTTGCATTTTGGTTCATAATTTTCATTTAATCTCAAAGTTAATTTTACACAGCATAAATTCTAATCACCTACTGCAGTTGGTGTTGCCAGAAGTGCACTGGCATCTTGACACAGGTTCATTACAGAAACTTTTACAGAATGCCTGCAAGGGCAGGCTTGGTAGAAATACGCATTTTGTTTTTATGAAATTAAGTTCCATCAGTTGTACTTCCTGAGGCTTTTAGCAAATTTCAAGTCCAGAATTTTTTGTCTCCAGTATTAAGTTGACATTTTTTCATATGTAGTTTTTCTCAGCCCAGAGCCTTTAGACTTTCTTTTCACAGGGCTACAATGTAAACAAGTGCCACAATTCTTAGTTTCTTTCTAGCTGCTAATTATGTTACTTGTTAAGATAGGTTTTTTTGGAAGTTCATATGGTGTCAGTCTCAAAGGTAAATGATCAGAACCTGGGGTTTTTTTGGTTTGGTTTGGTTTGGTTTTTTTGGTTGTTTTTTGTTTTGTTTTGTTTTTTTACCCCAGCAAGGATGCAGATCATTTCAGAGCTAGCTCTTCTTATTTGAGCACCTAGATAACGGTATCTATCTGCTCACAAAGCTGTTTCCAGCTCAGGAAAAATATTTGACTTCTATCACGGAATCCCTTCTTTAGAAGCTTACTGGTGCATGAAAAGGGTTCTGCCTATAAACACCAGAGTTTCCCATGTCATAAGCACAGAGATCCTGATCATGTGACTATGTCAAAATATCTGCTAATGTGACACTGGCTTTGGATTTATTGCCTGCTTCAGCGTCCACATAGGCTTGCAGGTGGCAAACCTGAGGCAGCATTAAGGCTTCTTTTGTATCCCCCAGAGTTTTAGGTTGATGGCAAGCAGTTGATTTTAGGACCATAAGCACCTTGTGTGCATGCTACCATGTCTAATGGAGCCTGTGTTCATTGGTGCTTGTTACAGCTATTTCTGTGGTCTTGCTGTAAAGACAGCACTGGTATTCTTGCCTCAGAAGCTTTGGTCTAAGTTGCCTGCATTTGCCCACAATTTCACATTGCGTCATGTTTTCTGGCTCTATGGCAGCAAAAAAAGGAAGGCAGAAAAGCAGGAGTCTTACGTGAGACCCACTGCTGAAAAGGAGCTCAAGACTAATTGATTTGACTCCTTCAGTAGTTCTTTTGACTGTTTAGAAATTTCAGGTTTAAAATGTGGCAGACCTGAGATCCTCAGGCCAAGCGTGATAAGAGGTGACCAGGCTGTCCAGGATTTCTTGGGACTGTGCCCTGTTATCACTGTTTAAGTGACCACTGACAGCAGCTGGTCACTTGGCACTTGGCTGCACGACCGTACCAGCCTTTTGGTAAGAGTGAGCTGGTGGTCAAAGCACCTTCTGGGCCCTCATGCTTTTCACTGAGAGATGTTGCAGGAGGATGCTGTAGTGTGCTGTGGTGCTGGTGGGCTTGGGGTTGTGTCTTTGCAACAGGTTGATCCAATCACTCAGTAACTTGTAGGCTACATCGAGTTATGGCATCAGTAGTGCAGACAGTTTGTATATTTAGATAAATATTAAGAAGCTCTCTGCTGCTGTTTCTCATAGTGGGACCATGTTAGTCATCTGTTTGTTGTTGCTTACCTTTTGACCATGGCCATCTTCTACAAGGGTAACAGGCAAGGCTCTCCTGGGAGCCTGATAAAGATGCAAAGGCAGAATTGCTGCTGGAGATACTGGGTGGTGTGTGTTTTGAGACCGCTTTCTCCATTGCTGTGAGTAGGCTCTGAGCCCGAGAGATAGCTATGAATTAGTGGATTTATATTATATTTTAAAGCAGGGCCTTTGGGTGAGCATCTCTATGCTGAACTGTCCCTGAGTATCTAAAAGGTCACAGCTTCTTCCAAGCACCAGCACATGTGAGGGAGAGGGTGCCCAATAGGTTTGATTCTATTGTTGACTGGCTGATGACTTAGGAGTGGGAAAGTCTACTGCAAGGAAGATAGACAACAAAATCTGTCTTGGCAAATTTTGCCTGGCAAAATCTGTAAGGTTGTGTGGAATCTCTCCCAGGACTGAGTCCTCAATTTCTATCACTGCAGGCACCTGTGACTCCATCAACAAGAATAGTTTTTTACTCCTTTTATGTGAGGACTCCTAGATTTTCACAGATGTACTGTCTGATCTCACTGGCCCAAACTGGGACACCACTCTTCCACCATCTTCTGCACAAGTAGATCTTAATAGTGGGAGGGACTGGTGGTCCTGTTTTCTCCAGATAAATAAATATCCAAGGAGAGTAGCTCCCTAAGTGCACTCTGGGAAGTTGTACCACAGTTGTGGCACACGGTGATGGAAAGATTCCTTTTATCCACCATACTGCACATTGAGGAATCTGAGAGCTCTGTAGCCTCTCAAAGCAAAAAATCATGTTTGAGTAAAAGGAGGGTATAGAAAGCTTAGGAGGAGGAATAGATGGTGAAACTTAGAAACATCAATAAGCATAAAGGCTTTCTCAATGTAATCCAGGACTAGGAAGGATCTGTAGCACCAGTGCCAACACAGGTGGGGAGAAGGAATTTGATGGTTCACTACAACTTCGATGACTGATGGCATTCTTAGAAGGCAACAAGTTGGATAATAAATTAATACACATTGGAAGGGACCTAAGGAGGTCTCTAGTCCAAGCTCCTGCTCAAAGCTGATTCAGATCAATTTCAGATCAATCTTCTGAAAACAGAGACAGCACAACCTCTCTGGAACCATGTTTCCCTGACTGACTTTCCTTCATGTGAAGAAGCTTCTTCTTTTAGCAAGTCTGAACCTCTTATGCTTCAGCTCATGTCAGTTGTCTCTTGCTCTCTAGCCATGCACTGCCATGAAGTTCCTGGCTTCTTGCTAACCTACCTTTATACACTGATTTTACATCCCATCCCAAACCATCTTGTTTCAGCTCTCCCTGTGCTCACAACCTCCTCTCAAAGAGCAAGTGTCCCAATCTGGGGGCCTTCCACTGAATTTGCTCCACTTCATGAATTCCTTTGCTGAGGGTGGGACAAGCCTGGACACAGCACTGCAAGTCCTCATGCACAGTCAGTCCCCAACAGTCAAAGATGTCAGTGCCCAGAAACAAACTGTCAGGAACCTAAGATTATGTAGAATGAGGTGGTTTATATTACAAGGTCAGAGGAGGAACAAGAATGAGGGTATTGAATTGATAAAACTCCAGATGTTGGTGTATGCATCCAGTAAGTGCAGGAATATACAGGAAGATTCATATGTGGATGAATGAAGCAAATAGCTACATTGGCATAACAGAAACACAGTTGTTTTTATTTATTTACTGATCTTAAATATTAACATACACATACCTTTTTTCAAATTGAAGAGAGGAGATGCTTTATCAGTGATAAGGCACTTTGTAAGTAAATAAGGCAGTATGTTTCTCTGAGGCATGGAATATTGGCCAGTTGAGAATATATGGCACCAGCAAATTGTAAGACACCAAACACCATTGTCGTGGTGAGATTTTACGATAGGAAACTTTAATGGGGGAAAAAAAAATCTAAAAAAGGAGTTTAGAAGAGCTGGCAAGTTCTTAAAGAAACTGCACTATGGTAGATGTACAAACCATCCCAATGTGGAGGATCAAGAGTGCCTTCAAACAAAGGAGAAAGTGCACTGAATTGTTCAGAATAAGCTTAAAATAATAGTAGAACACATTGAAATAAAATCAAGGCAAGCCACAAAATGAACTGTAATTATTGAGAGAAACTTGTAAAAAAAGGAAGAGGTGTTCCATTACTTCTCAGAGAACAAAAGCCATAGACAGAGTTGCCGAAGAGTATTCAGTCTTAGGACATTGTTCCTAGACTTGGGTAGGAATAATCAGTTACACAAATACCAGATGAGGAGAAATTCATTAGGTACATAGAATTTTATCATAGTTGCCATGAATTATTAGATTGCTAGCCCTATTCTAGGATCAAGGAATTAGTAAAATAACAGCAATAATAGCAATAGAGTCCAGATTTGTTATCTTATCAGACCAATTTATGACAGAAGGAAAGACAGTGGGCACATTAGAGGTAGGATCTTGGTGGGGATAATTATCCCCAGATGACTACTGGCAAGAGGTGAGTGTGTAAAGATGATGGTGGGGGCATCTCAGAGGGGAATAACATCTATTGATCATATTTATCAAACACAGTGAGCTGACCACAAGATCCATAATAGTATATTGGCTCATTATAGTACAAAACATATATTAGCTCTAACATAGATTACACCTTTACTTTTAATCCCCACCAGCGCTGAGGGAGTCATGAACTTCCAGCAAAGGCTCTGATGGGGTGAGAGTAAATAAATGGTCTTGCAGAGAACATACCAGCTGCCACATCCCATGGAAACGGATGCTGGGAAACCAGCAGATAAAAGCCATTTTGAACTTCATTTACTGCTGTTGCACTCTTTCTCTTTTCAGCTTCAGAAAACATCCTTTAATTTTAAACTTTGCCTACACCATTTCTAATGTTATGGGTCAGTGGGTCCTGTACTCCTGAGTGATTTTCAACATTATTAAGCTTTACTCCAAGTTTCCTAACTGGTGCTAAGTAACTGTGATTTTTGGGGAGGTAAGAACCCAAGGTCTTTACTAAATAGGCTGTTCTTAGGCACTATCTAAGAATCAAAGAATAGTTTGGGTTGGAAGGGACCTTAAAGGTCATCTAGTTCCACCCCTCTGCCACAGGCAGGCACACTTCCATGAGATCAGGTTGTTCAAACCATCTTCTATAGTCTTTTCTCTTTTTGGTACTAAGAACATAGTGCTGCTCAGGATATCCTTCCACCATCCTCTTCAGCTGAGCTGGAGATGTCCCAGCTGGAGCTGCAGAGGATGCCTGTGCTAGGGAAGGAGGCTGAACCACCATCATGAGTGGAGTTCCCATTCCCTAAACACCCTGGCTTTGAGTTGGGAGGAAGAGGAGGTAAAGAAGATCTTGTGTGTTTCCTCCTCCTCTGGAGGAAGAAGCAAGTCTGCAGAGCAGCTGGGTGTCAAGTGGAGGGAGAATTGCACTCCCTGGAGTGGGGAGCATTTTAGTGGCACTGCAGAGCCCCTGCAAGACACAGAGCTCAGGAGAAACTGGGCTTTAAAGTTACTTAACTGACCCACACCTAATCTGGACCATGCTGGCTGAGGTGTGCACAAAAGCTGCTGAGGCGGGCTGATAAAATGCATTTGTAACACCTACGGATATTCCTTATCTAATATGCAATGGAGGTGAGATATATTTGGAAATGACAACCCTAGTATGCATATTTTGGGCACTTCCTGGGACATCTGAGACCACAGGAGCCAAACAACTATTTGATGTTACCTACAATCTCCTCACACTCTTAAGATTCTTCAGACTCTCCTTGAAGGTTTCTAAAGGCTGCAGCTCTCCTCAGCTCTACCAAGTTACCAAGACCTAGTCCTTTAATTTCAGCATCCCATCCTGGCAGGTTATGGAAGCTTCATAGCAAAAGTTGAGTACTTCAAACCATGCCAGTTAGAGCTCAGGCCTCATTCCCACATAAACACAACCATTTTGCAAACATGATCTGATATTAATCACCCCCATGGCACCAAAAGTCAGCCCGCTAATGTAAAATGCATTAGTGAAAATGCTGGCTCCAAGGGGTTAGGTTCTCTAAATAAACATAGAAAAGTTCTTTTTTATATGCAACTCCCAGGCTATTCTGAAAGACTGATTTCTCCAACAAGAAAAAAAAAAAAGACTAAAATCATCCTTGGGTTTTTAATAGGTTATAAATGCCTTTTTTCTATTCAGTTGCAGGAACTGAATGTCAAGTTGTAGATCAATGAAATCTGAGTCTTTGCCTTAGAATGAAGTTTGTCCAAGCTCCTTTCTGCAGTCATGTGCTTTGTTTGTGTCTTTCAGCAGATGGCTGAGGATCAACAGGGCAGGACTGCATTGCTGACTTTTAGGCTAAGGTGGCAACACTAACATTTGTAGATAAAATAGGAAAAGTTTGCAAGAGCTAGGAAAGATGATTATGTAAAAAAAAAAAAAAACCACCCCAAACTTAATTTCTGAGGCAGTGACTTAGAATTATTTTTCTTCCACTGAAAACTAGAAGTAGGACTCAAACAAAGCCAGCTTGCAATGAATGAGAAACGTTCAGCTCTGTTAACAAAATATGGCTGTGAGGCCTGTGATTTCCATCTGAGAAATTGCCCGTGTCCTCATTGGCAGTACCAGCTTCAGGCACTGCTGCCTTCTGCCAGTTCTGCAGTGCATTGCCTTCACATCTGTGCCAGGACTTGGACACGATCCGGAATTTCATCCGGCTTGAGCAGAAAAATAAGAAAACATTAAAAAAACCCAAACCAAAACAACAAGATAAATCCCTCAAGCTATTGCCAGCAGTGCTGGCCTGGGACACCTGAGAGGCACAGAATGGCAAGAATAAGAGAGAGCAGGCGCAGGGGATAACCCAGAGAGGACTGCCCAAAGCTGCCCATTGCTGAGCTGCTCCTGCTCCCCAAGTGCCAGCAGCAAACAGCTGGGGCTGGAGCCTTGTGGTTTGCAAGGGTGGAGATGGAGAAGATCCCAGCATGGGCAGGAGTGGAAAGGATCAGGGAAAGCTGAGCTCCGTGTCCAGAGATGTTCTCCTGGCTCTCTCTGGCCAAAGCTCCTCCAAAGTCCCATTCTGTAAAATTTCCACACTGGCTAATAAAAGTATTCCTTAAATGTCAGTGGAAGAATGCTGCAGAAGCCATAAACCAGCAAGACTGGACACTTCTGCCTCAGTGGGGCCTTCCCACTCTAATTTGTGTCCCTGGTTTTAGAAGGGTCTTTGGAAATTAGACCCAAGGTATCCATCTTTGTTCTCCCTCTGTATACTTGTTGTTAGGGATAAAGGAAAGGGAGTTTGTTGAAGCCCTAGTCTACCTTATTTTGTGGTAAAATGAGGCTGAAGCAATGATGAAGATCCCAACCCATAAGTGTATAGCTAGTACCATGTAACTAAATTATCAAAAAAGATGCATATTCAGTCCTCTTCCCATTTTAGAGCAACTAAAAATATGTGCACTGGTACAATAAGATCAGGTATCACCACAAGCATCTCATCCTCACCTGATTTGAAACACAAATGCCTGTGTAACATTATTCCATTGCAAATAAATTTGTATCTGAAATGCTGTTCAGCATGTACAATAGAGTCTATTCAGATAATGATCCCTTCACATTTATAAGGAGGGCTGAAACATTCTTATACATTGAAAGAAAATTCAATCACACTTTCAAAAGAATACTTGTCCAGGTCAAATTTTGTTTGAATCATCTAATGAGGCACATTTAATCACTGGGAAACTGTAGCATTTTTTAGACCAATTTTCAAATGTTAATTCTGAGAGTCAGTTCATCTTTTTATTCAACAGTTTATCTTTGCCATGTTTGCTTATAAATTTAACTTTTCTGATTTCAGCTAAAACAAGACCTCTTTCTGTTTTGATGGCCTAAACTTCCATATTCTTCTCCTTCCTTGAATCACTTCCTAGAAAATGTTTTACTTTTGTCTTCCATGCTTGTGGAGGGATAAGTGAAATGCCAGCTTTAGTCTACACCAATTTTTTTTTTCTTTAATAAAAAAAAAGTTTGCTGTACAAGTTTTCTACCAGGGTCAGGATCTAGGGGAAGGGGTAGAGGATTCTAAAATTTCAAAACTAAATATCTCTTTTCTACCCAGAGTTTTCAGAATTCATTCTTTGTCTTGCAGGTCCAAAAGGTTAAAAATAACTGTACCTCCTGAGACTTCTCCCTGGGCTGTGCTCTTCCCTGGGATTCTGTGAGCTTTTTCCACCCAAACTGGGTCAGCCTCGTGCCTAATTTTAAAATCTCTGGGATCCAAGGCTTTATAAAAATCAATGAGAACTTTCCCATTATATAATCCCAGCAGTCACATATGATATGCTCTTGCCTGATTCTGCTTAAGCTTGATTTTATATATTGAAATTATGATTATTAGTTTTAAAGAGCTGTGAGCTTCTCTTGAAAAATTATGAGGAAAATTCTTCATGTGTGGAGTCTTTTCTCTATCTCCTTTTGCAGGCTTTTCCCTTTTCAGGCAGGAGAACTAAAGTTAAAATGAGAATGTTTCCTGATTGAACTTGGGAAATTGACTTTTAAACTAAAGGTTGAGAAAGTACATTTTCTTATATTTGTTCTCATGATGTTTGTGATCTCCTTTACTCTCTGAAAATGTAATTACAAGAAATATTGATGGAGATTACAAATACCTCTACAAATTCTGTTTCTCTAGACATTTTGATACTGAAGTTATTCCTGCAGCTAGCCTGCAAGGTCTGGGAAGAACTCAGGCAGCATTAAATAATATAGGGGACCATAACTATCAGATCAATGAATACTCCAAAATAATTCCAATATTTATGTAAAATACGTCATCGTTGTTTCAGTCTCTGCTTAGACAGACTCTGCTATAATGCCTACAAAATAAGTGATATCTCTTTGTCTGCTTGCATGCTGCACTAGTGTCCATCACACCCACCTGTTGTTGTGCTCTGGTTTTCCTGGAAATATCCAGCTGTTTCTAGACTTAGACTGGGTATAGGAATAAGAATTTTTTTTATCTTTTATGCAGCACCTAGCACAGTGTCATCCTGATGCATGGCAGGAACTAGAAGATGCTCCTGCAAAGCAAATTAACAGTGTCTTTGGGATTTGGAAATGACATGAAGAATTATTCAAGATCTGGCTCCAGAAAGTAAATCACTAAGTCAAATTGTTAACGATAGCTGTGACAGCAATGCATGGCTTGGAATTTTATTGGAAAGAATTTGACAAATGCTTTAGATAATGAACAAAGTAATAAAAAATCAATGTCTATTCCAAGATAATTTGTGAAACGGAAAAGGAGTTTATTTATCAAATATATTTTTTCTGCAAATAGTTCACCTCATGATTTCAGAAGGGAAATAGGTAGGAAGAGAAAATGAGCTTAACAAAACAAACATTGGTTTATATGTCAATATTCTTGTAAATGACAACGACAAAAGGGAAATACAGCTAATACGATATGGGAACAAAATAACTTCTAAACTGAAAATTTTGTTGTGACTCTTCTAAACCTCACCAGCTCCATAACAATGACAAATCCAAGAACCACCCAGTGTCCTCTGGTATTGGACATGGGGCTGCAGGAGAGCCCTGGCTGTGCTGCTCCAGTAGTGCTTCCCAGCTCCCCCACTCTTTCAGTCACTCGTTGGTGCCATATTATTTCCTTTTACTCTGTTTGTCTGCAGCAAATGACTGTTTGGGAAACAAACAGGCATGTTCCTGTATTCCAGGGGAACAGCAGGCTGGCTCAGAGCAGATTTCCTTATGACTTTTTAAGGATAACATTAATATCATTTATAGTCAACCAAATCATTCCCTTTGACAGAAACAACCACAGAAGAGGGAAACTTCTGAAAGATTGTCTCTGCCTTGTTTGTGACTTCTCCCTTTATCAGGAAGCCAGAGATGTATGTCTGAAACCTACCTGGGATGGAGCTGGGCAGGTTAAAAAACCCCAGGACATCTATCAGTTCAAGACCCAGCTACCGCCAGCCCTAGGCAGGGGGCAGGCATGTCTGTGTGACCTTCTTATACATCCTTTCCTTGTGGCACTGAGTTTCATGGCAGACCCCCTCCCCACCTTCTGAGGTTTCCATTTCAGTCTGATGAATTCCATTCAGTCTGATGGTTTTGGATGGGGTAGAGTTGATATTCTTCACAGTAGCTGATAAGAAGCTATAGCTTGGATTTGTGCTATAAACAGTGTTGATAATTCAGGGGTGTTTTAGCCATCGCTGAGCAGTGTTTACACAAAATCAAGGCTTTTTCTGCTCCTCACATCACTCCAGCAGTGAGGAGGCCCAGGGTGCAGAAGGAGCTGGGAGGGGACACAGCCAGGACAGCTGGCCCCACCTGACCAGAAGGGTATCCCAGCCCAAATGGGATCATGCTCAGCCATAAGAGCTGGAGATGAAGCAGGAAGAGGGGGATGTTCAGAATGATGGAGTTTGTCTTCACTGGTGTGATGGATCTCAGCTTTCTTGGGGATAGCTGAACACCTCCTTGCCCATGGGAAGTGGTGAATGAATTCCTGGTTTTGTGTGGCTTTTGCTTTACCTGTTGAGTTGCTTTTATCACAACTGATGAGTTTTCTCACTTTTACTCTCCCAATTGTCTTCCCCCATCCCACAGGGAGAAGTGAGTGAGGGGCTGCGTGGGGCTTGATTGCCAGCTGGGGTTTGCAGGCAGAGGGGAACAGCTGCTCCAGAAAGGTACAATAACTTAGTTTGTTTCCAACTGGAGTCACCGTGATTTTTTATGGCTTACTTTTAGTCTGATCAGATGTGGGAGAGGAAACAGTTAACACCTTAGCAGAGATCAGAATGAAAAGCAAAGCTGGGGGAGTGCAGAAAGCACAGCTAAGCTCAGTCCCCCACCTGTCTGCAAAACCAGGAGTTTCTGACCTGGGAAAGCAGAGCAGCCAAGTGTGTGTGTACTCATGGGTGGTTTGCGGGGTCCTGCCAGTGCCCATTTGCTCTCCCCTCAGTGCAGATGCTCCTCCTCACTTCTGTGGGAAAAAGAAGAGTGTGAAGTTTGAGGTTTGAACTTTCAGGTCCTCTGTCCTCCCCCAGGGAGGGCTGCTGGTGTTCCTCTCCGGGGAATGATAGCCCCCAAGCACAGCTTGGCTCTGCACCCAGAGAAATCCCCCCACAACCCTCTGCTGAAGAGCAATGTGGGACAATGGTCTTCTGCTGGTGGAATGGCCCATGGAAAGCGGAGCCCTCAAGGTGTTCCTGGGTCCTGGACACCTGGCAGGTGAAAGAAGGCTGTGGTCAGGACTGGCAACTTCTCGCTGTGCTGTCCTCACACCCTGGGCTTCAGCAGTGCTTGCTGCTCCCCTGGGAGTCCCAGGAGCAATCCAAGAGCTGGCCTCTAGAGAGGCCACCCCTTAGTTCTGTCTGTTTTATTCCCAAAACCAGAATCTCATTGGATTTTAGTGGGGGAAACACTGTCTGTGGAAAACGGATTTTTCTCTGCCAAATACCAGGACCCTAAATAAGAATGTGACTGCAACAGGAGAATAAGCTGAGTATAATGGACCCCTCAGGAGGTCTCTTCTTTCCCATTAAAGCCCTAAAACCATGCAACATGTGTCTGGGAGTTTTATCTTCTTCCTTTCCATAGTAATATCTTCCATTAGTAGTAATAATCTTTTAGGCAATATTCAACTCATTTTGAGGTGTCAGATGGATTTCTGCCAGTATGCCCATTCAAAGTCAAGATACCCTAAATCAGGGAGATGAGCAACAGTGCTCGGGAGCAGACAGCAGGCACTGAATGCTGCTGTAATCAATGAAGGTTTATGCATTGAGTGCCTTTTAGTAGTATTTAAATCTCAGATGTCTGTGGAAAACATCAACTCGAAGAACTCTCTGTCCTCAGTAATTTAGATTGTGTTCATTGAAACTGAACACAGAGCATCAAGTACTTTCAAGTTCATTTAAAGCCCATGCTAAGTTATGGCCTCAAATTCACATTTAAAGCACCAGGGAAGAGCAAACCTGACTTTCAAATACTGATTGTAAGTTCTAGTTTTAAAGGTAGTAATGAAATGCCCGTGTTATTGGTTTCAGACATACCAGTTGGCTCGGAGAAAAGCAAAAACAAAAAGTTGGGAAAGTCATTACAGGCAGGATTTGTTCCAGTTTTACAGGGCTACACAAGTGTCACCCAGACTGCTTTTGTTTTCCAGGAGGCTAATGGCTTATCTGAAACATGAGGGAGGGTCTTCATGTGCAGCAGCCTCTCAGGAAATAGCAAAGATACAGAAAGGAACTTAAAACACACACACACACACACAAAAACAAACCCCAAAGAAACACAGTCCTAGTCTGCCCAGAAATAAGACCTTTTCTTTTATCTGACCTGACTTGTGGAAATGATGTTTGCAATGCTATAATTTTTCCTTTAGAGAAGAATGAAGTACCTGAAGGGAGACTAAAGGAAAGATGGAGAGAGACCATTTACAAGGGCCTGGAGTGACAGGACAAGGGGGAATGGCTTCACACTGAGAGAGAGTAGGTTTGGATTAGGTGTTAGGAAGAAATTCTTTACTGTGAGGGTGGTGAGCCACATGAACAGATTGCCAGAGAATAAGTGGATGCCCCACCTCTGGAAGTTTTCTAGGCCAGGCTGAACTGGGCTTGGAGCAACCTGGTCTAGTGGAAGGTGTCCCTGCCCCATGGCAGAGGGGTTTGGAACAAGATGATCCCTAAGGTCCCTTCCAACTCAGGCCATTCAGACTCTATGAATTTCCTTCTACAGACTCCAGCTCGGCATCTGTGTTTTCCTTTCCCTTGCACAGGCCGAATTTACTTTCCTGAGGATCAATGAGCACAAAGACCAAATAGCACAGTGCAGGGGAATCTGGCAAGCCTCATCCTCCTGCTGGGTGAAATACAACATCTCACTGTACCTGATGGCAAACTCCATGTTTTGATAGATTCAGATGTTAAGTGCCAGTTTAAATGGTGACACGGAGTTTCAAGCATTTATAACCTATTGGAAATCACTGAGTGCCAAATTCTCTTAATGTTAAATCTCAGGCTCCTAGTCAGAGAAGACTGGCCTTTCCATACAATCCTAAAACTTGTAATTCCTTGTGCATTTTTAAAATTGTTTTTTTAAGTGTTTGCTATGCCAACAGCTGATGTGGAAGCCCAGGCTGCAACTGTTTGCATTTGTTGCAGTCCTTCAGCTGAGCTCCACAGCTTTCTAGAAGATCCACAGTGTCTGGTACTGCCTAGGATGGTTTGACAGAGTCTGCCAGTTTGGATGTCTTCCTGCTCTGTGTCTGAGATCCTGGACCACTCCTCAGGCTGCACCTGTACCTCGTGGCTCCCTGCAGCACATCCTGGTATTGGCTGCTCAAAGGGATTTTGCAGTTAAACTTTGATTCAAAGTGAAAAGGATGCAGTCTTAGATTATTTTAAAGAAACCCACAAAGCCTTTGTTTCGTCCAGCTCATCTCACCTTGTTTTGCATTGTTTGTGCATCAACTTTATTTAAACCCCAACATTTAACACCTCCAGAAATTAACACCTCATGTTGACTGCTCAAGTAGGGAATCTGCAATTGCTGAGGTCAAGGGAAATCCATATCATGCAGCAGTTTGGACTTTCTTCTCTACCACAGCCTCATCTCTCCCCTGTATTTGCTGGTATAAAAGGTTTCTTGTATATGAAGATGGAGGTATGTTCTTTATGCACCCAGTGAGAAATTACTTTTCAATACATATTTATGTGAACCACAAACATATTTAAATGTAAAGTTGTCATTACAGTGTCTGCCATCTCTCTAACTGCTGGAAAACCCCTAACCTAAGCAGTGCTTTTTATAACTCAACACATTAATTATATTTAGCATCCTTAATTATCTCTTTTCCATAGTCAACTCTAATAAATTCCAAACATTTAAAAATAATTTTCAATAATGCTGCTTTCTTTGCATATTTTCAATCAACTGCACAAATATCTAAATTAGCTGGTGATTATACGATGTTTGGTTTACTTTAAAAACTGGTAATTAATTGCCCAATGCAACATTTTCTTTTTTAGTCTCCATTGTCCCTCCCCCTCAGAGCACTGGGACTGGGATGAGGTCCCAGATTTCCTTTGCTCACTGTCTTCCTGCTCTGCCTGCCTGGGATCTACAAGTGGAAATATAAATGATGAGCAGCAATATGTTTAAGACTCAGACATACACATATATTAGCCTTTTTCATTTATACAGACTGGCAGCATTCAATCCAAATGTCTAATTGACCAAAGAATATAATTTTGATTAAGAATTTTCACTACAAATGTCTTTGTAAACATTCTTGCAAACTTCTGTTGTAAAATTGTCTTTAAATAAATAGTAATTTACCACAGTTTCTTTTTTTTAAATTTTAAAAAGAAATATATTAGTTTGGTTTATGTTTGTTTTGTTATTTTTCTTAGAAGACTTACCCTCTCAGATGTATTTTAACTTAAAAACTTCAGCAGATCAATATATGTTTTATTAACAGTTCTTGTGATGCTCAAAAGTTTCCAGTGAAATGAAATTCCACCCAGTAGAAAACTATTGGTAAGAAGAATAGCACCCCACTCACATTAAAAGAATAAGTGATTTTATATGTCTGACCATTTTTTTTAGGTAATAAGCTGATTTTTGTTGTGGATTTTTTGGTGGGAAGGAGACAGAGGATTGGGGGAGGCAGAAGAGGACTAGGAATGTGCAGGGAAAACTTTTCATAGAAAAGGGGAGAGAACATCAGAAAGAAATTATAGTACTTAGCTGATTTTCATTGATAACATAATTTCTTTTGCTGCTTTTGTAGTGCACATAGCACAGCACAGCTGCATAAAGCATCCACAAATAAAGACTCCCCATAGTGAAAACAGGTGATGCTACTGAGAGTCTTCAGAGAAATAAGACAATGGCACAAAGAAGGGAAAAAAATCAATGTAATTTATTTTTAAAGGTAAGAATGAACAACTCATTCTGGACAGTTTCACATTTGTTAGAGAGAAATTCTCTTCCTGAATAACCACTGGGTTTTTTTCCTAGAGGACTTTCTGCAGCACTCTGCTTAGGCAGGTTCCACCTTTCTACACAGATGTCCAGTTTGTGCTTGCTTAATATAAGGATTTAGCAGCATTTCCTGATGGGACAGGGATGAGGAATTACAAGCTGAGAGGGAGCTCTGACACATCCTGTTGTGTGCTGGGCAGATGGGACCCTCATTCCTCGCTCACCTTTGTAAAACACTTTGACAACTTTGGATAAAAAGGTAATGTTTTTATTTGGAGATTGCTCTATGCTGGCTCTGTGGCAAACCCATAAGGTGAGAATAAAACAGGGACTGAGTTTGCCCTTGGGGTAGTCAAAAGAAAGTGAACATTTGAAGATAGTTGAAGAAATATTTTCTGGCAGATCATCTCATGTGAAAGAAGGGAAGTGGAAGCAAAGAGGAAATATGCCTAAGAGGAACAGAAAAGAGCTTTGTGTCTTGGGACTTTCTTTTCTGTGCCAGGACTTCTGTGATGCAGGTCTCTGCCTTCTTACCATCCTTTAAATCGCTCCGTACTGGGGATTTCTTACAGTTATTGAAGACTCTCACAAGAATATGCCTGAGCAAACTCTCTCAAAAACTGACAGGCCAGAAAGCCTCTATGGCTCCTGTGAGTGGTGAACTTGGAGCAATGCTGAAGAGAGCCAAGACCAAGAGAACAGCGGAAATTGAGCCACACATGCAGGCAGATGAGGAGAAAACAAAGCCTCTCAAATACTGTCTCGACATCTGTCTCCTGTGGCAGCAAAGAGGCAAAAAACAGCTAGAAAAAATGTTTGACATACTGAAAAATTCAGTATAGATATTTTTAAGGAAGAGGACTAGGCAAGCTGGTGATCAGAAAGAAAACACAGATCCTGACCTGACTGTGCACAGTCCTATTTCTACTGAAATGACTGAGGGCAAAAGTAAAGGACAAGAGCATCTACTCTAGAAATAAAAGTTATTTAATCTCTGTGAGCAGAAAGGAAATATAGTGTCAAGAAATCCTAAAGTTTGTTCATTACTATGAGAAAAATAATAGCCCCATTTTACAGGGAGGTAAGTTAGTTGCCAACGGAATTGAGTTTCTTGCTGTCATCACACAGTAGATCTAACTCATACCTAGACATGGATCACATCATTCACCTGTCAATTTGTGTGTCAGCTAATATGAAAATACTTTGATTACAAATAAGGACTGAAGAATTCACTCAGCAAGGCACTTGTGGCATCTTTCTCTAGCCAGTCCATGGCAACATTAATCTGTCCAGGCAAGCAGCTCCCAGAGGCTGGCTTGTGAAATCTTCATTCACAGCCTGCAAAAGAGATTCTAAACACTCTGATTGTATCCCAGAGTTATCTTGTTTTGTATCCCCCCTCATGAAGGAAACTCTGGGCACACCATCTGCTTGTGCTTTTCACACTGTGTGGCTACTGATGTCTGCACCAAGTGGGCAGTGGTGGGAATATTACTTTCTGGGTCTTTCACTCTTTTCCTTGTGTTTTGAACTCATTCTGCGCTGTGTTAATGGCAAGATACAAGGCAGCAGAGACTTAGACCAGCTGACTACCTGTTCATGTAAGTGCATCTCTGCATGCTGCTTTTTCTGCCTCTGATTCCTATAAAGTGTTTTTTTCCCTGAGGGATTATATTTTGTGTTGTAAAGCCAATGCACATTTCTCCAGTACCCATGTTATTTGCACTGGATTGCAGCTATAGAGAAAACTCAAAAGGTAGATGTGCAACTAAACAATTCAGACGAGACACAGACCACCACAAAATATATTATTAAGTAAAATGATGTTTGATTTGTAGCTGTGAGACCAACCCCTTTTGACATTCAAGGGAGCACAGCTATGGGCTGCCTTGAAAGCCTCCACACATCGATAGTTTTTCTGTTGCTAGGAGGAAGGGTTTTGAAGCGGGAGGAGAAGCAGAGACCCTCTAGTCAACAGAAGGATCCTCATGCTAGGGTCAAGAGGGAGCAGAACTCAGAGAGAGAAAAATATTCAGCTGACCATACTGTACTATTCTCTATTCACTTTAATACCTGCATGTAATGATATGCTTTAAAGCTAAACCTCAGGAATGTCAGGATTTTTTTTCTCATGGTGACATCCCATGTAGGCGGAATCTCTCGAGTTCTCCCTTTAAAACCGAAAGATGAATAAAGACTTGCCTTGGAGAAATTTCCTCTGGATTTGAGCTTGTTGGTGTGTTGTTTACTCAAATGATTTATGGACTGGAGATTAGTGAAGTCATAGCAACACAGAAATTGCCAAGTGAAAATAAAAACAGCCCTGTGTATCCTTATTGAACATAATCAAGGAAGCAGCTGACAAACAAGGCTTTTTTTTTCCCCCTGTTATGCAGAGACTTGGTATGAGACAAAGCTGATTTTCTCTTTTCAAAACTCTTTGAGCAATGTCTGGCATTCTAATAACTGTTATGATAAATTTGACTTCACCAAATAATGGGGTATTTTTTATCTTGCCATACCTTATATATAACCCTCAAAGACTTATTTCCTTCTGGAGAAACTACCATGTCCTTCCAGGAGGTAAGGGCTGGGAAAAGACTCATTCCCAACACTGCCAGACTTGCTCTCAAGTGAGATTATTCTTTCAGTAAAACTAGTGAAGAGCCATTGATATGAGCTGAGCTCATTCTCTGGCACCTCTGAAGACCACAGAGAGCACTTGGGCACCTCTGGGCAGGGGCAGCACATTTTTGGCTAGGATGAACAGCACCTAGAGGACTGCAGAGGGACCCTACAGGAATACCTTTTGCAGACAGGTTCAGGTCCTCCCCCTCCCCTTCTGAGAACTCCCTTTTCTACAACCACAAAAGTGGGGTGATTACTATCACTGAATGTGTTATGCTACTGTCACACATCAAAACGAGAGTGCTGCCTATCACTGAGGAAAACCAGGGCAGAATAAACTTTACCTGGTTACTCTGTTTGCGTGCAAGATTTCTTTGCCGGGCCATGCAGAAAAGGAATCCCTCTTACTATACTTTTTTTGTTTTTGCAAAAAAGTGTACACAATAGGGTGATGTTTGTCATGGCTGGACATTCCTGCTCTGCTGCAGTTAAGAGCTCACTCCACAGACTCCAAGCTTGAAATCTGACCTCAGGAAATTTTTACCTTGGTGTGACAGGGAAGTGGCACCTTGATGGCATCTTTTGACACATTCATGGGTGCCCTTGTGAGAGAGCAGCAAGGCTTTGGGATCACTTAGACTATGGTGGAATTATTGATTCACTTGTATGCAAAGAGAGCGATTCCCTTTACTTAAATTCTATTTAGACAAGGTGGGTGAGTAGAGAGGAATGAAGAGTGCCTGTGGGCCTGGAGACCAGAGGGAGAATGGATAATGGCATCTATGAAAGCTGCCAGACTCTAGCCTAGTGCAAGATCAGGAGAGACATATGTCAGGACCAGTGAGAAGAGCAATTTGTTGAAGTGGCAATTTAGGGGCAGAAAGATCAGTCCAAGAACTAAATTGAAAATGTACATCAATATCTTGCTGGTCCTTCTATATGTAGCTGAGTAAAAGCACATCACCTGAAGAAGGGAGAGGAAGAATAATACTTTTGACAAGTTCAGGGTCTTCAAAGATCTCTTCAAGACTGACAAATGCTGTGGTACTTTGGGGGACCGTCAGAGCTTCAAAGTCAAGAAGCCAGTTGAAAGTTGCCTGTAGGCTGTCAAAGACAAAACAACAGCATGTGTGGGGATGCGCATAGCAGATCACCAAGAAGACGGCAATCTGGCAGAGATGCAGATCTGCTGGTAGGCAGCAGAAGTGAGTGCCCAGACTGGGTTGTGTTCAGATGGGTCACCTTGCGTGTCTTAAAATCACCATCGTAGAAAGCAATCAGAGGAGCTTTCCTCTGCTTTGTAAACCTCCATATGAGCTAACAGGTCCTCTGATGTGAAGCTCTTGTGTCAGTGGATTGTCCCTGCTCTGATCCTTCAGAACTATGTGGGAGACAGTTGTCTGCTCCACGAGATGCAGCACTCCTGACCCCATAAGGCCAATAGGTTTGCAGCAGAAGCTGATGTGGGTAAGAGCTGTCCCAGACAGGTTACTGGGAGTTCATTTCCTACCACGCAGCATTTCCCTGCCTCACACTGTGGTTGTTTTGGTCTCCCTGCCTCTCCGTAGGTGGAGCTCTGCCAGGACGGCTCAGGGAAGCGACGCTGCCTTTATCCAGTTCTTTTTGTAACAAGGAAGAATAACATCTTCTTTACTCAGCGCTGATGCAGTGGAATACTGCCAAACCCCTGGAAAGCCTCCAAATCAGCACATTTCTCCTTCCCATTAAAAACTAATACAGTACTACCAAAACAGAAAGCACTGGCGACAAAAGCATATTTTCCTCCCAATCTGAGATCCCAATTTACATGTAAAATAAACACTGAATACAGATTCAATTCACTTTTTAAATCTTCTGATGGTGTATAATAGGAATAACGCCTCTTTTAAAGTAAACTAGAAAAAAAGACAGACTTTCATGCTCTGAATTAAGATCTCAGCTCACAATTTTGGCTTCCTCGGCACACAGCACTAGTTTAGTTCCTAATTTCCTCTCAAGTGACTTAATAGTACTATATTGCTTAATTATAGCAGTTGCAAACTCCATCCTCTAAGAAATATCACTGGGACCCAAACATCTGCAAGATTTTGAAGGAGGAAGATACCACATAAAATACCCATTTTTGTATTATTTTGTCTTTATTAGTCCGTCACACATTGTAGAGCTACTAAGCAGACAGAACAAGGTATCATTTAAATAAGAATCAGTGGTAAGGAAATATAGAATATTTCTCTTTCTATTTCCCAACTTTTTCTTCTCCAAAGACTCAGGCTACAGAAGAGGGCACTTGCATATAACATGGGGTTTTAAACAGTAAAATACAGCTGGACCAGAGATGCAAAAGGTGGCCTGTATCTAACATCATCCTAGCCCAACCCTCCCCTGGACAGTAAGCATTGTTCTCAGCTGTTTATTTATTGCTGTTTTGCCACATCTTCTTTTAAATGTCCCAAGCAGAATTCCCTTCAACACAAAATTGGTTTTGATGAGAACAAATCAGAGATCACTATGAGGAAATAGCATTTGCCTGATCAGAGTCTCCACAGTGTTTGAAACCTTAAAGCCTGATGAGTAGGAAAAAATTTCAAAATGCTTTAATGTAGTTGCTGTTGCCATGGAAACAATTTCCTGGGCACCCATACACCCTGTGCATTTGTCTCACTTGGTCCCTGGCCACCCAGGGAAAGAGGGCCTGTGGGGCTGGGAACAGAGAATGTGGGAACAGAGCTCATCAGAGGTACTGCAAGACCCTATTGTTTCATATTGCCTTCTCTAGAAAAGGTGTTTAAAAACAGACAACTGGTCAATTGACTGCTGGCCAATTACCAATGGAAGAGAGGAAAAGAAGAATCAAGATCCAGAGAATGAAATTAATCCTGACACAACTCCAGTGGACAAAGGAGGCCCAAAGCAATTTGTGTTTTGCTGTCTGAAGAGCTTGGTCTGTGTGACCCACCTGCCCAGATGTTTCCTAAAGGCATCAGTTTTTCAAACTTCATTATGAAAAATATTAACTACTGATCTTTAGAGTTTTTCCTGCACTTTCTGAAAGTGATCAAATAGACAGCAGCTAAAGAGGTCTTCAGTTTTTTTGGGTTTGTTCTGAGTTTTGGAATGACAAACTCATGGAAGAACAAGAGAACGGATGCTGGTAATGGAGAAAAAACTTAGCCCGAGGCATTTCCAGAACTTTGTCTCTCCTCGCTGTGTGTTTTTTCGAATTATTAAAAATGTTAAAACTGAACAGGTAGCGCTTCCTTTTCCCATCATCTTCCCCAAGCACAGTGTTTAAGTGGCCTATTTTTGAAATGTGGCTTTTTTTTGTCTAAGCTGTGGGTATGCAATTGCAGGGAGGTCAGTGAGAGGTCAGGCAATGCCAGTCAGCTGGGAGGTCAGGCGATTTCTTTCCTGTTCCCTGGAAAGAAAATACTTACCTCTCAGCAATCACATTTCTTGTGGGAAGGAAGAGGAATCTGAATGGGGAATTAGAATTTATGCATGCGGCTCCTATTAATTGTTAGGTTGGGTTGTGGGTATTAAAATTTGCCAAGACTTTTTAAAAAGTGCACACTGCTGTCAATAGAACAGCAGCTCGATTCTCCCCTTTCAAAATGCAAAAATGTCATAAATAAACACACAAATCCCCTAAAATAGCTGATGACATCTAACCCCAGTTGGTCTTCTGCTTTGCCAAAACTGTCAGCTAGACATAAGGAGCCTGTTGCTGCTGGTGCCTCTGTGTTGGTCTTTTTGCCTCCACTCTTTTCTCCAAAGACTTTCTCTGGAACAGCAAACTGTTAGCATAAGACATATTGAATAACTGTCTTCTGAAAAACAGTTTCAATTCTCTTTCACTCCTTAAGAAAACTCACTGTGGTGAGGAACTTACATGCTGCCCTTTGCATTTTTTAATGAAGACACCTAAATGTCCTCACCATTCTTCAGAACTGGGCTCCTCCTGGCAGGAATTTAAGATTAATCTGCCTTCAAAAGAAAATATTCTTATATATCATTAATGAACTCTTCAACAGAATTTTTCTATCTTCTTGTTGCATATGTCCTTCAGGCATCTTGGCTGTTTTTCCTGGTGGCTTTGAAAGGACAAGGGGAAAGCTTTGGTTTATAGACTTCCAGTTGAATATTGAGAACCACCAGAAAAGCTAAGAGAGATTTTAGTTTGAACCTACTTTATTCACTAAACAATGCTATTTCTGTTTGACCAAAGCCATTCCAGAACAAAGCTGAGATAGAATGAATGAATTAAGCCGAACAAGTCTGAAATTTTAAAGATCTGTAAGTCAAATGTCCACCAACTTCCAGCAGGGTCCTTTCAAGAATCTAAAGTGAGCATGGCATCCCCTGTTTCTTAGATTGTGTGCTTCTTCTGGAGATTGTTCAAAATCATAATAATGAACTGTTATTGTCACTTTTAATCCAATTAAAGTGAGAGAAAGAGTGTGTTACTTGCCTCTAGGCTTTTTGCAAAATTAGTCTGACATTTTAATGTGGTTTCTCTTAAAAGTCATGCAAGTGGCATCCTGGAATGTGCCTTGGAATAAGGGAAAAAAAGGGTTTTATAAAGCATAGGCATAATGAAAAAAGAAATGTGAATTTCTAGGTTTTCTCACTTTTCTTTCATTCCACTTTATATATAAGGACAAGAACAAATGTCTTGCTCATTTTTTCTGGAGATCACTTTGGTGGGCTAAAGGAGAACACTTCAGAACAATCAGATTTATCAGCCTTTAATTAGATGCTGAAAACAGAGATCTTTTCCCCTAGCCAATTTTGGATATGGTAAAGACAATCCATGAAAAAAGAAAAGGTAAGAGCTTTAAATCCTCTAAGTAGAAGTATGTTACTCTCATTTTTTCAGGTTTAGTTTCTGTCAAGTTTCTGACAGAAATATCAGCTTTGTAGCCAGCTGCACACAATCCTGAAAAACCAAGACAGACACAGTTTACCCTTTAGAACAAAAATTTAAGAACCTTCAGCCCAACCACCCTACTATGGTTTATAGAGATAATAGATTTCACATCATAAAAACAAATATATGGATTTAGTGCCCCCCACCCCCCATTTTTTCATGTTTTCAGGTGAGTTTTTACTCTTTGTATTTCTAGCTCCCATGATAAATACATATTGAGTGCTCAGTGCACACATTTAATGTTTTTTTTCTACCCTCTCCCATCCAGTCTCTTGCCACTGACTTTTCTTGGTTTCCAGGTTGTATTAAGGCTTTTGGCTTCGTGGCTGTAGGGAGAAATCTGAGCACAGACATGGAGCTTAGCAAGGGAGGGCAGTGAATAGAGTCAGCCAGAAACACTGACAGCAAGGCAGAGGTGGGCAGCGAGGGACAGAAGAAGCAATTGACTACTGGCGAAGCCGAGGATTAAAAACATATCATTGGGAAACAAAATCAGCAGAATGTGAGATTCTCTGAAATGCTCTCTGACGTAAAATCAGAGCCCCAATAAAGACTGAAATAAAAAAGTTCTGACTCGCTCTGTTTTATGTAAAATTCCCTCTTTACCTTTCAGATGCAGATCAGGTATGGGTGTTTCCTCTCCTTCTGTTCTTTAAAAGTCAAATTAAATCCATGCTTGTTTTATGGAGAAAATTGTAAGCTAGGGGGGTTTATAAAAGATTCACAGAATGAGAGTTTTAGTCTTTCAACAGGGAGCTAACAGGAGTGCTGCATAGGCTCAGCTATTGCAACCTTTCTCCTGCAATAATTTTTACTGACCTCAGCTCCAATTTTATGCTCATTACTCAGGCTAACGGCTCATTGTTTTCACTGGCAGCTCTGCCCGAGTATGAAATTCAAGAGGAAACTTTGAAACTGCAAAGACATTGTAGAAATTCATAACCACTGGATTGATTTAAGGCAAAAGCTGGAACAGTGATAATGAAAGGTGTCTGAGAGCTCAGGACAGGAAAGACCTCCATGGCCAGACACCTGCCCAAGCGTCCCCAGGCCTGACCTGGATGTCCTGCCTAAAACACTAGGAGATGCCTGTGGCATTAAGAGCTATGTGTTAAATGACTTTGCAACATGAGTACAGGCTGTGCACAAGTAAAATCTGCAATAAACGAGTGCCGTGGCATTCCTGAATGTAAAACAGTGCATTGGGGCATAAGTGATTTGCATCTGAGAAGATGTGTCTGGCATAGAAAAGAATGCAGTAAAGGATTGTTCAACAGCTCCACTCGAGTTCAAGAACCCATCAGAGAGGAAAGGGCTGGGGCCAGAGTGCTCTCTGAAGCTGTAAGCCCTGGATGAACAATCTTCCCAGCACTTACCGATTTTGCAAGTTTTTAAGGAGCAGCTGTTAGCAGAGATATGTCTCGCTTCCTTAGCTGGCACTTGTCTTAGCTCTTCTGAAGGAAAAAAGGAGCTGCAGGGAGGCAGCTGGAGCTGCAGCAAGGCCAGAGGAGACCACTGAGCATCCTCCAGATATGACAGGCTGCAGAGAAAGGGCTGTGCCAGAGGAAAAGCTCAAGTGAAGAACAGAGAACTGGAAAAGCTTGTAAGAGAGCACTGAAGTAGGGAAGAGAAACAGCAATGGCAGAATAGGCACCACTGTCTCCACGACTTTTTGGTTTTTCATTTTGAATCAAAAATTTCATCACAGATCAGGCTCACTGTCTGTCCAGGGACCACCTCAGTTCAGGCACACACTGAACAAGTGGTCATGGAAAACAAGGACATGCCTGGTACAAGGCATAAACTGGTCCTGCAGCTCAGTTAGCTTAATTTGTGGGGTGGGACTCAATGCCTCATGACTGCCCAAAAAGTAGGAGCAGCAGAAGTAAAACCAGGACTAGAGCTTGTGGCTGTACATCTTCTCCAGCAATGCCACTGTTAGGTGGCAGGATCAGGCTCCTTTTTGTCTGTTTTTAGCTCTGTGCATCTGGCAACACAGATTCCCTGTCCTGCTGGGGCTCCCAAGAACTGCAGGGTGGTGCAGGGAATACTGGTGGGACATTGAGGTGACAGAAAACACAGTGTTTTTGAGAAAACTGCCCAGTTCTAGCAGGGAAACGTGACAAAAAAGTTGTTTTCTGCAGAAACATGTCAAGGTTGCAGCATGGCATTTTCCCATGGGGGGAAAGCAGTTCCATTTTTCTTAATAATTGTACCCAGGAGCAAGGAGCAATACCTGCCTCAAGTATCCTGGCCCATTTCTTCAAAAGAAACAGCTTCTTCCTTTATGTCCAGCAGCTTTCCAAAAGCAAAGCCAAGAGTAGCAGCATTTCACCTACAGATGGTGCCTTAAGGAACAATTTTATAAAACCCTTAAGAAGAGAGGGATCCTTTCCTCTGCACCACAGATCATAGAATCATAGAATAGCTTGGGAAGCAACCTTTAAAGACCATCTAGTTCAATTTCCCTACCATGAGCAGGACATCTGCAACTAGATCAGGGTGCTCAAAGCCCCATGCAATCTGACCTTGAATGTTTCCAGGGACAGGGCATCCACCACCTCTCTGGGCAACCTCTCCCAGTGTTTTACCACTCTCATTGTAAAAATCTTCTTCCTTATATCTAATCTAAGTTGATCCTCATTTAGTTTCAAACCATTACCCCTCATTCTACCACAACAGGCCTTGCTAAATGCAGACCAGATGGCTCCTCTTTGGTTCATGTGTTCACCTGCAGTGTGTTTGTGAGGGACCTGCCTTCTCCTGCTGCCCAGTGCCAGCTGCACATCCTTTGGGGTAATGCAGAGAAGGGTGTGAGTGGGCTGAGGGATCCAGCCAGCTAGCACCAACCAGTGGGGTGGGATTGGGAATGGGGCACAGGGCAATGTACCTCCTCCATGGACTGGCCAAGGGGAGACCATTAACACTCCCATGTGCAGAAGATGAGAAAAAAATATACAGAGATACCAGCTGTAGGGAGGTACTCTACTTCTGCAGTTGTTGTGGATGTCCTACTTTTCCCATTTTTTTCCCATTGTTTTTGGAAAAAAATCAAAGAATAGGAGTTAAGGGAAAAAGGCCATAAATATTGTGACTTCTGTTGAGTGAACTCAGACTTGTTTTTACTCCTATTCCTCTACTCTGAGCTTACCATCAAGCCCAACAAGACTACAAGTGCTGCCCACTGCAGTAGCAGATTAAGTTATTGGGGGTTTATCATTGCAAAAAACCCTATCAGTTACCAGGCCACATTGCCCTTGGCAGGACAGTGATATCCTATTTCATCATAAGGCAGTTGGGTTTTTTTACTGGTGATTGCTGCTATTTACTCCCTAATAATATGTTTATAGGCTGCTGGACAACTGAGAAGAATGTAGAAACCAGCAGGATGTGTAAATGTTTAAGATAGCTAACAACACTGTCTTCTATAAAACTTCTACTAAGAAGTTTGCGATGTTTGTTTGTTCTTTCCGTCCTTTCTAGATGTCAATTTTCTCCCACAAGCTCTTGATTTTATTTTCTGTAAGCTTTGATGTACTTTTGCGAGCACCTACCACTGCTTCTTAGACCTCAGCTTCTTAACTAAAGCCATTTATTGATATAGTACATCTCTCAGTGAAGTAGTACATCAATAAATTAAAGATTAGTTCAGTGTGTCAGCTCTCCCAGAGCATCCTGGGAAGCATTTGCCACTCTGGAAGACTGGAGGCCACACAACATCCTCGCACAGGCAAGATAATAACTCTGGGAGATTTAAGCTTTCTCTCCACGACATCTCCTCCTGCTAAATATTTTTGAAAGTCACCTCTTAAGCTAACCAGGTTTAGTTAGGGTTCTGCTAGCTACTGAACAAACAGGTGGCATTAAGTTTGTATACTTATACAGAGAGGTGTCCAAACCAATTTTCAGCTGTCTCTTACCACATTTTGTTTTTCCTGCTCTCTGATCTGATTTTATGCAGGCTACTCACAGCGATAAACAGTTTTGGCCTGTATTTATATGCATCATGTTCCCTGTGTGACTCAAGCTCCTACTGCACTCCTGACAAATGTACCTGCAAAGTTTCATTGCACCTAATTGTTTGCAAAGGAATGGGCTGAGGTGCATTGCTGCTGAAGTGGATATCATCAAGCTTATATTAACCATTTATGTGAGATACTTAAATGCTCTTTATTGCTATTTTTGCATTGGCATTCCCTCATTCCTTGATGTTTATTTCAGGATTTTGCACTATTTACTTGCTAAGTTTTATGCCTTGACCTTGCGGTCACTTTACAGGATTATACTTCAGACAAGATTTCAAAATGGGAGGCAAAAATGTAGAGATCAGAGCCAATATTTGCATTCCTATACAGATACTTTAGGTACTTTTGATAGCAGAGCAATTCCTATTAATCTGATTTTGGAGATGCAGGGTTTTCTGCACTACGGCAGATGAAATCTTCCATTTTGGCTTCAGTCCTTTCAGTATGAAAATGACACCTTGCTTTTGGATATGTATCCACTTCTTTGTGCATCCCTCGATGAAAATGGGCATGGGACAGCAAACTAGAAGTGTTTTGGGTACACAAAAACCTTGGTTAGAAGAAAATTGGTGCCCTCTGGTATTTTGAAGCAGTTGCTTGAGGGACACGAAATTTTCTCTGCTTGCTGCCTGCTGTTGAGATAATACAGATTCCTGCTGAGGCAGCTCTAGGATGTTGGAAACTGCTATGAGGAACCCAGGCTTAGCTGTATTAGGTGTTATTATAAGAGGGTGTTTGTGGTTTGGGGGAGGTCTTCACAAGTTGTTCCCTTCGACTGTGCATTATTGGTGCTGAGCTAGTAAGCATTCACTGAAGTCTCTTGGCTGGGTACAGGAAGCATTTGAAGCAGAGGAATGAATGATTTGTGGTAGACAGACTTTGTTAATGAACATTTTGTTGTGCGGACACCCAAGTTAACGTATGAATGTGGCCATCTGTGTGAAGAGCTGTCCTTCTCTAAACCTTCACAGGGAACAAAATCCTGATTGTACAAATGTTTGTGAATATATATAATAAATATAAACAGGGATATGAAGAGGGCACTTAGATGGTGAAGAGCATAGGATAATGGTACATACATGGCCAGATGGCTTTACACAGAAAATTCGAAATGAAGGAATGAAGGATTCTTGCTAAACCTTTCCTGAAAACTTTTCCCAAGTGCCTAGCCCAGGCTGTACAAGAGATAACCTGTAAAGTCATCTTAGAAAAACTCTGCAGCTATTAAAATATTTTGTGGCAAAATCATTAGCAGAAATACATCATTCAGGATTGGAGCCTTTGGGAGCTGTATGTTCTAGGGTTTGTTATTATTATCTGTATTTCTTGTACAATGCAACCTGATGATGACCAAAGCACCTCAGAGGATGGAAGCCCTACAGGCCCAAGCACATGGTCACACAAAGTTTTTGAGTCAGTCATAGTGACTGAGGTTGTTGTACTAATCCTCAACTGCTGAGGAGTGTTGCAGTCTTAGGGACCAGCAACAAAGAAGAAATGACTGTATTAATTGCCTACATGGCATTCAGCAATGGCCAGGTTTTCTTCCATTGCTAATGGACAAAATAGCAGAAAATTACTTAAAAAGGATGAGGCTTCTGCAAATTATGTTTCTGTCATCCCTGCACACAGAAGAGAAATACCTGATGCCAGAAGGTAGTTACTTGTGCACTTAGCTGTGGTGGGATCAGACAAATTCATCTCAGCTCCAGTGGGGAGTTTGCCTCGAGAAATTACCTCAATTTGTAGATAATCTGCATCTGGTTGAGATTTCTCTGAGCTAAATTTCTCAGCTGAAAATGAGGATACTCACACTGAGAGTGCAGTAGATACTCTGGTCTAAGTCTCTAGGGAGATCTTCTTGGTGTGCCCCAGGTGTCATCCCAAGGAATGAGTGAAAACCCTTATGTGTGACCCCAGCAAATGTGCTGTACATTCCCTGTGTAGGCAAGAAAGGAATCAGGGAACTGTTAATACTTGCCTCTCAGAGAATTACCCACATCAGCCCTGGTGTTTAACTCTTCAATGTTTCCCAAGAAAAACAACAAAAAACAGTACTCAGGCCTGTGTTTCAGCAAAGCTGGAGTGCAGGAAAAATGAGTTAGCAAGAGTTACATGCAGTGATGACTCCTCTGCCACTGTGCAACTGTTTGCTGCAGACATCTTGTATGTATGCAAGACCCTAATTACATAATTAGGATGTAGACATTTATATGTGGGGATTTGGAGATTTATCCAAGTAGATACTTCTGCCATGTAGTTAAACATGTAGTAGTTACCAGTTACTAGGAACTTTCCCCTATACAGGCCATTGGTGAGCTTTTGTTAGAGCAAAAAGTAAAATGTAAAATGTCAAGCAACCACCTCTGACTGACACTTGGGAAACTGAGATGCTGCTGATTAGTATCCCATTTACAATTAAAATCTAGACTCCTTTCCTAATTTTTGTTGACGTGCTGTTGGTCTGTGAACTCCTAGTAGACAACCTGGATTTTTAAATATCCTTGCTTTGACTTCCAATTACCATACAATTAACAATTCCAGCAATGCTGCCTTTTAATTTCACTGCTTGTATTCATTTTTCTGTGTGCTCCTAATTGCCATGCTGGCATGTCACTTGTAGACTCTGGTTTAGTACATCGCATGTCTGTATTTCTATTTAAGACATATAAGTAGTTAGTTTATGTATCTATATTGGATCTATTCTTGTTTCTGAACAATGGAAAGCTATACATAGTTTCACAAGCTGCTCTTCCCTTTCCTTAGTCGGCTACATTTACTTGGAAATGCCATGCAGTGATTGAATCACAGTGGTTTTGGGGCAGAAACTCCCTTTTGTGGGAGTCTGTGCCAAAGGTCTCAGTTAGGCCATATAGGCAGAGTTGTGCCTTCATGGATGAAACTGCTCAAGTGTCTCAGTCTGTGGTGTGCAGACTGTCCCCTTCTGCATCTCTGGGAACAAAAGGTTTAAAAAACCTTGCAAGCCCAGTTGTTTCTTCCTCCAAGAAAAGCAAGAAGAAGGAAAATGGCCCACTGCAATGGACGCCAGTAAATTTTTCAGGACTTTCAGACTCTTAGAAGATTCTGGCCCTTCATGTTTGATACAGTTCTAATAGCCTCAAGACTCTGGAAACAGATGGGGTGCCAGGAAAGCCATGGGGACACGGAGCTGAGTTGGAAAGAGAAATGCCTCATGGAGACTTGCACTGCTGCTGATGCTGCCTGGCAGCACCCTGTCTCTACAAAGGAGATACCTCCCTGCAGGGCTCACTCCAGGCAAACAACCAGTAGTATCATTTGGGAACCAATGTCTGGAGGAAAAAAATCCCAACCAACCAAAAAAAACCCCCAGGACAGGATCCTGGAAAGCGTTACGATATTGCTTCTTCATTTTAAGACAAGAATGACGTTAAATTATTGTCTATCACCACCCAGCTTTACACTAAATGATCCAAGGGATCCCTTCAGCCCCATGTTTCCATGAGCTGCAAGAACAGTCAAAATCCACTGTGGAGAGTGTTCCACTTATGATTCATTTGGGTTTGTTTATTGCTGTATTTTCCCAGGCTGATGCTATGTTACTTTTTTCCCTAATGCTGTTCTTGCTTCATACAAATACTCAGAGCTTTCAAGAAGAGAAGTATTACCTATTAGTGTGCTCAAGAAGGGTATTTAGCAATCCTAGGTGCTTAAACTGGTAATTTGACTGGTGTTTAATGGGTGGATGCTTAGACTGGTAATGTTTGTTTATTTTACAAGACTTCCCCAGTAAACCTACCCTTCTTGCTGCTGCTAATCCCAAGCAGAAGGGATATGGGAAGATTACAAAAACTGCCAATAATTTTCAGGACCAAAATTCAGTCTCCTGGTACCTCCCTGATCTCTTCATTGCTTTGTTCCAGCAAAAGGCCCTTGGTAGCCAGAAGGACAGTAGTTCCTGAAAAGAATTTCAAAAAGTGCATAAAGTTGATGTCTGCTTAGAAGTAATACAAAACAGGAGCATCTGCCAGAGACAGGAGCATGTTGCAGGCTTAGTAAAACAGCAGGGGAACCTGCTGTTGACCAGATTTGTCCATATCAGTGCAGGTGTCTCTGCAGTTAATAAGAATTACTATTTACACTTGTTTTCAGAGATTTGGAGACATGGGGATAATATAGATAGCCTGTAAGTCATAAAGAGCAAGTAGATACGACACATGTTCCCATTAATGTATAGTGTTACTCCTTGGAGTTTGTGATATTGAGACATTACCAAGTGCGGTATGAAATACAGATGGCTCTGAATCTTGACTGTATTTGTTCAGTTATGGCAGAATATATTCTGAGATAGATTTTTATCCTGTTTTCAAGATGAGAAAAAGGATGAACAAAGTTATATGTAAACTGAATGTGTTCAGAATTACTGATTCATGGCAGCTAGATGTAAATGGGATTAGTTTATCTTCAGAAAAAAATTCAAAGTGAAAATTTATGCATAAGCAATAATTTTTCTTTGACAAACTCTGTTCTCATTAGTCAATAGATGCATAGCCATTTTTTTGTTGGTGCAAATGAGTCTCCCTCCATGCACGTCAGCACCACAGAGGCAGATGCAAGGCTCCCAGATGTGTCTGCCTGGCTGCTCTGGCCCTGAAGGGAGAAACCAGAGCAAGATTTTGGAATGTAATAAGGGGAAACTCCTCAAAAGAGGAACTTAATGATCTTGCTACTACTTGGAACACAGAAAAATCAGGAAACAGCTACAGGGTCTAGGAGTGGCTCTCTTTATTTTTTTTGTTTTGTTTTGTTTTGTTTTGTTTTGTTTTTTGTTTTGCCTCTTGCCAGCAGTAGCTTTACCCTGTATGTCCTCACCATCCTGGCTTTGCTGGCCTCTGATACAGGCAAAGTGTTGGTTGGACAGTACAGAAATGGAAATACTAAAGCATCTGCATGCATTGGCCTCCTACTGTGCTGGTGTAAAAAAAACAACCCAAAAAAACAACAGAAAGATGTTATCAGATATATCCAGTTTCTGCGAAGAAATAAGCCATAGTGACTGTTCTCCTTTTGGCTTTACTCTCAAGTATAAAATAGGATCACTTCTACTAAATAGCATCCTTTGCATCAGGATGGCTGCATTCTTGTTCTCCAACATAAATTGTTATTTTCCTTCACAGTATCAGGTGGGAGCAAGATAAAACCTTCCTTTTGGGAAGCTGTATAATCTGTAATTCTTCCACGGTTCCATACTCTGTGGGTTAAATCCCATCCTACCAGCAAACACACACAGAAGAAAACCAGAGTAGGCTACACAGCTGTATTTTGCCCTGGCAGGACAGAGGTTATCTTAAAACGTGTGGTGCAAATGGCAAGAAACAGCCTTTGGTTTCTGACTCTCACTGGTTGGTCACCACATGATCTGTCACCTAATGGGCGGCCTTGATCTCCTGGTGCCCCCTCCATTCCTCCGAGCTCAGGGAAGTTGGAGAGGGCAAAATGGGAAAAAAGCACAGTCCAAACTTAACAGTTTGTTTTCCAAGGGTTTGCAAGAATGGACCAAAGCAGAAATGGGTCTGGATGGGTTTATGATCATGAAGATTTTTACACTTAATTCACCTTCTGACTTGGGAAATGGCTTTAAAAAACAAATATATAGAGCATGTGTGCATGTGTCTGTGTGGAAAAAGGTGAAGGGTCAAGAGAGAAGCCTGAAGTACTTTGTTCCGTTTGGCTATTTACTGCTTCAAAATGCTGGAAAGGGACGATATCTTTCATACTTGATTTTTTCTGAAGTACAAAGCAAATCCTCTCTGTATTAAACAGTGAAGAGCATTCTTGAGAGTAAGGACCCTTAAAGACTCTTGTGTTTTGTTTTGTTTTTTTCCTTCTGGGCAATGAATGACTGGTCCCTTGACACCACTAACTGTTTATGTAGAAAAGCTAATTTCACTTCTGCCAATAAAGTTCTCTTGCCAGTCTGAGTTTCTCATTAAAATTAATATTCTTATTGTATGTCCCTGTCCTTTCCGTCGCTGAGAAAGAAGCTAATAATCTTTCATTCAGGGCCAAATTCCCTCTTCTTCCCCATCCCAAAGCAGAGCAGGGAGAGAAGGTAATTGCATACAGAAAGGCACATTGGCAGGAACACAGTTCTTCGGAGATGTGCTTCATTTCATGGTTAGGAGAAGTATTTCAGGGGCTGTAGGAGACCTTCGTTCACTTCTCTACTGGAAAAAGCTTCAAGCTTTTATCTCATAGGGGAATACCATAACTAACAGGCCAGGGACTGCGGGGGATTGTTCCCAATTTGTCACCAGTGAAGCAGCTCAATTTTGTAAGAGAGAATTAAGTAGCCAGGGAGAGCAAGTATGGAGGCAGGGCAGGGGGATTAGGACACTCACTTGGGATGTTTCAGTTCCTGCTCTACTTAATATAAAAACTTCATGGAGTCTTTAGATGAGAGAGGTGTTATTTCCCCCACTTGCTCTGCCTGGTGTGATGCTGGAGCTGTTAAGGGAATACTTGCTGGAGCATTCATCAGAGGTGGAGAGGATAAGGTGTTTTGAGGAGCTTGTTGGCACTTTCTGTGATATAGGTGGGACTATTTCAGCATCCCGACTGTGTGATACTCACCCGTGCATGGGGACACGTCAAGCAGAAAGGGGAAAGCTGGGAACCAGATAGATTTTGGTTAGGCCTGAAGGAGAAATTAGAACCCTCTGTGGCTCTAGCCTAGGAGTACCGTGTCCAAGCAACCATGCTTACTTGAGGCTTAAGCCTACCTGCATCAGCCAGCATGGGAGATTGTTCTGCCCTTACACACACAAATAACATTACCACAGTGCTGTCCCCGTGCCTGAGGGAAAACTCCCCTTTCCTAAGCAGAGTAATTCACACTGGGGTTTTCTCCCTGTACTGTTCAAGCTAAAAGGCCTGCTCAGGGACAACAGGATGGATAGAAACATGGCTAGAACAAATCATCCCATCAGGTGGAACTATAATAAATATAAGCTTCTGCTTCCTTTTCTCTATTATGTCTTCCTGCTGCCTTTTGGTCCTGATTTTTGAGAAGGAGGGAACAAAAGGGTGGGTTAGTGGGTTAGTGGGTCTCAGAGGTATGCTTGGAAGTAAGACCCAGTCTTTCAAAAATTGTCTAGGAAAGCAATTCCTCACAACACTGAGAACATCACTAATGCAAAATGTTCCTTTAATTCTAATTTTTGAGACACTTGCCAATCTTGTAAATTAAAGATTTATTGCCTGAGAGTACTCAGATCACAATCTAACACACGTTTAGCTGCTTTGTTCCATCCTGTTTGGAGTCATTCCAGAGGCTAAGCCCCTGTATTAGAAACATCACCAATGCAAAGATTGAATGATCGATCAAAGCAATGCAGATTATGAATTCTGCTATGCAGTCGTCCATAAAAGGGACCCAGACACACAGGTTTTGGGTTTTTCTGTTTATTTTTGGCAGACAGATTTATGTCAAAGATTCTCTGAGATTGTTTTGTAAAGACCTGTGTCCTTTATTTAAGGAGATAAATTTTACTAGGGTAAATATTTTTCAAGTGAATGAGAAAATGACAGAACTAAGACAAGACACAGAAATGAAATGTTCTGCACAATTCATCAGGATAGATCAAAGATAGCAAAGGGAAAAGGTATTTCTAACTTCAGAAACTCCAGAATAAATAGACTGTTACCGATGCAAATTCCCTCAAGAAAACAAATAGGATGCACTTTTGCTCTGTTTTGAAATTAATTCTAAGTCCAAGGAATGGAATACATAATGTGTGTAATAATTTCAATGTGAATCCCAGGGATATTAAGCATTAAATCTGGGCTGAGATCTCGCATTATAAAAATTACTGAGAGCATGTCATTAACATACATCATTCAGCTACTTACTGTATTTGAAGAGCCCAGGTTTATACAAATACATCAGAGTAATACTTTGCATTTTGGGGTGTGACCAAATAATCAAATTACAAAGAATGAAGTGGTTAGGGCTTGAGATAGCATGGTAAACACTACAACTCAAAGGATCCTCTGTTGTGGATCAAACCTTGCTCTCCACAGACTATCTGCAAAATAAAGGAATAAATAGGTGAGACTTCAGGGATGTCTTTTTCAGACTCTGTAGATATCAACCAAGACTTTTACACAAAGATCAAACCCAGCAGTCCATCAGGAAAGAAAACAAGCCACATCAGGTTCTGCTCCACTTGTTCAATTTGCCTCTCAGCCACTCAGTTTGAACTGTGGCTGATTATTGATCATAATGTTTTCCTCCTCACAAACTTGTCTCTCCTTATCAGTAAAGAATATCCACCCTGTCATCCTACATAAGTTTTTATGTTTCTGGGAGTTTTTCCCACTCAAATGTATGTTGTTCTGTACGTACTGCAACGAGGGGGGAAAAAAGTGTGTTTAAGTCTAGACTAATCTTCTGAGAACCAAACTTTTCATTAACTCATGGAAAAATTTTGCAAGGAATATGGCAGAAGATTCTTTTGAGCCTGTATCTTTTTTGTAGGATTTAACTCTGTGGAATTTGGTTATAGGCGTAAAATAGAAGCAAGAGATCTCTAAAGATGGGTTTAGAGCATGGGAGTTTATTGTGAAAGAGCGTGGGTGTGAGAGGCTTGTTGGGCTGCAAGATGCAGCTCAAAGCAGGCCAGAGAAAGAGAGAGAAAGAGGCAAAAAGAGAGAGCAAAAAGAGAGCGATTTGCTGTTTACAATACAATAAATCATCTTCTCTGTTGAATATTCTAATTCTCTTTAACCAATCTGAAACAAGCTACAAACTCTACAATATTTGCATGCAACCTATAAGAATCATTACATTACCATATGGGGTTATATTTTAAACCTTAAAAAAACTGCTTTTGGGAATCTCCTACCAGGCAGGTATGGTTTGTTCTGACCTTTGGACCTGCCTAGACAGAGGGTATTGTTCTATCAAGAAGGAGGATTACCTTCAGCCAGCTATACCATTATTTCTTAGTTACTCTTTAACTCAAACCTTGTCTTCATCTCAATTTCAATTATACTTTCCATATTTCCAGCATCTTTTGCAAGGTAATCATATCTATAAGGCTTTCCTATTTCATCTTCTCCAACACTTTGTATTTAAGTTCTCTGCTAGAAAACATGGATCTGTTATTACTGATCCTCTTTACTGTACTGCATCTCATCATCAGGGTGGGAAGCTTTGTGACTCCTTTAGATGTGAGCAGGTAGCCAAATTTCTATATAGTTTCAACTAGGAGAGAAAATTGGTGATGGAGATAGTGTTTTTAATAAAATTCTGTTTTTTCACATACAAGTAGTATATTTAAAAAAATGTACTAAATCCTGATTACTTGATGAGAAGGATCTAGAGACAGGCAATTTCCTTGCTTGAAGCTTCTCTGCAACTCCCTGTGAATAATAAAAGTCTCCTTTCTGCTGCTCTTGGGTTGATTAGTGTCTTGTCTACTTGATTTTTACACCACCCCCATGTTTCTCAAAAAAAAAAAAAAGCCACCAAGAAAAACCTCTTTTCTGTGTCACATTTTTGCTATTGTTCAAGAAAACACATTTATCTATCTCTTAAAGTTGCCTTTAAGGTTACAAACAGTGATCTGAAAGAGATAACCTGATCTACATCCTTTCCATCACCTCAGATCACTGAAATGATGCCACCTTGTTTTAGTCAAAGTCATGATAAAGTTTTCCCATATTTTAACAAAACAGAATTACAGAAAGGTTAATCTTTCCCACATTTATAGATCTGTTTCAGCTAGCCTGCATCTTCAAAAGGAACTTCCAAAGAATGTATTTGGAATACACCTTTCCTATTGTCACTAGGTATGATGAACTCTTTCTCAAGAATTGGTTCATCTATTACCTCAGTTACTCACATTTCTTGTACAAATTACAGAGGTCCCAATTTCAGAATCTGTTTTTTCCAGTTTGGATGCCTTTACATTCCCCAGATATTCTCTCCATTTGAAATCAATTAGGAAGTTCTGTTTTGAATCTCCCAAATCCCTAGTCTTTTTGGCTTGTCTGGTCTAATAAATGTAAGGTTTGAGGCAATGTCTACAATTCCTTCACATTTCATCAATTCTATTACACTTCCAAGCCCCAAAATTCCCATTATTGTTGCTAGCTGTCCAGCTTGAAATGAAAATGGCGTGCTGCTCCTTTTACACAAGCATGAGTTCTGCTTGTTCAGTTTGATGTCCACCCATTCTCTGAGCTGAAAGAGAGGTCCTTGATGAAGGGATGGTGGTTTGGTGTTGTGGTTCAGGAATGGTATTCACCAATTTGGTGTTCCCACTGACACATTCCAAACTATGTGCTGTTTGCTCACTCCTCCCTTCACGGTCCCTCCCCTGCATTGGGCTGGAGAGGAGAACTGGAAGCACAAATGGTAAAGATCATGGGTTGAGATAAGAACAATTCACTGGAAACAGCGATGAGACAAGGAAATGAACAGTAACAGCAACAATATTATAGCAGGTTGTACAGAAGGCAAACAATTCACATGTGATTGCTCACCATTGTACTATGAGGAAAACCTTGACAATATCTGACCATGACCACACTACCATTGCCTGGAAGATCCTCCCTTCTCCTGCCCCTGGCAATGATGTAAAACAACCTCTGGGTCCTAGCCATACTTCATTTCACAGGCCCAGTTTTCAAATGAACATCATATTATTGTCAGTTTCATTTTACCGGGCCAAACTTTTCATTTTATTATTTTTCAATAGCATCATGAGACACATTTGTATTCCCTTTCCCTGTTACAGAACTGCACTTAGAAAGTTTGTAGTTGCTTCTTTCATCTCTGTCACCAGAAACTGCTTCTTCCTCTTGTATACGAGGACAAGAGGAGAATCACAATTTCCATGATAAACTTCAGAAACCCCTTGGAGTGTCCTTGGCTGCTATTCCCTGACTCAAGTATAAAAGCCTAAGTCCAGTTGAGCATCTTTGAATTGACTCCTCTCCAGTTTATCCTTGAAAGCCCTCACTGTTATCTGCACATGCCAGGAACCCAAGTTTCTGCAGATTCTTGTGCAAAATCCTATAGGATTTTCTCTTTCTTTTTTTTTTTTTTTTCTCCTGACTTTTAGTTGGACCTGGATCAGCTCAGATCTGTGGATGACTTTAATAAAGAAGCAAATGTTTGCCTGAAACCTGTTTTTGGAAAATCAGAGCTGGGCCACTCTCTGGGCATGGATTTTCAGGCTTGCTGCCAGAAATCCATCTAGCTCTCCTTATTCATCAGCTTTTATTCAGTCCATAATGTTATACTTCGTAAAGTAAGTCTCAAACAGAATTTTTCCTAGAAGATATTAGGTATTTGCATTATTTGACCTCAGAAAGCCCAGCCTCTCCCATGGGACCCTTTAACTTTGGCAACCGAGTAGATGAAATGCAGTAAATGTTTTTGCCTAAGCTCTCTGACTGGCCCAACCGATCCAGATGGCTGGCTACCATCATGGGTCTGCAACTAGACATTTCTTCCTGGAGCTGAACTTTAGCCAGTGAGTCCTTGTTCCTCTTCATCCCTGCTAGTGGGTTCCCAGCTGGTGACTCCCTGCCTAGAAGCACCTCTAGCAGTGTTGCTGCCTTTTACCTTTTTGTCCTTACCAATTCAGACTGGAAGTTTTACAGCTGGCCTTCTCAATTTGTTAGGACATTCTGTAGTCATTACTCCAACAGAAAGTTCACCTTTGCCTGCAAATCACTTCAGCCATTTCTGGGAAAACTCCAGATACTGCTGTAATTCCTTTTGTAAAGTTTCCAACTCTTGTTTTAGTGCCTTCTGGTCTTGCTTTAATTCTTTTTGGCTAGTTTTGTTTTCTGAGAGCAGATTTGTTATTGGTTCAAGAAGAATGAGAGCTCATAATTTCTCTATTTGAATGGTGTCCCAGTGTTGACACCAGGCTTTTATGTTGTGACCTGACCAGGTTATTCCAATTAGAATGAGAAATTGATGAGGGAGATATTTCAGATACAATTCTGATAATTTATAAGAATGCAAAAAGTTCTACTTTTTTAGGGGAAGCGTTAATCATGCACAGATTTCTTGCCCACAGCCCTTTCTGCTAGAAACATGTCCAAAAAAAAAATCCCACTATCATCCTTCCCTTGGGGCCTGTGGGAAGGTTGTGGATCTGCACACCAAAGGCAGAAACCCCTTAAGGAGACACTTGCTCCAGTCACAGACAGAGTTAAGTATGCCTGGCCAAAGACATACAGGCAGGACAAAAGTGGAATGTTCTGAAACCAATGACAAACAGAAAAAGGTCTAAATAGTGTGGAGTAGACAACTGTGTGATGGGTTTAGAGATAAAATGCATGCTGCTTTTCATGACTCTTACAAGATCAACCGCAAATGTGAGCCTCATTTAGGCCCCTGCATACAGTAGCAGCCAGGAGAGAGGTTTGTTCCCTAAGAGAGGCACAGCAATGCTGAGAAACTATGCATTAGATCTGTTCAGATGGCTGCATCTTCTTTCTTCTTGTACATCATCTCATCTGCATAGCTCCATCTCAGCAAATCCTCTCTATCTTTAACACTCCTAAATTTCATATGCCCTGTATTCAGCTGGAGACCTGCACTAACCTTCTTTTATAGATATCTTAAATGAAGGACAACATTGAAATTTAAGCTTAGTACTTATCACCACACACAGAGTGTTTCATCAGCTAGCTGGCAAAATATCTGACAACTGTTGAAAGAATCGAGGAGTCAAGATTGTTGGCCAAAAGGGCTTATGAGTTAACAGATCAAAACAAATTACAATCAATTCTGAGAAGAAAAAGGGCTTGGGAACACAAGCGGTGAGAATCTCAGGATAGCCCTCCCATGGGTTTTAAGGCAAGACCTGGAGGAAGGAGATGGGAAAAGCTAGCTCAAATGGCATGAAAGGAGGCAGAGAGCAGAGTGGAAGAAGGGGTCACAGAGAGCACCATGAGCAGCAGTCAGAGAAATATGGGATCAATGAGGGAAACAGGATGAAAGGAGTGCAAAGATGAGATTGTGAATGTTTCCCTAACAAACAACGAAGACAGATGAAGTTGATTAAACACTTTCTTCTGATTCCTAAATACAGTTAAGAATTAATGTTTATTCTGTACCGGGAAAACTGCAGATAAAGAGGACTGCTTGTTATAAGTGCTGTTAACTTTCTCATCCTTGGGAGAGGACAATAAAAAGGGCAGTATGGGTAAGGCACGCAGAGGACTTTACAGGAGTGTAGTGAGAAGGAAATTCTTAGAGCAGAATTTCCTACAGAAGATGATCACAGTCCCAGACACTGACGTAATTCCAGTTTGTATCTGCTGGCCTCTGCTATGGCAGTTTGCTACAAGGAGAGATAACATCTTAGTTTAACAGATCTACAATGATGCAGAAGGGTTTTTTTGTTTTGTTTTGCTCAAAACACACATCTTGAGTTCCAACCAAGAAAAGACTAAAAACCTGTAAAAGATTCTTCAGGAGGAAGATCAGGTGTTTTATATGGTTAAATACAAGTGAGAAAAAAAGTGACATCTGGAGCAGTAGTTGGACTCACAGCAAAAAGAAGGAAAGGGGAGGAAAACAGAAAAGGTCATTTGGATTAACGAAATCCAAGGTCAGAAAAACAGTTGTGATATACTATGGTGATCATCCTCTTGACCAAAGCCACAGGACTGCACACACAGATCCCTGGACAGCTTGTTTCTGAGGCTGTGCTAAGTATCTGGAAAAATTACTCCCCCTCCCTTAACTCTTCTAATGTATTCATGGCACTGCCAGGGACACAGGCAGCCCCAATAACCCCAGTGAGACACCAGAAATGCATCCATGACATCCAAGCTATCTTTCTTCTAATGCCTCACTTCTTTTCCTGTCCTGTGGACTGCATAGTCCTCTCCACTTCCCACAAATCCCAGATACAGCTTTTGTTTCTTGCCCTCATCACACTGTGGCTTTTTATAAGTACTGGCATTTCCTTGCAATCTCACCCAAGCCCCTTCTTTTCCTCGTCTGTCCCAGTTTCTGAATCCCTCCCCAAGGGCAGAATTTGTAGCACATGACTGTGGATCAGCCAGCAATTCCAGTGCCTGTGACTTGTGTTTCTTCCAGATGTACCTACTTTGTCATCAGCAGACAATTTCCAATGGTTTTTTTACAACTAACCAGGTCCAGCCACTAGCTGTGTCTGGATACAACTCTGATCGCATCCTTGTGGAGTTCCTCATATCACTACGAGATTAACATAGTATTTTAGTTTTACTTTGTCTGCTAAACTTTTTACAGTTTCGAAGGAGGCTGGATTGCTGTTCAGCAGGCAGTGAAAACCATCTTCCTTTCCTGTTGCAAGGACATTACCATTCCCCAATGCATATGACTTCCCAAGCTTTCTGTCATCTTCCATTGCCGATATAAGGGAAGGCACTGGCTACATCTGAGAATGTTGCAGCTTCAGTTAAACATAAACACTGGATGAAGGCTGAATGCAGAAAGGTCCTGGGAGACCATTGGTAAAAGGCGCTGGGGAAGATGTGAGAGAAGACAGGACATAAATAAGGAGAAAGAACAAAGACAGGTTTTAGGATAATACAAGCTGATGGGGTAGAAAGGGTACAGGTATGTTCAAAAATAGAGGGATGACATCTGTGAACTTTATACACCATAAGAAAAGTAGTTGAATGGTCTTAAAGGTTTAGTGATGTGGGCAACAAAGTGGTTGCAGGATTGGCTGCCTCTTTGGAAATGAATTAGCAGGGAGGAAAAAAACAGAGGTAAAGCCCATAATAGTGCATGAAAGGATGAAAAGGAAAAAAAAGGGAAACTTATAAAAAAAGAGCAATGTGTGTTATGCAGGGGGGATTTAGTAAATTTCTTTTGTTAGACAGTTTATTAGCAGGGAATCAGAAAATTATGCAGACATATAGTTACTTACACAAGAACATTTACAATATAAATGCAATTTTCAGCTCTGGGTTTCATTATCTAGTGGGTAATAGCTCAAGTATTCTAAGATGGATTTTAATTCTGTCTAGCATGTACAAGTAAATGACAATTTGCAGTGTTTGGTGCAATGGAATGTATGCTATTCAGATGCCTGTATAAATTCAAGTTTTATTGGCAGCCATAGCATAAACAAGGTGCCTTACCTGTTATCTCTTCACAGAGGATTCTTGTTGTGTTCAACCCGAGTGTTGCAAAAATATTTTTTTTGCATTACAGCTTCTGGATATTTTTCTACACTTCGGGGTTTTCATCAAGATTCAGAACCATTTTCAGAGAGTGCATGCCCTAAGACCCTCTCTGTCACTTACAGAATGCTGCAAATTGACTCTATCACTTTACCTGCTGCTGTAAATTGGCTCTGAGCACACATAATGTGTCAGGTTTGCCTACTCACTTTCAGTTTTCACCTGCCTCTACTGGGCATATCTAGGAGTAATGGGATGAAATTGAGCAAAGGAAAATTTAGACTGAATATCAGGAAAATTTTCCTAACAGTGAGATCTATTAGAATGTGGAATAGTCCCCCAGGAAAAGTGATGGAAACCCCGTTGCTAGAATCATTAAAAATAGACTGGAAAAAAACCACAGTAAAAACACAGTAGAAAATAATCTGCATTGTCAGGGGATGGACAAGATGATTCCCTAGGTTCTCTCAGGCTCTAATTTCTAGGATTTTAGGAGCTGAGCTCCATCAGTATTAAATTCCCTGAATGCCCAAGATCATCTAATTGAAACAATAGAAAGTTTGCTCACAGGCATGCCAGGGAGAGTGCTCAGTAATGATCAGGCTGCATTACTGCTGAGAGTGTATCACTTGATTTGCACTGTACAAAGAAACAAGGAAGGAGACAATTTTTATCACAATTTACCCTTTGCTAAAGCTGCTCTTGCAAGTCAAATATGCTGCCTTGAATCAGCACCACTGATATTATAGGAAGTGATCCTAGAAGCAGGTAATAATGAGTCCAGATCACAGTTTGTCATGGTGGAGTTTTGTATCAAAAGCTAAGCACACGTGTTCAGAATCAAAATTTCCCTCTGCAGCACACGCACTTTCCACCATATCTCTGTGCTCCTTTCATAGCACACACATGCCATGCACTGCCATTTCATTTGTCTATGGAAGACTTGCCTGTATATTGAGGGATAACAGATTACCTCCACAGGGAAAAGACACTGATTTGGAGTTTCTCCTCTCTAAAGTGAGCTTGCTAATAAGATTTCCCCATCCTCATTGCTCATAATATTTCACAATCAATGTTGAAATCTCATCTAATGAAAAAATTAAAAGAAATTGCCAAAGCAATACCAGGCAGTGCAGCCATAGCTGAAGTCAGTGCTACTTTCTTATATTCAGTAACATCAGTCATATCCCTCCTTGCTGTGAGTAGGACACCAAAAAACAGGAAGGGAAAAATGACTTGCCAGGCTAACCACACAGTAGAACAGGCTATCGTACAGCTGACTGAAGAAGCCACAAATTCAGGAAATCCTTTTATTTTTTTTGGGGTGGATTGCTACGATGATTTTCTTCTCACTTCTTGCAATACTCTCCTGTCCCTGATGTCATGCCTGTTAGAGTGGGTGCATTTCTGGGGCCAAACATGAAGACCCAGAAGGTGAGTGAGGTGGAGCACCATTAATGTTCTTATAGCACCAAATTCTCCTCTGTTCCTGTGCTAATCCTGGAAAAGCATGCTGGAAGGACCCTTCACCTTATCACACAGCAGGGCCTCTGCTGGACAGTTATGTACTGTAATAGATCTGTAACTTTTATTTCCAGGGCTGGCCAAGAAAAGCATATTGGGGAAACTGAAAATAACTAAAGCAACTGCCTTAGTTCATGGCAACTGATTCCCAGAGTTCCCTTCTCAGCTTTTAAAAGCAAAACTTTATGGCTCAGACTTCCAGCCCTGCTATGGATGCCATGTCTCTGTAGAGGTGAGTGGAGCAGAAAGGGCTGCAGCCATCTAGTGGGTCTTCAATGGCTACTTGTGGCTAGGATACATCTGCTTAGCTGCATGCCTTGGTTTGGCAGCACTCTTGGAGAGAGGGGCGCTTGGGATTCCTTGGGGGAGAAGCCAAACCGCAGCTCCCCATCCCTTTATGTGGCTGTGATGTGTTGCAGACTCAGCACAGCAGAGACAGGAGCCCAGCAGGTGTGGGCAGCCCCACGGCCAGCCTGGGACCCTGGACTGCACAGTTCAGGCTCTCCTCAGCTCCCACAGACCACCCCTGGCCAGCCCCCTGCTCCTCAGCCAGCTCCATCCCTTAAATGGAGGCAGCCATTTCTCCATGTCACCTTCTAAAGCCTTCAGGTCACAGTCCTCAGCAGCAAAGCCTCAGGGTCCCTCTCCTCCTTCGGGGGCTGCAGGTTGCAGCTGTTGGCGTGGACCAGACAGCTGACCACAAGGATGGCCGGCAGCTCGGCGGCTTGTTCTGAGAGTTTCCTTTTTGTTAAGTCAACTTCAGCTAGGGACTTCTTTTCCCCTCGCCGCGAGCTGGACTTCCCTGGGATGGTGGCCACTGTCCTAAAAGCTGGAGAGCTGCTGAGAGAGAGAGTGTTCCCTTGCCCGGAGCCCAAATCAGACACAAGACACGAGGGTCCGCTCTGCTTGGGCTCAGGGGCAAAAGACCCAGAACAGCCCAACATTCAGACTTTTATTCTGAGGGTTACAGCTTATCTCATAATGGTACAGGGGAGGAAACGGGAAAGGGTCAGAGGGTCAGGGTCCAGTCGGGAAGGAGTAAGGGAGGAAAGAGTGAGACACAAGATACCATTGTTAACTGAGGGGCAGGCGGGGGGAGTTCTACTCCCTTTCCAAGGCCAAACTTAACTCTACCTTCAGAGGGGCCTCACTTTCTAGGCCCCCAGAAATTCTTCAGGGGATATGTCATTCTCTGAGCTTGAACCACCGCTACAGCAGGTCACAGTGTGCTCATGGGCACGTCATACAACACTAGAATGTGCCCACTGCTTGAATAGTAACAGCAATAATGCCCTCCTCCTCCTCTCCTTTTGAGGACTGGGAGGGTCTGATGAGAGCCTGGAGGTACCAGGAGATAATAGGACTGCCTTGTAATTTCTGGCTGCCTATCCCTAGCTGATTCAGGTCATTAGAGCTATTTTGCTACATTCTCTTAATAACCTTGCGGACGCTCTCCCCCAACACTAAAATCATACACAGAAGGCCAAGGTTTAGGGAGATGAAGACAATGCTGATAATGAGTCCCTGATTGATTAAAAGTAAATACATTTTTATTCAGAGAAAAGGGCATTTGTTACCACAAACATTTCACCTTCAGCACAAATAGGAGTTGCGCTTACATTTACTAAGGGATTATAGCAGCACTACAACTAATTACTTCCCAGCAGCTATTGGCCTCAGGTTAGATGTAAGCTACTTCTGGCAATCTGTGGTGTGGGCTCATGTAAAAGGGGGACCGTATTTTCATCGTCTTGGTGCAACAATAGTGAGGCGTGAGTGAATATACTATGCATAATGCAGTACAAAATAAGAGCTTATTACAAGGAGAGGACTCAAGGAGATCAAACAACATTAGTCCGTCCCCCCATTTTATGTTATGAGGGAGATATTAATTATTCTGCTTGCATTTTGTAGATGGCCTCAAATTGTACAATTATCACATAGGAAGGTGCACATTACTTGCTGGAGACAGAATTCAGATTCAGACTCCTTGATTACCTTCACTTGCATGAAATCAGTTGTATATCCTTAATGTGACCCATGCAAATTATAGTGGGTTTTTGACCAGTAAAATGTTATTTGTCTCTAAGTTATTTACCAGAATTTGGTGTGAGGTTTCTGTTGTTTTTTTTTTCTGGAATCCCAACACAGTCACATCTTTGCTATTCTCCAATGAATCTCTGAACTCCCTACCCATCCACATAACATTTTTGCTAAGTTGCTGGCAAGAGATGAGATTACTTTAAAATACCTATTAGGATTCAAAGAAGGAGGTTCCTCCAGGTCCAGGCAAGGAATTGCTCTGAAATTATTGAGTTATTCATAACTTTGAGCAGTTGCAAATTACTGCTATTAACCAAATCCTGTAATTACAGCAAGTAGCTAAGTTTTGTAGCATAATTTATTATATAGATAACTCTAAGTGCATATCTTACAGAGTTAAAACTCAGGGCATGCAGAGAAATGGCATTTGCAGTACTGTGAAAATATGTGTTGTTTTCTAAACTGGGATCTGAGTTAGATGATAATGGAAAAAAAAAAAACCACCAACATTCACTTTGAATGAGGGAAAAGTCCTTATTCTGATTAAAATAGCTCAAGAATGGAGTCTTCTAGCCTAAGTGAATGCTCTCACTGGTTGGACTGATTTTCACCATGACATGAGGAAAAGCCTCCTTGAAAGCCTCTCATTGGCAGGTTTGTTTAGACAGTTGGTCTGTAGCATCAAGGAATTGCTGACTGACACTAGTAAATCCATTTGAGACAAACCCTGGAGTGACTGCTCTCAGGGACTGTGTTACAGAGCATGCAGAGACCTCAGCACAAGCAACCCAGAACCAAGCAGAAACACACTACCACAGAGCTTGTTTAACAGTAAAGACTGATGTATGTCTTTTTCTGAAAGCAACATTATACAAATAGTACCTTCTTACTCAGCAGATCTGCTCTTGTGTATTGTGGACCATTGCTACCTGTGCTTAGAATGAAAAAGTTTATTGTTTTTAGCCCTGCAAAACCAACACTCTTAAGGACAAGTTAGCTGGTTCCTCTCTATTTTGTCATTAATAAAACTCTGTACTACTTATCTGTTAATCAGCCAGTCAGTGAACACACTGATTGTTAACAAGTGTTTCTGAATTTCTCCATTTTCCCATTTAGTGTCAGCATGAGTGAAATTTCTTCTGGTAAGAGACCAATAATGTTTGCACAACAAAAATACTTGCATATCTTTGCTGGCAGAGATTTCATGACCTGTAAGTGATGCATTGTAAGGAAAGAACTTTGTTTTGCCTTCTGAGTGTGGCTGAGTTTGCAGTGGACAAAAAAAAAGACAGTTAAATAGCAGGAATCCACAGAAAACAAATTTCTGCTAAGGCACATGGGAATTCAAATGGGAAAGAAGCGAGCAAAGAGCTCAGGATTTGGCCCTGAAAAAGTTTATGCACATGAAGCATCTCTTAAAACTTTACTGAATGGACTATCAAATACAGATTTCTTAGTAGAGGCTGTCTGTTCAAAAGGGCAAACATGAGGCAAACTCTCAGCACTGAGTGTGTTTTTATTGTAAAAACAACTTGTTTGCTTAGGTATGGATTAGCTTTCCAAAGCCAGAAAAACAGGAAAATATTAAAACACTATCCATTACTGCTGAAGCTGGCAGGCAGAGTCAGAGCTTCTCCCCTTTCTCTCTCACACTATTCCTGAGAAAGGAGTCACAGCTTGCAAGCAAAGTGATTCAGAAGCCAGCATCTTTCCCACACCAGCCTAGAGTGGGTGCTCCACTGAAACTGGAGGTAACAAATAACAGGGCATGCCTGTATACTAGTTGCTTGTTGAGGTCTTCCTATGCTGAAGCTCTCTTGTAATGAAAATATAAACTTCCCATCTGTTATGATTACAAATATTGTCACTGCTTTTATGATCTTCATAAAAGACAACTGTTCAAACACCACTAATCAATAGTCCTCTTATTGTTATTTCCAATTAGGAGGTTGGCCACTCTGTTGCCTATGTTGATCAATGTGAGGAAGGAAATATTCCTCAGTGCATGACAGCTTGTCCATGTGTACAAAAGACTCTGACAGGATTTCAAGCCCCAGTACCAGAGAGATGCTGAATTTGAAATTTTTAAGGAAGGGTTAATACACTGGAGCTGTCACGTTCTCTGGAGAAATCTGGGTAAAATCTTTAGTGGACTCCTGAGTTTTGAAGTAGATCAGAGACCTACTGCCAATAACAGTTTGCCCAGGACCAGCAGGGATTAATCAGGGTTCCCTTACTTGCCCAAGTTTGTACAAGGGTCAGTTAAAACCGGCAAAAACCTCTTGTCCCCTAAACTTAATTACTTGTTACCCAAACACTTCTGTCCAACGTGGAGACACAGCCAGGAAATTCAGAGGAGTGAAGCTCTTAGAGGGACTGGCTAGCACCACTACGTATTTACACTGCTTACAGGGTATAATTACTTAGGCACTGTGACCTCTCAAGATATACACTTATCACAGTCTGAAGTGTGCCCTAAAGAGCACAGGAGCCTCTGTGGGACCCCCCACAGCACACCGTGAAATTCATCTGGATGTGATCCCCACAGCTGCAAATCCATCTTCTGTTTCCATTACACATTCTATTAGTTTGCTGTGCTTCCCCTTTAGCATACATCAGCTCAGCTCTTTATTTTAGCATTATTAATTTTTGACATGAAGTCGCTCTAAACATGGTAAATACAGAAAGTAATTGGTATGTTAAACAGGGGAAGCATAATGAGTCTCATGTACAAACGCGACTTGCTCCTGCTGCAGAGCCAGACTGAAACAGAATACAAAATCGAGCTGCCAATTTCAGCTGGAACTTCTTCACCAAGTCCCCTGGTTCACAGGCAGTGCCTTGACCTCTCCTGTACTTATGATACATCCAGCCACAGTTTAATGGCTGAAATGACTCTGAAGCTTTCCCAGTGGAACCAATTTTCACCCTCTGTGAATATAAGCTCCAGCCTTGCAGCAAAGAGTTTAGTTTGGTGATATGTTAACATGTGAGGCCAGCCTGAGAATAAATTTTGACTGATGCCCTGATGGTAGGGCTTTCACATTGTAACTTGTGGTGACGACATAGGGCTTTTTGGGAGAGACATGCTCTTCATTTTTGGGACAGACATGACCTTCAGACTAATACTGGCTGATGGAGTATTTAGTCAGCGAGATGATCCAGGTAACCAGAAAGGCTGCTGCAGCTTGTCAGCACTGATGGCAGATCTTCGCTCGGAGAAGCAGATAGGGAAATCACAGCCCACCTGAGTCCATGCTTGTGGTGATAAGGGGAGATTATGAAATACAGGATGAGAGTTTAAGGGTACAGATGAGAAATCCTCCTCTGTGTTTGGTGAGAATTCAGTGGAAAAAGGAGGTATATTAGAAAAAGAAAAGCTACAACTTTTATATGAGCTTCAAAATATTACCAACCCCAGCTTGTCTTTTTCCCTTCATTTTAACCTTTAGAAAGATTTCAGATTTCTAGTTTTGCCTTATAAATGATACATACTAAATACAGTTATTCCAGCTGTTACAGTTCCAAATCCAATAATTTTTGTCCAGAATCAAAGCTGAGAGGTTAGATTAAAATTGCTGTAAAATCCAGAATCAACAAAACACACATATGCTGTTTGAGCAGCTGTTTTCCCGCCAGCTCTATGCCTTTTCTTTGGTAGAAATTCACAAATAAAAGACAGATAGAGTCAGCAGCAGGATGGGGCCTTAGTATTTGACCAAGAATGAAGCTGACACACATCAGCAAAACACCCACAGACAGCAGATTCAGGAACCTGACCTGTCTGCTGCTTTACCCATGGTACTGCATAAATAATTAATCGTACCTGCCAATGTAACAGATAACACCAGGTAGTTCTCTGCTTTTTGTTTTTTTACGACAATCTTTGATCTTTTTCTGTGTTAGCTGTCTTAGAAGAAGAAACTGGAAGAAAGAGAGCAGACCCTTGTTACTTCTGTAATAACCTACCTGCTTTCTCACGTTTTTCTTCAAGAAGGGATGCTGACATACTATAAAATATCTCAGCAGCTCCTGGCAGGAGACAATCAGAATTAAAAAACAGTATCTACCTTAACCTGAGTTTGGCGTGTGAACCAAAAGAACACGTAGATACAATTTTAGCTTGGAACATTTAAAATAGGGCACTATAATGTCCCATAAAATAGGTACTAGGGAACAAGCAGAAGCTCATGGCAGGATAGATTTAATGGCACAACAGTTTCCTTCAATTTAGTTTTATGTTTGGGTTTAGAAGAACCCTGAAAACAGTCTAGAGAAAAAATTTTCCTTTTCTTTTTCATTTTAACACCTTTGTGATTTAACTTAAGAATGACATTTCATTCTGGACAAGAGGCCCATGGTATAAGGTTGACAGCTGAGACCCGAAGTATACATTCTGCAATTCAGCAAGGACATAAATAAAAAGGACAAGTAGTGCTAGGATCTTCTCTGAGGAAACATCAGAGGCAAGTTTCAAATGCAGGATCTCAGGCAAGCAGCCAGCAAACATGTATCCCTTTTTCTTTGTTTCTCCTTCTAGGGGTTTTAATATCACTACTATTTTGTTTCAACATATGTTTTCTGAAGGAAGATGGAATCCTTGCTCCATGTAACTCACACAGCTCTGTAAAAGAAAACAAAAAACTCACCAAAAAATGAGTTAGAAAACCCAGCACAGTGATTTCAAGACTAAGTCCCAGAACCTACATGAATAGCATGCTTTAATGATGCAGAAGCTGGACAATAGCCTATGATCTCATAAGGGATACGGTTTCAACTTGGGCCTGATAAACTCAAGTACATAAACTTGCACCTGCACTTTCCAAGTGCAAACACCTGGCTTGGCTTTATAGAAGGAGTCAAAAGCCTGCATTCTCTCTTTCAACAGCCTTTTCTAAGTGCAAGGATTGGAATCTGTACCTGCAAATCACATTCCTGGGCTACTTCTACTGACACCCTAATAAACTGCAATCCTTCTGGCTATGCTGTCTTCAGAACTTTACTAAATGCTGAATGCATTCACTTTAGAATAATAACAGAGAAGTCATCAGGCAAAGAATCCTGAGTCTGAAATCCTGCATCTGAAACTTTGCTTCTGATAGACACCTTCTCCTCCCACCAAATAAGGGCTACATTTACAAAGCAGATTACTGACTACTAGTTAGACGACAGTAAGAGGCATTTTCTAACTCTTGTTCTCAAGCAGAAACCTTAATATAGACTAACCTGATCTAGATTCAGACATCACTGTACCTCTTAGACCCTTTCCTGAGCTTGTCTGAATGTTGATACCAGTCCAAATGTCCAAAATCTAAGGAGACAGATTGAAACATTTTTGAATTTTATATTCAAACGGAGACTCTGAAAATTGGGCAGTTTGGTTCATGGATTTAGAAAGATAAAGAATAAAGACCTGAAGCTGAAGGCCAGGGTTTGTGTTTAGACCTATCATGATTTTGAATGCATGACCAAGATGAACAATGGTACCAGCAATGGTACCATTTGCCATCCAAAACTACTTCATCTGCAGGGCAACCAACAAAAGTATCAGCAGAAAACACCCATTGACAGATAGCACAAACATGTCAGGCAGAATCTCTGAACTTTTCTGAAGTGGCTTTTGCCATCAAAAGCAACTAAAACAAAGCTTTTCAGAGCTGGCTGTGCAGGATGCTCCAAACACAGCTTAAATCACCTCACTCTTGGTAATGGTCTGCCACAGAAGCCCTAATCAAGTATGTGTGTGAATTTTACTTTCATGAGATGACAGTTCCCAAGTGAAAGGACACTTCAGCTCTGATGAAACTTCCCTTCTATTGTCTGAGGTTTGTTTGTTTTCTGGCAAACCCCAGCACTGCCTCTGCTTTCTGTGCAGGCATGCATTTCCCAAGCTTGTGCAGGGAGGCCAACCAAAGTCTTTGGAGGCTTCTCAGTAGTATTGCCTGAAGCAAATACCACAGCTCAATAGCAATTTAATATTGTAATCAGGGAGCAAACTGTGCAGTTTTTGCACATTGTGATAATTATTAACTACATGTATTAGTGTTGTGATTCTAGTAACTAATATTTACAAAAGGTTCCCTGCGTGGGGAAGACCTCGCCTAGACAAGAGCAGTTGAGCTATTCCTGAGTGATTGTCAGTGGGCCTTTAAGCCTCTGCTCATGTTCACTGCTTAGAGATAAAACATCAATACTTAGAAATTGTACTTCAAAAGACCTATTTCATGAATAATAAATTCTCAGGGTGTAAAACCATACCAAGCGCCAGAACGTTTTGTGAATTTATGGGGAAGTTTTCCTGTGGAAAAAAAAAAATCCTAGAAGATAAGATTAAAAAAGCACATCTCGAATTCCCTAACATAATATGAAGGAGATTGGATTTAAACATTAAATCACTTTTGCTTTTCAGATTTTTGTTTCATGCCATGATGTGTCTCTTTCTCCTGCTTTCCCATTGCTATTAGAAGTAATGACCTTATGAACCCCAGTTCAGAACTCACAGGCAAGCACAGAGATAAGAAACAGCAAAATGTTCTCTAAACTCAAAATCATTAATTGTCAAATTAGATTTCTATGTGCAGTTATTATGTCTAGGCTGACTCAAGGCTGCAGCAAAGTTGGATTCCTCTTTGTGTCTTATGCAGCTCTTGCTGGTTTAGTAGCTCTTCACCTGGCTGAGCATTCTGGCAAGCAGTGAAGGTGGTTGGGTGAGAACATTTGTATCAACAAAAGATGCCCTGTACAGTGAACTAGACTAACACTGCATGTCTTTGCATCGTTACTCAGAGGACATAATTGTATTTCTTGCACTGATCGATTGTGTGCTTTTCCAAATATGTAGGGACACAAACAAATACATTCTTGACATGGGGTCTCTTCTGTTAGCTGGGTCTTCTTCTCTGTCTGTTAGCTGTACCACATCAGTGATGTGAACATATGCAAAAAAAAAAAAAAAAAGCTATTTATTTTCTAATAGCATTGTAATTGGGAGAAAGATTTTCTCATGCAACTTAACCTCTGTGCAGTTTCTTCCCTTCAAGCTCACCCATATTTCACACAATTTTTCTGGCAGTATTCAAAGTGCCTTTTAAATTATGTATGCTTTTGGCTAGTATGCCAGACTTGTAGTCTAAGAGACTAGACTTCCCTACAAAGAAGTCATGATTTGACATTGTTTATTTTGCTGCATAATCACATTAGATAGGGCAGTGTCATAAAGAAGACATGAAACAAAGACGTGTAAACAATACATTGCCATTCCTTTAACAATTGCTTAAACTAATTAGCAAGTAAAATATACCCTTAGCTTCAGGTAGTTCCTGTGTCACAGGAGCCAGACATTTACATGTATTTCTCCGAATTCAGACCAGTACTGAGTGTTGTATTAATGTAGAAGACAAAGATGGTTCTTTCCATGTGTTTGCAATATAGTTAACAACCGGGAGATGACTGAGGGATGCTGGCAAGAAATAAAAGTAACAGCGAGGTGGTGCTGGATAACATGGCCAGAGGTGATTGCAAGCACTAGAACGTATCAAAAAAAGAAATTATAGAGGCAGAAGGACAGGTAGAAAGTAATAGAGAAGCCAAAGGAAAATAAGATTTCCAGAAAAAGTTAGGGGAATGATATCTGAAGTTATTCACAGGTTAAGGAGGGCAGAGATGGCTATGAAGAGGTCAATGAAGACTTCACCTGACTGCAGAACACCAGAGACAGATTGAAGGAAGTTTTCTGGGAGCAGAGAAGGAAATACATTGGAGAATGACATGTATGATGTGCTGTAGGAACAGGGTAGTAGACTGGGGTCAGTTTACAAACATATGAAGTATATAATGTTAATATTGATGTATATAGAGTACTAAAGATCTTGGTAATATTTGCCATGTAAATTTGACATCAAAGGTCAATACAATCTAAAAAAATTCTATCTGAAGCAGTAAAATATATGCTTTATATTTATTTTTCTATTTTATAGATTATAGACATGAAAAAATATATTTAAATCTAATCAGATAGTGTAAACCTATATATGTATAAACACAACTCGTTCAAGACCAAATTATAAATCCCAATAGTCACATGTACTTCTCCCCATTTCACAATTTTACCTGTTTCACTCCAAGTAGATATTTCAAGATTAATAAATCAGCCACTCTAAATTCCATTATTCTTACACACTTCTACTAGGGCACGTAGGCGTAACATTAGTTTTTATAAATTCATTTAATTAAAGCAATTATGTCAAAGATAAGATACGGTAAGCATACTAATATTTTAAGTAAACATTTGTGCTTGTTTTCAGAATTAGTAGAAACAGGAATTTGGCTACAGTTGGTCCTGAGTGCTGTAATAAGGAAGGGGAAAGGTAAGTGTATGCCTACATTTAAGTACGTGCTTTGCTTTTCTAACCTGCTGTGAAAGCAGCAAGTTAAGGGGACTAAGTACATACCTGAAAGAAAGCATGTGCTTGACTGCCTTGCTGTTCTGAGCCTGGAGACAGCTGGATGGTGAGGCTTCTGAAAAGGTTGTTGGCACACTCACCACATCAGTTCAGAGAAAACAAATAACTTTTTTCACAAGCAACTTAACAATTGAAGGGACCCAGGATTCAGTTAAGCAACAAATTTGCTTAGGCAGCAAAACCAGTAAAAACTCTTCTTTTTTCCCTGGAGACTTAATTCTAGCAAACCAGTTCAAAGCATGGCAGTGGTACCACCATAATTGCAGAGATGATGAATTTTGGCCTAAGAACAAGTGCTTTCCAGTGTGCAAGAAGTTATTAAATTAGGGTCATAGTTAAAGTTGTGGAGTTGTATACTGTATCCTTTAAAATGTACTTTGGGGTTAGATGGAAAAAAAAGATCTGGTACCTAATAATGGTCTCAGTCTACCAGCAAGTGCCCAAATTTGAACTTGTGACCCTAAAACTTACTGAATATGTCTGAAGGTGCTAAAGATCCACCTTAGAATGGATTTCTAGAGTTCATGTTCTCTGAACACCTTTGAAAACCCTGGCAACATTTGGCTTCTGTGTCAGTCTAGTATCTTCTGAGATCCATAAGTAAAAGGTTTTCTCAGTCTCCAAGTGGAATGCTGCTGCTGCTACCTGTGATGAAGATTAGAGGGAAGGGTTGAAAAAGGGGTATTACCTCTACTGTCCTTTCATCTAATAGTTCAGTGATTCAAATCCTTGCACAGTATACAACAAAGTTTGGTTAAAGGACTAAATAGTTGGCAGAAATAGTTACCTTTGTACATACTCTAGTTTGATATTATTTGATACAAAGAAAATTATATCATACCAGGCTACATAATGATGTAAATCCCAAATGAATAAACAAACAAACAAACAAACAAAAAGCTGTAACAGGGGAACCTTCAGGAGATCCTTAGAATATAGAAATGTTCTGATTTTCTTGAAATCTTGAATGTTTACCACAGCGAGCCCCCAAATCTCCCTGTACCTTCGTAAATGTTGAGAAAGAAAGTCTGAATACCCTTGTCTCTTGTAAGAAATTACTCACCCTAGGCAAATAGATGACTAGGGCTTTGCAAAGCTGGGATACACTCTGTTGTTATAAAATTGTGCATACATATACAAAAGTCTGCCTACTATTATTTATAGATGAGAGCAGTTAAGGAAACATTTAAGCTCCATTACTGGTTATTATAAAATGCATATGATATAAAAATGGACTGTATTTGTGGTGGGTTGTAAGGGTCAGCAGCACTGTCTCTGAATAAACAGCTCTTAGACCACTTCCCCCCTTCCTCTTTCACTACTCTTGCCTCTGGCTCTGTTCTGTTTTGTTGGATTGGTTTTTTTGGGGTTTTTTTTGCCTGCTCAGGCCAGCTGCTTCCTCAATGGCTGGATCCTCTGCCATGGCCCAGGCTGCCTCGGGGATATCAAGGGACAACCTCCACTGGGGCCAGCCAGGCTCTCTTGGCTGTGTGCATGCATGTGGTTTATCTGCCCGACAGGCCTGGGCAGCAAGGCAGAGATGTTCTTCTCTTCTCACTTTCTTATCTCTCCCTTGCTACCCCAGGAAGAGTGACCTGTATCACCTTGCCTGAATGCATCAGTTCTGCTACCACCGGGACCTGGCGCAGACAGCTGTAATCAGGCGTTTTTCCCAGCTCCTGATGTGTTTGAGTTTATCAGTGCTTACCCTCCCGGTCATTCCCATGACTGTCAATAGCACAACATCCAGAGGCGAGGAGTTGTGCCTTCTCATGTCTAGGCATTCAAGGGGTTATGCCTGAACAACTGCTATGTCCAGCTCTTCAAGAGGTGTGCAAGGGAAGGGGGAATATACAGTGCACAGAAGTTTTGAAATCATAGAATCACAGAATCTTTCAGGCTGGGAAAGACTTCTAAGGTTGAGTCCAACCATTAACCCAGCACTGCCAACTCCACCATACCATATTTTTAAGTGACACGGCTACTCTTCTTACAAATACCTCCAGGGATGGTGACTCTGCCACTTCCCTGGGCAGCCTGTTCCAGTGTTTGACAGCCCTTTTTTCCAAATATCCAATCTAAACCTCCCTGACACAACTTGAGGCCGTTTCCTCTTGTCCCATCAGTTACTTCACTGGAGAAGAGACAGACACCTACCTTGCTACAACCTCCTTTTAGGTTGTTGTAGAGAATGATAAGGTCTTCTCTAAGCCTGCTCTTCCCCAGGCTAAACAACCCCAGTTCCCTCAGCCAGTCCCTATAAGGCTTGTTCTCTTTGCCCACTAACACTTGGAGTTCCCTGGTCAGGGAGCTGCTGGCCAAGGTCAGTGCCTTGCTGTGTTTTCAGCAGGGCTCCTGTGAGACCGTCCCCATCTAGTGCTCTGTGAAGTCCCTTTGCTACTTCACCTCGAGCCCACCACTTCTGAGAAACAGATTTTGCAAATGGTCTTGCTAGTTGAGGACTTCTAATCCAACCTCCTCAGTAAGAGTGGAGGGGGGTTATTGAGCATGACATTTGTCTGAGAAACATGTCACAGGTCCCAATGAACATCTGAGAGTGATGACAAGGATCACAGAAAATGGAGGGAAACAGATAATTTCGGCAATTCTAGGAAGAATGCTGTGTGGACCAGGAAGGATGTACTAGGGCTGGCCCTGCATCTCCTGGGATGTAAATTGTGGTTAGTCCTGTCTGCCATGTATAACCCGGAGCTCCAATTTCTACATACAAAACCAACATTCAGAAGAAATGTTAAACATTTTCTCCCTGCTCTGAAAAATGCAAAAATCAGAAATTGTTAAAATCAGAAGGGTTCACAAAGCAACAACGTTATTGAATTATTGTTATGCAAAATGTTTTGGGGAAGAAAATGTAATGAATAACAGAGCATTCTGCTTAACTGAAGTGACTAAATTAGGGCTACTGAAGTTTAATGAAAACTGAAGTCAAAATAAGTCTTTTAAAAAAACCATCACAGTAAAATTCTCAACTTTATCCATACTGGGTCATTCTCAAAATAGTAGTTCATGAAGAATTTAAAGAGCTGAGTATATGACAAGAAAATATCTCAAAATCTCACATCTTGACACAATAAAAAGTCTGTTTTCAGAACAGTCATATATGTGACACAGGAACATCACAAAGCACTTTCCATCACTTCACTCAGTTTTAAAGGATTCTTTGTTAAAAGAATAAAATATTGCCAGAATTAACATGAGGAAAACTGTAGTATCCTTTCCAGCCTCCTGGAGCAACAAGAAGAAAATCATGTGGAACAGAGGGAACATTCAAATTGTATTTTGCACTTACAAAAACTAGATTTCCTTACACAAAGTTCTTGCAGTGGATTCAGTGTGGTGCAGATTGATGAAACATTCCTTGGCATGTGTAGAAATCCCCTTAAAACTAAGAAGCTGGAAGCTGTGGGTAGGGACCTCAATATTGCTCCTGAGTCTGAACCCAGCCTGATGCACGGCCAGATGTGTCAGGTAATATTTTGCCTGTTTTCTTATTTTCATGGTGGGAAACTTCCTTTCCTTTGATATGTTGGAGGGTCTGCAAGGCCAGCTCACAACTCAGAGGAGCCTGGAGCATACTTCAAAATGCAGTAAATGATGGAGCTAGAAAGACTGGTTGATATATCGCAGCATGAAACCCTTTCTCAGTTGCTCAGAACTCAGTCAAATATTAATATTAAAAAATTATGCCTTTTTCTTTCCTTATATCAATAGAGAAAGTCAAGATTTTGCACATTTTTACAAATCACATATTGAAAAAAGCCCAGTCTGTGAACTTGGGACATTTCACAGCAACATTCCAGACCTGTGCCAACAGATTCTGACACAGGAACGGCACTAGTTAATTTTGATTTCTCAGCTCTGTCTTCAGTTCTGTTGTCATAATTAGTAAGTCAACATTTATCCACATCTATCATGAGACCTAGGAAAACTATTAGTTGCAAACAGCTGATTTGTTGAATTTAGCTCTGTTTCCTAATTGCGGCTGATCAACGATCACATTTTAATTTCTATTAATTTTATTCGCTGTATAAATTCTTCTGTGACTTGTTAATCTGAATATGTTTCAGGCTATGTACTGCTTTCAGACTGGATGGTGAATCAGAGTTCTTGTGAGTTGTAATTCAGTTTGTACATGAAGGATCAATTGAATCACAGTCTATTGTTTCTGGTATCCAGGTGCACAGTCTTCAAAAATATAAAGTGAGTTTGCGATGAATTCTGCAGACAGTTTGGAAGCTTTTTGGAAACAAAATTCATAGGATTATTTGTTTCACGGTCTTTTTAAATATAAATTTTTTGTGCAAACATTTCTCCTGCTATATGTATGCAAAAACCCTGACCTATTCCTATTGAAAACAACAGAAATATTCTGACTCAAATGAAAGAGAACCCCATAAAGTTCAAAGTGGATAAAACATGAAAATTATTGTCCAATTAAAGGAGTGGAGGGTTTAGGTTCATTTTTGTCTTAAGTGGATTCTTAAAACTGATCCTCAGAGAGGTAATTCTCCTTTCCTGTTTTCCCTATTATTCCCCTACCTGTTGGCAGCTCACTGGTCTCAAAGACACCTTGATAATTTTTATATTCTTCCCAACTGACAGCCTGGGGGAAGGCCTTTATTTAAAAAGAAACACAATATGGCAACGTGATTTGAGAAATGTAAAAAAAAAATAAAAATTGCCTGTTCAGCCTCAAAAAGAGATAACTGAGAGAGGAATCACATTAATGTGGGTAAGTATCTAAAGGGTTGGTGTTAAAAGGGTGGAGGCAGTGGTGGTGCCAAGAGGACAAGAGGCAACAGACAGAAATTGATGCACAGGAAGCTCTATCTGAACATGAGGAAGAACTTTTTTGCTGTGTGGATGATCATGCACTGGTACAGATTGGTCAGAGAGGTTGTGGTGTCTCCCTCACTGACCTTACTTGAACAGGGAGGTTGGACCAGAGGACCTACTATGATATCTTCCAACCCGACCCATTCTGTGATTCTGTGAACATGAAAAGAAGCTGCCTATCTTTTCCTGAAATATTCAAAAGCCCATAAAGCAGAGGAAAGTGTCACACTAAATTCAGCCCACCAGACTTGACGGTGCTTGTCTGTGAAGAGAACATGATCATCACCTATCAACCCAAAGTGACTGCTCACGTCAGCCCCCACCAAAACAGCTGTGCCAGACTTGCCTGCACCAGCATTGGTGGCTTTTGATGGCAAATTTTGTACAATGTTTTTAGATGACAGAGCATACTGTCTGTCAGTGTTGACTGCACTCATATTGAGCTGCTTTATGGTTCCCTTGTTGATTGCCACGAACTTTGGGGAAAGATCTCCAGGGACTGATGTCCAACCATTGCTATGCACTGGGAAGCTTGAGTACATTACCAGAAATGTTATTTTAGAAATGGGTTGTTTGTACATGTGTATCACAGAATCACAGAATGGGTAAGGTTGGAAAGGACTGCAATGGATCATCTGGTCGAACATTCCTGCTCAAGCAGGGTCATCGTAGACAGGATTGCATGCAGATGGTTCTTGAATATCTCCAGTGAGAGAGGCTCCATAACCTCTCTGGACAATCTGTTCCAGTGCATGGTCACTCACACAGTAAAGTTCTTCCTCATATTCAGGTGGAAACTCCTGTGCATCAGTTTCTGCCCCTTGCCTTGTATCCTATTGCTTGCCACCACTGAGAAGAGCCTGGCTACATCTTCTTGACACTCTTCCTTTAGATATTTATACACATTGATGAGATCTCTTCTGACTTGTCTCTTTTTGAGGCTCAGCCTCAGCCTTTCCTTCTAAAACAGATGCTGCAGTCCCCCCAGTCACCCTTACTTGCCCTCTGCTGGACTCCAGGAGCTCCATGTCTCTCTTGTACTGGGGATCCCAGAACTGGACACAGCATTTCCGATGTGACCTCACAGGGCTGAGTAGAGGGCCAGGATCATCTCCTTCAACCTGCTGGCAATGCTCTTCCTAACGAATCCCAGTATAGCATTATTCTTGGGCAGCTGGTTCACGGACAGTTTGTTGCCCAACTGGACCGCCAGGCCCCACTGTGCAGAGAATGTACCTGGACAGCAGAAGGCAGGGCTGGGCCTGTAACCTGCTGGATCACTGACAGCAACACCTGCGACTCCTGGGGGACACAAACAGAGCATCTGCACAGACGGTGCATCCGCACGATGGGGCTGTGCCGGCGGGACCAGGCTGTGCGGGGGCTGCGCCGGGGCTGGATTGGGGTTTTC
>JAHLSL010000019.1:8617841-8634717 GCA_025920805.1 Petroica traversi
CATGGCGACGCCGGCAGAGCCGAGCCGCGGTGCGGGAGCGCGGCTCTGCGAGCGATCGTATCGATTAAAGGAGATATATAGATAAAGATATTGGTACATATATGCACACACATACACACATTCGCGCACGGGGAAAGCGGCACTGAGCGGATCTGGTGCGGAGGGAGGCCGTCAGATCTCTCTGCGGTCCCTGGGTGAGGACCAGGCGTGTGCGGTGTCTGCCCAGGGCGAGCCTCCCCTCCGCTGCACACACCGACCAAAAACCGCATCTCCGGGTGCCGAGCTCCCGACCCGTGCCGTCCTGATGGGAGGAGAGGCTGAGAGGAGCGCTCAGAGGCAAAGATGATTTGGTTTGGTGATGTTTAGGGACAGCACTCGCCAGCGGGGCAGCACTCGACCCCTGCTTGCCAGCTCTCCTAAAGTCACTGTCAGGTGTCACTGTCACCTCAGGTCGTCCCACAGGGATTCCTTGGAAGGGTAGTGGGTAAGGACCTGCCTGCTGAAGGAACGTCTCCTGTAATGTTCATTATCCTGATCCTGACCTCGTCGTGAGAATGCAGTGACCCCCTCGTAATAACAGGAACCCCCTCGCTCCCAAGCCGGGTGACCTGAGCAGGTGCACGGTGCTCGTGTGGCCCTCTTGCCTCCCCCATCTCGGGAAAGTGGCACAATACTGTGCGGCAGTCTGCCGGCGGATCTGTTACTAAAGGAATTCATGCATCTTGCATCTTGAAGATGCATTATTAATGCCTGGACAAATCACATCAGGTGGAGCTCAGCAAGTCCCTGGCACTGCAAAAAGGAACAAAGGCTGGTTCTACAAGAGAGAGAAGGATGAGACAAATTATAACAGCTGGGAGTTTCTTGTCAGTAAGATGGCATAAAAACAGAAATGCCGAAATTGTTTGCACATAAGGCACGTTTATATTTTTACTGGGAAGGAAATTGCACATTGCACAGAGAAGAAGACACTTTATTTGTATCCTAATAAACATGGCATCGTTGGGCATCCTTGAAATCCATGGTAAACTGGCCCAGCTTGCTGGCATTCAAATTACTACCAAGCACAGTTTTATTTAGTATCTGGAAAGGACTATAAAGGCTGGATTTGCAAGCAGAGGGCCTGATTTGCTTCTTGTCTCCTTGAAGTCAATGGCAAAACTCCCATTCACTTCAGCAGTAATAGGATGAGGCCAGAGTTTTTATCAGTCTTCCAGAGGGAAGAAAGCAGTACTGCCTGCAACAGCACATGGGAAGGCATGGACCCCATCCTCCCGGGCAGAGAGCAGTAGTTCTTCATCTCTCTAACTCTTGATAAGAAGATCTGATCTGTGCAGCACAGGCTTTGATGCTGGTTAGTATTTTTGTCCCCACAGTGCATGTAGCTATCCAAAATCTGGGCCTTGTTGTCTTTGTTGCATTAGGAATGGAAGAGGATGATAGGAACTCAGGATCTCTTTGGGAACGGCCCTGTATATTTCCAGAGGTTGTTATTACAGCAAAGTGCTATTACAGCAAGGCAGGAGAAAGCAAAGTAGTTTCATGTTTGGAAGTGTAAGTCTCTTTTTAGTGAGCACTCAGCCAAGAAAATCTCTATTTTTGTTTCAACCTCTGAGAGTGCACCATTCCCCTCTTGCAGGTGGCTTTCCCAATGTCTTATCTTTTCTCATTATTTTTCACTCCCTCACACATGCAACCCCTGCTGTTTCATTCACAGCTTCACCCAGGAGAACTTCTGGGTCTGCTCTCTGCTCCTGCTTGCCTTGTGAAGCTGAGCTATGCTCTGGGCAGTGACTTCTATTATTTCTTTTGCCATTAAATTAAAGGGCACTTAATTGCTGTTTCATCTAGTCTTAAAAAAAACCAAACTTCTGACTTTCACCTACACTGTGTTTTGCAATTGCTGTTTCAGCACCTAAGTACTTTACTTTTGCCACCATAGACTGGAAGGTGGCATTTTCTTTCGTAAGAGACTCTAAGGGCACACTGGTAACTCATGTTTAGCTGACAAAAACCCCCAAACCACTTCCAGACATCTACCAATTTGCTATTTTTGTCTTCCTACAATATATGATTCTATAGAATTTCTATCAAAAATATGTATCAAAATTTAAAAATAACTTGTCACAGTGCTTAAAAAGCATCTGAAGTCATTTTTTATCACTCTAACAGTATGAAATGAGTTTCCTCTAAGTAACTGAAAACAGATCTAGCTTTTGGTGTGGAGAGAGTATTTGTTAGGGATCCACATGAGATGGTAGGAGATTATTGAGATATCTCTAGCCCTCACTACAGGGATAATCATTCTCTCGGTGCAAGAAATAGGACCCAGTGAGGAGGGGCAAAGAAGAGAAAGGACAAACTAGGCAGTTTCCACTACAGCAAAAAGCAAAAAAAGTGTCGCTCTAAGTCTTTAATTATTGGCAAGCTGGTAGTGGTAACCTTGTTTTGCCAGAACCAGTCAGATGAGGGAAGAATGTGACAGAGGGAGTATTGGTGTGAGGATTATGTACAGGCAGGCATGTTCTGAGGGTACTGTGGGGTTATGGATTATCTACATCCAGCCAGGAGATGGATCTATGAATAGTGAGAACATCTGCTCAGTGCTCACAGACAACCAGAAATGTAATGTTAGCACATAAAAGTAAAGGATTCGAGAATAACCCTTCAAATATATAAGATACTGTCATGTAAGTGGGTGAAGCATCATGGCATATGGCACACGGTGTTCAGGATTAACCAAACGCTGTAGAGAAGAGTTAGGTTTTACAAAACAGAGATCAGGATCAGCACAGCAAAAAGAACTGAAAGCATAGGGAAGCTTTGAGCAATGAGAACGTGAGAGGACAACCTGCAAAGATGAGGTTGTAAGAAAGGACTCTTGATTCAGCATTCCTTGGAGGAAAGGCAGGCATTTCCAGTGGTTAAAGAGAGAAGACCTTGGAAACAGTTGTGGCATTTGCTCTGGTACTAGAGGCCCAGACATAGTTAAAGCACTCTCTTGTTTCCTTCAGTAAAACTCTAGTTTGATTGGACCCAAAGTGCATCTTCTGATCATTGACTAAATTCTGAAAAGAGGATTTTATTTTATTAAATTGCAGACTAATGATTTCAAGCACATTAAAAAGGGGCATTTTTCCAAAGCTCCTTCTGTGTAAACTGTCTGTTAAATAAAAATCTTTGTGACATCCTAAAGGAAATGACATTCTATTTAAACATGTTACCTGCTGATCTACTAGAGAAGCAGGCCAGAAGTCTTTTCTGTTTGGTTTGTGTATGCATGTGTGTGTGGTTGTTTCATGGCTCCTGGGTAATGTTATCCATATTTTTCTGTTTGGAGAATCACTTTTCCCTACGCACTCACCAACCAACATGAAACCACCTAATTATATTTTCATAATCCTGATTAAAAACCATCTAAATTATCCTGCTTGATGTACTCAAAGAGTTTGTTGATTGCTTTTTGATGTGTATTAGAGCTTTTTGCAGAGCCACATCAAATGGTTTGCTCCACAATGAAATAAAAAAATCTTATAATATACATATGCACATCTTTAAAAAAACATATATAATTTATATTCTGCTAATTAAGCTACATCAAAACCAAGTCTATCACCATGAAATAATTGTGTAAAAGCTACTCACCTATTACAAGAACATTAATTTCCACTTTGCTTTTTTTTTTCCAAATATCGATTTTATCTTATACAAGGCAATTCAACATTTCAAAGCCTCAGAGTCTCAAAATGTTTTTCCACCTCCATGGAGACCTTAAATCTTGAATACAAAATCAAGTTTTAGAATAGAAAACTCAAGTAAATAATATTTTTATGCAGAATATGTGCCTTTCTGCATAATGGATCGCAAACATTTTAATTTTTTCCTCTGTTGTTTTCACATCTTAAATACGGCACATCAAATCTTGAGAAAAGTTCTGTCCGCTGCAGCTAAGAGTTTGATAAGAGGAGGGGAGAAGGGAGAAGGGAGTTTGCAGAAACCCTGACCTTGGGTTTGAGACTGATCCATAGTCTGTTTTACCAGGAGACCATCTCAGTGTTCAGCTGTAGGTTTGGTGCCACTCTGGTTAATCTTGAAGATTGTGTTGAGACATCATCATGCATCAGAATTTAATGGAGGCTAGAATTCCTAAAAGCCATGAAGACCAGCAAGGCCAGGTTGGATGGAACTTTGAGCAAGCTGGTCTAGTGAAAGGTGTCCTTGCCCAGGGGGTTGGGACTAGGTGCTCTTCAAGGTCCCTTCCAACACAAACCATTCTAGGATTCTATGACTTTCTTTAGGTCAGCTCATGAGCACATTGGAGTTTAAGGCTCACTTTGTGGTTGTCCAGCTCCAATCACAAAGTCAGCATTCATTAAATAATAAAAATAAAATACTCTAGGAAAACAATTAAATAATTCAAACTCTGCCTTCTTGATATCAAATCTATTGTCATATCAAATATTCATGTGAAATAAATCTGTAGGTGTGTCTGTATGAATGGAGCACGAGTGCAAACATCGATGCTTTGCTACAATTTGACATCCAGTGCTCTAAGACAAGAGCATAGAGCATGATCACATATGCAAAAGTGTCCCCTTTCAATGTCACCTTCCTTAGTTTCATGTATGTGTGTGTGTGTAGACTGTCTCTCCTCTCCCAATGTAACATGCTGACACTTAATCTGTGGTATCAGTGACAGCTATGGGGTATTCAAGTACAGCTCCATTCATCCATGTGTTTCCAGTTTGACTTTCAGTAAATGTTTAATGATCCTTTTCAATTACTGGACCAAACAGTATTTGACAAGAATGCACCTTGTCTAATACTAGCACTTAGACAGAAGTGCATTTTTTAGATAGCACTTAGCATCCACAATGTTGTCATGATATTTGTGAATGTACTCTCAGGTTGATCTTAATGACCCCATTACAAAGGTCTTCTCATGCCTTGCTGCGTTATCATCTCTCTTTCCTTGACTTTACTGATAAAGAGCTGCCAGAGTTCATCTGGGAACATTCCTACACTCAGTGTCCTGGGTTCAAGTCCTAAAGGACGTTGGCTTTGCTAGCAAGGCTGTTAGTACCATTGGAGAGGAAGTTCCATGTGAAACCATTTGGCCGATCCTTTGGCTGCATCTGATCTCACCTGTGGCCATCTGTGGAGTGCATCTCTTTTCTGTGAGTTGTCTGCATCCTCGGCTTCCACAGAGTAGGACATTGTGGTCTCCCTCTGGGTGCTGCTCCTGGGCTTGATGTTAATGGGAGCCAGGGCATGCAGCAGGAGGGGCTGTTCCCTACATGGATAGAATGGGCCCAGATGTTAGGACACAACCCCTACAGATGACACACAGGTGTATAAAATAAGATAGATGAAGGAATGTATTAAAATGAGATGGCCAAACTCTTGGCAAATAGGCAAAAATAAATAAGATACTGTGGGATATGGCTATAGAGCTGTGACTGCTCCTTTACCTGGCATTCAAGGGTACTTTATGTGGTTCTGAAGTAAAAAATTCCACCTTCACTGTTATTCTCATATTCTCTCCCTCTTAACTACCATCTCTTCATGCCAACAAGCTGAATGAAAACAAGTTGTCTGCTCAACCCCTTCCTTCACATAATGATCAAACAACAGGACACAACAGCCCCTTGATGGGCTTTGGAGATGCTCTCAAAGCATGCCTAGTGCAGCCTGGCCAGACCAAGTTCCTTGTAAAACTCTCTGAAGGCCTCACTGACTTAAAAAACTTTTGGAAAAGCAACCATCACCATTTCTGACTTGCATCAGCCTAGGAGTTAGAAAGTAGGAAATCCACACTCAGTTTCTATCCTCTTTGGAAAGAATTCAAACATGCGTCTAGTCATTAGACTATAGGTTTTTCTGGGAATGCTTTACCACTCCTCATGAAGCGGCACCACTGTGCAGAAAAATGGTTTGAATTCACTGAGAAAAGGAGAAAAGGCGAGTGAAAGCATGACTCCCCAGGCTAATGATTAGGCAGCTTTTTTGGAAGTAGAAGGAGGTGGGCTCCAGTAATCCCTCCTGTTTTGTACTTTAGCTCATGCCTGTTTCATATCATGTCCTCATTCTTTCAGTTAAACTGGTGCATTTTGGTATTTTGAACAAGAAATTATAGTCTGGTGCCTACCTACTGGGCATGCTCACAGTGTTCTACCTATGCAGTGATTTTGTGCTGCATATGTCAATGAAGGAAGCTGAGGTTTCTCATCTATTTCCATTTATATGAGCTAGGATCCAGGCACAGTGAAAACTTCTTTTTGTCAAGTTTCCCGCCTGCTGCGCTTTCCCCCCCGCCTTTTTCACAGTGTCATCTTTTATTAAGATCACATCAGAGCTTCTGGAACAGCCATATTTTATCAGGATCTCTCAAAAGAGGATGAGTCAGACCATCTGATTTTATTTTGTTAAGTTCATTTTTTATTTGCTGAATTTAGTTCAGATATGAACACATATTGTCCAATTTATCTTTAATATAATACAGATGCTGGCACAGGCACTGATCTTGGTTACACTAGTGTAAATTTGGGGACATGCCAATGGAGCGCTGCCAAGGCCATATTAAAATTTCACTTTCAGCTTGACTACAACTGCTAGCTTCTCAGGAAGCAGGCTGCCATGGTGGGACGAGCCCATGTGCCACTTCTCAATAGCTCTGCAATTCTCTCTTGGTTGGAGAATATCCCAGGTAACACAACACAACTGAAGTCAGACCAGGGCCAAAACACTGCTTCACTTAGCCTGAGGCTGACTGGATCACTACTTCACATAAGCCTTGACTGACGGGGGTTAGCTGGTGGGACTTAACCAGTAAAGAGGGAAAAATAAGTAAACTTTGTATGGATGACAAGAACCATGGCTAGTCAATGTATTTATCACCTGGCTATTTCCCAGAGTCATACCATAAAACAAAGGAATGAACAGTATCAAACCTGTCCAAACCATATTTGCTTGCAATTAGCACACGCTGTAAAACTCTACTGGAAAAAAGCAACTGGATGCGGTTATGGCTTTTTCCAGAAAACAGGAGTTCTGTGCATTTCCTCCCTGTTTCTTTTTACTGCAAATGTGTGTGCTGTACATTCTACAGTAAATTTTAAAAATGTAAATGACTTATTGATTTAACCAACCACCTAAGTACTCTGGTATATTGGTATTCTGATGAATATTCAGGTTTTGGCCCATGCAGTGTAACTTCAGAAAACCCAGCTGATAGTTGCTTAGCTTCCTTGAGATTCAGGATGGATAATTTGCAATCTATACCCAGTGAAAATCTCTGTATTTTTTTGAACTTAATAAGTCTCAAGGCTGCTTGGCATCTCTGACTTAAGTGAAGCCAGAGCCCATGGTAAAAAATCCTTTTAATATCTACTTCATGCTAAATCAGTGATAAATATGGGGCAAAATTGACCCTGCATCTCTGGCATGAATCATGAGAAACAGGGCTGGCAGAAATAGCAGACTGCTGTGAACATTGAAACCTCTGTAATTAATGTTTTCTGGAACTCTGCTGTCTTTGACCAGTCGTCTTTCTACCTTTTGCCTGTTTATTTTGTTGTTTATTATTTGCCTGTACTTTGACTTGTGAGGTCTGTGTGTTAACGGTTCACTTTCAATAATTTTGTGGTGGCACTTAGGAGTCTTTGGAAACCTTTGCTAAGAAAACTGCTAAGGTGTGGACTTGCAGTCTTTTTGGAGCTTAAATGCCTTTTGACATCCAAGAATTGAATATATGCAGTGCTTTTGCCATCTTATCTTTATTTGAGTCAAGGCTTGATTTGTCAAACATTTTACAAATGTTTAATCCTGTCAACAAATAAAACCCACCTTTTAAATACACAGCATACTTTACTGCCAAGAGTAGTAGTCTGGTATGAAGCCAACACTATGGATGAATGGGTTCTGCCAGGCCTTCAGGCTTTATGTGGATCATTTGGGACTGCCTTCCTGAAGGTCCCAGGTGTAGCTTCTTGCAAGGCAAGCTCCACAGCTCTGGATCATGGTGATTGAACCTCTGGCTTCTCTCTCTTCCCAAACAGAAAACCCAAATCACTACGCTTCACGCCTGTCATAGTAAAAGTTGTAAGACACAGCTTTTTGAAAGACCGTAAAGCAACTTGAAAGCCGCTGGATGTAAACAGACATCTGCCTGAAGTTCTCAGGGGACTTGGGAATTTGAAAGCTGGGTGAACACTGATGAACTGTGGAGAAGAGGTTGTGCTTTACTGTTCCCAGTAGAGACCATGCCCGATACACAAAGCCCCCAGATTATGACACCCAGGGTAAATTTGTCAGAAGAAGAGTCTCTGCTGGCATGGCTGAATTGCTACCAGCACCCAGTCTCATGAGTTTAGGAATCTTTGAACTGTTCTATTATGCTTTAGAACTGTATTGTCCTTGGAGAAATCAGGCCTTTTGCCTCCAGGGTTCTTCTCAGATGTGAGCTGTCAAGAAGTCCATGGGAGTTTTGGTTCTCTTTCTCTTGCTGTGTCATGGCATCTGGCTCCATATCACTTGGCTGAGCTGCATCTGTGATATGGCATGCCTCCATATATTTGATATCTGAACAGAGAGTGGGGCATGTACTTTTCCTGTAGTTCCCTTCCATTCTTAAGATACCCTGCAAAATGTCAGCTTTGTGTCTTACCAAAATGGATGGTAATGTTTTCTTCTCTAGCTGTCACTGCTTGCACCGGATATGTAGGACTCAGATGAGATGTGGGGCTGGATGCCAAAGGCCTGCAGTGGTTTTCCACTCACTGCCAGTCACTGACTTCATACCGACTGCTGGGACCCCCAGGCAGAGTGAGAGCCACAGGCAGAGCCTACAGATGGGTCACTGTGGCTGCAAATTTCTTTCTCCCAGAATAAAAAAGATTTAGTCTTGTTTGCACTAGAGATACTCTCTCTCAATAATGACAAACCAGTGAGTGTATGGCCAGGGGCTGATGACCCTGTGGTGGTGCTGGATAATTGACTGTGCTCCTCTGGTCCCTGCTGGTGAGGTGTCAGTGTCGTTTTGACCCTGGGGAGGTGGTTGCTTGCATCTCCCAAGCTGCACTAGGTGAATTGAAAGGCTGGGGCACCATTCCAAGTTACACCCTGCCAGGTAAAGCACAGCCTCTCTGACCAGGGCATTTCCTAGGTAGATGGTCAAGAAGATCTCTGAAGCTAGCTAAATGTTTTGAAATAGAAGCAAGATAATATTTTCTTTCTCATCTTCTGTGGTCTGTGGGGAGGGAATAGAGACAGCCACCACTCATTTAGCAAGAGCAATTCAATTTTTAAGAAATGGGAAGAGACACTAAAAAGTACTCTATGACTTAGGATCATTTAAGCAGATAGCACTGAAGCAAAACCTATGATTAAGAGCAGCAGTTATTTTTAGAATCATCATTACATATTATTCAAATTCATTGCCACTGGAAAATAATGCATCTATCACATTCATTTTATATTAATTTTATTTTAAATAAGCCCTACAAATGTTATAAAGACTTGGAAACATAATTGCTAGCATGACTATCCTATCTGCAGCCAAATAAGCTTTTTTTATTAGACTTCATTTTATAAATGGAATGTGACTTGAAAGTTTGAATTCAATCCTTCTCTGCTCAGCACTAAGCCATATATTGGAGAGGTACAGCATTTAAATCTTGCCAAGATACCTTTGCAACCAGAAGGGCAAGAGAAAGTTCAGTTCTGTAAAGGGAAGGCTTAGATTCTGGAGAGCAGAGCCAAATCTGTGGAGAAAATCCTAAAACTGCAAATACCGTGGATTTAGATTGATCCTAATAATGCATTTTATTATTTAGATGTAATAAAAATTCAAATGATGTGGAAAAATAGTAAAACCTCTAGTTTTAGAGGATAGTGAGTGAGCGAGTTAGTGAGAGAGATTGAAGTATTTTTAGACTATGCTATATGAATGCCAATATAGATGGTAGAGTTTTGATAGCTGTTCATCTAACATTTACAGAAAGACATTATCAATATATCACCCTTCAATGCCAGCTGCAAACACATGTAATCAGTCACAAATTATGTATTCAGATTTTGGGAACATGAGATGTTTTGTGTAATGCTAATACCGAGACTGTGTGTCCAGAGATATTGAATAGGGAGTCTCTGGCCCAGTCCTGATGTCTTTGATATTTCTATTGACATCAAAAGTGATAGCCATATGCAAAGAGTTTAACACTGCCATCTGCAGATTGCTATCATATTTGCTGGGTTTTCCCACTGATACAGGGCTGCCTTTCACGTAGAAAATCACAACAGGTAATTTGCTGCCATTTCCTTTCACTGCTGGTTACCCAAAAGCCTGCTGGATATCCTCTGATGGAGTTTTTCTGGGAATTCTACACTAGGTCAGTTTTGTCAAAATATCCTTTTTTCCCCTTCTTGCATCATTATTGACCTTTCCACCCACAAGGAGACTCTGAGCGACCCATCTGAGTCAAATAAGCATGAGGCTACTGAAGATGATGTGCACATCCTAGGATGACTTAGAAGCAGTGAAACTCAGAGCTGCTATCTTCCTACAACTTAATAAAATTGCCAGAAGGGAAATACCTTCACTGTCAGAATGACTATGTGAACAGATGAATTAGGATTAATAGATGTTTTTAATGAATTTTCTAAATTAGTTATAATAGAAATGGCATTATGGCATGCTCGTGTCCCCAGAATTCTACCCCAGCATGGAAAAAATGAAAAAGAGCCATCCTTGGACACAAACAACTTTATATAAATATGTAGTTTGAACAACAGAGGGAACAACCTAGGAGAGTCTGAAAATCATGGCATGGAAGAGCCAATTCCAAAAGTGACATCAATGGGATGCCTTAATAAGGATGAGGTCTGTCTGCACCAAAACCCAGAACCTGCTGCAGGAATTTGTGAACCATCAGAAACCTGAACAAGTAAGTCCATGTGGCACAGTGTAAAGCTGTGGGGTGTTACCAGTTTGGGCTTCCATCTGGGATATCCTGCATTGATACTGCCCTGAACCTGAGGCGTATAAAGATCTGCCTTGTACACTGTCAGCTTTGGAGTCTGATCACGTCACTCCACCGTACTTCTACTGCTATTGTGGGCAGTATCTGCAGGAGAGATACAGACCCAGGCAATTTCCATTCTATTGCAAGCTCTGGTGACTGTCTACAGTGTGACATTTACCACAAACTGTTTCAGGTCTTTGTTTTCATATCTAAAATTAGGATAAAAGAATAATCATATTCATTTGTAAAATATATCTGATTTAGAAAAAAAACCTCTCATATTTGAATCACTCTGTTTACTAATTTATTCTTGATAAAGATTCTGAGTAAGAATTTTAATTAATAGAGAGAATAAGTAAATAATGAAGGTTGATATAAACCAGTTTTAGCAAGTTTCACAGTCTATCCACTCTGATATTAAACTGTTTTCTTGCCTACTTCAGAGAGAGTGGTGTAACGTTACAGGAGAATTTTTGAGAGGGAAGAGCAGACCCCACAAATGAGATATTAATATTTTCTTCATTACAGCAAGGTCATCTACAACTGCATTTTCAAAACCCAGGTGTTCTGCACTTTAGGCAGTAGGTGCTCAAATAGATCTCTGCATGCTGCTCTGGCCAGGAGTTTTCGACAGTTATCTTTAATGCTGATCTCTTCTAAAAATATGACCATATAATTACATGCTCAGATACTAAGGATTGTGACGATGGTGACTGGAGGCATGTGTACTGGTTCCCTGCTGGACACTTGAAAATTAGCAGTCCTTGCCTTTACTTCTCAACGGGATTGCTGCAAACATTGGCCTGTCGTTACAGATGGCTTCCTTATTCTCTGCCTAGCAGCAATAGAAAAATGATGCACCCAATTACTGGTGCCACTTATAAAAAAAGTGCACAGTTCATTAGTTTGAATGGGTGTGCAGTTCTGACCCAGTGTGTCATTTACATATTATAATCAGTCATTAGCATATGCTAATCACAACCCTGAGCCTTGCCCTGGCACTTCTAAAAGATGCTGGATGGTACTCTGTAGATGCTGCTATCATTGACTGTGGTCTGAATGCAGGCTCCTGCTTCAAGCAGAAGCCTGGGCTGGTTGGCTCCACGCAGGAGAAGTCTGCTTGTCTCTCTGCAGGAACGACTGCTAAATCAGGTTCAATTGCAAGTAGAGGCTTTTTGAAGGAAAGTGTGTTGCATGAGGGCAAAGCATATTTCTGAGGACAAGTCATATCTGGCAACCCTCTGTGATCTGCAAGAGAAATCAGTCAAAAATGGATGGAGACCCACAGACCTTTCCTAAACATGACAGCAGTGTCTAGCCCATTCAGCAAGTAGATAATATCAGAAAAAAGGCAAAGTGCCAAACCCCTGGAGTGGTAGTTGAAGTTCTGTATTTCAGACCTTGAAAGTGCCCTGAGTAAAATCAAAACGTGTTGAAGCTGAATTTCTCCCATGCCCCACACTTCTAAAAATGTTTTGACTTTGTCTCACTTCCCTTGGGGTCTAGTCTCCAAGGTTTCATCTACATTTGCTGCAGCTCCTCCCTGGCTTACCTTCTACCTGCCACCACAGAGCAGAGAGCAGGGAACACACTCTGCCTGAGGGGGAAGGATTTGTTTGCTTCCAGCTGAGCCCACTGGAGTGCTTTGGCTGCCTTCTAGGATGCAGTCACTTCCAGAAAGACCCTTGATTTTCTTGTTTATCCTTGAGATTTCAGACTGTCCCAGTTGGTTCTAGTAGTGGAGTTCCGCAGATAATTTACCTACTGGGTTTGGCCAGAGCCTCTCACCTTTCCTCCCTGAGGAAGTATCTGCCATACCACATAGCATCTTTCCTATTAAGAAATATGTTTACCAAGCATGAGAACTAAGGAACAGGAGTTCAGGGGAGATTACCTCAGCAGAAATGTTGCTGATGTTTCTTTTTCCTTACATTGACCAGAGGAGTAGAGCAAGACAGTATCATCTGCTTCTCAAGCCTTTTGGGGAACTGTTCCTTTCTTCTGCAGAATGAAAGCTCTGGGTGTAGCAGTACATTTCTTCTACTTCACGCTTACAGTTGTCTCCCTCAGGATGGTCTCTCCTGTCACCATGGCTGTCTGGGTAAGTGTGGAAAGTGGATCATGGTTGATGGTTGCATGCACAAATACAGAGCAAATACAGTCCTTCCAGCCACACTTGCCTCTCCTGTGTATTGTGTGGGGAGTGGGCTGGAAGTGGTGCTCTCCATGTGTTCAGGGCTGCAGCTGCTGGAAAACACCTTCCCAGCCCCTGGTGCCCCTGCCCACCATCCCTTTTGCCAGGAGAGGGGACTCACACAGTACTCAGAAGTTACATGTTGAACACTTATTAATCATAGCATTAGCATTAAAATCACAGGATATTAAAACTAGAGCGTTCTTTGTGCCTTATGGTTTTGGAACCACCAGGGGCCAGATTCTCTAGGGCTTTTCCCAATAGCATTACAGATTGCTGGACTTGGGGAAGGAAGAGAAGAAGGGAGACCTCTCACACAAAACTATTGACTTCAGTGACTGGGTGCAAGAAAACAGAAAACAACTGCTGTGGAATTGATTAAAAAATCTGGCAATGCTGCACATGTTTTTGTCCGTGGGCAGAATTAAACATGATAACAAGGGTTGAGCCTAGCTGAAGCTTTAATTCCTTTCTGTTGGATAATTTTTTTCTAATTCCTCCTGATCCGGATCTCCATTCTGTTACACAGAGCCACCCACAAAAACACTCCTTCTGGGCATTTTTGTCTTTGACTCTGGATTTGCTCGTCCTGAGGTTTCAATGCCTGCTACCAGACAGGATGGTAGCTTTTACTATATGACTCTTCATGCAGGTTTCACTGCAGCTGAAGTATCCTGTTTTTCAAACAAACTTCTATCAAGTAGAAGTGATTAGCAAAATTAATGTGAAGTTAATGTCCCAAAGCAGCACAATTTGTTCTCAGAACTTCACGCGACATTTAGCTAACAGCTCAAAGAAAGGGTTCCATTTGATAAAGCGATCAGAAAAAGTCACAGCAATGAGCTCGGATATGCAGGGCTTGGTATAGCTTTTTCACTACCATAAATTAAAGAATAAGTATCAAATAATGTATTTAGCCAGGCAAGCATATGTAGGAAAAAAAACAGGCAACTTTGAAAGTTTCTTGTTTTCTTCATGGTGAATCTTGCAAATGATAACTCTGAAGGCCACCAGCAGAGAACAGTGCTGGGAAAGGACAGACTGGTTAGGTTTGGGAAGGCCAAAATACTAAAACTGAGGTGAGAGTGTAGGTCCTTCAGACCCCTGGCATGTTAGCACCAATAGGCCTTTAATGATCCTCTCACTCTAATGAACATCTCAATGCACATCCTTTGCAGTAGCCTTTCACTTATGCACACCTATGTCCAAATCATATTTGGAGCAATGCAAGTCTGTTGTAGGACAATGTTTGTTTCTGAAAAGGCTCTCAGAAGAGCCTTTGCTAAAGGATGCTGAACACCAGATAGCAGTCTTTGTCACAGAATAAATCCAGGGAGAGCAAGACCGGGATGGCAGTTTTTGTGCAGGTGCATTGCCTGAGCTGCCTGGGGAAGCACACACAACACCTGCTCAGGCACTCCTGACTGGAGTTGAACCACTGCAATTAGTCCCTCATTTTAATGAGCACCAGACTCAGTCACATCTTTTTTAAATCACCCCCTGGTGATTTTATCCTTTGAAGTGCTGTTAATCCTCCACTACCAGTAAGATTGTGAGGAAATGGCTCACAGCACTAGCACTCAGGTGTGCTGGGCACCTTGCAAGACCAAGACAGGTCTGTGTGACTTCTTGTTTATCATTTTCAGGGTCTATTTTGACTGCTAATGGGACCCTCTCAGAGGGATTAACCCTAGTTGACTGATGACTGTTTGAACTAGGATGGCCCAAAATGGCAGCACGGCCATTCCAGATGGACGGGTTTAGATTAACTCATAGAAATCTTCCTCTCAATTTAAGCAAGTGTCTTCTTCTCAAGGACGACTCCATGCTCTTTGAATTCAGGCTTCACATTTCTGCTGTGTTCCTAGGACTCTTCACATAACTTCGAACATCATGGCCCATTCACCTCAGCTGATGCAAATAAAGTATAAAGGGGCTTTCAGTCTAGTCAGTGTTTGGAGGATGACTGTCAGTCTGACAAGCAGAGCTACTCTAGCACTTCAGTATTAAATAAATCCTGCAAATTAGTATTTCATCAGCTACATATCCAGCAACTTTGTGGGGAGCTTTTAGGAACATATTCCATGGTCAGTTGATGCATATTGGGCTAGAACCAAAACGTGATTAAACACTGAAATTAGAAGCCTATGAAATAAGCTAGGATCCCTAGAAAATCAGTGCACAGCTTATTGTAAATTAGATTATGAATTTTTTAGCACTAAGTAGACGAAATTACTGTTAATCACATGTAAATTGAGATACTGGAACTAATCCACTGAAATTAGTGGGATTTTTGCCAATGATTTTCAAAAGAGCAGGATTGGACCTGCTCTGAGTAAAGAAGGGGAGGTGGAAAATTAATGTTTTGAAGAAAGGAAGACTTAGGCCAGGTCTCACTATCAAAATGATGAATGGCTCAGTAAGTAACCAAACATCTACTCTGTTTTTCTCCCTCAAGAAAGCATCATTAGCTGAAAATCCATGCCAAGCTCAAGAGCCACTTCTGTTAAAAAAAAAAAAAAAAAGAAGGATAAATTTTGTTAGCATGATGTATTAACATCAAAAGTCAAAACCCAAAAGTTGCTTACTGAGCATGTGCTGATGAAATGTTTGGTAACTGGCACAAGGAGTAGAAATCCAGCCTGTAATGGGGTGTCAGTGGAAAGGTTGTATTTGCTGGAAGTGCTGCTGAGGGATGCTCTGGTGTTTTCTGCCATAGTCAGATGGCATGGATAATCTGCAGAGACAGTGCAGCCCGAAGTCAGGTAAGCATCCTTACCAGAGGCATAGGTTTCTTAAGAAAGCTAATATGTCCAGGTAATGTAGGCAGAACCTCAGAATTAAAAGAAAAATCAGCTGCATTTTAAAGAGAACAATTGCAAGCTAAAAGAATTTTTTTCACTATCTGGAATTCAGCTTTAGTTTGTATTTACTTGCTGTAGCATTTGGGAATAAGAAGCATAGTTTATGAATCAATTATTGATGGTGCTGTAGTCCCCTCCATGGCAGGCCAGAATGCACAAATGGCCTTTGCACTTTTAAGGTACAACCATCCAATATTGATCACCGTTTCCTGCACTGTTTAACCTCATGGACAAATCATTATTAGCTCACATGTATGGAAGTAGAGTTCCCCTAATTCTCCTTTCCCCTGTTCCTGGACTCAGCAAAACGACCAAGGGCAGAATGAGGAGAGAAGTTAATAATCACTCTAAGCTGCCTCTGCACCATATTCTTAGGCTACTGGAGATCCTTGGCAAGAATTCATCTTGAGATTGGCTCTGCGTTGCTCTAACTGAGCCCTCATTCCTGAGGACTCATTTGAACAACAACAGCCATCAGCCAAGGCTTACCAGTCACGCTGTTCCGTCTGTTTTCTCCTGTTGCGTATGCCAAAGCCTGATGGAAGTGTCTTTACCCAGCCTGAGAAATCCCTTACATAAGGTAAATTCTCCAGAGGACCTTTATGCATGATTTACAGCATCATTATGCTATCATGCAGCCATAAAACCCATAAAGGCCCAAGCACTGAAACCAAGGCTCACACAGATGCGTGCTTTCCTCTAACCACTCCTGTGCCTCCAGAAAGCGTGCAGCAGGAGCTGCCTCTCCCTGCCTCTCCCTGCCTCTCCCTGCCTCTCCCTGCCTCTCCCTGCCTCTC
>JAHLSL010000019.1:8634727-8722356 GCA_025920805.1 Petroica traversi
GCCTCTCCCTGCCTCTCCCTGCCTCTCCCTGCCTCTCCCTGCCTCTCTCTGCCTCTCCCTGCCTCTCCTGCCTCTCCCTGCCTCTCCCTGCCTCCACATCCCAAAACCACACCCTAGCAGGTCACAGTGTGTTGCCAACCAGCTGCACATTTCCTGTGATACCCCTGAGGGAGAAGAGGGCTGAAGAACTCCTGGCAGATGTGGGTGTACCTGTGATATGGCAAGGTGACAGAGGTTGCATCCAATGCCATAGCTCTTCCCTTATCATCTGATGCTAGAAAGTTTTCTCTTGCCAGTGGATAAACCACTGCACAGTTTCAGCTGTCAAAAAAAGAAGCAGCCTGAGAGTCTTGGCAAATGTGAATTAAGCACGGCTGCTCAGGTACTGTGTTATGACAAGCATATTTCCATCCATTATTTTCAGCTATCCAACAAGAAATCATTTCAGTATCACTGGATAACTCTATATACTCACTCATTTGAATATAATGACTTCGGTTTCATCTGAAGACTTAAAAGTCCTCTGGGCAAATTGGATTTTTTTTAAAATCTTTGCGAATTGAAAAATTTAGTAGCCATGGTTGATTTCCCATTTTGATGGGTACATTGCTTTCTTAGATATCTCTCAGGCAGAGTATATCACCTGAAGTGTGAAGTTCTATAAGCACAAATTATTCCTGATACTGAGATGCCTTATTTTTTTCCCCCCTAATTAGTAAAGTTAATTTGATTTAAATGGCAGTTCTGCTGAGGTACTGGTATTTATTCTGCTTTCAATACATGAACATTCTGAAAATGTTTTCAAAATATTAAATGAAGCTATAAGTTTCCTGTGGTCAAGCAAAAAATAAACCCCCACAAATTATTACTTGAGCTTAGTACTCCCAAACATTTTGAGAGGGCTTGCTTGGCTTTCTTTACACGCTTTGATTTTTTAGGACTAATGACTTCTCTCTTGTGGCAGAAAATTTCAAGTCTCACCTATGAAGACCCAAGAAAAACATAAGCCTCTTTATGAGAAACATGTTATCCTAAGACAGTCTTTTTCAGTCTGGTGTGCTTGCAGACTCCTGTGGGTCCCAGCACTCCTACTTTGGGGACTAGGAAGGGTAAGCAAAACCAGCATGCCCACTGCCAATAGGTTTTCATTTGCTAAGCAGAGATCCACATCTCCAGCAATAAATCCTTAAGGGTCCACAAATTGAAAAATGTTGAAAATCACCGCCCTAGGAATTGTGCTCGTACCTTGGAGCTATCTTTGCTAATTGGGCAGAGCTGACAAGCAGGTCCAATATGGTGAAGAGAGATCCCCAGATTATTAACAACATGATGGCATCTGGAAGTTTTGTAGAGCAATAGAGGCACAGCTCTAATCAAGCACTTTTTCAGCCTCTTGTATAGCCCATCTGTTACAGATTTAGCATATTATATATAATGCCCTCAGCAACTGACTTTGATGTATGTTCAACTGTGAAACTTCTTTTGTAACTAACATAAAGGAATTATTGTTTATTATCTGCTAGGTCCTTAGAATGGAATCTCTGCAACAGTCACCAAAATAAATGATCTATGTTTTCAATATCTATGAAATATCGGTATCAGATGGAATTACTCTGTTATCCAAAGATCACTAAGTCATGGAGATTTTTTCTGGATTTCACTAGAATTCCAGTCTTGGCCAAACTCTGCATAAGACAAAGGAGACATGTTAAACTTAGGATACTGAGATTTTAGATGAAAAATGGGAAGCAATGTGGTGCAAACATAACTATGTTTCTATTGATACAAAATGATTTATTGTAAATATTAGAACACATTTTATTGCAAAGTATTGAAGCAACCTGGTCATTTTTATTCTCCTTTGCTTGCTGCAGCACAAAAAACAGGTAAGGGATGTGTCCTGGATGAATTCCAATTTGGGAAGTTACATTTCGCTTGACCCTAAATTCACCTGGCAGTGCCAAAAAAGAAGGAAAAAAAGCCTCCAGTCCTAAATCATTCTCTGTTGCTGTAATTCTTAATGGGTGGGTACATCTGATTTCCTTTAGTTTTGGGAAAAACAGATCTTTCTTTGCAGGGCTCTTTATTAAGTTATAATGTTTTCATTTTCTAGAATGAGAAACATTCTATAAATACAAAATAACTGCTTTGAGAAGCCTTGCTACACTTGTCTTCACCTTCAGTACCTGATATTAGTGTAATATAATCTCCTTCTCTTCAAATTTGTTTTCATTGTTTTATGTAGTGAAAAATTCCTTCCCTTGTTCTTCCTCAGAATTTTCAAATTATTCACAGAGGACTTGTCTGGTTTAGGTGTGTGGCAAATTGGGCAGGATTTTAGCATTTGGCCCTTAGGATTGCCATGGCTCCTCAAGGGCTGTTGCCAAAGCAGCTGCCAGGATGCCACGGTGCAAAGATCAGGAGACCACATCCAGGTTCCTGACAGTGGCCTGCAGAACCTGGCAGAGCATTTTGCTGGTCCAGGGACTGCTCAAGCCCTTGAAGTGCTGAGCTCTGTGGACTGGGAATGTCTTTTAAGGTGAGGCTGTGTCAGGAAATTTTTCCCTTAAGCTTTTTACAGGAAGGCTGAATTGCTGTGATCTCTTGTATTGTTCCCCACAATATCTATCTGTGCTCCTGTTAAAATGCTAGGAGCAGGTGACAAAGGAGTGTGAGGACTACGTACCACATGGTATCAAGGGCCCATCCAGGCCACCAGACCATGTGCAGGTGCTGTGGGGACGTGGAAGTGTCAGAGAGGAGCACACAGCTGCAGCACTGTACTGGGTACTCACCGGGATGCTTTCAGCAGCTCTCACAAGTTTGTCTTCTTAACACCAATGGTCATCAAATGTAGATTAAAATAAACTGATGTTCATATTCCTACAGAATGAAGGCTACCAAGTCTTAGGACTGGAGTGCCCTTCCAAGCTTGCTTTAGATCCAGTTTTAATTTCCCTGAAGCTAAGTCACATTAACATTTCTCCATGTTTTTTCCTTACTGATGCAATCCAACAACTTTATTTAAACTTGAAAAAAAAAGAATAAATGACACACTCACTGCTTAGTTTTAGTGTGTGTGTTTTTATTGTTTACAGCTAAAGTAGGGCAGCTTTGCACTGGAAGAAGTCACCAAGTCACTCACTGTGCTAAGTACTTACATTCATTCAGAGATAATAGACTTTAAAATTGCCCAGTTTTGATTTACAGACATAAATTAGTAATAAAAATCTCTAATTACTTTAAATACTTTGCGTTGATAATTAAATTGTAACGGGGTCTATAAATGACGGGAAGAAGAGAATATGTTCCCGTTAATATTTATGCATTTTTCTGGCATCAGTTATCTCCCTGTAAATTTTTTGAATACAGGACAGGACCTGATAAAGTTCTTGTCTTTCATAATGAAACAACACCAACACTTAAAGCATATAAAAATAAATATTCAGTTTCCTCTTTATCATATTTCTTTGGTTTCTGAAGAGAGAAAACAAAGGCTTTTGCTAAATAGGGAAAAAGAAAAAAAACAACTTAGATTGGTTTTAAAATATCTTGGACTGGGTGACAAAATGAGAATCTTTATAAACCAAGAAATATGTCAGATATTAATTAATGGATTTATAAAAAAGAACAATTCAAACATGTCTGCATAGTCTTGTGTGGCATTTCCTTCTGCTCAAATTTTATAAATTAATATTAAACCCAAAGTTCAAGAAAACTGCAATAGAGATATACTCAGACTGCTGACAGTTTTCCAAGAGAAACTTGCAAAGATCAGTATCATAGATTTTGATGTGGGGAAGGGTTTGGCAAAGAGATAGTATCGACTTTTAAGCATCCTCTCCATGGGCAGTGGCAAAACAAGAACAGAAATTGCTTATGACATGCCTTAAAGCTCAGCAAGTTTTTGAAGGGATCTGTTCATCTGAAACAAAGCAAAAAAAAAAAAAATAAATCACTGAGTAATTGATTTTTTTACTCCAGCATAAAAACATTTTATATTTTTGGGGTTTTTTGCACTAGGTGTTTTATTCAGTGGTTGAGTACCAAACAAACAAAGATAAATTAAGTCATTCACTCTCAGGAACTTCAGAAGTGAAGTGGTATAGTGTTGGTGATAACCAGCTAGTCTTACACAAAGTACAATTGCTTGCTTTCTTAGGAAGATCAAAAAAGAGACAATTTTATTCAGTTCACTAATTAAATTAACAAGTTGAGTGAGTGTACATTAATAATACATAAAAGAGATGCTTTTCACCTCCATCATGACAAAATTTTATGAGCTTTTAAGTATTTATTATGGTGGAGTTGCAATATGAAATATAGCTCCTAGGACCCAATGTCAAATTTAGGGCTCTGATTTTCCACCCAGGTTCCTCAAGTCCATATTGATGCCAATGACAATTCCCATGCACACTATTAGTTAAATAACACCGTGTGAAATATCCCATAGTAGAGTGGTAGAGTGGGGGAATTATCTCCATTGTATAAGTGTGCATCAATATTTGAATCCTCTTTATATTGCTGGATTTTGCAGAATGTGGTGTATGTACATCCTGTCTGGCTCAAACTGAACATCTTTCTAGCCCAGTAGCCTGTGACTGACAAAGCCAAATAGGAGATGCTTAGGGAAAGAGGACAAAAAAGTGGGAAGAAATCACATGGTGTTTGTGCTGGGATATACTCTTAAACTCAAATATGGTGGTTTGGGGTTGCTTGGTTGCTTGTTGTCCATGTGGCCTCCTACAAAGTTAGCAGAAATAGTACCATATGGGCTGAGGCTGAGGCTCATTCCTGTTTTGGTTGAAAGTAGTAATCAGATTTTTACAGAATTTTACCATCTACTGGTTTGATTCACAGTGTGGCTTCGGATTTCTTTGAGAGCAAACTAAATAAGAAACTCTCCTCCTGGTTTGTATTACATGCCCTCAAAACCCAGATAGAGTCACGAGGCTACAAATAACTGACTGGTGCTTTGAATGGCTTTGAAAAACAGGCATGATAAGGAAGTTTAACCCAGAGGACCAGGCTGAATCTAACCTGAAATAAAATCCTGTAATTGTATATAGTGTAAATGCAGACTTCAATACTCATCTCTCAGGCTATGACTGAGAGGGCAAAGCTGCAATTCTTTCTTGAACTACTGAGCTGAAAACCAGGTTCTTTCCACTATCTTTGTTGAAAGAGACTTCAGCATAAGGAACTCCATAAAACCCGGTACTGATGGGAATTCATGAACCCATGTAGCAGCAGTTAATATTAAACAATATTACCTACATATCCATCTCTCAGACATAATTTTAGAAGCTGCCATCTTCTTGTTCACTGAAATAAAAATTTAGCTAAGAAGTATAAAGCAACAAAATTAAAAAGGACAAAGCTCTTTTTTTTCTCTCAAATTGCTCTACAGAGTTTGCCAATTAGTTCCTTTGACATTGAATTTTTTGAAATCCTGGATCCTTTCAGTGATAATAATGAGTCAGCTGAAGAAATTAAATGTAATAGTATTTATACAGCAAGGCAGTGGGTTTCAGGTACTGGTTATTACCAAATAACCTACTCTAGAGAGGAAGAAATAAAACCACAGCAAAAAGGGACTGCCCAGTTACAGAGTGGCTGTGGTGTAGTCACATCCTGGACCTCAGAATTCCCCTGTGTGGCATCTGGCACATGTGGGAGGGTGTATGTACAGGTACACTGGCACGTAACCATCTAGAAACCAGCTGATAATGCAGGATGTATTGCAAGCTACTGTTGCTCTGAGCAGCAATAACTAGCTGCCTGGCTTAGGGAATTGTAGGGCACCAATCACTGTAGAATCTAAGTGCCAATAATGCTTAACATTTATTTTACACTTTGCAGAGTTAAAGTGCTGTAGGAACATTAGCTAATTAATTATTGCATCTCCCTTGTGAGGTGGGTCGGTTGGTAAGTATTAGTCCCATGTTACAGATAGGAAAACTGAGATGCGGTGTTTTCCACTTTTATTTTTCTATTGTATTCTGTAAAGCTCCAGACACTTTCTAGAGGAGTTTGCTGCAAGTTACTCGCCCAAAGCCACTACTCAAGTTGACGTCCTGAGCACTAGTAGAAAATTTGACTCTTCCTCAACCCTCCACTCACAGTGCAGACTGTGCTTCTGGATGGTAAGGAGACTCTGATGTTGCACGCACGCACACAAAAAGCAAACAAATCAGAGCTGGAGCAACAAATCCAGTGCTCTGACAGATCTACTCAGTACAGAACTCCAAACAACTAATCTTGGTGCTCTGCTACGTCTACGACAGGCTTCCCATACAGCACCGGAAATTGGGTAGATCCACAATGCCTTTGGAACAGGCATCCTGAGGCAACTCGAGAACCTTGCAAGAAACGTGAGCTGTGCTTCTTGGTTAACTTGCTGCTTGGGAAGCACAGAGCAGTGACAGGATTGGGATACCTGGAAATATTTGCCAAATCTTTCCATACCATTCAGCATTCAAGTCACTGGAAGTGGCTCTAAAGTCCAGATACTGATTTTGTTGCATGAATACATGTTCTAGCAGAAATCAGATTTCCATTTGGCTTGGAGTTTTTTTGGGAACAGCTGTCAGGGTCTTGCTAGAACTTGCTAGAATAACTAACACCTTCTCCATTTTTGGTGGTTTTTTTTTTAAAAAAGGAATCTATCCTTCGACAGTAAATGCAGAATCCCTGTAGTTTGATTTGTACAGGTTATGTTTGGAATTGGAAAAGGATCGGTCCCAAAAATTTAGCAATCATAAGTCAGGTTGTCAAATAATCTGATGACTACTGGGTTATTATTTGCTAGTCACCTTTTGGTAAGCCCAGGTAGTACTTTCAGCCTCCCTTTGCAGTTGTTTGCACTGAAATAATGATTTAGCTTTTTGCTTTCTTAGCTATGAGTCTGATCTAATCACACACTTCTAACAGTTGATGTTTTAAGAAACCCCCAGGATTCAGAAGACCCGGCAATTTCAAAATGCAATTCATAAAGCTAATTGCAATTCTTCATGTAAGTAGAACTAATTACATCTATGTACTTGACCTTTAAACACCAGTTTTGTTTTCTCTCTGAGACTTTTGTGGTTTTAATTTCTTCACCTCTCTGTTTATTGTTCTTAATCAAATTGTGCCCTCAAGTGATTAAGAACTCAAATTAAGGTTAGACTTTTCTTTAAGTATGTGATGGAAATAAGAGGGTTAATGCAAACACTTTCAAGGCAATATTTAAAATATTTAAATTATTAGTTTGGCTGATTTAAATGCTTCTTCAAAGTGCTAATAAAACAAATATTGTATTATGCTAGTAGACAAGATCCAATGAGGAGAGTTTCCCTATAAAATTACTATAGATAATGTAATAGCAAGGAGGCTTCCCAAATTAAGCAAGGTGTAAATCAAAAATATATGATGAAGAGTGCACTTGATTTTAAAAATCACTTTAAATAATATAAAGTCTAATCAGTAGCATAAGCAAGATTATAAAAAAATAATTCAACACTGTGTTCTGGCAGAAGCCTTTGAAAAACCACTTCTGGTAGCCTTCCCTGGCATTCATGAAGAATTGGCAGGCTTGGCAAAGTGGCAGGAAAGAAGATGCAGAAATTATCCAATTTAAATGTCTGAATCATTGTGTGTTGGTTCCGCCAATCTTCGTGCCCTACCCTTGGGTTCTCCTGCGCCGTCCATCACCGCTGTACTGGGGATTGGGCTGGAGCCTGCAGCTAATGAATCCTGCATTGCCTCCCCTCCTTTCATCTCACCTATCAAGATGGAAATGCAAAATGCTGTACATGTGTCTCATCCTGCCTCTTACCATCAACATAACCGTGAAGCAGTGTCAAAGAGGGGGAGGCTTGGATGGATGGATGGATGGGCTTGGGCTGCTCTCCCTCGTGACCTGGTGCCTCTCCTGGAAAGCTGACACCACTCGCTGTGGGCAAGCTGTAATATGGTTTGTTTAATAGGGTAAATCATGCTTTTATCACTGGAAATAAGATGTGGTGGAGACACGTTGTCATGGTTACTTAGCCATTTCCCCAGAGTCACAACACCAGTGTCCCGGAGGGGACATAATTCTATTTCATGCATATGCATGAGGCTAGCAGGTGCTTTGGCACTTTAATTATATATTTTTTAAAAGGCTAACTGTAAAATTGTGACAGAAACACAGAGGAAAAAGGATAAGAAATGGACTTAGAAAGCAGGCAATAGGATTGTCAAGAAAAGGAAAAATATGGTCCAGGTTTCTGAAGGCCAATGTCAGAATTTAAAATAAATAAATATATTCCCTAATTATTTAGGAAAGTCAAGGAGATACCGAAAGTTAAAATCTCCAGATAGGAGGGTATGTGAAAGAAACTTTACAGAATTGATTTCTTCTCTGCAATTTTTCTATAGGAAAACTGCTCAGCTCATGGAAATGGCAACAAGAATGGGAGTAATAAAGACAAGATTTAATAAAATATTAATAACTCTTAAATAATTCAGAAAAGCCCCCCCCAAACAACAATAAAACATGTAACTACATATTGGCAAATGATTGGTATCATCAGATGATTCCTTTCACGCCTGTTCAAGAGCTTTTGTAAGTTAGTGCACTTTGTTTAGCTGCTGTCTCCCCACGTTACTCATGACCCACCAGCTCCTGCTGTCCCAGGTGTTAATTATTGTCCTTCAGTTTTTTTTAGCTCAGTACAACAGAAAGTACAGCTTTAAGTCAAAATAACCTATAAATACAAGGATTTCCCAAAATATCTACAGATGTATCAGATGCTGTGTAATTACTGAGTATTCAAGTATTATACAAGTCTGTGTATGTTTTTACAGGTAACTGACATTTAAACTTTGGCTAATGTGTCCAACAGTAAGAAGAAATCACAAAATCTGGAAAACTTCTGAATACTGATACCAGTTGGACATAAAGGGTTTGTGCTGAAATAACAAACCTTTACAACTAGTTTGCCTTATACGTGTCTCCTACCACTGAAACACAACTGATCATGTTAGGGATGGTTTGGACTGGAGCAAAGACTTCTAGAGTTGACAGGACTAAACCCATTCACAGAAGGTGTATAAGCCATGAAGACTTTTCCTGGGTAGTGTCCCACGTCTTCTTACTGTACCTCTTATAGAGGCTTAGGGAAACATTATTTAATGTAAAATGCCAAAAATTCAAATTTATTTTTAATTTGGTAGGATTGAAAATGAGTCTGTTTACTATTTTAGTAAGTGACTTCGAGTCAGATGAGACATTATTTTGTTTTGAGACCATCCACTTGGGATTTGAGATAGTTTTATTCTGTTACTTGGATATATAGAGATGCACAAGCTGTCTCTCTCTTCCTCTCCATTTGTCTTTTTTCCAACCCATTTTTTGCCAAAATTGATACGCTTCCACAAATGTTTTCCTTTTGACAGAAAACCGTATGCAAGTGAATGATTTTTCAGCTCTTTTAACTCAATCTGATTTTATGTTCTTGAGCATCTTTTTTTTTTAAGAGACTCGTATCAAGCTCTGCTTTTATGGTCATTTGGCTCAGCCACATTTGACAGAGTATTGTAGAGTTGTTTTTAACCCTGGTCACCTCACAGAACCTGCAAACAGATTCAAGAAAGAGAGAGGAAGACGCAGGGGTAGAAAGAAGAACGAATTGTTTATATCAAGAAAAATGTTTGTGTAACTGCAGGTCTTGATAGAGAAATGGCAATGTGGCCTCTAAAACACTTTACTTCTGAAGCAGCTTCGGCTGTTCCCAGATCCTTCTTTGCCCGATAACTATTCTGGGCTGAATTCAGGAGGGACAGGGGCTAAACAAGTCACACTTATACTCAGGGTGAGAAATATCCATAATCAATGGAAGTGTGGACTGAAAATGTTAAGAAGCATTGTTTTCCCCTGTTGCAGGTTTGCCTAAATGTTTATGTTCTCTGGGGAATGTTTCATGATAAAGCATGTTATGCTTACATGGGTTTTGAAACAGTCTAAGGCTCTGTGTTCATAATGAGAGTTCTCCTCCAGAAAAAAAGAATCTCTGAAAATATCTCAAGATAGATTTTTTGAATGTTAGAAGCATTTTCTTCACTCTGTTGTGTACTTGAAGCCTAGGAAGTAACTGAGCTGTTTTCTATGCCAAAGTAGGCAGCCAAAGTAAGTGCACTGCTGGTAGGGACACACACTGTAAAATATACATGTTCAACACAGCCAGAAGACCAAAGAAGAACACTCTGAGATACACTGCAGTGTTCATTAGATAGAGCAGAAACTTCCTAAGAGGAACATACATACATTTAGCCCATACCTTTAGAGAGAGGTGCATTAACATTTCTCTCATGGCACTGCCAAATGTTAAATAGAGTTGCATACTACTCAGTTTTAGAAGAGAGTTCTACACAGAAATACTCAAAAAAAGAGTCATTTTAAGTTGCTAAGACAGCAATTCACCAAAGGAATTCAGGCAAGCCTGAGTGGCTGTGGCCACATTTCCTTGAGGTTACAGATGTACCAGGCAGTGCCCAATCCCTGATCCAATATGTCCTGCACTGTTGGAAGTTACTGCCCTCTAGGCTTTAGAGCAGAGCTGCTCCTGCAACTCCTCCCTGGCTTGTGTGAGTCCAAATGAGCCACATTAACTAACTGAACTAGATCTTTGCTAGCACAGCTGGGTATTGGTGAGTCAGGTTAGGGAGAGCTCATACAGCCCAACTGAAAGGTCTGCACTGTGCTCCAGCAGAGCCAGGGGCTGGGCAGCTGGAGTGATCTAAGGACAGGAATCCACTGAGATGGCCACGTCCTGGGTACAAGAAACATGTCCATTGATTCTCCATGCAATTCCTCCAGAAGAATCATCAGGATTCAGTGGAACACTAAAGCATATATTTGCACATCCCTAAAATGAATGGGATGGAAGTTGAGTGAGCTCAGGATGTAAGTTTTATTGCTATCAACAGAGCAGGATTTTGTCCCTTGTACATAGATACTTTGCACAAGGGGCCTTGGGACCCTTCAGCTGCTCGAAGAAAAGTACAAGACCAAGCAGTGTTGGCTAATCAAAGACTGAATCCAATTTGCAATGAGAAGTGTGGGCCTCTGTGACACCACTGCATCCCCTTCTGCTCCTACACGGGCCAATTCATTAACATGCCAAATACAAAACTTAAAAGGAATGGAAATCAAAACTGTCCTCTTGCATCTGCACCAGCAAATCTACCTCAGGGATAGCATCCCAGTTACTACAGTATTTAGGCATTCAGTGTTACTCCTCAGGATGAGGCAGGGCTGGTAATCCTGTAGTTCTAGCAGCTCAGTGGGGACAAATGGGTGCACAGTGCCACACAAATGGCTCACCATCAGGCCTCACTCTCCCACAGCTCATCCTAATGCTCCCATGCTCAAGACCATGTTCCCTCTCACCAAATGTTTTGCAGGAAGTGGATTGCCTTGAGTGCATCACATTTTAACTGCATGAAAAGGGATCTGACTACAATATTCAAAGCTGCCCCAGAAATCTCTGCTAAGAAACACTACACTTTTTTACACGTTTACACGTTTTTACTAAGTGCTTCTTATGAGACAGACAAAAGATAGATAAAAGAGAAAAATGTTGCTGGAGAAGCATTGTAGGAGGTCAAACCTTGACACTGATGGTGAGGGGTTGGGCAACAGAAGGGGCTGGGCTTCAGAGGGGACTTTCTCAGCTCCTAAGCAAAAAGAAATGGTGGCTGTTGTATATTGCTGGAATGGGCTGTTAGATTGGCACACCATGTGTGCCAATCTAACAGCCCATATGGTGCTGGGTCATACCTGAGCTGCTCAGGTGCTACCTCTCTGTAAATACGACTTTAAACTCAACCTCAGAAAGTCTTTTAAAAATCTGAGGTACAAATGAAGAGATTTGCAAGAGCAAAAGTGTAGCTAACTGGAGCATTATGCTCTCCTATAGCTGAAAACTTGAAATAAAAATGGAAAAGTCAGAAAAGGATCTTAGGAAGTTCCTATTCTACTCCTCTGTCTTTGTAACTCTATGGCATTCTGCTCTGTTTATTCCACCTTCGACATGGGCTTAAGGATCTCTAGTGAAAGCAATTCACCACCTCAATGAGTAGTTTCTCCCATTTCATTACAGTTCTGGCTAGAAAGAATTCCTAAAGTCAATGCTGTTTCTATTATTCAACTCATTCACCACAGATGTGGCAGAACATTCTAGTGCCCTGTAACAATATATCTGAGGACTGGTGTTAAATCCATTCTCAGCCTTTTCTTTAGATTAAACAATCCTAGATTTTAAAATCTTTCTTCCAAAGTCACCCTTTGCTCACTCCTTTCCTCCTCTATGTTGTTGGTTTTTTTTTTTGTTCTTTTTCAAAATTCCTCCCCTGTCCCTACCCAAGGCTATTTCAGCTCAGACATCAGTTCTGAGAAGAGAGAGATTAAATTGTAGTAGAAAAAATATGATTTTGGTAAAAATTGCACTGAAGACTTACCTACCACTTGCCAAGTTGTCCATTGCACTGCACTGGGGCAGACCTTTACAGGATTTCATGATAAATATTTTGTTTTGATCATAAACCACTGTAATTGCAATGCAAAAAATTCTCTATCTTCCCTATAATCTCTTCTATCAGCTAGAAGAGTGTCAAAACCTTACTAAAGTTAAGGTGCATATCACCTACAGATTCCCATTACCCACAAGGCCCATTACACAGTCAGGAAAGAAAATAAGGCTCATTTGACATAGTATGATACATAAATATTGATTTCCAGATGCTTTACTTCTTACAGAATTTTTCCGAAGATTGAAGTTAATTTGACTTCTTTAGTAACTCGATTCCTCTTTTTGCTTAAAAAAAGCACAATATTGTGCTTTTCAAGCTACCTAGTTCTCCATTCCCTCTCCATGGGTTCCCAGGAAGACTGCTAATGACTCCGAGAGAACTTCAGACAGCCCTCTAAGTATCCCATACAAAATTCATCAGACTCAAAGGATTTTTTAAAAATGAAGTTAAATGAATATCCTTTACCTATTCTTGCCCTTTTCTGAGGAAAAGTTTTTTGTTTGGTTGGTTGGGGTTTTTTTTGTTCCTGATCTTAATCATGCCAGCTGCATGCTCACAACTGACCTTGCAATTGATGAGGATGCAGGAACCCCACTTCACACGCAGTCCTTCTCTGCATCTTTTTTGCAACTTTTTTGTCTCATGATTGTTCAGTTGACACTGCTCTTGGCTTACCCTTTACTCCCAATGCACATGAAGAATAATTTCTTCTTACTCTTGGTGCTGCAACCTAATAGTGGTTCAGTCCACATTCCAGCTTTTCTTGTTCTGTCCTTACATGAATCTGGTAATCTTTCATACTCAGCCCACAGTATCTGAGCATGGCTTCTTCTTTCTGTGCTCCCCATGCACATGCTGGTCAGTCTTTCTCCTGCTGCAGGGACTTTCCAGCCCTGTCAAAGCTCCCTTGCTATCACTGAAAGCTCCTGTCTCTTCATCAGTTCCATGGCCTGTTGCTGTAGCCCTCCCACCACGTAAGTACCTGAAGTCTTTTCCTCTGTAATAATTATCTACAAAATTTTCAGGTGGTTTAAGTCTTCTCTACATGCCAGGCTTCCAGCAAGTAAATGGATCCAAGCTGAGGCAACACCTTTCCTGTTTTCTCCTTGCCTGCTCTCCCTTTCATATTACTATTCAAGTCATGCCAATTATCCCACCAAGACTCTGTTATGCCAATTAAGTCATAATTTTGATCTTGTATTAAGACTTCCAGCTCCACCTGTTTATCCCAAATATTTCTTCTACTAGTATACAGACTTCTAAAGTATTCAGTGGACTGATTCACTACTCCCCATGTCTCTCCTGTGACCCTATTTGAATACCAACATCACTGAAATTTTAGCTCCCTATCAGGCTGATGTTGTTTATGCTAACTCTTTTTTTCCTAGTCAACCCCTCCCTCAATCCTACTTTAAAGCTTTTCTAACTAGGTTAGCAGTTTGCTGGATCAACGGCATGGAGCCAGTGCAGCAAGAAAACCTGAACACCTTCCAGTAGCATCTCAGGGTATGGCAGGCAGCATCCTTTTCTTCCCACACCTTCTTTCCTGATACAGCAAACAGAAAACTTCCTCTCTTCCTGTCAGAAGAGGGTCATCATCTTTCTCAGATATTCCTTATTTTGGAGGAGGACTGGCTGCAAATCTGATATCTGGGGTCAGGTCGTGATTTTTCCTTAGTACTAGGATTTAAATATTGTTTGCTCCCTGGATAACATGCCTGTTCTGGATTTCCACATCTGCCTCAGGAGAGAGCCAACTGCATCCCTACCTGTGGGGAAGCAGTCTCCTTCTCTGCTGATGGTGCTGCTCCCAGTCTCTTTGTACTTAGGGGTGTCCTCACACACTGTGACCTTGGGCCCTCATGACTCCTTTCCCTGAAGCTCCCTGGCTCACCACCGAAGAACCCATGGATACAGGCACCTCTCTGCCTTCCCCACTGGGAGGGAGAGAGAGGCTTCATTCCTTATTAATCCAACCCAATGCAGGGTCTGAGTCAGGATCAGCATTTCCCACCTGAGACGCACCTCTCTGGTGCAGACCAAAGTCAGAGCTTGTCTTAACCTATGGGTACAGCCAGACTGATCTCACTCCATCCGGCCAGACTGATCTCACTCCATCCTCAAACTGAGAGGCAGAGAGCTGCTCTTCTCTTGGAACAGGCTGGATGCTCCAGGGCGTATCTTCTGTTCATGGCCGTCAGCACCAGCCTGGGCACAAACCCACGATGAGATAGCTTCAGCTAGTCCTTTAAATATCCTATACAAAATTCATCATACCCAGAGGACTTGAAAACACCAGAGAAAGGAGCCTTACAGCTTTCACATCACAGCTAGCTCATCAAGCTGACCTGCTTGGAGTCCAGGCACTGCGAGTGCATGTCCCACTGCTTCTCTTCAGGAAGGCATGTTTAAAAAATACTCTTCTGCCTCATTTTTGTAAATTAAAAGACGACAGTCCTGCCACTGCAGCCAGTCATGTGATTCCCCCCCCCCCCAACTATGTTATGTTCTAATGAAGGAACATTTTGTTTAACACGTGAAATGGTAAATATCTCAAATCATAGGAAAACATAGAGTAGTTGCACTTCATTAAAAACAATGAGTACCCACTAGGAAAACACTAGAAGAATGAAACCCTCTTCCTTTTCCTGTTGACTATGTGTGCATTGCTTTCAGACAAAATGGCATTTCCCTCTAAGACCTGAATCACCATTCTTTCCCAGCACTTGCTATTGACATAACTTCCCAAGTTATTGTTACTCCTCTTATTGATTATTCATGCCAGTAATATTGATTATTATACCGGTATGCAGCTCCTCCAAAGGCAGTAAAAATGGCCTCACAAGAAATCTGATCACTCACTCACAAAGGTAGGGGAAGATGTGAAGAACTAGCACTAATAAATGTAGTACCAATTGTATTAGAACTACTGTAGTCTATGCACCTGTTTATCTGAATATGCTATTTTATACAGAATGGGGAATTTCAAACATTGTAGTTACTGCTGGATCTGAGTTGGATAGATCAAAGTGATAATTATCATGTTCTAGAAATCCTTATTTTTGATGATGAGGTTTTTAAAGCCTGTAACAACACACAGCTCCAATTGCAAAAGCTTAAAATTGCCTCTTCAGTAGAAGCAGGGCTTTGATTTCATCTAATTTGACCCTTCCACCGCACTTATAAGTGCACTCCAGTGTGGCTAGGATAAAAACTTTGAAATTTAAATGTGCAACTTGCAGCTGAGGTTGAATTTGTGAGCTAGGACACAGAGTACCTTTTGATGAGCAGCAGTTTTCATTACAGCTGTCAGAAAATACCTCCCCATTAGGAAGCGATGAGTACATTTAATTCAAGTCCAACCCTTCCAACATCATCACTTACAGACACTCTTCTGCACTGTGAGTGAGGTTCTAATAATACACTGAGCCATGTGGGACACACCAGGGTGATTAATGCTTGGATGTGAACATGTACTGCACAGAGTATATATTTCCCCCTTAAATGAATATATCTGGTTTTCATTGATATTGAGGTAGATTTGCTCTGTACTTGCTCACATGAGGAAGCCTAGAACTGTGGGATCTATCATTCAGTAATAGCTCCTGATAACACTAACACTTGGAACATGGCAAAGTAAAAAATGTGAATTCATATTCACTTTTAATAAACTGGGGTAATTAGTCAGTTGAAATGCAATAGAAAGTGACAGCCTGTGACACATAAAAGACTGCAGACTGACAAAGACAGAGCTATTCTTCATTGCACTAACATCCGTTTCTTCATCAACATTGAATTTTTTCAGTCTCTTGGCATTTCAATTACATTATAAAATGAAGGGCTAAAATCCTGTCTCTGCATTTTTTCCTCTCCTCTTTGAAACTAAAGTAAAGAAAAGAGAAGAGAATAACCCTCTCCTCAATTTGCTTCTGTATTATGCACTGAAATTATGTCAGTGGGCCACAACATTCACAGTACCTGTGGCGCATGCAGGAAAAGGTGTTCAAGCCTTGACTTCATTGAGGTGATGCTGGAACTGTGAAATCCCACCTAAGGAAACTGCCTAGAAGATGTAGAAAATGGAGCAAAATAGGTAAAAACTCCAGCAAAAACCTTTATGACTTAAACAAATGTAACCATGAAACTCAAGATGTTTTAGACACTCTGCTGGCATCCTCAGTATTTCCCTCTGCATCCCCAGTGCCCAGCACCTAAGGAGTGTCTGATGGGCCAGTTGAGCTTCTCATTTCTGAAAGAAGGGGATGTTATGCATCCACCTCAGCAGCTTTCCCTTTCCCCAGTGCTTCCACCCGTGTCTGGGCTGCAAGATGCTGGGAGCCAGGGTTAGCAGCACAGGCACCAGGGCAGTGACCTCATCCACCAGGGATGCAGTCTCATGGTACTCCAGCAGAGCAGGGCCACCTTCCAGCTCACCTTTTGGGAGCAGCAGTGAGTCAGATGGCTCTGCCCAAAATATTCCTGGTTCTTAGTTCCCTCTTTTTCATAATGATTTTTGGCAAGGTCCTCATCTGGGGACATGAATGGCGATGTCTTTTAAATAGATATGATGAGGAGCTTTACTTGTGTTGATGCCGAAATGATTTTTTGTCTTTTCTTTTATATACCTTTTACACAGTTCTGTGTATCCACAAGTATTAGCAGTATGCATACTTGCAACCTTTTACTTAGTTTAGTGTTTAGTGTTTTATAAGAGTTCTGCAGGCCCTGAGACTGAACACCCCAGAACTGCAGAGCCAGGGAGACCAAACATTCCTTCTATCTCAGGAACCCAAGGTCTCCTGACCGGAGGATTCTGTAAACTAGGGGTTAGCCCACCCCAACCTCATTATTGGGCCCCCTTGTTAGATATGCTAATGTGTAAAGTCTATGTGTGTGTATGATGGATGGGGGGATGAGCATTTTGCCACACTTCACCTGCGTGAAGTGGATGCACCAAACAGGATCCTGATTAAAACTGAGGTAAAGACCCCAACCCTCTTAACCATGTCTGGCTTCATTTTCCTAACACCTGGAAAAAGGCATCAGTGTCACAGCATTTGGTGGAGTTAAGCCTGTATAGAGAGCAGCCTTTATAGAGAGAATAAAATATCTTTTATTGGATCACCTGGGACAACAGTCAGAAACAGACCAGATTCTAGACACAGGAGTCCTTCCTTGGGACTGAAACAGCCTCACTCGGCACCTTGGATCAACCTAAAGACCATAGCACTGCTGCTCTTCCCACTCTTCAGGTCCTCTGGAAATCTTACCATAGGCCTCCAGCAGAGAAAAAGAAATGCGCAGAAAGTATTTTTACATGAAGAACAAATGACATTTAAATCCTCCTTTTGAATGACATATGGGCATTTTGCTGTGCAAAGCCTCAGCTTGTTGGCTGGTGAAAGATCAATGACTTACCTCCCAGGCAAGCTATTCTGTTAATTTTTGTATATTGTTTTGAGAGGCTCAGATGGAAGGCACCAAGGTTGAGCTGTATAATTTTCTCAGAAGCCTCCTGGTCTCGTTTGGTTCATTCATATGTCAAAGCAGCTTTTAATTTCTCAGTTGTGGGGCTCAAGTCTTAAAATACACCAGGAGCCAGAAGGTCCCCTTTAAGTACCTGAATGAAAGGGTCAGGTTTTCAACTGTTTCTAGTCTCCTGCAGTTCCTATTGTTTTAATAGAGGTGTGCTGTTCAAAAAGCCTAGCTCCCAGCTGTAGGCATGAGCACTTCTAGTGCGCTAATACTTCACAGCAGAGTCACTACTTCTATCACCTCAGTGAAAAATGGATCTAGAGGGGATTTGTAGCCTAACTAGCATCCACGGAAAAATGGTGATGATCTGAACTGCCTCCACTGCCTACCTTTGAGCTTTATTTTCAGTGGAAAAGAAGTAATCTTTGCAGAAGTGAAATAAGCAACCATATATTTTGAATAGATCTTGCAAGTCTCAGAGAGGGGAAAAGGCAAAAATATGTTAGCAACATTACTGGAATTATTCATTTGTGAACAGTTTTAATAAAAAGTATTGCTCCAAGGTGTTCCTGTCAGTTCTTCCATCAGTCCCTGAGGTGCTCTGTAGAAGGTGCAACCTGAACACTGTGACAGTTGCTGAAGGCACCTCTTATCTTTTCCACTCTCTAGCTGGACTTCTTATGTCTGGTATCTTCCTTCTATTGATAGTAAAGTGTGTTTTGATAACTAGGTAAACCAAAATTCTGAATTTTAAGCAGTCAGGTATATACCTAAAACCTGATCCTACGCTTACACATTTGGAATTCATTGCCTAGGAGTTTTCCTTTTTTTTACTTGCATGAATTAATCGTTCAAAAGAGTCATGAACAGATTGGAAGTGCAGCCCAGTCCCTCAAGTGGCATGAAGCATTGACTTGGGCATCAACACTGGTGAAACGAAATCATTTGGCACCAGCTGAGGGCTCTGCATCTTTTTTTTTTTCTTTTTTTCTTTTTTTTTTTTAACTGAGAGAACTTTTCACAGATAAGGCTTTATTCTCACCTTGTTCAGCCAGCAATAGTCATGGTCAGAAATAGAGTGTTCCTCTGCCAGGTCACTATAGAAGTGAGATAAATGTGCATATAAGGATGAAGTCTTAATCATAGTTTACTTTTAACCCTTAGATTTTGTTCATTACCTCTTGAGTTACTCATTCTAGCAAATCACATTGGCTCTGGCCAAGGGAATACAAGAGAAATAAACTGGAGGCTGTTTTCACCTTAAGTGGCCAAGTGGTTAAAGGACTGGCATGTAAACAGCTCTGCTGCACCTATGCTGTATTATGAAGTCCAGTGGGATTCAGTTTTAATCTTGAGAGGGAGTGTGAGGGGTTTGTTTTTCACAGGGGCTTTAGCCTACAGTTAAGTGCAAACACCTGCTGAAGTACTGGTAATTAGTAGGTAATTAGTAGCTAATGTTCTTAGAATTTAAAAAGAAAAGCTTACATAAGTAATTACTTACTATTTCTTATAATGTGCTGCTTTTCCTGAGATTTCATATCCCCAGAACATTTGCCAAGTTCCTAGGTTCCTCAACATACTAAATTGTTTATTAATTACACACGTATATTGCTTGTAGAAAAAATAAAATGCATTAAAACGCTGGAAACAGGAGTGAGTTATCTTTTAAATTACAGCACAAGACTCATTGGAAATGACAGAATTCACAGAGGATAACAGCTTTAGGAGGAGCATTAATTTGGGGCTGGGGGAGGAGGATGGTGGTGGCTGGAGCAGTGAAAGCAGCAGCTGGGTAGCCCTGAATGAGTTTCTTTTGGTTGGATAGGGGACAGAGAGACATGAAGTGAGGAGCAGCCTTTGTGGTGGGTTTTGCTCAGGTCAGTAAATGTATAGCACAGCTATGGACCCCTAACTAGATTAATGCCTTCCCTGCTCTATTAACACATTTCAGGTATGCTACAAGTTAGGGGCTTCTCTAACTCCACAGCAAAGTGGTTTGCATTGTATTTCCCCCCTTGCAGAAGAATCACTTCTGGATCAGTGGAAGAGCTAAAACATCTGCCTTGTCAAACTCTTTCTGCAGTCAGTACTCACCATTTTCATACATGAGAACTCTTTAGGCAAAGCTTTTCTACATGCTTTAGACTCAGAGATGATGCAGTTACTGAGGCTGTGATTGCCCTTACCAAAGCTTTTCTACATGCTTTAGACTCAGAGATGATGCAGTTACTGAGGCTGTGATTGCCCTTACCAAAGCTTTTCTACATGCTTTAGACTCAGAGATGATGCAGTTACTGAGGCTGTGATTGCCTTTACCAGCTGCCAGCCTTGCTCTTGCAGTGTAAGGGACATGCTTTATACAGAGGCAGAAGAGCATAGTGCCTGCTGAGTCCCCAGCTGGAGCTGGGTGACACTCACCATGTGTCGTCATGTAGAGCCCTGCTTGCAGCTCAGCATGAGCCCCATCCTCTGTGGCACTGGGTACGCACCTCGTTCTATCTGAAGGTGGTTCTCCTTTGAGGTGCAGTGCAGGCAAAAGCAGGTTTAGTGACAGCCAGGACCATGCAAAGGCAAATGGGAGCTCTACAGAGTAGTGCTTGCAGGGAAGAGGTTGAATGCCACTCTCTGAGCTCCTGCACTGGGAGGACACAAAGCCTTGAGCTCTGCCATCTTCCCTGAAGTCATGCTATGCAGCAAGGCCAAGGGGATAGCAGAGCTTTCTCAGGATCTTCTCATGTAGGACAGGGACTTATGGAAGAGCTGACATGGAAGAACCTCCCTGCCTCTCAGGGAAGCTCATCAATTTGAAGGAGAAGCCTTACAGACAATGGCACTGGTGATGGTGGGGAATGGTCTTGGAGATAACTTCCTTTATCCTGTTTTACCCTACTTCACTTAGGACTTCCTAAACTGAGAGCTTGTGGGGCAGTCTGGACACGGCTGTGCTGTTTTAACAGAATGGTGAGTCAATTGAACATGCTGCCACTCTCTGAAGATAAATCATGAGTGGAAGTCCTTCTTTTATTCCTACTATTTACAGTTGTTTTGTTTTTTTAGCTTGGTAGTGAATAAGAAAAAACAAACAAATTGGACGAATTGAGATGAAAGCTGCTGGTAGGCACCAACATACAGCTTGAGCTTCCTCAAGGTTTTAGATCCTCCAGCGTTCTTATTATTCTTTTCCAATCAATTAAACTGAATGCAAATGGCAAAAAGTTAACTTAAAAGAAAAAAAAAAAGAAACAAAGGGGAAAATTACTTCAAAAAACCCACCCAAAAAACAACACCACCCCAGGGTGGGGGAGAGTTGGCTGTTTCAACCATACATAGCTCTTAAGAAAAACACCCACATTTTCATGCAGAGTTCTAATACTAGCTGACACCTTGGAAGGCTCCAAACCCAGCTGTATCTTAATAACAACTAATATCAACTCCTCTCACACAGAGGCAGCAAGTCTCTGAGGAGGTGCATAAGTGCTGGGACAGCATTTGTTTCCTGAACAATGGGTCTGCTTTCTCTTGGTGAAGACAAGCCCAGCAGAATCATAGAATCATAGAATTTTTTAGGTTGGAAAAATCCTCTAGGATCATTGAGTCTAATTATTAACCCAGCACTGCCAAGCTCACCACTAAACCATGTCTCTAATTTGCTTTAGATTCATACACCATTTACCACAACTCAGGATTTCCTGAACTGCAAACGGCATTGCCTGTCAGGACAAATAAAACCCCTGAATGAAGGCATCTGAGATGATGAAGGTATTTGTCCTTGCAAAGGCCTTATGAAAGAGTGGCTTTGTGCCTCTCACAGTGTTCCTTTCAGTGAAAAAGTGCTAGCTTCATTTTTTAATTAAAAATAGTGCATGGTTCATACTTACATGGTAATGATTTGTAAAAGTATTTATGTTTCCTAAATAAGCAGTAATTAAAAAAATTAAACAGCAAATCTGTGGCCCTTTAGGAGCTATTTCCTGCCACTGTGCTATGCATCAGGGATGTGTGAGGCTTCCCAATCATAGCTGGGGACCAAAGCAGATTATTTGCTTCAAAGGCCTCGGTCTGTACATTCAAAATACAAAGCACCATCCCTATGCTTTAGAATCATTAGTGGTCTAAGACTGAGAAAGGAGTTGTGATTACTTTAAAAGGAAAAAAATTATCCCTTAGCCTATTTTAATTCCTCATTCTCACAGAATGTTTTGCTCTGAAGGAGAAGCTAAGTCACTATGGAAGAAGGTATGGTAAGAATATTGACACAGGAAGACAGTCTCATATTCCTTGAGTTGTGATGGAAAACTTCTTAAAAGAACACAGAAATACCACACAGCAATTTAAAAAAGGAAGAGCAATTAATTCAAATAATTTTGAGCACAAATTGGCTTTAAAGCACAAACACAATTTGGCCAGGACATTGGATTAATGGATCTTGCCAAAGGGTTTATGGCATTAAATCATCTAATCTAGCCATGCTTTCAGACCTGAACAAAAGACCAATTCTGTAAGTCAGTCTCCTCTGTGAGCCCGCTCCATGTGCCCTGGGGTTCCTACTGCAATCTTGTTCAGCTTTTCCATAAAAAACAACCTTGAATAGGCATCATATTTTTAGTGTTTCTCCAGCATGTACTGAAGCTATGTCTCACCATGAGGACTGAATTCAGCTGCCTAATCAGAAGTTTGAAATGCTGTTTTTGATGCCCTGTGGTGTCCAAGACATCCACCAGGGCTGGCAGATGTAGCACATCCCTGAGGAAAAGTCCATGGCTTTCTGGACCAGGAACTATTTCTTGTCCATGTCTGTTGGAAATACAAAGCTTGTGTTCAACAATGCAAGCTGGTGTTGTAATGAAGTGATAGTACGTTTGAATTCCACTGTGATAGCCAGTTTTATTATTATCAAGCGGTATATTCTTACTATATTCAGAATTGTTTGTTTTGATTCTCTGTGAAAATTTAGAACCAGATGGAGAAGAGTTTTTCTGAGGCTACTACATCTTCCTGGAGAGTTACTGGAGAGATGAGCTGGATAACGACATTTTGCAGCTTGACTTCTGAAAACTGGTTTGATTTCAGGTCATTCATTTTACTTCTGATGCAAACTGATGGCAGATAGCAGAGCAAAAATACGTGTTCTTCTCTGTCTGAGTCTCAGTTGATGCATCATTTACCCAGCTGATGTATCAATTCACACATGGAAAGCTGTGTGCAAATAACACAGGATAATGTTTATATATTATAGGCTAATTTTGCTCTCAGTTATACCAACTCCACTCTGCTCCTTTCTTTGAGGTTGACAGGTGTAAAGGAGAGCAGCTGATTTTTTACTCTGTGACCTTATAATGAAAGAATGAGATTCTTCAGGGCTTGGTTGCCTGTACCGTCATCATCATCATCATGTAACTGCAGTAATCCTATATGGCTTCATTGCTGCCCTGGGGACTGGCTCAGTTCACTTAATTGGCAGCTGGGATGATGATCCCTCCTGGTCATTCTTGCCCTGAGTTAAACCTGGGATAGTGGTAGGTAAAAGTTGAAGCCATATGATGACTCTTCAGTGGTGCCTCGTGTGTTACATTCATAGAGAGCAGAGATATCTCTTGGGTTTATTACAAGAGTGTGTCCATGTCTGAAATCACAGGAGATAAGTACAATTCATTAGAATCCCAATCCAGTCTCAACAGCAAGGATCTGAACTCAAGAGGGCTGAACCCCATTTCCCCCATGGTCAGGCATGGACAGATGAGTGAGTCCATGTAGGGAAGCAGCAATTCCAGACATAGCTGCCTTCTGCCAGGGCTCTTGAAGATGCTTTCTGAAGTTTATAGTGAACCTACACACAACCAACTGGACAATATAAAGAACAGGCCAAAGAAGGGGCAAGTGTTGTATGCATCTTAACATTCAGTTCTTGTGTAATATTTAGTGAAATTTTATGCTTGGTTTAAACGTGTTATTTGGAAGAATCTCTTGATAAAAACCTTTTTATAAAGACTTAAGGCTTCAGACACATATTCACAACCATTAGAGACTTTAACTTGTTTGCATAAATAGAAAGGGTTCAAAGCCTGTGAGCCTTCAAGAGCTAGATGAGATGAGAAATGGATAGAACACTAAGAACATCCACATTAACAAATACTATGATGTCAAAGAGATTTTCTTTTGCTCATCTCATGACATGTCATTTGTTCTGGAGACTGACAGTTTCAGTATCCTGGTTCTCTGTGGATCATCTAACACAGAGTCATTGGTTCTATGCAGAACATTTGCCTTTATAAGTCTGAAAACAACAGTGGATGCCTGATGATGTCCATTGTGTGCAGACTAGAAGGGAGCAAAATATTTGTTTCTCAAGCAAATCAGTTGATTATCTTGAAAAAACATTTCTGGAACAGAAGCAATCACCTGACTAAATCTAGCAATCACCTGACTGAATCTAGCAATCATCTAGCAATCTAGAGGGAGCAGACCTCTGAGTGAGTCAGACAAAACAAATAATGGGGCTCGAGAAGTGAGGGAAGTCATAAAGTTCACGATTCCTTAGATGATTTCCAGGTCTTCCTAATAATTCTTACAGTCATGGAGTTCCTCTCTACATTAAGTAGTGTCTTTGCATCATCTTTATGCTTATATACATGATTCCTGAATTTACCATATATTTATGTATGTATTTCACTACAGTGGGTAAATAACAAAGAAACAATCAGTAACAACATATTATAATGATGGGAGCAAGAGGAAAGGAAACACAAATTAATGTAACACTTCTGCAAGACTCTGTGTATCAAAAACTGGGTAAAAACTTTCATCTGTGCTCTTTGGTCTACACTATGCAGTGTTTTTTATCTGGAGGTGGCACCTGTATAGGTCATACTGATTGCAAAGCCTAAAACCTCTGAACGCCACCAAACATTTCCAGCAGAGAATGTGCGCACCTTACAGAGACTGCAGCAACATCGAGTTTTGTTTTGTTTGGTGCCTTTTGTTAATTAAGGACACATCTTAAATCCAAGCTTAGTTTTATCGCTTAGATAAGTGACAGACTCTAACAAGAATGTGACCCTCATTTGACACCAGCTCAACAAGTCTTTCTGGCTCAAAGATCTGGCATGGTGGAAAAGACGTCTGAAGAAGTGAAATGATTTAACTACAATTGCACAACAGATAATTTTTGAACCCTTTTTTATTAAATCCAAGCAACACTTTCTCACTTGCCTTTCCCCATGACAGGAAGAGTCCAGAGGGGGGTTTTGACTTCAGCTATGATTGCCACAACAAGATCATATAATGAGGTGTTTGTAGCCTAAGCATGTAAAATAGCATGACTCCTAGCCTGCACCAAGGTTTCCCTGTCAGTGTAGTATGCTGCTTTCTTGGGTGCTCATTAGATGCCTGTAAATGCCTGTCAGAATTTATTTCCTGCTTTTTTTCCTCCCCATTTCACTTACTTGCACAGGTCTTGTCTCTTCAACCACATAATTCAATTATTGAGCATGAAAATATTTCCCCCTGTATTCTGATTGTTCTGCGGCTGATGATGGTGTGAGGTGCCATGATGGAGTGCACTCAAGGAGCTCTTAGATGAGCACATATATTTGCATTGCTAATTTCGTGCCTTGAGAGGGAAGGCAATGGTTGACTTTGTTCCTTGTTTGATTCATAGATCTGTCTCATTTTACTAAGGATTGATTTCTGTGTAGGCAGGGAGTGGGGCTGGATATACGGTCTGAATTGCTAGCACTTGTGCACAAGTGAAGTACTGCTTGTTTGCAAGCAGATACTGAAAAATGGGAAAACAATTGCATTACAAAAGATTTGTTAAGGTGCCTGTTAAGGAGGAAGCTCCAGGTGTAAAGACCTGCACAAAGAGATGCTCTTGGTCTGTTTGGACCAGAAAAGGGAGATGATCCAAAGAGAACGTAAAATGGATAGCTTGAATCAAATAGAAATCATTGATCACACAAAAATAAATGCTTTGCATGGGCTTAGTGCTAGCTTCAGGCTCATATGATCCTGGTAGGATGAATAAAAGCCATAAATCAAAGCAATCCCAAAAAGAAAAATGCTTCTTTAATAAGTGGTGTAAGTCTTGGAGACTTAGGCCAGACCAAGTACAAAGTAAAAAGCTTCACAAAAAAATAATTGAGGTCCCTGCAAAATATTTCAATTTTTTTATTGATTGAAGGCAATTATCCCTTAATTGCATATTTAAATGAGGTATTAGGAGGTTTAACTAAGCAATGCCTCTTAATTGCTGCTGCACACTAGGTGTCACAGATTGTGTTTATTTCATATGTTAATTAAAGAGAATGGGTATTTTATTTTATTGACTAGCAGGCTCTTCAGGCTGCACTGCTTAGGACCAAGGATGTCTCAGGTGTCCACAGCAGCCTGGGTGTTAATGTAATCATGAGAAAGGTTCTGGTTTCAAATGAAGAGGTATATCTCCATTTCATGGATATTTTCAGCCACTTAGACCATATATAAGTAGTAGGAGGGAGAACCTTAACCCAGGTAACATTAACCCAAATGATTCACAAGTGCTTAAGTGGAGGCACAACCACAGCAAAGGCATGCACATCAAGAGCGCAGGTATTTTTTGCCTCTGCTGAACACACAACTTTAAGGCAGTGAAGCAGGATCTGATGGGGGTGAGATTTGAAATACCTGGCATAATTTCCAGGCTATGGCATTAATTTTTGAGGCTTTGTTGCATAGCAATGCATGGTTCATACCTTGGAGTTAGAAGCCCCACCACCATGAGATCGGGGGAGAGTGCTGGGATCCCACATGAAAGTTCTGAGCTGGTTTTTGGGGATAGCAGCATATGAAAGGCAGGATTTTCTGTAACAAAAAAATAAACTTCTTGTCTGACTAACTATGTAGCTGCTGGAAGAGTGATATACAGGCAGAGCCAAACATTAAAGTGGGGTAGAGTTCTTCTCTGGTGTGTAGTGCATGCCTACTACACATGTGATACACAAGGTTATACACCTCAGGCTCTGAGAGTGCCCTCTTTTTCTGCAAGATAAAAATAATCAGCCAGACTGTTGAAAAGGCAAGAGACAAGATATCCTGTCTAATCACAGGAGTACTATGTGGTATCTGTATGGAGGGGGCAGATGGATGGATACTGCAAACTGGCCAGATACGAACCTTCTCTGGGACAGAAACCATACAGCCGTGTTAGTGAGGTTTGTGCCTGAGCTAATAAGGCCCACTGGGAGGCAGAGAGTGTTAATTCAGGAATGCTGTAACACTCCTGCCGTCAAACAGCTTCTGGATCACAGCAAGTGTAGCTCAGAGCATGGGCAAAGGGGACACAGCACATCTCACCAGCGTGGTGGGGCTGGTGAGAAACTCAAGATGGTTTCAGGGCAAATCAGGCCTGTGGCTGCTCGGGGCATGAAGGAGCTCTCAGAAACACTCCTAAGGAGAAGTGATCTGGAGTTGGAAACAGAGGAAAAAGGATCTGCCAGAATGACTGGGGGGGTGGGGAGCCCATACTAGTACGGGAGACCTAAAACCAGTGTATTTTGTTTGGAAAAACAGAAGCAGATGGCAGGAGCCTGGGCAGTCTTCAGGCACAGGCCTAGGGTAGGGCTGTGTCCTTGTCTGAGGAGGCGATGGCTGGTTTGCAGCAGGAGCCTTGGCCTTGGCCACGCACCAATCTTGTAGGGTCCTGCAGGAAAAGGCGGGTGCAGGTGGGTGGAGAAAGAAGCAGCAGGATTCTCTGACTGTTTCTGGGGGAAGGGGTTTGGAAGGAGAACGGGAAATTCATGGACACATTCCCCATCTGCCCAAATGTTTCCTGCCCAGGTGAGCCCCAGGGACTCTTCCCTCTTTCTGACCAATTCCCACCAGTTCTCTCCCTGGCACCCTTTCTGCTGGTCAGTGTTAAAGGGAAGGCTGTTTCTGCATTACTATGCATTCATAGCAGTGGCATTCATTTGAAGAGGTGGTGGGTGCTCAGCACCAGGAAAACTGGAGACCCAAGACAGCAAAAATTCACATGCGACTATATGGGTATAAATTATTTTGAACAAATTCATACTGAAATTTGGGTGCATCTTATCTCTACAGCACTGCAATGAGGTTCAGAAATGGACTTTTAGTTAGGGCAGTAGAAGCAAAAATTATTGCTATGACAGACTTGAACTGGTTTATGTATCACCAGTTAGTGTTTTGGAGCTGGCTATTTCTAGGGAATAGCTCTTCCAACTCCATATTCAAATATAATATTCCACAAATTGTGTTTCTGGTTTGTTGTTCTACCTTTTGCTGAACATATATGGAAATTTCAAAAAACCACCAAAATCCAATGGCTGTTCTTTGAGCACAGGGCTCTGGCTTTTTTGTGTGTTTGGGAAAAAACAACTGGAGCCACTAATGATGGGATGATCATGGACATAATTTCTGCCTTCTGTCAGAATATAAAAATGCAGTGCCAGAGTAAGAACTATCAACCTCAAGTATTGACTGGACTGTTAGACGGAACAGTGAATTTGCTCTCTTTTAAATGTGTTAAATCCAACCCTAGATTAAATTTAAACTACTTTGCTACGGCATAATCCACGAGGGATATCCTGACTTTCCACTGACTTTAATGGAGCCTCTACTGAACAATTAGAGCAAAGCACAAAATATGCAGTGTGGCCATAGAGATGAAGTGGTTAACAGACCTTTTTTGTGGGTAATTTCCCCTTTTATTTTTTTCTGTTTCATTATAATTAGCAAAGCCCAAGGGTTCAAATCTAAGCTAAACAAGGGCAGTGGCATGATAGTTTGTGTGTAGTAACCACTGCTTATTACATCTGTAATTATCATCTCACCATGACCTTGGGCTTCCCCAATGGTTTATGTTCTCTCCATCACCTATGTCTGCTGAAAGCTCCTTGGAGCAGATCTGGTGGTTTGGTGGTCCAGTCCTGCAACAACAGACTTAATTCTACATTGAGGCCTGTAAGAGAAGCAATGCAACTTCTTTGGGAAGACAAACACTGCCATGCCAGTTTGTCCTCCTGGGGTCTGACAGCTGACTGTTTTAGGGCCGAAAAAGGGCTGAGCTTTTCATGCAGGATGTTACAGGATGGGCAGGGAACACCTCTGCTCTACCTCAGAACACAGGTAGACATAAAGACTGTAGACGTAAAGACACGCCAGGGGCACTGCTGCAAGGGCCCACAGGATATAGAAGAGGATTGGATGTATCTCCAGTTCAGTTTTAAGAGAGCTCAAGCAAGGATTGGTGAGCTCCTCAGTAAGACACTTCATTCCAGAAGAGATGGGCCAGGCACAGCTGCCCCAGCAGCTGCAGAGGCAGTGAGTCTTCGAAAAGTTGAAATATTTTTGTCTATCTCTTTGGGCCAATGCAAGAGTGTGTGGATGAAACATGGCAGCTTCTTAATGATTAAATGGGAGAGAAATAAGACTGGACAATTTACAGTTCACTTTTGGCCAGAAGTTTGTGGAACAATGTGCTGTCCCTCACTGGTCAAAGACTTCTGAGAAGCCCATAATTTAGCCCTTAATGTAGGAGAGGTTTATTATTGCAACACACAGCACAATGGCTTGAAGAGAACCAGACGGGTCTTGACATCACCAGCTTTTTCTTCCCATCAATTCCCTGGCGCGGTTGCTATTGTTTGAGCCTCATCACTAATGGCATTGGAGAGGGATCCAGCATCGACCAACTGCTACGGCTCTCCCAACTATATCATTATTTCTTCTCCTAGTAGATCTAGGCAGGGCCATGATCAAAATATTGCAGGCTGACAGCAAACTTCTGCTGCCATGAGAGGAGCCGAACTGCTGTTTGTGAGGGCAGGATGGAAATTTCAAAGTTAATCTGGTTCCCATCTCTAGAACTATTTAACTGCAGCACACAAAGCATTCGCAGTGCTCCGGGAATTCAGTCGTTTTATGCAGGTCAGCCATACGATGAAAAATTTTATATCAAAATGTTTAACTTCAAAAAGGGTTAGATTCAATTTCCTGGTGAAGGCTTGAGTCAGTTCTCATTTTAATCTCCCCTGCATTCCTGCCCCTAGGTAAAATGTCATTGTATTGTCACGTTTGGTTGTAATAATCATTGTCATTTGGCCAGCAACAGAATCACAGGCCTGAACATTTCTGATGATTTAATCCAAATTCAGATCCAGATATGTCACCTGTCCCATCTTTGAAATGAGTGGAGCCATTTATTTGCATCTGGATCATCAAATTAGGATGCAGGTCTGTCCTCTGAGGTCCTTGGGTCTATCTTGCCTTATCTGCCGCTCCCCAGACAACATTTTTCCTGTTTAGGGCAGCTGCTCAAATGACTGATTCTGAAGCTGCTGGAATAATGCAGGCTCTTCCCCCATCCAGAGAAACAGTGGTGTCCCATTGTTTGTGTGTTTCCTTTCATAAGTAGTCCATGAATATGCTTCCTTAAGTCACCGAAGGAAAACATTTCCAAGAAAAAACTCCTGTCTTGTCTTTAAGAAAAATATTTGGACTGGTAAAATGCATTGTACTATGAAGGATAGTTCCAATTTACAGACTCATGAGCTTATGAGTGGAATAAGCCTCCATCCTTATCTTTATGTTACAGCAATGGCACCCACATACGATAAGTCTTTGCTGGCAGAATTTTGAAAAAGTAATTCCAGTGCAGTGAATATAAAATAAATGCTATCAAGGAAAAATATTTTTTGCTCCCCTGGAATAGAAAACATTATTGAAACTGTTGGATGCCTCAGGAGTCTATTCATGCAAAATCTATTTCTGCAGTCAAAATATATTCTATTCTGCAGATATTTTTTTCAATATGTGACTGAGACTTTAAGACAGAAAGAAATAGCCATTTTGGCCAGGAAAGAACTGGCATGTGGTCTGGTTTTAGGTGAGTGTAGATTTTGCATGAAAATTATAGTAATTATGGGTATTTGTAAACAGCGATTTTTGCACTTTAACGGCCTAATCGCATGGTCAACAGCTGGAAGTTGCTCTATGCAGATTCTTACCTAACACATAATAAAAGTCACCCTTTGCTGCATTTCCACAAAGAAACAAATTATAGCACAAAAGAGACCTGCCAAATGCAATCTTTCATCCTCTTCTGGTTCTTAAAGAGAAGGTTTGAATATTCTGATTTTAAAAAAGGGATAAAACAAAAGGAAAAATAATTTATGTATATCTAAAACATGTGTTTAAAGAAAAAAGGAATGGAAAATGCTGATGCATACATACTGTTTAGTCTTTCATTGTAATATATGCATTTCCTTTGCATTTGAAAGTTCCTGTGTCATGCATGGAACACATCTGTTCCTTTCATTTTTAATTCTGTTTTAAATACATACTTTTAATTTCTCCCTATTGTTTTCTCAAATGGTTCCATTACAGCAATTTAAAAGCATATCCAACAAACAAAACCACACAAAATGACTCTTGTCATATTGAAAATCTTGGCAACCTGATGAAGAATTTGCTATCTAACTGGAAGCAACAATCAAAAAGGAAAACCAGAAAAAATCTGACTCAACCTTTCCTTGACTGCTGGTAAGCACCTCAGTTTAGCATCCTGGTCGCCAGGGGTCCCAGTCCAGGCACAATTCAACCAGTTAGGAGTTGCACTCACTGGCATTAGCGGTTTACATTAATCTTTTTCTTTGCTCTTAGGAGTGCCTAGGAAATAGAAGAGCAGTCGCTGTAGTTCTGCTGAGAAATGGTAGCTTCAAATCCTTAATTTGCTTGTGATGAATACCCTTTATCCTTAGGCTTTCTAATGAGACATTGTCAATATCTATCACTTCAAATCTGCATCTTTGCCCCTGTTTCTTTGCTTGACATTGGCTGACAATTTTGCTCAGGATTTTCTGTAGCCAAGCTTTCCAAAATGAGTGATACTGGTAATACACCCACAGCTTCACCGGGAGAAACACACAACTCCAGCCCTCTCTCTTTCTTGCCTTTGTAGTTGCTTCCCTTCAGTCAGCTCCCTCATAGTTACACAGATTGTGTTAACAAGCATTGAGTTATATAAAGTGCACACCGTGGGTTAATTTGCGTATGGAATCAGTGAGTTTGTTTGTGTTGTTTATAATGTCAACACTAGCTACTGGAATGCAAGTGTGAATTTAATCTAAAACTTGAAGACAAGGAAAAATGACTGCTAGGAAACTATGGAGGAGCGAAAACATCAAAGAACTCCAAAGCTTCCATAAGAAACTCCTTTTTAAAGGGCAAAAGCAGAACCCAAAACCCATGGGGCCCTGTCCCTGGTTTATGCTGGTTTGGTGGGGCAAGTGTGGGATGCCAGTTTTCTGGGGCTGCAAGTGGGACCTGAGCATCCTCACCAAGTCCCAGGTGAGAGAGAGCTCAGAGGAATGCACTGGCAATGCTCTGTCACAGAACAGGTCCCACATAACACCAGCCTGGTATCTGAGGCTCTCCTGCTGGTCTGGGGAGCCACAGCTGCTGGGGGAGGCTGGGGAAGCACAGCTGCTGGGGCAGCAGTGAAGGATGTTCTCCCTTTCCCATGGTGTTTCAGGGCCTTCCCAGCTGTTGACCAGGCTGGGAGACACAGCTCTCATATTATACTTACAAATCTTACCCTGAGGCTCAGTCTTACCTCTCAAAGTCATCCTCCTTTCCATCAACAGGCACTTGGCATATTTGGGTTCATTTTGCTCTTTCTCCCTTCTTCCCACTGTATTCTTTGTCAATTTATGAATTGCTGTGAGTCTTTGGCTTGGCTCTTATTAGAAATGGTGCATTTTAAAGATGTTTAGTTCTTTCATTGCTAGTATTAATCGCTTCACTATCAATTCCCTATTCCCATCTGTTGTTTTGAAATAACATTATATATTATTATGCCTTTTCATTGCTTCGGCTCTCTGTCATAGCTGACTGCTTGTTTACTTCACCCTCTGTGGAGCTTCCAAAATCCTTTTTCTTCCTTGTTCTCATGGCAATGCTCCAGCTCCCTGAGCTCTAGTGTGTTCACCAGAGGTGCTCCTGCATAACCTTTAGGGCATCTTGCTCCAGAATTTTAACATCTCTCTCCATTTGTCTCCCTCTTCCTCCCCAGCTTCCTGTCCTGTCTCTCTGCTGAAGGCAACTGCCCTGTGTAGCATCAGCATCATCAGTGTATTTTTACCTGTAGCTCAGCTGCCAGCCTGGCATCTCAGAGGAAACCACCAGCAGCAAGAAGAGGCACAGCTGAGTTCCTGGGAAAACCCCACTGACACCATTCACCTCTGACAGGACCCCTCACATTCTACATGATAACCCATGGAATTTTATTAGGTATTTCATAGAAGAGTTACCTTGGATGTTGGAGTAATATTGTAGTATCTAATTTACTGAGTTTTTTTCCTCCCTGCTTATCCTTTCCTGCTCCTATAGAATTTTTGTGCCCTTTTCCTAACTAATTGGCTTCCCAATTTTATTACCGCTTCTTTCCTCCCTGCTAATAGCAAGGTTGTTTCTAAGTTGTTTTGTCAATTCTCTGTTACACCTTTTTTCTGCTCCTGTTTCCAACCAATGCTTCTGATTTTCACAGCATCAAATGTAATTTCTGCCTACATTTCAGACTGTTTAATCCAAAAACACCTGAGAAAACAAGGTGTTTATGCTTTCAAGGGAAAATAATGTCATTAATAAAGGGCTTGGGATCTTTTTTTCAGCAGCCTTTCACAGGACCATCCATAACTTACATTTTATTCCTTGTGGTGCTAAGAACTTATAAGCAGAGAAGGTAATAATGGTAAACACCACTTCAGCCAATGTCCCCTCCTTCTGCCATCTCTGAAATCTCTTCTCTGCCCTTTACAGTGACCTTGTCCCATACTCCCTGCCTGGGTGAATTCCTGCTGCTTGTTTCTCAATCTCAATCACATTATAGTTTGTATGACTGTGTATATGCAGAACTGCAATCTTTTTCTGGAGGAGAGGGAAATACTTCTGTTTCAAAACATAACTGGGAATGGAAATATCAGGATGGAAGAGGGTTAGATAACACCAGGGTTAGATGCTGTTCAGGTACCATGTCACAGAAATCCTGTCATATGGGGACCGACCTCTGTTGTTGATAGGAGCTTGATGTGTTGATCCTGTTCTTCCATTTGGAATATTGCTATTCTTTTAAAAACATTCTTTTCCCTGATTTTTTAAAATTTCTAAATTTTCTAAATTTAAAGGAGGCCACTTTATATCCAGTTGTTCTTGCCCAATGGATGGCTTATTTTTTCTCCTACAGCAGGTATTTATAAACTGTTTATCCAACATAGGGCAGTTGTCTATACCCTCAAGTTTTTATTTTGCTAGCTGAACATGCCAGGCTCCAGCTTCTTTAGTAAAGCTAACAGCCTGTTTCCCAAGCACCTTAGCACTGTTCTCTACATGAATTTCAGTTTGAGTTTCTGGTTTTTGAATGTGGGTAGCCAAAGGGGACACAGTATTTTAGATCTTATTGCAGCATGGTTTCTCACACTTATCCTAATACTCACCTGTTATTGCTGGGACTTTCTGGCCTGGCATGGGCTGGATTCTGCCTTTGCAAGGGTGGCCCCCATAGGTGGCCTAGAGTTGTTCGCGCTCTCCTTGGCTCCTGTACCAGCTTATCTCATCTCAGTCATTTTCTACCGATGAGAGTTCTTTTTACAGGAGATGTGGTAACAGTCCCTCAAAGACTGAGCTTTTATTTTATTCTATTCCTATAATGCATCTCTTTCTGTCTACTGCCCTCATCCTTTTCTGTATTAGTACTTTCTTTTAGCTGTGGACGATTAGGATCCAGATCAGGGCCCCAGAAGTAATGACTCTCTCTTTTTATATCCAAGTTATCAGGAAAGATAGAAAGTAGAAATATCTCAAAACTGAATGTGGAGAAAGTTCATTCATATCTCTCCTTCAATTCTTTTTGCAGTACTGCAAGTGGTTGTCTTCATTTCAGCAGGCTCCCTCTCAACACTTCCTTCATGCATCCCTATTTTCTCAAGTTAAAAAATTATTTCCCATCTGAAACTTTATTAAATGCTTTGCTGAAGCACAGATAAATTATATCTACCATGTTTCCTTTGTCTAAAAAAATCTTTTATCTCTTGAAATCCTATCAAGTTAGTCTAAAACAACCTACCATTAGCAAACCCAAAGTCTTTGGTAATATTTTAGTCCATTCCCAGTGTTTCTCAGTGACTTAAATTACTTCTTTCTTTCAAAATTTTTTCCAAAGCCTTCAGACATTTGAGATCAGACTAACTTGTAATTGTGAGGTCTCTTTTCTTCTCTCGCTTAACAGTAGATACTGTCTTTACTATTTTCTAATCCCATGAGTGGATAGGCTCATCATGAATGCCTCTAAGTTCCTGTAGTTTCATGTGCTGGTTCCATCTGAATTCTGAATGAGATTATCCAGGTCCTCCCAACTGGAGACAATTAAGGTCTTAGATTTTTTCTGTTGTTTCCAGTTAGTCTCATTCCTATACAATTAAGCTTTTAAATTATTTTGCTGCTGTTTCCAATGCAATAAAACCTCATTCCCATTATATATCTTCCCTTTGCACTTCTCAGTGTTCAGTGTCATTACTCTTACTGAAATTTGAACTAAAGGCTCTTTAAGTGGCTCTTTATCCTGCAGGTCCATAGGTGATTGTGTTTCTTCCTCCTGCTAGGAATACGGCTTTGAGATCTTGGAAGCACCAGTGATTTGAAGAATCCTCCAGCCTCTTTCCCATCCCGTTGCAGACACACACTGTGTTGACTTTGGCGGCTGGGGCGCTCAGAGCTCAGAGCACTTAGTCCATGCCCTTTTGAAACAGAGAACATTAGTTCCAGCCTTACTTCTATTTGTTCTTCCATTTAATGTAAACTGAATCGACGCACGATCACTTGAGCCAATGCTGTTTCTCAGCTCAGGTCTACTAAAATGTCTTCATTGCTTATACAAACCAATGGAAAATTCCAGTCATTCTTTTAATATCATTCTGTAATAAACACACTGCATGTATTATTTATAATTGTCTACACCAGCTACTTAATTTCAGTGATACCAGAATGGCCAGCAATCTTTTTAGGAGACATTTTGTCTTGGTTGGGCTTAATAGACAGGGATAAAGAGCCTGACAGGCAGGAGGAATCTTAAACATAAGTGGAGATGATTGGAAATTGTGGGAAATTCCTGCTGTTTTAGCCCAAATTAGGTTGAAACATAAAAGTATTTATACTAAAAGAAGAATGTTTCCAGGTCAAGTGAACTGTTTGAAATGTTTCATTTTGTCTTAAGTCCATTAGAACTGATTCAATAGTCTTTTCATTTCTTTTTCCCCTCTGGCATTTTGAAATTTGGAAAAAAAGAAAAGTGACCTGGCAGAGATGAAAATTGCTTTAATATTAAGTGTTCATATTTTTATTCTTCATAGAAAATGTACTTGTTAAAATTACTTCCTGTGCTGTTTCGTACAAGGCAATGGATTTAAAATATGCTGGCCCCGTAAGAGAAATTAAACAGGAATGTGTGATTCATGTGATCAATCACAGCTAAGCAAACTCTGCAAACTGTTGAAGTGTTAGCTGAATTATTCTTGGTGACCCGGGGCTCTGCTAGGTGTATTTCTAAAGTGCATGGCTCTGCTTTGTAATCACTGCAAGTTTGGTGGTATGTTTCCTGGGAGGGAATAAGTGTCCCTTGATGCCAACGTTACGCTGACTGCGGTAGATTTTGAGGGCTTGTTGTCTCTGCAGAGAGGACGGTCCTAATAAAGAGGCATCTGGGCCTTCTTGTCTCTTTTCATCTATTAAGATATGTCAGGCTAGACTCTGGACAGCTGGATTGTGATGTTTTTGCCCCTAGGGTGTCTTGGGGTTGTGCAGTAGGAGAGCGTTGCTATCTTCAGGAGCCAGTGAATCTGAGAATACGTCTCAAGGATGAAACCTGGAGAAGTGCAAAGAATGATTTCATCTTGATTAATTACACAGTATTGATCCTCTGTGGAAAGAGCAATTATCCCAGACACTCTTCTCGCTGAAGTGAAAGCCACCGGGAAAGCCACTCTGATAAAGAGGATGAACGTTTTCCCTCCAAAGGGCTCAACTGGTTTTATCCTGAGGGTCTGCAGTGTTAGATTTAGACTCAAAGGGAAAAAATTCGAGCCTCAGTGTAGATGTGCCCAGCTTATATCAAGCACAACAGAAGTTGAACAGACAAGAGGCAGGGTTAAAACTCAACTCCTGTGGGTAAAGTGTGAAATCTAACCTTGCACATCTTTTCATGAATGGCTTTGTCCAGAAATTTCAAAATCTGGAAGTTGTCTGTTGAATGTTATCATAATGAGGATGCCATTCTCCTTCACCCATTGCCTCACCATGCTGTGAATATCTCCATAGGCATTGATTCTACCCTATGCATCAAGGAAAGAAAGGTTCTTAAGCAGGAGCATGAATATGCCAGATGCAGGCTCTCTCAAAGATATGCTGACATTGTCTTCTCTTCTGATGTTTTAAGGAGGTGCAACTCTCAAAATTTGTTTTTTTTTAAAGTTCAGTATCATTAGTCTGCATTAATCGACAAGATGTTTATGTCAATAGAATTTATAGTACTGGCCAATGGTTAAATTTATGCTCAAATTAAAGCCCATTCATCTCCCTAATGTTTTCTCCTTTTTTTTTTTTTTTTTTTTTTGTTTTTTTTGTTTTGCCAGGCTTCATTGTCTAAAAGGGAGTGTTTTGAGGCACTGAAGGGTAGAGCCACCCACACCCAGTCAAATCAGTGATAATCCATACCCCTATGCTTCCTCTGGTACATCTGGATCGTGGTCTTCACCACCCACTCAGTCTGAGGTTGTGGTGACTCTGAAGCCCTCCATGATATAAAAGCCTGAGGATTTTTCAGATTTTTGTCAATGCCATCATTCTCTTTCTGCCCCATAGGGGTAGGCAAGGAATATGAGGACTATTTCCTTGTTAGCTGCAGATGTCTTTCCCTTTGAAGCCTTTCTGGTCACATGAGGTCTGTACAGATCTCCTCAGCGATGTTGCTCTTGAGCTACCTATTCCAGCATATTTCTCTTTTCCCCTAGTTAGCTCCTGAGTTAAGAATCTCTCATGTTAACTGTTTGCATTAACAAATCCAGACAAACTGCTAGGTGGTGTCTGATGCTTCTATAGCATAGCTTAAACCACTGGTTCTCTTGCCAAACTCAATCTGTTCCATTTTCTTTATTGAAAATTTGTTCTGATCCATCTTTTCCTTAGTTGCTGGTCACTATGAGAAGCTTTGTAGGAAGGTTTATACGCTTTGGAAAATCAGTGCCATGCCAAACACGTGAAACACACTTCTCTCCAAGAGCTGTTCCTACCTTTCAAGAGACAAACTGTTCCATTCTTGTGCTCAGATTCTGCAATCTACAATTCCCGTAGTACCACTCAGAGAATCACACATCTTTGGTGATGTCAGTATCTTGTACTCAGCCACAGCTGGGATTTTGGGGAAAACAATTTTCTAGGTATGTACAGTATGTGTAGATGACTGGCTTTTGTAGTAGCAAGCTGTATATCAAAATATTTTCCACTTTGGGGAAGTGGGTGAAATTGCCAATGTGATCGTAATGCAAGCTATAAAAAGATCAAAGTTGCAATGTTCTGCAACAGCATCATCCATTGAAATGTAGCAGGAGCTTGCTGAAAAAAAAAAGTTCATGCAATATATAAGACATTAAAAATTCTGTTACATTACTCTTGCCACAAAGATTGTAATGAAAATGGGAAATGGCACAAACGTAACCCATTCTCATTACAATCGTTAGATTGTAATCTTGTGCTCTCCTTCTCAGGAGAATGTTAAATGAGATTTTAAAGTATGGAAAATAAAAGAGCAAATAGAAACTGGAAAGCAAAAGAGGTGAGGCATGATAGGCTTCTCCTGCATTCTTATGTTCCTTATTTTTGCAGTAAAACAAGAGAGAACAGTATGATTTCACAGAAAGATGCGCACACACATATATATACTTCTAGTTTTCTTTCGTTTTTGGAAAGCATATTATTTCAATGTTTTTATCATCTTCATTCTTACTGTAAAAAAGAGTCCCCCCCAAGCCAAAGAGACAAAGCAACATATTAGATATCTACATCAAAAGATTTATTTTAACAGTGTAGAATTTGCCCTTATCAGTCATAGTAAGAGCTGAAGGTAACACCTCCCAGTGAGAGAGAGCTGTATGACTTAGGAGACTAGCAATTAAAAATCTGTCAGTCACAGGTCTGGATCCAGCCCTGATTAGATTGTGACCAAAAGTTGTTAATATTACGCGATCACCATGGAAGGAAATACCTGACCTCACTCTAATCCCCATGCAAGTATTTAAATGACACACTGTAGCTGTCACTCAGCAGTGACATTGGTGCTGCCAGCAGAAGACTGAGCATTAAATAAGCATAAGAAGTGATCTAACCCCATCTCCTTTGCTGTGGTGGTATTTAACAAACAGGGTTTGAAGCGGGTGTAACAGGTACCTTCCTTCCAGGGCCTGAGAGGGGAGGAAAGGAGATGCTGGCCTCTTCTTAAACTGTACATTCAGGGGGTTGCAGGTCCTCTTAAAATATTAATTGTGGAAAAAAAATCTATTGAAGGATCAGAGGCAGTGTCACAGCAAAGCCTCTGTTTAGCTTGGAGAGTCAGTGGAGGTGAATGATTCTTATGCACAGGAATCAAAAGGGCTCCTTGGTCACTGGGGCTATGCCCTACAGAGTTCACGTGGCATCCTGCAACAATTCAACCTTATAAACATCAGAACACCTCAATAACAAAATAAATACCTTGCAAACAAAATATTAAAATCTGCAAAGGCTCCAACTCAACCCAGAGAGAAGGTAAGAAGTCATTAGAAATAGTTTAGGCCTTTGCAGTTCTCTTGGAGAAGTATCTTTTTTTCTGATCCTATATTTTATGTTCACTCTTTTTTTTTTTTTTATTTCTTCTTTTCTTTTTTTGCTAACTCACTTTCTTTGGCATAAGTTTGAGGTTTTGGGTTGAAGTTTTGAGATTTTTTTGTTCATTTGCTTTGGTTTTTGATTACCCTTGGAGTTTATATTGACTCACCTCTCTTCCCTCACTGTCCTTCCCCAATGAAGTGACCATGGGCTGCTCTAAGTGAAAGTGGAAGATGGAACCTATCCCTACAGACAAATCATCTGTCATAGCTTCATGTAACCTTTCATCACTCTTTGATGAATGGATATCCTAAGTAAAGCTTATTTTCTCACTTTGAATCTGTCAAGAAATTGCAGAGGAAGAAATCTGATATTTCATGGGTTTATACCAGAATAAACTTCCTTCATCCTTGATGTTTGCAGTTTCCAAAGGTCAGCTTTTTTTCTTGTCTACATATAGATACTGGAAGTGTTAATGATCTTTCTAGGTGAAAAAGGAATCTACTCCTCAAAGAACATATATAAGTAACTGTGACTTCAGGATGACTAGTAGGTTTTCCTGTAATCTTGGTTAAAAGTGTTTGCATCTGAGATAAGTTCTTATTTGCAAGTTTACACTATCATGAAAATGTTATATCTGAACTAGAATTCATGACAACTCTTCTATTTTAACTGCCAAGAGATTTTGCACTAAGAGAAAAACCTGTGTTACAGCTGGCTCTACTGCATCTAGCCAATGATAAATAGAGGACTTTTAATTTCCCAGGTATCTGGTTCCTCCAACTCCACAACCCACAAAAATTAAAAATAAAATTTTCATTCTGAAGCTTAAAATTAATTTAGTTTCTGTTGTAGTGCTGTAATAAGTAGATCTAATTTAACCAGTCAGCAGTTCCTTCCATTGGACATTAATTTTTTAAAGTCTGCAAGTTAATCAACCTGTTTTATGGCTATATGTGTTTTTACATCAAAACTGCTCATTATTTCTTTTTTATTTTTCTGTTAAGTGTCTGGGATAAGTGAAAATAGCTTCTGAATATAAAAGAATCAATTAATGTTTCAATATAGGGGGGAAAAAATAATTCCCCAAATGGGTAACTATTTCCAGTGCTCCAGACTATTTCTATTGCAGCTGTTTGGATCATGATCTGTCAGTGCCACCTGTTAACTAGACTGGTCTTTACAGTCAGAATATATGGCCAGAAGATGAAGAAGCTCCTAAATTTTCTCTTTTTGATTTTAATAGTCCCTCTGGAACATGAAATTAGTCTCAGGGATTTTGGAAGCTGCATCTCCACACCTATTACAGAAGAATCTATCAGAGGACACAGGTTTTAGATAACAGAGAATGCTGTTTACAGGGCTCTGTATCTGTGAGGTAATTTCCAAAGCCAGGTCTTGATTCAAACCAAACCATTTTGATGTCACCCTGAAACCACACTGGAGTTGCTTTGGAGAGCGAGGACATTGGGATCCTTGGTTCCTGCTCCCTGAGGACAGGTGTCTGGGAGAATCTTTCCCTCAAGGGGATGCATAGCAGCATTTCCCCTGACTGTAGGGTACCATAGGCATCCCCTGTTGTTGATGCCAAAATGCAAGCTTCTAGAGAAAATGAAAAGTGTTAAATGTATCCTTTCAAACCTCTCCTTTGTTTTTGCTTATATGTCAAAATTCAGCAAACACAATACATTTGTTCCCTGGACCTTCAACCTGTCATGGCTCTTTTCTGCAAATCAGTTTGCACCTCAGTGTGTCTCAGCTGCTGCAGTAGCTATAATTCCAATCATAGCCAGCCACTTTAATGGGCTTCTTGAGTCCACTGGGAAGAGCTATCCCATATGCAATGTCAGCTCCCAGCACCTAGAGAAAGCACGGTCTCTCTGCCACTTTTTAAGGAGAGCTTCAGTTTTGTGGTGACATTTGAGAGCTTTCATTATCTCAGTGCGAGAATCTCTGGGGCACACTCTGGTCTCTTAACATGCCCTTGTTTAATGGCACTCCTTACCTTTGGCTGCCTGTGTTCAGCTAACCAAGTGGTGGCAGAAATGTGTATAGTCCCTCTTAAATCATTCTGATTTTCCCAAGTCCCTCTGCAGTTTTTTGATGGAACATATGGCAATGTTATGTCTATTTGAAAAAGCCTTTGCATCATATGTTTATACAACTGCTCACTATCCCAAGACAAAAATTCTTTCCTGTTATTGCCCATTTGCTGACTAAAGAAATTATCCTCTTTATGTATTCTGGTACTTTACCTTGATACCTTACATGTTTAATTATGTAGTCCTTGGTCCATAATCCATATGATTCACTCACCACATAATACAACTCACATTAGTTTTATTTTTTTTAACCCTTGCCCTTTCTTTCTCACTTGCTTTCCTTTGTCAGCCTTTGGTGTCTATTTAGCTTTGGATCTTAGCCTGCCTCCCATAAAGTATTTCCTCTTCAGTGACAAATTAGTCAGTGGATCAAGTGGTACAGGATTTGTCTCAAAGGACAAGAGCTCCTGATGGTTAAAGAAAAGACTTTAAAAAAAGGAAAAAACCAAGCAACAAACCCCAAAGAAAACTCCTGTAATGTGCCACATAAAGGAATAACATCACAACAGAGAAAAGGAATGGCGTCTGTAGCTACAGAAACAAATGAAGAAACTGCACTCTCTGTTTGGCTCTTTTTCCCGTGTGCTGCTGGCCAGTGACCCCAGTCAGCCATGGAATCATGGATTTCCAACAGTTTGTGCGGGAAAGAGAGTTGCACACTGCATCTTTCCATTCTTCCATTCTCCCAATATTCAGCAAAGTAGTAATAATGATTTTTCTCCTCCTTGGGTTAGAGGAGAAAAACCAGAATCCTTTAAGAGTGAAAACAATTTTTCCCACTGAGGTGTATTTTGAAAAAAAAGGAAAACCTGACAACCTGAACATGAAGATGTATGTGGATTTTTTTTTTCCGTCAGAAGGAGCAATGAAATAGTTTTTAGAGTAATGTTTAAAAAGGGCTTTTTACGATTGAACTTTGTTCCTTTGAAATTCTTTCTGTGACCACTGACTACTTGAAACAAAGTAACTTTATTTCAAAGCTTGCAATGTTAGGGAAATATGTCTAATACACTTTGAATCTACAGGTAATGGGTTCAATTTCTACTGGTCCTTTGTACTGTCTCCAGTGCATCTTAATGGGCATATCTAGGGACTCTGTGTTCATTTCTTATAGGCTTTCTAGAAATCTGGACTTTTTTCTGTCTGCATTATTACAAAAGGTATTTATTTACATGAGATTCCTGAGCTCTACTGATATAATCATCCTTTTCTTTACAAGCCAATAATATCAACGCTTTCTTTTCAAGATTTTGTTCTTTGTCCTCATACTTTAAAAAATAAGTCAGTAGGCAAAAATCAAATACAGGTATTTTCTTACTTAGTGCAGTTCATACCTCATACTTTGTATATTATTCACCTTACTTAAATAAGAAAGTTTTGCTTCCGATGAATACCCATTTAGTATATATCCCTAACAGTTCTTCCAATTAATTTCTATTTTTTTATGAGAACACTCTTCGGCCTTTTTCCTTTATCTTGAATTTTTTTTTCTGAAAACACATGTTTTCAGGTGGTGGGGAGAGCTGCATGGTGAATGGAATTTATTAAATTCCTTCTGATACCCAGGAAATAATAGCTGGGGTAGAATACTACAAAAGAAAATATAAAAGTTTATAAAATGTATTTTCTCCTCACAGGCATCTTGCTTCTTTGAATCCAGGATGAGCCAATCACACTAGATACAATTTTGGCAGAGGAGGCTGGAATGTGATACCAGAGCCCAAAACGCCCCACATTCATGTTGGCTCAGCTGACTGGAAGGACAGACTTTGGGGATAGCCAAAGAGCAGCTCTGATTTGGGGAAAGGAGAGGCTGGCTATTACATTAGGAGAGTGTAACCATCCAGCCTGACATCTGGAAGTGGCAGAATATTCAATACTGGGAGCAAAAGAGGGTCAAGGAATTTTGAACAATGATTTAGGGCTCAGTCCTGGAAACTGCTTATTGTAGGTGGGCTTCTGTCCTTGTTTCCAGTACAGTCTCTGCTGGCCATGCTAAGGGAATGGTGAAAAACTATTTGAATGCATAACACACATGAAGATGCCAGAACAATGATGGGAGTTACTCTTCTGACTTGACATTTTACTCTTCTTTATTCTAGGGCTACAAGACTATTCAGCTTCTCCTAATTGACTTGATGGTCTTGCTGGAAAAAATGAGTTGCAATGACTTTTTTCTTCTACTGAATTATTTACAGGTGGAAAATATCTGCCTTGCTGGATCTTACCCAAAAGGCACTAAAATGTTTCTTGCAGACTGATATTATGCTTTTCTCCACTTTTCGTATGGCTAGCAAAAAAAAATTGGTTCAGTCAGATCTGAATAAAATCTTTTTTCTTCCTATTTTTTTTCTTCTGGTTTAGGGAGTGAAACAATTATTTACACCGCCCTATTCCTGATAGCAACCATATGTCTGGACTGCACAGCAATGAGCCTTGCAGTCCTACTTCTGGCAGCTGTCCCTGGCCACAAGGACATCCCGCAGTGCTCCTAATGGGAGTAGGTGCCGTGGAGCTCTTTGCGTGCCATCGGCACTTCCCAGCTTCCAACACCTTACCTCATATGCCACCACTGTCCTCCCGCAGCTCCTGCAGCTCAGCTTTTGGTGAGCTGCGTGCCATAGGCAGCATTTGGAAGCCCAAAGCCCTCAAAGACTGTGATGCTGAGATGGGTCAGAGATTAAAAACATGGGGTGATTGAATGAGTTAGACTGTCTGGATTCCCATTGGCTTGGAATGCAAATTTTGTAGGGGACGAGATTATTTGCGTCACTCAGAAAAATCTGTGATACAATGACTCTTCCCACAGCAAAGAAACATGTCTGATGGCCTGGCTGGAACTGCTCAAGGAGGACAGAATCACAGACTCATAGAATCTGGGTAGAAGAAACCTTCAAGATTATTGAGTCCAACCCATGCCCTGACACCTCCACTAAACCATGGCATCGAGTGCCATGTCCAGATACTACCTGAGAAATTGAACTTGGGTGGAAAGTGAGTCAATAAAATCTCTTTCCGTCTTAATTTTTGTTATTAGGAAAGCAGAGCTATCCTTTAATAAGACCAACTAATCTCCATTTGTGAAGGGGCTGAAAGTAAACTCAGTTGTGCTGGGAGCGTTGCAGTGAACTGTGGTGGAAACACATCTCCTGATAAAATGGAAGAAGATATACGGGTGGGGAGGAGAGTGAAGACTGAAGCTTTGTGGGACATTGCTGCTGAGAGTATGAGGGGATTAAAGGCTGAGTTAGCTCAGAATCTGTAGCCATCCTTCCAGTACTATTTGCTCCTTCTTGGTTGAAGGAGGCAGAAAAGAAGGACATGCAGCCTCTGTGTCTGTAGCCCTGTGAGCACCTTCCCAGCTCCAGTCCCTGTGCCCTTGCCAGTGCAGAGGCTGTAAGGACTTGTTTTTTGCTGCTGAGTACAGGTATGACTTCTTCCAACTGGGCAGCATAAGTGGGGCAGGACACAGCAGGACAGCACCTCCCTTCTGCACACATGCTGAACTTGGCCCAATGTGAGCTCTGGCTATGGAAAATGCAATAGGAGGCTGTGCTGTGGAGCTTTTTTTTCAACTGTGTGGATCAGAAGGGGAAATTTCACTATGTTTCCTCCCATTCCTACTGCAGCAATATCAGCATTGTGCTTCAACCCATGGTTCACAGCTGAGCAGTAGTTTTGTGATTTTATGACGCATCAGACCACAGTGTCTTTAAATGTTCTGTAAAATGTACAGGTTAATCACCTGACCCCTGCAAACTTCTTGGAAGAATGTGTATTGCATTAGCTAATGCATTGCAATGCTTTCCTGGAGCTGCAGAAAACCATTGTACATGAAAAGCAAACCTGTCAAACTTGCAGCTTTGCTAACTTTGCACAAAACTGGGTAAAAAAAAGTCCCTTTAACCAGTGCAAAACAAGATAAAACCACAAACTTGATGGCCTTTTGTGCAACCTCAATTGGACATTGCAGCTCTATGCTATAATCTCAGAACAGAGCCTTTATCATCTTGGGTGTACTAGCATTGACCCATAACGAGTCTTAAATAAAAAGCAAACCATAATGTCAAAGCAAAAGTCAGTAACTCAGCAGGTCTGGCCTCAAGTGTGGGAGTGTGAACAGAGAAAACAAAAGCTCTGAATAAGGAGAAGGCTGGATGGGTTCGAAGGAGGAAGAAAAACCCCAACCTCTGGAAAAATAACAGGGTGGAGCAGAAATAAAAATACTTTGGACAAGAGAATCCCTACAGACTCCAAAGTGCAAGGCGAAAAATGGAAAAAAGGCCTTATCCTTGCCTTACCAGTGTCTGATCTGATGTGGGTCAGCTGTGGTGGGAGAAGGGCTCAGGGCTTGGATTTTGAAATATCTGAGCAGAGGTGGTCCAGCAAGGCTGCATGGCAGGGACAGCATTGTGGAAGCTTTGGGCCAGGCTGTAATTTATTGGCAAAATGCTCTGGGGCTAAATAGTCAAGAGAGATGGCACTGCACTCCCTGTGAGAGGAGTGAACGATGCTTCCCTCTTGCTTGGAGGCGGGGAAATGACATTGTTCTGAGGCAGCAGTCCCAAGGACAGCAGAGCCTTTTCAAGTAATTTGCATGCCTGAGTGAGTTAACACTGAGTGGTTCCTGCTCTCCCCTGGATTGTGCTTCTGCCCGTTGTACAGCAAGCAGAGATGGACACAGAGAGCCAGAGCTGAAGTCATAGTCCTGTCCAGAGACAGGGCATGTACTTCTCCTAGTCCACAACCCTTCCATATGAATTTGGTCCTGTCACATGTGTTCTCCCTCTCTGTATTGAAGCCAAGTCTGCCACAGGAAGAAATCCTCCTTTCCACCAGTTTGCACATCTCTGCAAACTGAAGGTACAGAATGGACCCAGCCTTCAACAGACATGTTTGAGAAAACACCAGCTCCTGAAGAGTTTCTCAGAACTCTAGGAAGAGCTGTTGGGTGTTCAAAGGCTTGGAAGCTGAAGGAGTGCTGAAATGCAGTGGAGAAGGTTTCATTCCTACTGTGGAGAGCCCTTTACCTTCAAAAAACTAAATTGGCAGGGGGCTAGGAAACTGAAATGCATTTTGATGTTTTCAAATTATTTCATGCCAGATTGCTTGGTTTTCTACTACACTTATACCTTGGCAGTTTCATAAGTGTCATGAAGCTCGCTTTAGAGGGGAGTGGGATGAGCTCACCTACAGCAAAATAGAGGTGGCTGCATCCCTGAGTCAAAACAGTGACCATTTGCCTGCCTGTTGTATCAAACAGGTGTGTCCTGCATTGCCAGCCTCCTTGGGTAACAAATTAATTTACCCATATTCCCTCTACTGCTCCATGGTCAACCAGGCCTGCTCTCATGGTAATGCTGAGTAGTTCTGCACAACCAACAACCCTTTTGGTGTTTCCAGCTTCCAGCAGGTTCCCAGAATTTACAGAGCTGTGTTGCCCTCTGCTTTGTTAAGGTCCTTTGTTCAGGAGTGTTGATCTCCAAGGAAAGCAGTGATTTTAGACCCAGCCAAAGTCCCATCTGCAAGGGACCTTTCATTACAGAAAGACCCGAAAAATGGCCAGAAGGGACCCACATCAGCACCAGGGGACCTGGCTGTGCTGTAAAACCTAGGACAGTAGGATCTCTGATGAAGCTGGCAGGTTTTTTAGACCAATAAGGGTCACACATTCTCTTGCAGATTCTGTGAAACACAAAATCTCCTCAGTTGGATGAGCCAGGTAAAGCTACATCAAAGCCTAGAGGAAGCTGGAGGCCACAGAGGAGATCGGATCTACTAAGCATTATATGATATGTGACAATAGAGTCGTACAGGGGACTCAGCAATGAGATAGTTTGGGTAGCATCATGGGAATGTCATATTGGTCAATCTTTACTTTTTGACACTGTTGCTGATATGTTGGTCAAAATGGCATTCATACTGGGGACTTTACAAATTTTTGTGCTCTGTTTTTTTCTCTAAACAGCCCAGCATGCCCCAATGTGCTGTGTGGTTGTACATCCCACTCAGAGCTCTTGTGTTGTCCCTCCTGTGCTGCTTACAGCTGCCTTTACTGCCAGCTGGCCAAGGTCTACCTCCACCCAAGACAGAAGTGCCAAATGGCTTAATGGGAGATGCTTTCAACCAGTGACACTTTTTATTGGCGGGCCAGAAACAGAAAATGCAATCTGGCATGTTGTGCCATAGCACTCCTCACTGGGAGCCAACCACAAGGTAAATCACCTGGCTCAGACTCCACAAGGACTCGGTTTAAAACAAACAAAAAAAAAGATGTTAAAGGCTTTCCCGCCCTGCCCCAGGATCCCACTGCAGAGCGGTTTCCTTTGTAGTTCATTGCACTGCAGATGGGAGTTTCAGACAAAGATGATCCTCTTCTTTGGCTCAGAGATGACCCCAAGAGAGCAGCTTTGTGGGGACGGGTTCTGTGTTCCTATCAGCTCCCAGTAAGGCATGTTTTGGCGAGCAGCAGCAACTACAGTTCACAGGCACTTACTCATCCTCCCCCCAGACTGCCCCAGCAATCCCTGATGGTGACTCACTGCCCAGCCCTGCAAGCTGGAGATCCCACGTAAAGAGCTGGGGAAATATCTTACCTGTTCCTCTTCCCACCAGAAATCTGTGACTCAATTTCAACCCAATCTGCAGGCTCCCTCCATGGATGCATCGTGTGCAGCCATGAGGGTTAGTGCTGGCACAGGGAGAAAAACAGTGAGAGCACTCTGCTGGGATGGGCAGCATGAAGCCCAGGGAAATTAAAGCTGTCCCAAGCCCATTCAAGGGTAGACCCATGGGAGTGAAACCCCAGAACCCCAGGTATGAAAACATCTTTATACTGTTTTGAGAAAATAATTTGGAAAATAGTATTTTTTTCTCATTATTTCAGCGGTTTTTTCAGTCTCCCTCACTTTCACCTTTTCCTCCCCCCTAAACACCAACCTGATGAAAAAAGGAGACAAGATATATCTGAGAAAATGACATCTGTGTCAAAGATACTGACAATGGAAGGATAAATAGCACCTAAGCCCTGGAAACAATGACTGCTGGGTAAAACTGTTTGTCTAACTACAGGGGTTTTTAATAACTATTAATTTTGCATAGTAGTATGTGCACTCAGTAAAAGACAATGATTCTCCACAGCATTCAGTTTAGTGTATTTATTGTTATTTATGAAGTTATTGAAGATGTCTTTGCATTCATGGGTCTGAGTCTTGCACAATTCATTGAAATGCTTGGCATCACTGCCATAAAACACACACACTGAAGGTAATAAAATCCAGCTATGCAGTACAGTAAAAATCCCCACAAAAAATATCATAAAATGGACATATGAATCTTGATAAAGTCCGTGTATTGCTATGCTGCACATTCACATGAATTAGAGGTGTGTGGTAATCCTGGGTGAAGCCTTGTGTAAAAGCACATGCAGTCTACAGAGGCAACATAAAATTCAAAGTGGGAATACAATGCACCCTGTCCCCCTGATTGGGCACAGCTGTAACCCTTCATCAAGGACTCATCCTTGGCCGTGCAAAATGTTGCCCAGTTCAGCAAACCACTCCTAGAAGGTGTGTTCCAGCTTCCCTCTCCCAGCCTCACAAAGGCCATGAGAAACTGGGCATGCAGTCTTGGGAGGCTGATAGTGTGTGATGTTCACCTCCCTCCTCTGTCTGCCAGCTTCCCAAGTGCCTATTTCATCATTCTCCTGCAAATGTAATCTGCAACTTCTAAGGAACATTTCTGACCTTCTGTCCCACTAATACAGTCCATAGATTGGAGTAACAAAGGGAAAAATAGAGTTGCATCCAAAAATTCTTGGAGTAAAGATTTCCATAGTTGTCTCTGGGAAACAACCCATTGCTCTTACAGGAACCAGCCTTCCTAGGATACCACTGGAAAGAAACCATACTTAATGGTGGGATCCATAGTGAACTAGAAAGCCTTTGAAGCATTATGACAAAACCCTCATTGTAACACGAATTGTTTATGAATTATACAAGGGGGCAGAAAACAGAGGTATGGGGACCTCAGTGTGCTGGCACAGCCTTCTATGTTGGCAACAGCACCTTCTGGCTAGCAGTGTGCAACGTCCTCACTATAACCACAGCATTTTATCCCCCAGCTTGTTACCTCAGTCAGTGCTCTTACAGGTAAGAGCTCCCCAGGAGATTTTCTGTCACTAAGCTTTGAAGTGAGCTCTGCACAGCCTTGCAGAAAATAACTTTTAGTATGCTGAAGTCTGGTGTCTGCTTTTACTCACTTCAGATGTGTAACATCTCCATAATGACTGCTTACTGCTGCATGGGTGACCAGGACCATGGATGTCCACTGCCAGAAAAGATGTGGGAGAAAAAAACCATCACCTGCCAGGTACTGTCTCACAACAGCAGCAGGAAAAATCCCACAACATGCACTGCAGAGCCCCATGTCAGGAAACTGAATATGGATTTCTTTGAAACCTAGCCCTGGTTCTGTGGCATCAAGGATTTGACAGAGGGGCAGACCATTGCAGATTAGTGGTCTGCTTTCTTAATTCTGCTGGTGCTTGTTTGCAGTGGGTTGTTTGGTGTAAATGCATAAAACCTGTACCAAGCACTCAGGTACAGATATGCTACAGAGAGATGATGAAGGGGAAAGACCTCACTTCTCTAGCTATGTTAAATAAGGTAAGAAATGGCTTGTGGGCTCTCAGGATGATCAGAGGGCTGGAGCACCTCTACTATGAGGAATGGCCAAGAGAATTGGGACTGTTCAGCCTGGAGAAGGCTTCAGGATGACCTAATCACAGGCTTCCCTGAAGGGAGCCTAAAAGAAAGGAGAGAGACTTTTTACAAGGACATGTCATGACAGGATAAGGGGAAATTGATTTAAATTGCAAGAGAGTAGGTTTAGATTGGATATTAGGAAGAAATTCTTTAATGTGAGGGTGGTGAGACAGGCTGGAACTAGTCACCCAGAGAAGCTGTGAATCTCCCATCCCCAGAAATATTCAGGGCCAGGTTGGAGAGGGTTTTGAGCAACCTGGTCTACTGAAAGGTATCCCTGTCCATAGAAGGAGGTTTGGAACTAGATGATCTTCAAAGCCGTTCTAACCCATTCTATAATTCTATGATTCTATGTAGAGAGAGTGATTTGAGTAAGGAGAGTTAAACCTGTGGAAAAAAATCTGAAGAGTGCCTTGGCAAAAAGATGAGCACAGAAAGTTCCCCACCAGGAAGATTCAGGAGAATCTGGGGAAACTTCCCATGATGTACATAAGCGTCAAGTGTTGGATAATTTAGAATCAGTTGTGTCAAGTCCTAGTAAAGTGAAGTGGGCTGGAAGATTTGGGAGTGAGTTTTCTTTTGCCAGCTGAGGGTAAACAAACTGGTGAGTGTGTGACTGAGCTATGTCCCAGCTCAGCTGTGGGGCACATCTGTGCAGCATTGAGGAGCTGGGAGTCAGGCACCTGTGTGTAAGAAGAAGCAACACCAGTGGCCATGAACCCAGGCAGCAAGTCCTACACCAGCACTTGTGCCATGTTAATGTTTCCATTATTGCTTCATGAACTGACCACAGGGAAACTAAAACGTCCATGTCTGCTCCCACTACCATCCCACCATCACTTGTTGCACTAACTTATTCCATCCCAGGGTTTTCACAGTGACCCTGGCCAGGCTCAGGCTGCCCCTGTGCTCACACCATCATTTCTTCTCACTGCTGATACAGAGAGGAAACTTTATTTCTTGAAGCCACAGTGGTAGAGTTCCTGAGAGAGATGCAGAGAAGCAATACAGATGCATGTGGATGCTCTGCTGTGTCTGTCCATGCCTGCATATTTCACTGAGCAATGCAGGCCAGTGACATGGTTCTCTGTCCCACTTTCTCCCTGTGTAAAACAGGAATAATGATACTGACCTAGTTCACTGGGGAGCCTGGAAAGGACAGTTAATGTTTCTAAGGCTCTTGGAGAATAAAACAGTCTGTATCTGTGCTAAGTGTTATTATTCACATATTGTAATTCTAACCTATAAGAGACTTAGCATTAGTAGGAGAATTTCGGTGACTGCAGCTGAAACAAGGTTTCATATTTCATCTTTAGCAGTATACAGATTAACAGCACTCACACAATTTCTTCACAGGCCTAAAGATGAAGTTGAAATCCACACCAGTATTAGGCATTACAGTGAATTACGTTGGCATGAAGGACCTCTGATTCTCAACATCTGTGAAAGTTTAGCTGAAGTGATGTTTGAAGACTTGATACCAGCTAACAAAAGCAAGTGCTTGTGAAATTGATCCTGAAATCTGAAATTTTCCACAGACTTTGGCACAACCTGGAGTGATGCCCAAATCAGAAAGGTAAAAGGTTAGCATTTTACTATGCAACATATATTAACCAAATGAGCATAGAGGTTCCACAGAGGTAATTTCACTTGGAATTTACCTATCTCCAATCAGATCAGTGACACGGTGTGCCACAGGTAATTCTCTAAATCATAAAAATATCAAATAGGGCTTTTATAACATACCATGCAGTCCTGATGTATTACTGCTATATGCTACGTAATTCCATCATCATTGCTTCTCCTCTCTGGATTACGCTGACCTCCCAGAGGAGATGACTGCATATTGAAATCTTGTACCAGGTAACGGCATGAAAAAATGATGGGGGAAGCATTCAACTGAGACACCACCTTCCCAGCAAGAGACAGGATTATCAGTTCATTAAATCACATGGGGAACAGTGGTATACCCACCATGAACAAAACCCAAATGCTTTCACACCATTTAGAAGTTATTTTAATGTGTTACACATGATGCCCTGCCACACCTATTTGCCCCGATTTTACTTCTCTCATTTTTGATAAAGTCATTCTTTTTTTAGTTTGCATTCCCAAATAACAGTTGGGGAACATGATGTTATTGCTTGGGCGTTCAAGGGAGGAGGTGCATGATCAGTTTTCCAGGACACAGGCAGAAATATTCCCTTCCTCACAAAGGGCTCCCTCTTCGCCATCTCTTAATTTCTGAGTAGACAACAGCTACTGTATGGAATATGAACAACGTAAGATGGAGCTGCAGAAGTTCTTAGGTATTGCTATATATTACATTAAATGTCATAACAATAAGAAGAGCAGAAAGAAGTGCAAATCTTGATTGTAGAAAGCCATATTTTCCATGTTCCCTCCTGTTTCTTTTGGTACCAGAAAATCAATGGACCTTTTGTATATGCAGCATATCTGAAGCACTGAAGCTCCCATCCTCCCTTCATATATAAACAAATTAATTTGTCTACTTTGCTGTCTGAACAAGTATGTTTCAAAACAATGACAGATTCCAGTGCATTAGCTCCAGCACTTCTTTGCAGCAGAGCCTTTCTCTCTTTCTTCTCCATTTCCTTCGATGCTCAGCTCATAGCATTTCCTACACAAGCTCTTCACACCCCACCTCGTGACTGAAGTGGGGAGTGCAGCACTTATAAAAATGTCACCCAACACAGCACCATTCAATTCCTGGTTGAAATACTGGATTGTTTTTCATCCCTTCTCATTTCCCAAATAATAAGGGGATTTTTTTTTTTTCTCCAAATTTGGTACAGCTTCCCTAGCTGCTTTCCATTGCCCAGCCACATGCTTTTTCATGGCTTTTGGCATAGCTGTCCATGTTTCGAGGTGTAATTTCAGAGATTCTTTGGTTTGGGTTTTTTTCCATTACAAAATTGGTATTTTTTCTATTAAGCTTGGTTGCTAAATTTCTCACTAGTTGTACAGTTTAATAATTCAGTCCACTATTAACAAATGCCTTAAGTCTTCACTCTTAATGGTTATGCTCTGTATGGCTTTTTCCTATACTCTGGAACTATTTATATGATGAGTCATTGATTATTTGTCGAGGTATTTATGGTGCTTTTCCTGGACATGCCCTTTGAAGAAATCAGTAAGCTCAAGGCAAACAACAATGGGGAGTTCTTGAGAGTGGACTTTTAGGTAGGAGAAATTATAGGCTTGACCCTGAAGCTAGTAGGAATTTTCACCCTGCTGCTGCTAGGCATGCCGTGAAATTGGCGATGCCTTTCAAAAAATTTGTATTTTGTTAGTGGAGCATGTGTCAGAACTCTGATTTCCAGACTTTTGACTCCATTTTAGAGGCTGCAGAGCACTGATGGTCCCACAATGACCTGTTCCCCACTGCACTTGAGAATATATGGGGCTTCTCTTCAGGCATCTGGACCGAGCAGACTCTGTACATTCTGGGCTAGGTCTCAGTTTCAACAGACAGGACCATCAAAATTGCTTTCCATTTTTGGTTTGATTTGTATTTTATTTCTAATGTGGTGGTTTGAGACATTGTGTGCAGGAGAGAGGGAGAGAGGGAATGGCATGCTACCTAGGGACGGAGGAGTCCAGCTTGCTTAAAAGGGAAATGTTGCTGGGTAAACACAAATTGGTGTAAGCCACATCATTAGGAGAGAGTTGTCTATCATTAAGCACTACACAGTGCATCCCTGTGAGCCTGAAATAAGTCTCCAGGGGATATACAATCATACTTGCCACAGGAGTGGAAATGCTGAAGATGAACCATGCGCCGTCTGGGTGTCCACCTCCCACCTGTGTTAGCATCATTATGTGCATGTTGGGCTGACTTAGCACACTGAGGAGGAAGATGGCCATGCCATTCTCTTTTACCATCTGGATAATTTACTGTGTGAGTTTCTTAGAGAGTGAATTCATTAATGCAGATATGCAGGGTGCAATTATTCAGATGATGCAGTGGGAGGAAGCTGCATATAATTTACAGAGTGAGCTCTGCTGGTACTCCGAGCACTGCTTTTCTGGGTGGTCCTGCCTGGAAAAAAAAATCACACCTAGGAATGCCTTGATGACTTCTGACTGCGTCCCAAATGGCAGCTCCTCCCAATTGGCATCAGTAGGAGCCACTCTCACTAGGCAAGGGAGATGCTAGAAGACTCCCAGTTAGCATCCGTCACAACAGAGAGGAAATCTGTGGGAAATGCTGATCATTTATATCAAAATTAATGAGATTTTCCCTCTCTGAATGTGAGGGCTGAGATGTATGCTGACTACAGGGGAAAAAAAAATCCATCCATGGATATCTAGCTTTCCTTTTTATTTATATTTTTCCAGGGGTCTTGTATAATTGATGACAGTGCCTATTTGGCAAAGGAATTTTCTGAGCACGAAAATTGTTTTAGTAGTAATTTTTGCCTATTAAACAAACTGTTTTTTTTCTCTCCTACATCTGAAGCCAAAATCACAGACCACAAAACAAATCAGCCTAATTTCACAGTGAACTTTTCTTTTGACATCTTTCTATTTTTCAAAGAGAATAAATGTGTTGTTACATGACTGCTCTTTTCCAGACAGAAGAGGCAGAGAGCTATTTTTGAAGCTTCTTAAATCAGAAGCTCTGGCTCTTTACAAAAGCATCCCCACAGGATATCAGGACTGTGTTTGGAAACATATGTGATAAAAAAAAATCAAACCATAAAAATGAACTGGGATCACCTTGTAATTGGGCAGAGAAGACTTCCTGCTGCTGTCTGTATTTTTGTTAAAAGCCGGTGCTTCTGCATTTCTCACCTTTTGCTGCGCAAGATTGTACACAAAATCTCTGATTGCCAAGCAAATCAAAGCCAAGAGGGAGACCCCCTGTTCGGAGGAAACCATCCCCCTCCTATATTCTCTTTCACTGATGTTATGTGGGAAAAATTAGATGCACAGAATGAATCAAAAGTCGTTGTAAAAAAAAAATAAAATAAAAACACCACCAGTGGAACAGAGCTATATGGAGGACCCGAAGGAGATCTTTGGATGCATCAGCTTCTATATAGAGCAGTAAGCTAATAGGCAGTTCATTGAAGCTAAAGTATAACATAAAACATAAAATTACAGAGAAAATGGCTGAAAATATAATAAAAAATAATTAAAAATCTTGTAGGAAGGTGGCATATCAACATCTGATGTAAATACAGACATAGGAAGTGCAGTTTATCATTTGAATAGATGAAAGAGCTGAAAATGGTAACAAAATTTGCAGGTTTGTAATGTATTTTTTCCAAAAATTTGAGAAAACCCCAATGGTTACAGCAACAACTTCCCATTTTCATCTGTCAGAAGATGATTTCTCTGTTTTGCTCAGCTACCAGAATTCTTAAGGAAAAAAGCACCCATCATAAAATTGTTCAAAACTGTATACTTAAATTTAAAATAAAAAAAAGAAAAAAAAGAAGAAAAATCAGTAATTTCCATGGTCCTTAAATGTTGAACGTACTGTGGAAAGACACGAGTCTTTGAATAGAAACCAGACTTCTATTTTCTTTTGTCCACTGCTTTCTACTCTTCAGTGAAATGAAATTGCAACGTTGTTGAACACTTAGGGAAAAATTATTTTTTCCATGAAATTTTATGATTATTATTTCCATGAAATTGGACAAGGCCTTAAGAGAATGCAGAAGTTAAAAATAGGTGATGTTCTCCCTCCCCTGGAAAATTTTCTCCTACTATCTGCAGTCAGGCGTATTTAAAACTCAGCATCTCCTCGAGATGTGGATATCATACTAATAACACATATTTTCCTTTCATGGACTGGCACCTGGAATTAGCTCACTGAGAGCAAACTTGTAAATTCAGGCTGCAAATGTTTTGAGCATGAAGCTGGGCCAGCTGGGTTCTGCTTGCTGGACCAGAACCTTATTCCTAGACACAATGGCAATGTCAAAAATAATCTTATACTAGTAAGAGCGATTCTCCTACATTAGAGTGTATTGGTATTGGTTCAGACAACACATGACAATGTGTAAGTGTATGTGTGCACACGCAGCTAGCTGTATTTTTAATTGATATTTATGTGTTTTGACCTGTGTAAGTATATGTACGTATATGTATTTACACGTTATGTATATTGTGTGTATGTTGAGAAGAATGCATGCTCACTGCCATGGAACTCATGCAACAGCTGTAAAAAAACAAAGACAGAGACAATCCTTTTCTTGGCTACTGCATTCTCCTCCTCAGCATACATAGAGTTCCTGGGCCAGGAAGAAACATTCTCTGTAATGAAACCCTCCTGCTTTTACAAGACTTAGCAGGAATATTTTCCTTCTTCTTTTCTCCTCATCGTCCAGAGGCATGCCTTACACACAGTAAGCAGAACAGAGTGCATTGGCTCATTTCTTAACACAGCCCAAGTATTTTTCATGTATGCTCAGATAGTTTTGTAAGTACAGAGGATGTAGTATAAGCAAAGCTCTGACAATGTGACTTGTCAAATTTAAAAAAAAATAAAAATAAGTTTTGCTTTGGGACACCGAGATACATACAAATACTCATGTTGTAACAGTGTTTACACCCACAAAAAAGGTCAGGAATCTGCTGTGTAAAACATGGTGCAGGCTTCAATATAAGTGAGGCAGAGCTGAATGCAGTTGCCATCTACATTAAGAAGGGCTTGAAATCCTACAGAGCTACTTTATAGTGCAATTTACATATTTTCAAAATAGCTTATTTAATAGTTGATAAAAGCAGGGGTCAGCTTCCTCTGAAAAGCTAGAGCTTTAAATACCTGCAGTTATTTTGAGAACATGGGTGATTAAATTCCAGCAACTCTGCAATTTCAAATGCAATTGGAAGTAAATGATAAATAAAAAATATTATGTCACTTGCTCTGAAGTTATTTTGCACCGTTTTCTTCTTTCTGTGTCTCTCCTCTTTCATTTTCTGTTCTTTAGTTACCTAAATGTCTACCTATGTATTGTACCTACCACAAACACACACACATAGGAAAACTGCTTCTTTAGATGGTATTCAAATTCATATGTCCAGTGGCTTATCTCCCTACCTTTATAATATTATTCGAAATATTTGGCAAGACAAACAGGAATGCGGGTAAGAAACATGAGGAAAGCTTTAACTTTCCACCTTGTTAAAATGTTTGGATTATTTCAATTTCTGCAAGTCCGTAAAAGGAAGTTGAAACCCATTGGCCAAAAGAGGCAAGAAAGAAAAAGTAATTAAAATAATCAGAAAATATTATCTAAGTGGAAAAGAAGAAAGATTCAGATTTAATTGATAGTTACTAAGCAGCAGTGACTTCTATCTCTTCACTTAAAGAAGATTTTTTAAAAATCCATCCCAATAGAATTTTCAGTCATTAGTGGAGGTTTCCAAAATCTCCAGGGAAAGAAAATGAATGGAGGTGTTAAATGCAAAGGCTCATCTTGGGGACCCTAATTCTGCCTCATGCTGCTCACATTACGTATTATCCTCATTTGGCCTTCTTTTTTGAGAAAGGGACCAGAAAAATGGAAGCATTTCTGTGCAGTAGTGGAAATCAGATTGCACAAGATGCTAATCACAAAGCCCCGCAGAAATGGACAAAAAAATGGAAAGCTCTTGCTTATATTCATGGCTCCCTCTATGTTTCTTTCTTTTTCATCCCTTTCCCAAATCTAAATTCTCTGGCTTTGTGACCTCAGTCACAAAGTGCTCCTCAGTCAGGCTGAGGGATTGCAAGGGGAGAGCTGCTGGATATGGTGCAGTGTCACATGAAACTGTGAAAATACATACTTAGGAATAAGATATAATTTTTAAAATTAGTATGACCATTGCTCTTTTTCTGAGCACAAAAGTGACTATCATGGAATCATATGCTCATAAAATGGTTTGGGTTAGAAGGGGACCTTGAAGATCATCTAGTTCCAAATTCCTGCCGTGGGTAGGGACACCTCCAATTAGACCAAGGTGCTCAAAGCCCCATCCAACTTGGACTTGAACACCTCCAGGGATAGGGCATCCACAACTACCCTGGGCAACCTGTTCCTTGTGGAGTTGCAAGGACAGGCTGAAAGACTCGGTATTGCATCATATTCATAAAACAGAGAATGAAAATCGATATGAAGCCATTCATTGACACTGTAGTATTATGTTCAGTAGTAAAACCCAAACCTGACTGCACTGTGATATGGAAGAGCTTCATGACACTGATCATGGAGCAGCTAGGAAATGCTAATAAGTGCAAACTAACATACATAGAGAAAAATACCACTAAGATTACAGGAAGGTGTTGGGATCAACACTGGATGCTGTTCTTTTCAAAAAGATGTCTTAGAGCCAGTGTGATTTGCTTTCTGAAGATATTAGCTCAAAATGTTTAGCTGTAACAGAAAAAGGAAAAAAACCCTGAATTTTAGGCATTAATGGCAAATGAATGTGAAGCAAATGGTCAATATGCTTTTCTGTCCTTCTAAAAGATATGTAATCAAGCCATAAAACTGGCAAAAGAGGGCAAATAAAGTGATTGAAGATGTGGAGCATCTCCCAAATGTGGAAAAGATTAAACAGCTGGATGTTTTTGCCTGGAAAAAAGATGATCAAGGAGGGATAAGGCAAAAGTCTAAAAAAGCACGGAACAGTCAAATGGAGGAAGTGGAGGTTACTGATCATTGCTTCCTCAAATGAAAGAAAAAAGGCTTTTCAAATGAAAATATTTGGTAGTATACATAAAAGAAACAGAAGTAAGAAACACAAGGAATCTCAAGGCTGAAAGTATATATAGGTCCCAAACATAAAAGGATAAACTTATAGAAGAAACACCTATGGAAGGCTATACAGCATAAACCCACAGCTTCCTAATTTGGGGACTTTCTAAGCCAGAGTCTGTGCCTCAACGCTGTTTTTATCAGTGAAAATAAAGCCTCTGCCTCATGTTCTTGTGCTGCTTCTAAAAACAAATATCTTCACTTGGAAAATTTTATTTGTGTGGGGATTTAGTCAAGAGACTTCAGCTAGCTCTTTTGGGAGGGAAGCTGTAGACGAGCAGAGGAAGGGTTAGTGCCGCACTTCAGTGCGAGAGAGCAAAGGGACTGACATACCTAGAAGTTGTATCTAGGGGGCTACCTTCATCTACACACTCACAGCAGGCAGGTTTCCCTCTGGTTCTGAAGAGAAATGCTCTGTTAGTGGACAGCTCTTTCCGCCAAGGTATTTTATTTGCTCTCTGAACTCTGCTCTGAAGAGAAATTTGCAAGCAAAGGTGAGCGTTGCGAGAAGCTGTGCACACTGGAAGGATGGCACTGCTCCTTGTGGGATGAGCTCATATGCCAAATGCTGGGTCCAAATTTGCAGCAGAGAATGGGAACAAAGCAAGTCTGAAACCTGTCTGTTGTTGACAGACCTTCGTCTGCTGCATGGTGTCACAAACCCTGGTCACAGCTGCTCTGAGCAAAGAATGTTCTCTATGGAGAAATCATTGCAGCGGAGGGAAGGAAGGTGAGCAAGGACGCCGAGTGAGAGCAGGGAACTGTAGCTTGTATTTTGGTGAACTTAATGACTAGTTTTGAGGCAAAGACTTGAAGGCCAAAGTCTGACAGGCTGTCAGGCACTGATTGCCATTTTCATAAAGGGCGCTATGCAAGTGTAAGTGATTGATAGATTGATTGATTTATTTTGCTGAGGCTCCTTTGTGGTCTCCTGGGGGGATTTCTGGCCACACCTCTCAGGCTGAAAGCACTTGTTCTGCCTGCTGTTGCTTTTTTTTTTATTTGCGGGTAATGAAAATTTGTTACAAGCCTTCCCTTTCATCTGTACATGGCAGGCTGTCACACAGAAACAAGCCATTCTGGAACCTTGCTTCCTTCCAAATTGCTAAATATTTTTCTTCAAATTGCTTCCCTAATGGGCTAGTATAATAGGAGCAGCATGCTCTCTGCCCACGCTGAAGATGCCAGAGCATTTGTCCACTGCACATGTGTGTTGGGCACAATAAACTCATTGCCTGGCCTGGAGACAGTGCAGCACTGCTGCTGATCTAATCTATATCACACATTCCTTGGGCACAATCGTGCACACGGTGCATATTGGAGAATATGCACACAGAGAGGTGCTTGTGCCTCCCCTGGGAAAATGCACCTCTTCAGGGAGGTAGCCAGCTACACATCCCACTCCCCTGGGGAAGGAGGCATGACTGCATTCCAAAAGGTGAGACACAATGGCAGGAGGAGGAGAAGTGGGCTGCACAGCCATCAAGTAAACCATGTGAGCAGTGACAGAGCTGGGCTTACTAATGGACTGGCCTGGCCAGTTTTTTATTGACTCCAGTTGCTGCTTTTTGGAGGGGCAGGCACCAGCAGTCCCCAAGGTCAGCAGTTCCATGTGCTCTGTGCTAAACTGTTGCTGACCCACTGCTTTATGAGCCTAAGTGCTTATCCAGGAACAGAAGTGAATAGGTTGTGTGTGATAAGAAAATAATTTGCCAAAACTGCAACAATAAAGAAAGCCTGATGGGATCTCTTATGGTATGAATAGCCCGGAGCAGCTGCAGATTTCTCTCTGCTTTCACAATTATTTTCTTTTTTATAACAACTAAAAAGGGAGCATTGTCCACAGGCTCCTGCAGCCCGTATTTTCATATCCAAATCTAATATTTCCATATACATGTATATACATATTATACATTGTGGATCTTTGTGAATAAAGTACAGGAACAAGAAAAGAAAGAAAAAGGAAAAGCCTTCTCAGATAAGAGGCCTGCTGGCACACCAGCTTAACCCATTCCTCTTTTTTGTTTTTCTCCCAACCGTTCTGGAGGGATTTCTGCAAGATCCCGGAGCAGCCATCCCAAGACACACAGAGCCATGTTCCCTGCGTGCCGTGCACAGATGCCCAGGACAGCCCCAGCTGGGTGGCTCTCAATGCTGACACAGAGAGCTCTGTGCCAGGGGGAACCATCCTCCCTGTGGGGCTAGGAATGCCCTATCCCCCAGCCAAGGGCAGTTTCTGTTGAGAAGGCTGAGTATATTTTTGCATATTTTCCAACTATGTGTTACAGAGGGGCTTCAGTCCAACAACTGACCCTTCTCAGGTGTCCTCAACTCACCCAATTCCCCACCTCCCCAAGGGGTCTATGGTATTTTTCTTTCTCAGAGAGCACAAGCAGGTCTCATGCTCATCCCATACTCTGTCCCCCTACTCTGAACAACCTTAGTGGTACAGGACCGAGTGTCAGGCTCTGTGCTCTGACCCTCTTTTGCCCACCAGTCCCTGGGATGAGCAGTGGTTTGCCCAGAGAGGGCTGCCTCTGATCCAAAGCCCTAGAAATCATGACCAGGGCTTCTTCCAAAAGGTATGCCAGGGCTCCTTGCAGAGGTACCACATTCTCAAGAAGTCCAGGTCTCTGAGAATATCTAAAACCACCGGAGCTTTTCTTCTTGCCATTCAATTCTATGTAAGGAGAAGACCAGACTCTAGCCTTGGATGTCACATCAGGGTCAGTTATGCAAAGTTCAGAAAACAGTTGTATAAAGAAACACACAAAGAAATTACTCAGATCGTAGCTGATCTCTGTAGCTGATTTCTCAAGAGGTCTCCAGTGAATCGGGCTGAATGAGCTTTTTGTTGCCTTTACTGTTAGCAGGAGTAGTTGAAGTCAGAGAGAGTTCTTCTCTCTTACTGCTGACAGCTACAGTATGGCAGGGCTGTGGTGCCTTAGCATACAGTGATCAATCTCATTTCAGTTCATTTTGCTAGAATTTAATTTTCACATGGCCCAGTGTGACCACATCCCGCTAATTTCCCACTTGGATATTTTCTTAAAACAGAGAGACCCGTTGAAGATTCTGCAACTCCTGTTGGTGAAATAATAATAATAATTTACATTTATTAAGTGCTGTTCTTCCCAAAGGACTGCCCAAATGTTTTCCAAAATTTGTGTATGCAGGAATCCCTTCACCAAGGAAAGAAAAAATGCAGCTTCTTCCTTGGCACAGAGCAGCACTAGCACAACAGCTCAGGATACAGAATGAATCAAAGGTTTAATGTTATTACATCTTTGTGGTTCCGTTAGAGTAATGCCCAGAGGTCTCAAGAGGGACCAAGGCCCCTCTTGGGGCAGGTGAAATAAGTAGTAAGGTTATTGAAAGAAAACCAAGATGCAGGAAATGGTAAAAAGCACGCTCAAGGAAGAGTAGGAAGAAAAAGAGAGGGGTAGATAAACATACACTTGATCACATAGATTTCAAAGACATGATTAAGTTGTGGAATTGGAAGGGACCTATGATGTTATCCCACACTCTCTCCTACAGCAGGTTCCCTTCTATTTAATCACTAATAGACATTTATGTAATGATTGTTCCTAATGATTTCCACTGATGGAGAATTTTCAGCCTTCTGAGGCACCTTCCTCTTAGCCTGTACCTTTCTCTTGACTTTAACACAAGATCAAATATTCCTTGCTATAACATAGACCTCTTATTCCTCATCTTCTGCACAACATCACCTTTGCAGGCTGTTATTACCTGTTTGTAGACTTCCTACAGAAGTGTCAAGGTAAGGTTAATGTTGGTGTTATAACGGGCACATGCCATAAGATGGGATCTAGAGAAGGACATGGCATGGGGGGTATCTATTTCTGTGGGGAGCTGTATGGCAAAGCTGTTTGTGGAACAAACAGACCGAGAGATCCAGGTTGGTACCTGCAGTCCTGTGGGAAAAGTGAGACATGTGAAAGAGGTTATAAACTTTCTGATTAAGACCAGAAAGGCTCATCTTTATGTTTGCAGATCATTCCATAAGGAAACCAAAGCAGCAGGTCAAATGACAAGCATGGAGTTGGGGTAGGCACTTGTGGCAGCAGCACTGAAGGACAGAGGGGGAAGGCTGTGATGGTCAGCAACATTGACTTGGCTAAAGGTGGTACCTGGGAAATGCCACAGAGTCACAGGCAACAGTTTCTGGAGGAGAAAAGAAAAATGGTCACTACAACATGACTGAAAGGTTAAGGATATGATCAGGCAGAGGAGAAGTGGAAGGTTTTGGCAAAGGAAGATTAGTAGCTCTGCTAATGAGCTGGTGCCAGAAGGACCTCTGTGAGGAGAGTTTCTGATGCAGGTGGAGATAAAGGGCTGGAAGGAATAAAGATATCCTGCAGATACCAATTTGTGAGTTTTCAGAAGGAATATATGTATTGATTTGGAGCTCCACTTCACAAATGTGAAAAGATACAGAAAGGTAAAAATAATTTCTCCTCTCTTATTTTCTCCCATGAGGAAAGCAGTTTTAGGTGATAACATCCTCTCTACTGAGTCTCCAGCACACCCATATTCTTTGATCTGATTTGGAGTCCTTCTTGTTTGTAAAGCAGGAGGAGTCTTTATAGTTCCTCATCCACAAAACATACTAACCTTAATCATGACAGTGGGCAACTAGTAGTGTGCAACAGGATGTGATCTTTGGGGTATCTGTCTGGCAACAAGATTCGGTAGAGGGACTAAGTAGATGACACTGAAAAATTTCACAAGCTTTAAGATTTCCCTTCCTTTCCCTATTCTTCCCTTCCCAGGGAATGGAGAATACCTTGCACTTCAAATGTGGGGCTCAGAGGATCCCTGCTAAAGGGCAAAGTGCATTCCAACACCCAGACTTCCTCCTCCTTATAGTTTACACAGGTACACATCAAAACTGAGCCCTGAGCTGGCCCCTGTCCTGCCAACATCTTTTGCACTTCTTTAATGACAGAGATTAGTAAGGCAGAATTCAGCTTCACCTCCACAGACCCAGATCCACTTGTTTAAGTAGAATATTTTGTTGTTTATGCTGCAGGCTAAACAACTAGGTTTACCTAGGGTCTCTTGTTAAAATGAGCCATCTGTGGCAGCTGTGGTAATTATACCCAGACTACTGTACCTTTCATGCAGAGCTCTTAGATTTGTGTTGAGACTTTGAAAACAAGAGGAACAATAGCACAAGGGGAAAGAAAATATCTCCTAAGAGTGAAAACTATCATGAGGTCCTCCCTTCCTTCATTTTCCAGTCTTCCCTGGATTAACCACAATCCTCAGGTTCCTCAATGGCTGTTCCCTGTGACAAAATACTACAAAACAGTCTGAGGGCAAAGAGCAGATGGAGTCTGAGGCGGGTTTTGTACCTCCCCCTCATCAGCAAATGCTTGCTAACACTTCGCTTTGGTGAGCCAAGTAAATGTGATATTTGTGCTGCTCTAAATCTGGGCAGTGCCACAAGTGCTACCATAAGTGTGAGTCTCTTGATTCCCTCTCCCCATTCTGAACACCTCAGCACAACTTCTGCAGTAGCTGCTGGGCAATTTGCTTCCCCTGTCCCCAGAGCTATCAGTGCTGTTGTGAACAGGAAGCAGCAGGAATTGCTCCAGAGCAATGCCAAGTATTTCCTCCTCTCCAGGGGGGCTGAGTGCTCTGCCCTGGGGAGGGTCAGACCTTTGAAATCAGTTGACTTTCCAGCGCTGCCAGACAGACTGTAAGGCTTAACAGCAGAAAAACTTCTGGATGGCATATGCTAATTCTCCCTACTTTCCTCATTTTAGAGCTTCTCCTATTAAAGCACATATTGTTTTTATGGAGTAGCTGTTGTACAGTGAAGTATCTGAAAATCCATGATACAGGATGATGCTTTGAAGGAAACACAGGGACCTTTAAACTTGCAAGTTGTTGTAAATGCTACCAAAAAACCATTTTTATCTCTAATCTTCTCCCAACTAAAACATAAATTTGAACAGATGGAAACAAGAAAAGAAAGGATGTGAGAATAAGCATTGATGCTATCAGCTGGAACTGGCAATAATAAAAGCAACCACTGACTCTTTGAGCTTTCAGGTAGTACAAGGTATTTTCACATACTACGTTTCTCTTATTTTGTGTTTTCCACTGTGAGTTTTCATACACTGTCGGAACAGTTCAATCATAAGAGTAAGTCAAGTTATCATGGCCAGAAAAGAACAATAGGTTTGATTCACTTACGCTGCTTGTGGCACTACCGCGGCAGAAAGTCTGCCCAAGCCGGGGGGGAGGTCAGAGTGGTGCAAGGTTCAGAGCCCTTGGTAACTCCCTAAATGAGCACAGCTGATCTGGAAAAATGCTGTCAGCAGAGCAGAGAAGGGTGTTCTCATTCTCCTTAGCCCCTCAGCAGTTTCCAAATCACTAACGAGGTGTTTGCAACACCAGGGTGTGATTTAAAGCTCCTGTCCACAGGGCCGGTCATCTAATGAGCATCTGCCCTATTTGGTCCAAGAGCGAATCATGTCCATCGCGTCTGTTGTCTAAAAAGTTATGGATAAATAGTCCAATAACAAACAGTATGAAGTAATTTCCTGCACAAACTTACTGCACCCTGGTCTTTACCACAAGCTCAGATTTCTTGTGTGGGCTCAGATTTTAGCAAAGAATTACGGTATATTGCTTTCCATGAGAAGAATTTCCCACTTAACGGATCTCAGGTCTCTATTAGACCCTTGGCTAATGGAAAACCATAAACCATCCCAGAGCTTTCTAGAACTCCATGGAGAGCTGAAAGTGCAGATATTTAGCCTCTTCAAGGGCCAGGGACTGACAGAGGACTTCTTAAAGGAATGCCTAATAGAAGTTCCAAAGCTAATAGAAGTTCCAAACAATTTAGTTTCAAAGGACTCCTAAAGTAAGAGATGACTGTATTAACCTGAATATTATTTAATGGCAGCATTAACTCTTCTTCAGTGGTGTTCCTTGGTGGTATCTGCCATCCAACTCAAGGCTCTGGCCTGATTGTTTGGGTTTTTTTCTGAACATAGGGGTTTTTAATGTTATCCCTACATGGTTAGGTCTGTTTGGTGGATAACTTTGACCAGCACAGGTGCAAGGTTGTGCATGGTCCTGAAGATGGGTAAAGCTTCTGGGCCCAGGTGTGCTCTGGCCACTGCAGTTCTTGTCCTTGTCACACCCTCTATGCTATAAGCAGTGAAGAATTTGGCTCACACATGTTGGACTGTTCCTCTGCCACTTGGGAACTCTGCAGTTTCTGGCTCCACACACTTCTGCACCAATATTGTGTCAGGGCAAACTTGTATGAGCTATTGACATATCTGCCCCCTGTCTGCAAGTCAAAGTACAGTGGAGAAACAGGTCTTACTAGTACTGCAATGGGTGATGTATTCCAATTCTCCATAAGCATTGCTGATTTACACATCATTTTTCACTTTAGCGTATATATGCCACTTAATGTTGGAGAAGCCAACATGTCTATTGGTAACTGGTACTTTTTTGAACGGCTGCTCATGAGTCTTTTTTATTTTAATATTTCTTAACTCATCCCCTCCTAAAACAAACTCAGATTCATTCATTAAAATTAAGGCACTAAGATTCCACAGAGACAAACCCCGGAGAGGGCTGATAAATTACACAAATAAGCTGTATTTATAATACCTCTGATGCCTCCAAATAGGCATTTTATAGAAGAGAAGCTCCAGCAAACTGATAAATCTATTCTCTGATACTGCGGCTAAGCTGCATTTCAATACCTGAAACCATCTGTTTGATACAAGCATAAACTTAGCATAATATGAATACCTTAGCACACAGGTACCTTAGCATAGTGCATCCCTTCATTTTCTCATAAACAGCAATTATAGCCCAGGCAGAGAGGAGCGCATGGTGGGCTGAGGGAGGAGGAGGAGGAGAAACATATAAAGAAGATGGATTTTTTTTTCCCCCTAATCTGTGTGAGTCTGACAGAGCATACGAAAATCTGTAAGCCACAGAATGCTTGTGAGAGAGAGAGACAGAGAGACAGACAAAATTATTTCCTTTGCTTGGCCTTGCAGTTTGAAGTAGTGCCTGCCTTATTCGCAGGAGTTTTTTTCCCCAGATGCCCACCCAAGAACCATTCAGCTACATTTATTATTCTGTCAAATACAATGTGCAATAAAGAGCCAGTCTCCCCAATGATGGGTACCTGTATTCATAGCTCCACAGTGAAGCACATAAATCACATGTGAAGGGCAATGCACATGTGCTTTTTGTTTCTTGTATCACCTTTTATTATCTTAGGACTGAAAAGTTAATAACCCAGTGGGTAATCATGCCATTATCAGTTTACATTGTAGTAAAGCCCATTCAAATGATGATTACATATGTTAATGAGTGTCGTTATAATGCACTACACAGTACATTACCTTCAATAAATATAATTGTTTATGCACTTTAATGAGGGGATATAATGCCCCCAAAACTAATGGCATGGACTGAATTGTGATTTATTGCTGGAAAACTTTGCCATTAAGAAAGGAAATCTCACAAACCCTTTCATGTTTATCTAACTTTCTTCCTTCTTTAAAAGCTGCCACTCATCTCTCCCTTCTTCTGCTAGCAAGGGGAAAATAGCTTCAGCAGTGTTCCTTGTCAATGCCTTCCTCCACCTGAAGAAGCAGGAGGTGGGTTCATTTAGAAGGTTTAATGAAGATCATTATGTTTACCCCTTAGTAAGGCTTAATGCGCTATCTGGCAACAAAACTGATAACACGTCAGAGTTTTGGCTGCAAATCAAACAACAGGAAGTAAAAATGTTGGTTGTTAAACTAGAAGCTAGGAATAGAAAATAAGGTTAAGGATGACATTTTGGCCAATGGTCCTTCATCTAGCTATAGAACAGTCAGAGAATAGTTGGCTGTGCAGAGCATTCAAAGCTCTCCAGCTGGGAATGAAGAAAACTAGAGGTGAAATGCCACCTGATCTCTTCAATCTCTAGGCGCTTTCTTTTCCAGAGGAGTGAGATAAAACCTTTCTTTGTGGGCTCAATAAGAAATGACAAAGAGACAAAGAATGCTAAACCAGGCAGCACTGTGTAACCGGCTCAGGGTGCAGCAGGCTGAGCGAGATGAGCTATCAGCAACTAAACTGCACAAGACTGGAGTTTCCTCTTTAATTTCCCTCCACTTGGTTTCCTTCCTGAATGGCACCGCTGTGACATTTCCATTACTGGTGAAAAGTAGTGTGCTTTGTACAGAAGTCTCTCCTCCTATTGAAGTCAGTGCAAAAACTCCCACTGATTTCAGCAGCAGAGGCAGTGAACTGGCAGTGGGGGCACGGTGGCCTCTGCAGAGAATTTGCATGTGGAGTGTCCTAATTTTGCTCTCTCTTCCATGTTAGAAATCTAAAAAAACCGTTTCCTTGAGTCTTCAAGAATAAATAAGATGCTGTAATTTAGAACAAACAATAAAAGGAATTGTTCTAAATGCTGTTAAAATTCAGGTATGATGGCAGGGAACATGAGAAAGCTGCATATGAGAGACCAGTAGGATCTGAGGTAGCTTCTTGAGGTATATTCCCAAATATGTGTACACCAAGCAATTACTTGAGAAACTTTCCAAGGATCACAGTCATGTTCCAACTAGTTTGAAAGTCAGTAGTGTAAAAAAACTTTGACATTGAGATGCAATTTGTGGTAAGATCTAATTAATTTTTTTGCTCCTAAGAATAATTTATTATTTACACTTCTTATTATATATGTATTTTAGCTTCATTAGTCTGCAATGCTGGAAAAAATTATACCTTCAAGTCCTATTTATCAAATTAATGGTGCAATTTCATAGTGACACATTCCACATTCATTAAACCAAGTACAGTAAAAATGCATTTAAATTAGATTAGTGTGATGTAATAACGATTCCAGTGTATGGGGTGATATTCTAGCAGTAAAGAAACACCCTGATCGAGTTGAAAGCAACTTTGAGACGATTTTTCAAAATTGATTTTGGCACTGATTTAAGTGAAAGAATAAGGACTAACATTTAGCCCTGCAGCTTGCTCCATGTGGGAGTTCAGGGCCCTGAGTGGAATTGCAGGAAATGAGTGGTAGGGTCGTTCTGGCCATGGCAGTGGAGGAAGTCATGCACAGTCCACAGAAGGCAATTTTGTCAGCCTCCTGAAACTCTGGGGACGGACACCCACCTGAACCCACCTTTCACCAGTCTGACTGCACAATGCCACTGAAATTTCTGCCCTTAAAATTGTGAGTCTCCCATCCATTTACTCTGAGAAAGGCTCATGTGCCTATGCACTCATCCAGATGCACACACAGTCACAGTCTGGATGCAGAACCTCTTGGAGGTACCCCCAGTGCCCCTTTGCCTCCTGAATTACTGCTCTCTAGCAACCTCTAAGCACTCTATGGGCCACAGGGGTTGGGTGAATGTTGGTCCATTTCCACTGACCTCATCCACCCTGGCAATCCCCACCACAGAGCAAATAGAAACTCTAGGTGCCAAATTCATCATCCATGAGGGGCCTATAAAACCTTAAGCCCTTTTGCCTACTCATGCCACACTGACTGCCTGCTTCAACCCCACTGTGAAACAGGCAGAAATTCACATCACCTCTCTGTCGTGTCCTTTAACACTAAGTTTTAGTTTAGCACACTCCCTGTAGCTTAACTTTCCTGGCTTGGGCGATGAGGGAGAGTCCCTGATAAGCAGCAGGTTGATGGAGGTTGCTGGTCAAGGAACAAATCACTGGGAATTCATGTCCTGCAGCTCTGATTGAGTCAGACGGGGGCTGCATGTCCCCTCCCTCCACATGCTGATACTCGTCTTGTAGTCTTTATAGCCCAGCAGAGGAGTGCTTTCAGCTGGCTGACACTCAACCCTGTACTGCTCCAATATCACATTAAAGAACCAAATTAAATCAGAATAGCTCCTTAATAAAAAAAAATCTTTCTTCCGAGTATCCATGGGGAGTTGTGTATTGTGTGTATCCGTCTTTCAGACTGTAAGCCTTCAGGGCAATGACTATCTTTATTTCTGAAACACAAACAATATTAAAACACCATTGGCACTTAATAAATCAGCAAAACTACAATCATTACATGGGCCTCCTGGTGAGCCATCAGTTACCTTAACACATTGACAAAAGTTTGCCCTTTGCATTTTGGCATGTGTCTTGTGAGGGGTGTGCAGCACACTGAGCCCCCCAGATCTTGGAGGATGCTATTTGCTCACCAAGGAAGCCCTGAGGCATTGTAGGCATCATTGCAGCAACATCCTCAGACACTTCTGTCCTGACCCTGAGGTACAGTCCCACCAGGAGAAGCAAGTTCATCTTGCATCTCTTGAGCTGAGGTGCAAAGAAAGGTGGTAAAGGCTGATGCAAGATTACTCAGACTGTTTATTTAGAGGACATTGTGTCAGGAGGAGTTATCAAATACTTTCATTGTGGTGGCACAGGGGTGTGCCATCCAGGGATGGTACAATCAGGCACAAAAGGATTGTCCCATGGTTGCTGCCCCATGGTTGCTGTCCCATGGTCACTTCTGAGAAGAATGAGCTTGGAGGGCTTACACTGAAGAGCTGGAGCTGAGCTACACTGGTTTTAAATTGATGAACAGGGATATGGTAATAAGGTCGGAAATCAAGAATCTTTCAGGTTGAACTAGATGTGCACTAATAGTAAGGAAACTGCTGCATTTTCAAAGGACCACATCAGCTTTTTATAAACCCAAAGGTAATTTACAGACTTTGGCCCTGAGATATGCTTGCCAAAAAAAAAAATAAAAGAGGTTTTCAAAATTTTTCTTCAGAGATCTGCTAAAAGGCTGAGTTGAATCATTGTGAGCAAATTCATGTATTAATATAAACAATTAAGCTTGATTAAAAAGAAATCAGTTTTGCCTCTGGCCTGACTGACCTCAGATTTCTAAGGGCTGCTTTTCCAGTCCTAAGGGCCTGAGCTGTGTGTCCTTTTGACTTCAGCTTCTCAGCCCATCATCCCCAGACATATCTTTTGTTCCGCGGCTCCTCTTCCCCTTCTACCAATAGATATAGAGTTATTTAAACAATTAAGACTGTATGCCCCTACAGCTTTCTTCAAAAAGCAAGGGGCAAGACACAGCCAAGTCTGCTTGAGCACACAGAGACAAAGAGAGCAAATTAAATAAAATGATTGCTAAAAAAAAAAAAAAAGGAAAATCAAATCTAAGCTGAAATTTATATTTGCTCATCTATCTCAATTGATGATTTCTGCTACTAAGCACCATATGGTGCTGTGCGAGGCTGTAAATATGCTGCTCTTCCAGACCCATTTCTATTGGAATTTCCCATCAGTAAACAGGTGCTCCTGGCTTCTCCTGTGCCTCTGTGCTCAAAAAACTTGAGTGAGTAACTTTGTGCACCTTCAGGAAACAAATGCAACTCATCAATGGGAGTGCTCCCTTTGCATCAGAGAATATCAGCTGTATTTCCACAGTGTGTAGGACAGCAGAGCAAGCCTGCATTACAGTGAGCACCTGTGGCAGCTTCCTTTCTTCATGCTTTTCCTAACATCTTTATGCCCGTCAGCATGGCTGATCAGTGCCCACAGGCTCCTTCTGTGTGGATCCTTTGCTGTCATCTCAGTGTCAAGCACCATGGGATCTCCCTGGCAGGACTGAAGAGGTGCTTGCTCCTTCCTGCTCTCCTGCTAGAACCAGCATGGCAGAGGAAAATGGGCAGCCAATTTACCCTCACAGGGCAAGGAGTTTGCCATGGGGGGAAGTTGAGAAATCAGTCAGGAAGCATGAATACCACCTGGAAAACCTGGAATCATCTAGCTTAACAAGGTCTATGGGCTTTATCCATTTCAGTTGCAAATTTCTGTGTCATTCTGCTGTAGGAACCTAAGCACCATGATGGAGCACTACCCCATCCTGCAGTCTGCTGCAGTCTGGGGCCTTCATGCCCTCTCTGCAATTATTTAAAGGGCTGGGTTTGGTTAGTGTTCCCTGCACATTGAGAAGGACAAAAGGGAACTACCCATTGGTAGTACCAGGGTGTACTTTGTGAGGCTAATCTGAATATTGCCTTACAAAGACACCATGAGCCCATTGCCTTATACTGGGGGCAAGGGCTCTGCCTGTTCATGTCAGGTGACCACATTTTCAAATCCATTACAATGGTTCAAAAGTATCCAAAAGGTCAATATATTGTTCATACCACATCAGTGATGCTAGGGGGAATAACAACCTTCAGTAAATCCTATTATTTTCACAACTATACTAATAACATGAGAAACTATAGATATAATAAAAGTTTATATCTATAGTTGCTCTGCAGACACCTCCTCTGGTATGGTATAAATATAGTATATGAGACTTGGCGGTGTAATACAGTTTTTATTTCAATTTTTTAGGGATGGCCATGCACATCCATAACTCATGAAAATAAAAAGTGTATTACACTGCCAACTGTTACATATTCCCTAGTAAAGCAAAAATGGCGAGATAAATTTTATTTTTCTCTTCTCCCCACCAACAAAGTGTCTAGCTGGTATGCTGATGATTAAATGTTAGAATAAATATTATTCATTCAAACACTTTCTATACTTTAGCCATGTCTGTCCTGTGTGTTTGTCAGTCCTATCCATCTGTCAAATGCTAGGTACCTTCTTTTTTCCCTGCATCTTGCCTTTGGTTTTTATTTTATGCTGCTGTACTTGGTGTTGTTCTCCTTAGGACTGGAGGGGAGAGAGATTGCCTCTTCCCATGTCCCACTCTTGAATTTTCTCAGGCACGTTCTCTTTGGGTCTTAAGAGCTCTAACATCTGTGTGGGACATATGTGCTGGCTTGGTAGCATTGGCAGCACTTCTTCAAGAAGTGTGAAACAGTGCAAATGAGGAAGGATCCCAGCTGTATGTTGTGCGTCAGTGGAACAAGAAGTGAAAAACCTAATGATTCATAGGTAGGGATGGGGAAAGGATTAGAAACTCGAGTGCAGCAGGCTAAGAATCCTATACCTAAGAGAAATGGAACAAATATGTCACTCCCATGCTGTAAAAAGGAAAAAGTGATAGAATCCTGTTTTATACAAGTGCTATTATATTACAGTCAGCTCTTGAGCATCCACATAGAAATGAATCTGGTGGCAGATTAACTGTGCTGGGTTTGTAGGGACATCCAGTGTGGTGCTGCAGAGTGTAAGAGCAGAGCCAGGGCCACTGGGGACTGGGGCTGGGAGGCCTCAACACACAGCAGCAGGTCTGGGTAGGGCCCAGCCACATCAAGAGCTGTCCACATGCTGTGCTGCTGCTGTCAAAGCTGAGGTGCTGCCCGCAAAACTTTCTTGAGTGGCTTGGCCCTTTTTCCTCTGGGGACTTCAGTTTGAGGTGAGGGTGGCTGATTCAATTTTTGGCAAGCCACCCAGGCATTAAAGGACATGTAATGTCTGTCCCTCTGTCCCTCCATCCATGGGACAGTCACTGACCTCTCCTCAAGGCTAGAACATGAGCAAGAAACCTTTAATGCCTGGAAAAGTCCACTTGGTGACACTAGTGCCGATCACTATTTTCTCTCAGTGTGTCTAATTGATTAATGTAATGAAATGAAAATATTCCCCATACATATTTAATTTTAACTTTGCTGGATGTGAAGTAGCCTGTCACTTGTAGGCTGTTTTTTAGTGTATCAGTAGGTATCATAAAATTACTACCTTCTCTTAAAAATCTCATGTATTTGATTTTTTGTTTCTTGTTTGCTTTATTTTCTTTCTTTCCTTCCCCTCTCTCACTTTATCTGCTCCTCTCCCTCTCCACCCCACCCCCACTCCATGTCTGTGTAAAGGGATATCAGAGACCTTGGGTCAAAGACCAAGGAATGCTGTGTCAACTGCCACATGAAAGGAAAAGAAATTTGAGCTTCCCTTCTCTGCAAACAGCCCAGGTTCTCAGCCTGTGCAGAAATCTTCCCAGAGCGTCAGTTCCTACTCTTTCTCTCCCATACAACATTCATCCACTACTCCTCACCTGGAATCCTTGGAGCTGGGATGGAAAAGAGGAGTTCATACCATACAAATGTAGAAAAAAAAGAATTTCCTAGCTCTCTCACAGTGATCAACAACAACAACAACGATCTGAATCCTTTCAAAACCCGTATACAAGCTGCAAATGCTCAGACCAATGGCCAGAGGAGAGGAGCACGCACTACACAAGGAAAAAGCAGGGTTTGACACAGCTCAGTTGATGATTAGGTTTTCATTACAGCCTCAGCATACTAATACCAGACCAGTGCACAGGTGTGAGAGAGGTGCTTGAGGGCCAGTAAACACGAAATTTTATCAGTGTGCCACTATTACAGCAACACCTGTGCTAAATAACTTTGAATGTTGATCCACAGTGGAGAGTCAGTGCTCAGTAGCCCTCAAAATTTCTCATTTCTTACCTGCAGTGGAGTGGTCTTGTATTTGAGCTGTGGCTGCACAGAACTTCCTAAATGTTTTTCTTTCTTCTCCTTTAGGATGCCTGTCACACAGACACAGAGTTCCTAAATTGCCACCTTCCTGTCTCTGCATTTTTCTTTTCATTTCTCTCCTTCTTGTGCAGTGAAAGACACTGGGGATGGAGTGATAAAAACACATGATAAAACACCATCACTGGGGAGATCTATGCCTTGGAAATACAATAACAAAGTCTGCACTCAAGCAAACTTCCCATTGATGACAGTGGGTTATGCTTCATGACAAAAAGCAAAGGAGTCCTTAAAACTGTGCCTGCCTAATTAAGGTCCTGGTTCAGCTAGAGTGCCTAATTTAAAACAGATGACTCAGTGTTGATGGTGCTGTACTTTAAGTTGGGTACCTGCCTAAGTACTTGGCTGAATGGAGGCCCAAGCAATGTATCTTTAAATGAAATAGCAGTGGAATACAAAAGCCATTCCAACCACTATATATAATTGACTAAAAAATCAAATCACTGTAAAAGGTGCTGCACTTACAGTGAAAATAATAAATAAATGACTTACAGATTGCCAACATGACAGTCTGCAGCAGAGCAGAACTCAGCGAATGCAGCTCCCATTTGAATTCATGGGAAAGCAGGGACTTTTGAAACTGCTAAGTTAACCAAAAATATATATTGTTAAAGCCAACAAATTTATTTTTCTGTTTGAAAGTCCCTGTTTTGCTATACAGAGGAATAGGTTTGGAATTCTCTGACTCTTCAGCATCATAAACCTAGAGTGCCTGCTTGGGGAGGTGTCAGGAAAATATTGGTTTCCATTCTAGGCTTATGTTATATTTACACTGTGGCTCACTGAAATACTAAAGCAGTAAGAGATATTATAATTAACCTCTTCAATTTTTCCCTTAAGAAGTATCTGGTTCAATGAACTGTCAATCAGCTCTCCCATTTCCTATTAGAACAGGGGCAGGACCGACAAGTGAGTGCAATGAAAGAGGGGAGGCAATACAATGCCTTTATGGATAGTATAGGATGGTAAATATTAAGTGTGTTTTATGTGAAGACAAATTTTGAAATGCTCTGTGGCTACTTCTGAGCTACATTAGTCCTCTCTTTTTGTGTCCTGGCTCTAAGGGCACACACGATTTTTGGTGCAATGTATGTCCATTCCTGCTTTGTGGGAGCAGTTTCAGTCACTGGAATTGATTTGCAGACTTGTAAACCTGACACTCAAAAGTCTGCAGTAGGCATGAACTGTTGTTGATGTTGTTTGGTATTACGTACTTAAAAAAAAAGATGGGTGGTCAAATATCTTTTCTAAATGCTAAAATGACCTGAATTGTACAATAGTACAAAGTGTTGCAGCTTAGTGCTTGAAATATTATCCTTTTAGCTTAGAATTTCAACTTTTATAAATGTAGGTCTATTCACAGTCCCCAGTGCTGCAACTGACTGCATTATTTATTATTTATCATTATTAATTATCACAATGTATTATTTATGCCATGCAATAGGTATGCACAGGATTTTGCCAAGAAACATCCTTCACTCTCACATTCATTAATTTTGAGAATATTACTATGCTGTTTGATTTGGAAGTGAATCAAACCATACCTAGATATTAAAACAAGTGACTGTGAAAATCTTCAAAAGGTGTCCTGTTTTCAGCTGTGAGAACCAAGAGGCAGCCTGGGCCCTCTTCAAGGTCCCTCTTTCCTTTCCAAACCTTGACACCAGGAAGAGATGCCTGGCCCTTGTGCCTCATGCACTAAGAGCCCTTCCTTCATTCTTGAGAAGCCACAGCATAAGCTCCAATGTCTGAGCTGCAGCTAAAGGCCACAAGCAACACCAAGTTATAGTTTTAAACTGTGCCAGGGAAGGTTAGGAGGAATTAGGAGGAACTTCTTCCCCAGTTAGACATTGGAATGGACTGCCCAGGAAAGTGATGGAATTGCCATCACTGGAGGTGTTTAAGGAAGCACTGGACATAGCACTTACTGCCATGGTCCAGTTGACATGGTGGTGTTGGGTCATAGGACAGACTCAGTTATCTCAGAGGTCTTTTCCAACCTAACTGATTACAAAAAAAACCCAGAACTCCAAAGAATTATCTGATTGTGGGCACACACTTATTGGTACTGTGATTTGCCTTAGGTTTATTGTTTGCTAAGTTCTGCTAAGTATTTCTCAACAAGAGAAGGGCCCATTGCTCTGTTGGTATCTGTACACACATAGTATGAACAATATGCCCAGGTTGGTGCACAATGTTTGTAAATAATGGTATTGAAAGAAGTACAAATAAACAAAACAACAATAATGAGGGAGAATTTTCAAATCTGCCCTGGTTCTGAGATATACCTAAATTTCTTAAGCAATTTTGTTAGTCTCTCTGAAATAGCTGTTATCTTTACATCAATTTATGAGCAACAAGGCTTTGTCTTAGAGTTTTGGCAATAGGTGAGGTCCCAGAAAATTCAACAACATGAGCTGAACATGGGTTCAGAGGAAAGACCTGGAGGTGCAGGGTCTCCAAAGCCTGTCCTTATTATTTGCCATTATATCACAAATATTCTACTCAAAGTTTCCTTTTTTAAGTTTTAAGTGAAGCACAGTTGTAACTACAGAGAGAGCTCCTATTCCAAGGAGCTCACCACACACAAAGATGTAGCATTCTACAGCTACACTTCGTACAGGTGCCAAAAAGATATGATCAGCTATATTTTATCATGGTCAGAACTCAGCATTGCTGTCAGATATAAATGTAATGACAAAAGGGGAAAGGCTTTAAAAATTTGCTTATATATATATTTAATAAACAGGATCTAAATAGACAGGATTTTTTCCTGCCTGTCAATGTTTAGAGATAATTCTGTTAGCATCACCTTCCAGCTAAAGCACCTTATAACTATAGTAATGATCACTTTTGGGCCAACAGGAGACCTTTCAGACTTTTGTGAACCGGTTCATCCAAATTCTGCTTCAAGATACAAAGCTAAGGATGAATTTTAAAAACATCCACCTCAGGCTGCAGCTTCTGCAACCCACCTGCAGCCCGATACACTGAGCAAGAAGGCTGCACCACTCCTGTGAAGGTCAGGAGGCAGCAGTGTGAGCAGCACTCCTTGAGCTCTTTGGTAGGTGCCTGTACAGTCTAGTCCTGCTCCTAGTGAGGAGTAAGGTAACTCCTTCTGGAATAAGTGGAGAAGTACAAACTAGTAAGGACAGACAGAACATTTGATGTTGACAGCTGATGCCTCGGGAAGGTTGTTGCCTCTTGTGCTATGATGGCTTTATGGCTTCACCTTCTGGAAAAGGTAAAATCAGCCTTAAAATGTATTACTGGGCCCCAATTTCCATCAAAGCAGGGTGACAAATTCCCTCTTCCTTTATACTGGGGGAAACTAAGGATAGTTCTGCTGAAATCAGCAATTTTACAAAGCTGTAAAACTGGCCAAATCAAGGGACTAGCTCAGCCACAAAGCAGTCTCTCTGTGAGCCTGACAGTTCATTCTCTAGCTACAATAATGAAAACACAGAGATGTGCTAAAGCAGCAGGGGTCCTTTAACTCCTTTATCATCTGGGATCACATCTTAATAGTACTGACTGATGAACACTTCCCTTCCTATTCTCCCATCTAAAAGGATCACCTCCTCTTCTACTTCCTATCATGTATCCTCCCCGTGGCAAAGCAATAGCAATTACGGGAATATTAAGGAAGTAATTAATGCATTTTAGCCACCTTTTAATGAAATCAGGCAGCTGAGAAAAAGGGAGAGAGCCAATGAAGTGTAACCTGTAATCTCTACCACATGCCACATTTTAGTAACTTAGTGTATTGGAAGTCAGAAAAATGTTTACACCCATTTAACATTTAACCTCTTAGGTTAGCCTGTCCCCTGTATTGCCTGTTGCTAACATCACAAAAAAGGTTCACATTTGTATGATGAATCAGATTTTTGACTATGAGATCTAAAATGAACCTGAAAAAATTTCTGTTAACATTGCAATCACATGGACATATCCTGTTCCTGGCGCCTCCTTCAAACTCCTCTCTCTTACAACCTCTTCTGGGCAGTTCCTATTAGAAGTGTTCTAGATCCATTTGCCTCTTGCCAAAAAGTGAACAAAAGTTGTTCAGGGAGGTGCTGGGGTTTGGACTTTTTCCTTTTGTTTTACTTAAGGAATTTTTTCTGCCTTAAGTTGCTAAGGAACTAATGGTTGGGTACTTAAGAAAACAAAAGAAGGTAGCAGACACCTGTCTCTCAAATGAGGACAGGAGGTGAATGGATAACCTCTTTCTCCTTTCCACGAGAGTGTGCCAGAGTTGGCTTCCAACTGCACCAACGGTAACATTTTCACCTTTGATATCTCAGACATTTTTATCAACAGAGGTCTAGTGGAGAGGACTTCTCCACTAGTGGAGAGGACTTCTCCGCAATAGTAGTGGAGAGGACTTCTCCGCAATAACTTCTTCCATTTTGTCTGCATCATCTGTTGACTGGGGCTGTTGATTTGTGCTCTACTAATCTTAATGGCTATACAGAAACATCTTTGTGCTGTTGCTGCTGCTTTCTACAGAAGCTCAACCCGAGTCAACGAGATCTTGTGTCTTGCATTTTCCAATGGCTTCCCTTGAGGATTTAATTTCATGTTGCCATCAGGCTGCTGTGGTCTGATTAATATGTCCCTATCAGCTGCTAGAACACTAGGCTTGGACCATGCTTTCTCTCTCAATTGCATTTTGGTGTTAGGCTGTGATTAAACCACCGCTGTACCAGTGACCCAGCAGTAGGTGACCTCCTTCCCCTTTCCCCCAGCATATTGTATAAAAATAGTCAAGTGATAATGGCACATGTTTATTGGTTTCTCTTCAGCAATGCATATTTCCCACTGATGTCAAAATCGTTTAGACTGCACGTTGCCAGCACTTGGTCATACTTCTTCTGCCTAATATCATGACTTATCAGTGTTGTTGGAAATACCTTCCAGCTGTTAAACAATCCAGCTGGGATATAATTGGTCATCAGTCTAATAGCATAGCTGCAAATGTCTAGTTTCTTTCTTCTGCCATGTGTGGTAATTGAGTCTCCAAATCTGTCAACAGCCTGTTGGTAGACAGCCTTCTCTCCACTGGGCAGCTCCATGCCTTTAGACTCTGCAAGCATTGCTATTTTATTCCCCATCTGGGAGTTGACACATTCAGACATTGCATGATTATTTATCCCTTTCCTGCTGTTCATAGCCTGAGGCTTTTTCCTGGTGTGAGCACTGCGTATCACAGTGTTTATGCTGGACCATGAAGGCAATATTTGGTTGGTATCTTTCCTCTCTTCCAGTAGCTAGGAGCATCAGGAACTTGGAACATCGAAGGAATTAATGGTGTCATTTTGTACAGCCTTTTCCAAGAGCAGGCACTCACACCTGCAATCAACAGCTCATCCAGAATGATCAAAAGAACATCTGCTTCACTCAGTTCAAAAGAGTATTTTCATCACCTTGCAGCAGATTATAGATAGAATTGCAGAAAACCAACAACTGTATCTTGCCATGGAGTGAGGGACAGTACAAGAGATTACAGATATCATAAAGGTCTGTGCAGCATTGGGGAGTCAGTTTTCTAATGAACAATGCCAAGATAATTCTAGAGCATGGATGGAGAAGCTCTTTTTGTAATCCTCCAGTCTACTGTTCAGCAGTTAATCACATTTCCTTGAGTCCTGTGGATTTCACTGGCATCATGTTCATGTGGCATATGGATTCCATGTCAGTAGGAATAAACCGTCTCTTTATTAACAGGATCACTTATTGCACAGTCACATCTGTAGCATCCTCACAGTGGACATATAGATTAATATAATGCTTTATCTTCCAAATCCTTACCTCCCACGACACACACATATTTTCCAAATCATACAGGAGCAAATCATACATTGTTGAAGTGAGACTTTGCTGTTCACTTTAGATATTCCCATATCCCATATCTAGATCTGAAAGACCTTCCTGTGAGAAGAAAAAAAAATTCCAAATTTTAGTTCCTAAAGCAAAGTCAAAGGTGTACTGTTGAAGTCATAAAATCATCGCATGGATTGGGCTGGAGGAGGCCTTAAAAACCTTCTAGTTCCAACCCCCAGGTTGCCCAAGGCCCCATCCATCCAGGCCTTGAACACGTCCAGGAACAGGGCATCCGCAACTTCTCTTGACAACCAGTTCCAGTGCCTTACCACCCTCTGAGTAAATTATTTCCTCTAGACATCTAATCTAAATCTCAGGAGAAAATGCCTACTTCCTTCCTTTATCCCCAAAGGGTGCCTACAAAGAGAGAGGTGAGTGTCTACAACATAAGTGCTGACAGTCAAGTGGGATGAATCACACTTTTCCTGGAATATCTGAGGATATAAAGACTTCCTCAGACCTTCTCTGCCAAGAGAGAGTTACTCTTTCCAGCCTCTAATCTTTAAGTTCCCACTGTGTCCCACTGATGTCTGCTCACATTGCAGCATCTCTGCTGAAACAGACTGAAAAATTGAAGGAAGAAGACCAGATTTTCTTTGATCTGGTAAAATTCCTGTGTGATGCTAACAAGACAAGAAGTTGTGTGAACACATCTTTCTCTTTTTCATTCCTAACTGTGTATAGTAAAGAAAATGTCTAAGTTTCAGTGGACAAAAAGGATGGTTTTTACAAGGAAATGTGAAGACAGATTGGCAGACGGGACTTGCTGCAAAGATACCTACAGTCAAATTAGGCAAGGCAAACACAGGTGAGAGAAAAAAGGAATATATGATTTAGCGGTGGTATTTTCCTCCACAACTCAGCAAGTTTTAAGTGTTTAATGCTTTTTCTTCATCTTTCTCAATAGTTCTAAATAAAAATGGTCCAGAGAACAAGGTAACAAATGGGAGTGTTGAAGAGACAGTTTTAAGTGCCACTGTGGGCATTATCTAACACATAGGATTGTGTTAGGTAAGAGTGATGCAGCTGCCTGGTGCACCACTATCCTTGCTGGGGGAGTCAGATTTCCCTTGGCCTCCTGTCCTGCTCCAGGCTCCCTCTGGGTGCATGTGCAGTTCCCAGAGACTTTACCCATGGACATTAGGTCTCCCCTCCAAAGGGAATGTTCCTCCTTTAGAATGTGACCTTTATAGCTATCCAGCACTCTGAAAGTGTTAAACAGAAATTTCTAGGTGATTGCTCTTCCCTTTATATTACTTTCCTGCAGTTTGTCTGCCCAGCCCTATCTGAAACCTCCCCTCAAGATTAGCACTGCTGTGTGAGCATTTTTAATACAGGCCTCCTAATACAGAGCTCACATCCAGCTGTTACAGGCAAGAACAAATTTTCACCTGTCCTCCAGTGTGAGAGCAAATTGCTTTATCTGCATGGGAGCTCAGAAAGGAGCTCTAGAAAGAAAAAAATACACCCCAGTTCTCCTCTTCACTGAGTTGAATTAAGCTTTTTAATGAGTCAGTGATTATTTTTCCAGCCTTAAATGTGTGCATAGTTGCAATCTGTGCATAGTTTAATCTTCCTAGCTTGATGTTCAAACACGAACTAAGGCAACAGTGAAGTTACAAGGTTTCTTCAAAGGGTGTCCATGAAGACAGACCTTTTCAGTGAGCAGCTCCCAAAAATCATAATTAATATCTTTAAGCAACTGAGAGGCTGTTATCAGACACTTTTACCACATTATAGACAATTAGTGGAGCTGAAACTGGAATGAAAGTCTTATATTGTCATTATTCAAAGTTGTCCTTTATGTCTTCCAATACAGAAGATCATCAGTGACCTAAAATTCTATATGCAAGGCCATGCCTGTAAACATCAATAACTCTTTTTGAAAGTGCATTTATGGTAGCAACAAAACCTCAAGTATCTATGATAACAAGTGTTTTAATACCCAGCACACACAGCTGTCACTGCTGCCATATCAACCCCTCCCTCCTAAAACCTCAAGGAAGTCTCAGGGACTGAAGAAGAGAACACAAAAGGCATTGGGAACACTGTCCAAGAACAGACACAGCTATCCTGTGCTGCTTCCCTCCCTCCTCTTGTGCTTCTGTCCCTGCTGTGTGGGCTGGGCCTGCAGCCTGCATGCTGGTACTGGAGAGAATATTGAGGCAGCACTCGTATTTTACCATCACAGGTTGCTGACTACAAGGACTGCCTGCTTTAAATGTATAACAATGCTGGTCTCATTGTAAATCACACTTTCTTGGTGAGCTACAAAGAAGACAAAATCCTCACATCTCCTGTACGTTGTATTCGTACTGGATCACTGAGATATTTATAGCAGCAAGCTGTGTACTGGGTTATAAACCAAGACACTCAGTTCATGAAAGGGACATTGACTGTGAGGTCAATACCATTTCCCTATTTCTTATTTATTTTGCAGTTTCAAGAAGCAGACATAATGCTACCTTACCATGCTTGGGATGCAGTCAGAGTGGCTGGGGCTGCTGTGCTCATCCCACTGTACCTGAAGAACAACAGATCCTCTGAGCAGCTGGTCAATGATTCAGAATAGAAGACCAGTAGGTTGACGTAAAAATTGCTAATTCTTGAGCAAAGGATCTCAGGGAAGGTAAGCCTTCTTGGGAGAAAAGCCAAATATCCAGCATGACCAATTCTTTCACCCACAAAAAACTTCAGATCAGAGATGTGTCCTAGAAAATCGAGCTCTGGGGAACAAAAGAGCAGCAGGAGCTGCTTCATAACCAGCTGCCTCCCACAGAAAGAGATAAAATACTGAGATGAGAGAGAGTCTGTGAACAGCACAGAGGCAGGAGCTGCCTGATAGACAGCTGTGAAGCCAGGCAGAGGGATGGGAAGGAGAGGCCAGTGGAGTGGAGAGACTGATCACCTCTGAGAAGCACCCAGCAGGGACCCAGCTGTTAAAGCTCTGGGGCTCCAGCAGGGACCATGAAGTCACCCCAGTGCCACAGGAGCATGAGAAGGGGATAAAAATAGGGGGACCCATCCTCTTCTCCTGGCATAGACAATTTAGGCAGAGGCTGAGTGACCAGGGATTGCCTTGTGAAGCAGCTGAATTTGAGAAGTCTGTGGGCAGTCATTACAATAAAGTCTTTTCCATGCCACACCTGCAAGAAAAGGAGCAGAAGCTTATTCTGCCCCAGAAGCATATTCAACTCTTGGCACTACTCCTGCAGGATGAATGTCAAAGACTCCTCCTTCCCATCCTCCCATGGACCCAGCTCTTCCATTCAGTGGGACTGTGAGGTCTAGACTGGTGGTGTCTGGCTAGGAAGAGCTGTGACCTTCCGAGAGCGTCTCCCCAAGCTGGGGCAGCGGGACCATGCAGGAGCTCACATTCACAGTGAGCAGCACACACGGGGGAGAAGCAATCACAGCGGCACAAGGAGCACACAGGGGGCTCTGTGTAGGTTCCACGGGTCCGGTCTATTCTGCAACCTGGACGGTCCAGTTTCAAAGTCACTGAGTTAGCTGCTAACAGTTTAAGCAGATGAATAATGCATGAAAATCTGAGACAAGTATACAGTGTATGGGTTCTCAGGTGTGTCGGCAAAAAGCTATGTATGATGTTCAGTTACATATATTGAATATCCCCCTTACCCACCTATTTCCCAACTTGATATTGCTTAACTCGGTGGAAGTGGAAGTTTGTATTAAGAAGAAGCTTGAAGGGGAGTGTAGGAGCTTTATCTACCAATCAGAAAGCTGCCCCAACTTTAGGAGATGTATGATAAATAAGAAATTAATTGTATTCATTCATTATTAATGATAACTGTTGGAAGCATGCAGCACTGCAGATTCTCCATGAAACTCATCAGTTTATCCACATAAAAGTTCATGGTATCTTCTTGTTCAGACTTGGAGCTGATTTGAATCAAAACTTTAAAGTGGAATTCCAAACTTTTTCAAACATCAGCCCTGAAGTCTGATTCAGATAGGATTCTGATCAAAACTCCTTGTAAATAGAAAGAGTCATGTCACTCTAGCTCCAAATGCCTCTTCAAATTCTTTTGGACAGTTTCCCATTACTTTATCTCATGCTCATTCCTTTGTCAATCCAAGCTCTGCTGTGCATCTGCTAGCAATAAGATAGAAATGTCAACTATTGGATCCCAGTGTCTTGGTTTCCAAGTAGTTTCAGAAAGGACACTTCATGTTCCACGATTCTCCTTCTGAAGTTTCATCTGCTCTGCTTATCTCTTTCCCAAGAAACAGCCTCACATAAGAACAGCAAATTCCTTTTCTTTAGCAGTCTAGCTGCTTTCCTAGACATGCTCATTTCCTCTGCAGACACCATGTGAGAACTACTATGTAGTTGGCCAAAATGATAAGCAGATACTGCTCAGCCCTAGTGCCTGGATCTGAATTGCTCTTGCAGGGGTGGAGAGGAAGGTTTTCTTCCTTATCTGATGGCCCCTGCTTTCCTCTGACAGCCTAAGTAAAAGGCAGTGCATCCTTCTTTTCCTGCTAGGAAGTTCTCCCATTCTCTAAAGACAGAAGATGGCTCTTGCTCCCTTGTTGGACAGTATTTTGCATTAACCTGAGAGGCAAAGGATCAGGTCTGTAAGTCTTTTCTTCTCAAATGATTTCTGAGCAATGGATAGAAAGAGCTTTTAATAGAAAGATAGATATAGATACTCTGTGATAAATATTGTGTCTAGTATTTCTCAGTTTTGATGGGCAACTTTCTTCTGACCCATAGTAGTTCACTGGTGAGGGCTCTGGTTCTTCTGTATATAGTACATAAACTAAAAAGGGTATTAGGACTTTTCTCAGTAACGCAGGAAGTATATTTACAATTGCCATTCAGGGCTAGACTGTGCTCTGATGCTTTCAGGAGACACTGCCCCAGGGGCAGTATTGATGTGTGGGGTGGCTTTCAGGAGCTTGGTTCATCACTGGAAGAACAGTCTCTGTGCTATCCTGAGCGTCCCTCTTTTTGTGCACACTTTTGCAAAACACGCTTTTCTGTAAGAGACCTGACCCTGAGAATTTTTCATTGTCAGTATTTAACTTCCAGTTTCCTTTTCTGACAGGTCAGTCTCATCTCTGCAATGCTGTGTGCCATTCAAGAGAAGATGGGCCCCTCTCACATGCTGGTCCCTCCTGGCACAGCTATTCTCCTGAAGTGACACCACTCCAGAGTATAAGGGGAAAAAAAGACAGCACAGCACTTTTAAGCTGTCATGAAGTAAGAAAGGCTCCTTTCATTTTATGTTTTGTTATATAGCAGGAAAAAATCTGTCACTTTGCAGGATGCTTGCAGCAAACAGCTTTAAAAACTGAATAAGTGGTTCAGCTTTACTTAGTTTTTAATCACTCAGCAGTTGTTTACTCCACAATTCACAGGGACATTTCTGCTCCCTTTTAGTTGAGATTGTCAGTTACCTTTCTTTCTGGCCCTGAATTCCCAGCTGAGTGGAAGGGTATGTCCCTTTGCAGATCAGACCCATACACGGAAATCAGATGGGTTACAAGTGCAGCACTCAGGATAAGTACCCCAGAACCAGCTAGAGATTGCTGGTTCAACAGCTAACCCCTTCCAAAGAAAAAATGGACGTGGTCAGGTAGGAATGTGAAGAAACCTTTTCTAACCTGAGAATGATGATCATCCTCTAGTGCCTCAGTTTAGCTCAAGGGTAAGTTGCTGTTCCACTACTGGGTAAAATTATGGGGCATTTAAGGATTCAGGTTTTGCAGGAATGGCAAGATGCAGCGAATCTCTGCAGAGCCAGGAGGACATCTCTTGTTGTACCGAGGCTGGCTCTCCTGCAGAAGCCTGAGGCTCTTTGGGTGCACACTTTCATCTCTAAATGGGCCTCTTAAAACAGAATTCACAAGTGCATTCCAGTAATAAGTAATGTGATATTGTCACATGGGAGAGCAACCTGATGATAGTTAATGGTGTTTCTACCTCTCTGCCATGTTCTGAGGAATGACTTGGCCTTAAAAATACACCAGAACCCCCAATGGGAAGGAAATCCCCAGAACCGATCATTTTGGAGAATGAAAAGATTCCAAATGGGTGCTAATATTTCACAAGGGAGGCTTTCAAATGGATGAAATGCATCTTGGATATTAATAGTGAAGTCTGTGATCATTACCACCAAGATGCTTTTTGCCAGTATTTTAAATAGAGAATGAAAGCATGTGCAGATTATAGGGAATTTTCCCTTTTTTATTGAAAAAACACACTGCACATGCAAATTAAAACTGCACTCACCACTGCAAGACTATAACATTTTTGGCACATGTACTTAGTGTGCATAAATGTTGGCTGTATTTAAGTTCTCCTAGACATATATAATTAATGAAATACATTTGTGTATAGCCTCATTTTGTGAGCAGCCTAAATTTAGACTGCCTATCCGTTTGCAATGTAAATCTTCATTTTCGTTGGTATATTAAATGTTAATGCTTGTGCTAATTTTTAGTCTCTAACCTTAAGGCAGGTCACACATCGCTTTATTAATATAAAAGAAAGAAGATTAATTTAGTCGCTGGAGTCAACAATTAAAAGTACATGGGAGTTTGGACAAAAAAGTAAGGAAATGATAACTTAATGGCAAAAGGCATGTCCTCCAACAGCTAGGCACCATGGTGTGATCCTTATTTACTTTT
>JAHLSL010000019.1:8722366-8800800 GCA_025920805.1 Petroica traversi
GGAGCGAGGACGGCGGCTCTCACTCCTGGATAGCTCCATGCACAGGATCACCAGCTAGCAAAGACCTGCAACCCCTGCCAGCTGCACAGAGCTGTGCAGCCTTTCGCCTACCCCAGAAGGAGGGATGGTTTAAATATCCATGGTTGTGTTCACACACGGCAGGTTTTGTTGGCTTTGTTGCTGGTGACTCCTGGAGCAGATGTGCACGCAGTTGCAGTGAACACATGGGCTTCCCTGGAGGAGGCTGCATCCACCTCTCATGGGTGGGCTCCTCTGATCCCCGTGCAGCAGAATCTCACCTGGAAACATCTAGGTCTTTTTTAAGTACAAAACAGGGAGAGTCTGTAAAATGCCATCATTTTTTTTGCCACACCAAGAGGTGATTAACACCCTGATTTAGTGCAAAAGCAAATGTAAAAAACCATTTTAATCTACCAGATTATTTTTATAGGGTTTTCACTGGAAATTTCTTAATCTTGGGTAAATACTTTCAATGCTGTTTCTAAGGTCTTTGAAATCTCTGTCTGGTTCCTTAAAACAGAATCTCTGATATACAATTTTTCCTCCAGTTATGCCAAATATAGCAAGAAAATGCATGGAAGCAGAACATACTCAACTTCAGGTCCTCTGATTTGCAAAAATTACCTAGCTAACTTCAGTGAGCAAAACTTCACCAAAAAAGCTCTTCAGCCCCGAAATTCTTTACAAATGCGTTTTAAATGTTTGAAATTTTCTAGAATTAGGCTGTCACTTTTGCAAATGTTCTGTGAAATTTTAGCAGCAATTACTACTGAGGAAAATGTTTCAAGAAAAGAATTCTAAAAAAAGGAGCAGAGGGCGAAAAAAAAAAGAAAGAAATAATCTTGCAACACTAGCTTGGGAGTCAGAACTCCCTTGAAGTGGAAATGAAGCCCGATCCTGTGCATGAGAAGCTGCATAGACTTGGGTCTCCCTGTGGGGTCTGACCTGTGCGACCCCACAAAGCCCTGTGGCTTCAGTGCTTCCTGAGCCCCTGCCCATTTGTTGTGTAGGGAACCATCCATGTGTGGGTGGTTGGGTTGTTGGTCCAAACTCTCTTTGTCCAGTTTTTAATTTTTAATTTTTTTTTTCCACTGAGTGAATTTTTATTTGAGTTTCTGGGCATTAGTGTGTTAATATGAACGAATGAATGAATAAGAACATACTCTATGTTGAAAGTGAAAATGTGGTAACTGATAAATTTGGTGTGAAACCTGCCTATCCTCCATCTTGCAACACAAAAACCACTCGTCCATTTTAGGAATGAGATCATGTCCCAGGAGCACACACTAGTTCCTAGGTAATTTACAAAACATTAATTCTTAACACAAATAAAAGAAAGAATACCTGATTCCACATCAGACCTACTCATCCCATTGCTAATTGAAAGCTTTCTAAACAAACATTTTATTCTGCTGGCTCCAAAATAACTGGCACTTATGGCTCTGACTTAGTAGAATAAACTATGAACAGTAGCAGCAGACACTTCAAAAAAGAAAGGAATTATATATTAAAAACACAGAAGAAAGAGTCCAGAGTCTTCCTTCTGTAATGCCAGCTCCAATCTGAACAGAGCCAGTGGTAAATTACCCACCTGTATTCACTTACTTAACATTAAAAAACACTTATACATCATTACACTTTTGTACCATATTAGTGAAAATGAATGCTAGAGCAATATGAGGTAAACATTGCTAATGTGGGAGAAGGCTGCTTATATCTTATAATGATAGGATTAACTATGGCAGTGATAGATACACCATGCTCCTTTGAACCCTGGCTCACCACCGAAAAAGCCACGTGGCAGCACAAAGAGACTTGCTCAGCCAAAACGGGCTTTTCTCCTGCTTTTTGAGATCACTGCAACAAAGCAGGTTCACTGACTTAAAATAGCCTGTCACTACCCTGAGTGGCATCCTGGGGATCCAGGGGCTTCTGCGCATTTGATTGACTTTAATATTGTTTTCTGTCACCTATAAATCTTTCTCTCTTTAAGGCAATTTGAAAGTAAAATAAGGAAGTGGCTCATTTAATAAATATTTTGTTAGTGCATTTCTTACAGCAGTTCTTCGGCACTCAGTTAAGTATTCCAGCACTCCCACCCCTTAGCTGGAAAATGTCAGCACCTGACTTAGAGCAAGGGACTGATCTAAAACCCACTGGAGTCAGCAGAAAGTCACCCCCTAAAAGTGGGAGGTGTTTTATTGGCCCCACCTGCCCATAAAACACAGAGTGGCAGAGTGAGCAGCCATGAAAAGGATGGCAGCTTGGACACAGCACCTCTGGGAATTCCTGTGCCGGACCTGAACTTCTGAAATTGCTTTCAGTTTATTCCCACCCAAGGCATGCAAATAAAATGGCACCAGGACCATGCACTCTGTATTCCACTAAACCACACGTGCTCAGTGCTGGCTTTACACAGGTGAGAGCTGCAGAATTGCTCTTTTCATGTGCCCACAACCTCATCCTCTAAAAAAGGGCAGGATGGCAGCAGAATCTGAGCAGAATTAATTTAAGTCAAGCCACCCACTTCTTAACATTAAATCCCACTAAATTTCTCTTCTGCACATCGTTCACAAAGCTTCTCTGCCTTTACATCCCACCCCTGCCCTGCAGGCCTCTGGAGAAGTCCGAGGGGCCAGAAGGATGCAAAAGCCAGCTGCAGACCCGTGCTGCTTCCTGCTAGGGAGGCAGCACATCTCCACAGGGCACCACAGGGCACCTCGCTGCAAGGACTCTGGAAGGTTCAGGCTAATCTTCAAGGGAAAAAAAAAAAGGCTATCTAAAAAATGGAGGAGAGATAATAACACTTGTGGCTGTACAAGCGAAGATAACGGCAAAAATAATCAAATCTCATGCTCCTGGGAGGAAACTAATTGCACACAGGGGTCAGAAAGACATTTTCATCCACTGTTGAGCTTTGCACAGTTGGCTGCTGCGGTGTTATTATGAAAGAGGGAAGTGGAAGCAGGAAAGTGGAGTTTGCTTGCGTTGTTTGTTGCTTTTTTGCTGAAGAGATTGAGGGAAAGGCAAGAGTGGCTCTTGTTTGCCCTTAAGCATCAAGAGCTGGCATCAGAGGCATAATACTGGGCTGGATGGATACAGTATGGCAACATGGATGTGTCCGATGGATTGGGGAAGTGGGATGTATCTCTCCATGTGCACACATCTGCTATCCCTCACTTGTGAATGTTACTCCAGATGGTAATCAAGAAGGTGGTTTTATAACCCACATTAAGAGGACTGTCTGCTGACAAGTTATGTGTTTTCTTCCCTTGAGTACATGCTGTTAAGATGGATAAGTGCAAATGGTTGAAATTTGGTTGTTAACTCTGAATAATAATAATACTTTGCATTTCTATTGCATCTTCCATCCTAGGATCTCAAAGCACTTTGAAAACACTAATTAACTAAATCTTACCACACTGCTGTGAAGCAGGTAATTATTATTACCATTTTTTATGGAAAAAGAAGCTTTGTCATAGTGAAAGAGAATTTCCCTGGGTCACCAAAGAACCAAAAATAATCAAGAAATGATGATGACTTCTCAAAGTAAATTAGAAACTTTGCATTAATTTCCTGGAAATTAATTTAGTTTTGTTTTTTTTTCCTAATGAATAAATTAAACCAATCTTCATACATTTTCAACTTTTGAAAACTTTTTTTTTGGGACTGAAACGCTAAAAATAAAATCAAATCCTGCACTTTTCATTCTTGCTGAGCAACCAGAAAAATATCAGTCAAGAATGAAAATGAGCCATGGAAAGTTGAGTTCCTTTGAGAAACAGTTTGATGATTGCAATAATTAATTAATAAAAAGAACATGGTGCAAACCCATGTCAGATTCAGTGTCAATTGCTATTTCTTTTGGCCTCATCAAAGAATTCATTACTCTCTTTCTTACACCCTGGCAAAAAACTTCAGTGTGTTTGTGAGGACTACAAGAGTTTTATCCCACTTTTCTATTTCTTTTTCATCCTGTCATCTGTTTAAAAACACCCTCCAAATGTGCTGTTGAAGGCTGAGACTTCACAGACAATAGGCTCATAAGCTTGCATAAATGAGAAAGAGAGAGCAAGACCAAGTTTCAGTGTTGATTTTTTGCCCGTTGAATAATATCAGTTATTTGATTTTCAGACCCAGAATCCATTCTTAAATTAGAGAAGGATGTTGCAGTCCCGTCAAAGAATCGAAGACAAATTTTGCTAATCCTTCTGAGAGGTGAGACAATGGTAATGGGGGGTAAGGAATGACGTCTGGGTGGGCAATATTGCCTGTTCATTTCCTCGGCTTAGCTACTGATTGTCACTCTTGTGCCTTAGAGATGCCCATAAGCTTCCAGGGAGACTGCATGAAGGTAGAGCAGCTTAATTACGTAGGCTGCTATTTACTAGGTTTCAGCTGAATCCGTCAAACTAACTTTGCTTTAACCTGAGCCAGATTTGATTGTGAAGCCAATTTATTGACTGTTTTCTCCTTTGGCAGTGCATCATTTGATTTAGATACAGATACTTACTTGCTTGAAAAGTAGCAATGTTATGACACAATTTATATTTTAAAAAGTGGCATTACACGGAACATAATTTTTAAAAACAAACAAACAAACAAACAAAAACAACAAAAAGCCCTTTGAATCTAGAATAATGGCTACCTGTAAGGCAGTAGCTCACTTGAGAGATTTTGCTCAAGTAACTTATAACTATCAGCAGAACCCCCTAGGGAATTACCGCTGTTTTTGCAGAAGCTGTTTGCAGTGGAATAAACAGACAAGTGCTCTATATATCATTTTAAGTAAGACAAATAAAGTTCTGCTTCCTCCTTACAACGATGTCATTGTCACTTATATAAGAATAATTCTGTGTGACTTTTTATGAATCTTTCCCCTGTGCAGAAGTACAATGGCCTAATTTCCTACACCACGTATTATAAATAAATGTCCTTCTTCAGCAATGTATAGCCAAGCTGAAATGATCCTACCATGGACGGAGCAGTGTGGAAATGCTAAGGTGTACTTGAGCACTGGCCATGGGTGGAGGGAAACCCCACCACCCCAGAAGAGGGTACGTCCATACCTCCTTCTTCCTATGGAAGGTTTCCCATGGTCCAGGAATAGCTGGTGGGAAGGCCTGGGGAAGCCACTCCTTTTGTCACAACTCATGACACAGCTGGGATATGTTTTTTTTTATTATTTTGGGTTTTAAAGAGGCAACATCAAATGCATAGGACTGGTGAGCGTGGGAGAGAAAAGAGGACAGCCCCCTCTTTCCCATATGGCTGCCCACTACTATTGCTAAGAAGAAACCTCAGATGGTAAAAACATGTTAAAAAATTAATAAAAAAAGCTAGAAAGTGTTATTCAAAATGTAATTTTAACACATTGTGAAGGGCTTTTAAGGGGAAATACGTGTGGGGAGGGCTCTTATCTCTCTAAGGCTCCAGCTAATGTAGCTGGCTGCCCAGGGGAATGCCAGAGGGAGAGAAAATGGGAGAAATGATATTAAAAGGGTGGGAACATTATTTTATAACTTAAAAAAAAATATTTGTTTTCCCCAGAGTCTTTCAGGTTGGTTTGCTCTTCTGGCTGCGTTTGATCTGCCAATAGCAAAGCCCATCTCTGCAGTGATTGTGGAGTTCTGTCTGATATTCCCTGAGTGCCGTGAGCATGGGGATTTCATTTCATACATCATTTCCAGCGAATACCCTCAGTATGAAGCACAGAAGAAATTTCTGTCACACACACACGCGCGTACGCTCATATCTGTGTGTGCACACATACATGTGTATGTGTCCACATGAATCAAATCAGGCTTGGCACAGAGATACCCTCTAGCTCTGGTTAAATTCATGTGGTAAATTGCATTATCCTGTGCCTGTCAGTGCCCCACATGCACTATCCTGCCTGTTAATCTCCTTGCCTGGATCTTTTCTAGTGTTCTGAACCTCTGAGAGTGATTTCAAAAGGGCTGCCTTTAAAACAAATGGAAAAAAAGCAACCAGCAGAGTAACAGGGGAAGCTACCTTTTTCCTCATCACCTCCTCCAGAAAAACATTACACCAAACTCATGTCCTGGGACAGAAAGTATGCACAGAATGGTCCATTAATGGCCCAGTATTTTTCAAGCTAACAGGGCTAGAAGGATGCCCTGCAAATGGAATATTTCTAATGGGGCACAGTCAAGATTTTACCTCTGAGGTATCAGATATTAATATTCTCCTGGCTTGTACTTTCTAGAGGTTTCTGCAACAGCAGTTTTGTTTCTTCAGTTTTTTTCAAGTTCTGTGTAGCTAGACTTGTGGAAAAAAAAAAAAAGGGAAACGCCCTTGCTAAGGGAATAGATGTCAATATACAAATACACAAAATATACGAAACCCCTTCAGATTTTGTGCATTGGGAAACAAAAAGTGGCTCAAAGCAGCAGGAAAAATCTTTATCTCTTCTTGAGATTATTTACATGTACTTTCATTACAAATGAACAAATCCAGCCATTCTCAACTCACAGAGAAAATTCCCTCAAACTTAGTCTATCATGACTTTCCTATGCTATTTTAAGGTACTTTGAAATTCCTACTTGAGAAAATTCAGTACAGGTGCCACATGAAAGTCTTCATCTCACTGGATTTTTTATATCTATTCCTCCTGGTCTTTCATTGCTTTATTGCATCAAAGAGTGAATTAATAGTCTTTACACACTAAGATATGTAATTTATGGTCCATTTGGAATCAAGGACAAAGGACTGGAAGAAAACTCATGAGTCATTCAAATCCTCAGAAATGCATGGGGCTGTCCCACCTGACCACTATGGGGACTGTAGGAGCTACTGCTGTGGTAGTGTTGCCCCTCTCCAGTGAGCAACTACTGGAGTTTCCTCCCACTATGGGTGCTCAAGGGTCACAGCATATGTGCCACCCTCTCCACTACTTCCAGACGTGACTTCTTGGTTGAGGAGAGTTGGCAGGGCTCAAACTGACACCTCCACCTTGCATGGCTGTGTCATTCCCACTCATGTGAAGTTTTATCTACTCTCATTCAGATCTTAAGGAGATAGCCTCTCTGTGGGCAGCCTATTTCAATACCCAGCTTGTCTGTTTTAAGGAAAAAAATCATGGTATCTAACCTAAACTTTTTCTTCCTTTGTTTGAGGCTGCTGCTTCTTGTTCTACCTTCTTGTACTAATGTGAAGAATTCCCTTACTTCATTAAAGGCACTTCTACATATTGGTAATGTCCCCAGTGAGTGATCTCTGTATAAATTCAGTTCCTCTGATATTTTCCCGTATGTTTTATCCTCTGATCTCAGTATCACTTTGGTGGTTAATCTCCGTATGTTCTCCAGTGCAGTGTCTAAGTGATAGGAGAGCCATGAAATGTTTTGGGTGGCATTGTCCTAAATTCACATAGCTGCCACATCACTATTCTACTTTCACATGAGACTTCTTTTTAATCGCATACAATACCACTGCTGTGATTTACTTGGGTTACAACACACATGTAGATGTACAATACACAAAATAGCTGGAATAATAGTTCCAGGCTTTGTCACTTACTGGTTGCTAGATAGCCCTCCTTCAGCTATGCCTCTCTCTTTTACTGACACTCCCAGTGTTTCATATTTGCTGAGACCCCTGTTCAAAGTGCTTTTGGACACAACATAGTTGTATTTTCTGAGTTAACTATTTTTTGGTTACTGGACTTATAAATGCAGCATTTCTGAGATGGTGTGAAATACCAACCTGCAAAACAAGAGCACGGTTATGAGACACGTGACCCTGACTGAAAGGGTGGCTGTGAAAACTGATTACACAGCAAATTGTCCATCTGCACAGGCTCAGAATAAGAACATTTCAAAGCACATTTGTGGGCTGATGTTGCCATTTAATGCAGTTTCCAACAAATCATTCATAAAATTAATGGCCACAACTGATACTTGTTTCTCTCAAGCTCTTCTGTGAAAAATAGCTCCTCCACTGATTCAGAGAGATATGTAAAGGAATGGGCATTATTTAAAGAAAATTGAGTGAAGTAATCTTCACACAACTGCAGATGCTTAAGCTGCTGGTAACATTCTCGGTTACTGTATAATTTTGTTCTTCACCATCCACCTGTCAGTTTTTCTGTTATTAATGCTGCTCTGTTCTGTAGCTTTCAGAAATGTACATAAAAGAACCTGTCCCTTGTCTCCATACTGAATGTCTCTGACACCTGCTTGTTTACTCTGTGAATGGTGGTTTGAGAAGGGATAGCCTTGCCTCTTTTTAAAGTTATCTGCTGCCCATAACATACTCAGAATAACTTCTTATCTTCTCAAAAAAAAAAAAATAGGACTTCACAATTCATGTGCCAGCCATAGAAGTGCCACTTTGAATTTCCCAAACCCTAAATGCCTACTTTTCCAGAACTTGTTTTGTGAGGGACTCTGAATTCCAAATTAACCTCTTCCATTTATAGTAGAACTGTACAGAGACTTCGCCAAAGTTTTCACAAGCCTGTTGCTGTTTAATATGACTAAGACAAGAAATGTTCAATGAACATTTTAATGAAAGAAATAACATCTATGGTTTGTTTCCTGATCCTCTGTGTATCTTTCAAACTTGGGCTAGATGTTATTTATTACCAATTTCTTCCCATTTCTTTTGAATGGGTAACCTTTTAAGTCGTAGAAAAGTATCTTACTCCTTAGCAGATACTTTATTTTTCCTTGAGATAGTTTTGGAGTCTGAAAACTTGTCTTGTTGGCATTTTTTTTTGTCCAAGGGTGCCATGTCTTTGCAAGCTCTACCCAAGAGTCTCAGGCTGTGGTTTCACAGTGTAAAATGTCAGACATCAATATTAGCTTAACCCATACCCTTTACTCCAACCACCACTTCCTACTCCTCCTCCATGTGGTGCTATTTTTCATATATCCTGGCAGAATTGTCATGGGGCAGAGCTATGAACTGTACCAAAGAAATTATCCCCCTTTTAAATTCTACAGCTGAATCCTCTTTCCCCTCAGAAATAATAGTATTAAAACATAGCCCCAGGTTCAATACCTTTTAAAATCAAATATTAACAATTAATCAATATTTGTTGCATGAAGATTTTCCAGTCAAAACAGATCTTTACCACTAAGGAGCAAGAAAACTGCTGTTTGTCAAGGACTGAAGGACACATCTTTTGTGTACCAATAGTTTGCTGGTCACAGCCTGCTCAGAGAAGGACAAACAGTCCTCATCCTGTCCCCTTAGCATGAGAAGGTGAGATTGTTTACACTGTGTACGATGGCTGCAGTGATTCACACATATAAAAGCTAAACTGAATTTTAGAAGAAATCTAAAGAAAGGGATATATGTGTTAACATGGAGAAATGGTTTTGCAGAAAACTATTTTCTTGTTACAGAGATTTCAGTTCTGATTTGGAATATGACTTGATTAAAGTCTGCCTGCCTGATTATGATCCCAGGCTAATTTTACACTGGCATGGTTCCATGAACTTCCATGCAATAGATATGATTGTACCCCAAGGGAGACTCAGACCCTGAGCACTCTGAATCACTGGGTCATTGCACAGCTACCTATATGCATCATGTTGTGCATTATCCTTGTTACACCATCAGTGATTTCCTGTATGAAATGGGAAACATGGGGATCGTCATTCTAGACTAATATGTTCAGCTGCACAATAAACTCCTAAGAATCTAATGCAATTAATCTGTCTATTTTTAACTTATCTTTTCCGTGATACACTCATTCACCCCAAAATCTCTTCCCCAGGTAAAAGGGACTTTAGACAGCCCTGAAATGTGAACTGTCTTCCTGAGTCAGCACAGCCTGACACAGTGGTCCTGAGGATGCAGGCTCCCTCAAGCCATCTCAAGTCCAATACTGAAGCTGCATAAGTTTCTTGCCAGCATCTTATTTAATTGTACTACTGTCCACAAGGAAAGGAAGCACACAAAGACCATCAGGAACCTGGACAGATGTTCACATGTGTCCTTTAGCTTCATGAGTGGATGCACACAGCAAACCAGCAGATCTGATAGGAACATCTCAACTTGGTTTTGCTGAGGTTTCAGCTATGGCATAAGCCAGTGAAGGGAAGTCCAGTGCAGCACAGAACAAAAGGAGCCAAAACCTCAGAGGTACATGTCAAGTCCCCAGAATTAGGCCCAGTTGACATTTACATTTTGTGAAAGCCCTGTGATGTTTAATTAGCATGGCAAAATACTGAGATTATTCCACATCTTCTCAGGAAACATAAAGGAAGTTAGTGGCTCTGTTGGGGAGCAACTCAGAGCAGCTTGGGAGGATTTCCAAACTGCACACTTAAGCAGAGAAGAAAAATGGATCTGGTAATTTTCAGGAGACTCTATATGCAAAACATGTTTGCTACTGTTACCATGACATTATATTCCTGTGTCTCAGAGTGATTTGAAGTCACCCTGATTTTCCTCTGTTCTCCCCTTGCTAATTCAGTTCCTCCCCAGACAAGGATGAGTTCAAAGATCATCCAATTAGTAAAAAGAAATAGAAAAAAAAGTATCCATCCTATTCATCTACCCGAACAAGACAGTTCAATATAAAACAAACTTTCAAAAGGTTTTACTACGTGAGAAAAGTCTTTGGCCTCACTACAAGGAATAATTCAAGGAGAATGCAAGTAGATTCGAATATAATCATACAGACAACAATTTAAAGATGTTTCTGAAAAGATAACCCTCCCCAAACTAAACTGTCTTTGTTTTGGGTTTTTTTGTTTGTGGGTTTTTTTGTTTGTTTGTTTGCTTATTTCTTTGGTTTTGTTTTGGTTTTTTGGGGTTTTTTTTGTTTGTGGGGTTTTTTTTGTTTGGTTGGTTTTGATTTTTTTCCCAGCATACTGCCACACACACAGAATATGAGTCTGGTTTGCTTTATAGTGATTGCTCTACTAAGATGCTGCTCCCTTCTTACTGTCTTCCCCAGTGCTTTTCTGCCAGCTCTGATAAATTAACATCCAGCTGGTCAGGTTGCTACTTTTGGGGTAGGAAGGCCAATATTATCTTGTCAGTGCTACTCCCTAAGTGTCAGCAAATCTTTGGTTTATCACACCACCCTTCAGAGAGACTCTATAACAATGCACAGCACATATTTTGCAATTTACTTCACCACTAGTTCAATTTATTTCCTTTCCCTTTTGTGTTTAGAAAAGGCAGTCTTCCCGTAAACTCCACCCTGACCTGACAGAGAGCTATAACTGTCTTTGAAGCCCTCAGTACTTCTCCTTCAATGAAGTGAACAAGAGGTCACAGAGTTTTCACTGCACATCATTAGTATGCTTTATACTTACATATTTATGTTGCTTGATAGTGACAGCCCTTATATCATGAAAAATTCTCATCTAATCCCAGGTGGGAAACTGCTTCCCATTATGTCAGTTCACACTGCAATTTCTTCATCGCTGTAAAATCATGTTTGTATACAGAGGCTTCTTGGTTCAGGAAGAAACAGCTCTGAATAACAGGAGGGCCAAGTTTCCTGATTATCCATACACTTATTGACCATACAGCATGAAACAACATACTCTGAGCAGAAGTGCAGGTTGGATGTTTTTCAGCACACTGCAGCAGTTATTTTGTGCAAACACAGCAAGCTGCTGGTTTACCACTCTCTAATGGAAGTATTCAGAGTGGCAGTGCACTAGAGAGAGAGGAAATTAATTTAGATTTTTAATAGAACTGGATATCAATTATATGTGCTTTAAAAAATATTGTTTGAGCCTCATGCTTGGAAGGGAAAGTGTAACAAGTCTTGATCATGCTTTTTTAACACTTTTTTTTTGCAAGCTAGCATCATACCTGGCACTTAAGGGTCTAAATATTTAAATTCAGCTGACCTATCTCTGCATAAACAAAGGGGCTATAAACAGAGCTATAAAAATCACTTCTTAGATTTAGTTTCGTCAGATTTTCTTAGGTAGATTGGGGGTATTTGATTGTTTTGGACTAGTTTCAGCATTTAAGGGAGGCAGGCGGCAATCATCCACTCACTGAGGATGCAAGGGCACTGACAACAGAACTTAATTTCAAAGGCAGTTCCTCCTTGGAGTTTACATAGGATCAAATATTGCTCATTGTATCTACGTGCCACGTCCTGTTATTAGTGTGTGCAGGTGAGCCCTCTAAGTTGGTACTGAATGATGGGAAGAGAAAAGGGCAATTTACACAGCCACCCCAGTTATGGAGTGCTTGCAGTGATATCCATTATGGGTGGAGAATCACTTTGATATCAAACATTGAAAATATAGACACAGCACAACATTTTAGATATGATTTTTAGAACCATAAGAGGATAATAATACTAGAAAATGCAATGAAGAGAAAAAAAATATTTTTGTAGCAAGAACTTTCTGTGCACCCCTGCCCACATGAATGCTTGCAATGACATCAGGTGTAACACTGCACTGAACTGCACATGCTCTGGTGGTTTTTTTTAGCCACAGGTACAGTAAGATTGACTGTATTACGTAAAAATGCCTATTTTTGCTATAATTTATTATTTGTACAGTGACTGAAATCTGGGAGACCTTGACACTGTGACAGGCTAATTAAACAAACATAAAAGCACAAGGAGACTTATTCAAAGACACATGAAGCCTAAGACTGTATCAGGTGCTTACAACATTGCTTAAGTCCAAAGAAGCCACTTTTGGTCAACTAAGCCTAGCTTTCTTTAGGGAGTCTAAACTGGTCCTAGTTGTCGTTTGCTTTTTTAAATTTGGGGCCACAGCAGAGTGTCTAAATATGGCCAACACTTCCCCTCCAAAAAATGTGCAAACTAATGTAAGATGGTGCATAACAATATTATAGAAACAGCAGTAATGAGGAGATGGGTGATGAATCAAAGGAAAAACTTCTTGCTCCCAGAGCCAGCAGGACTCTTTCCAGAACAGCAAGGCTTGCTTGCAAAGGATTCAAGGGGAGAGAATTCAGCCTAGGCTCTGGCCTAGGAGACATCTCCATTTTCAGGGATGCTAGAGTCAATGAGAAGCTATTCTGTAATCTTGTCTGGCAAGCCTGTTACAAAAAACCACATTTTAAGGCACTCTAAATTTCCCCAGCATTTGGATTTATATTGGAACAGGAGAGAATTGAGAGTTCTACCAACAAAATTAATGTTTGGGTCAATCTTTCTCAATAAGGCATTTTTCATTTAAAAAAAATGTATTATCCATCTGCAATTGTTACAGTAACTTTTGTTTCGATTTTTCTTTTTGAAACCGAACCATCTTCATTTGAAAGGAATTTTGGAACTCAAAGACTCTTCTGAGAATTAGGAAAATCAAATATCAACCATTTACAATCCTCAGGAAAAAGAATTTTCTGCTCTTTTCATAGTCCTTTCCTTTTTTTTTTCTTTCAGTATAACACACATGCTTGCCCTTTATAAAAATCTTAAACAATATGAATATTTCTAAAAAAAAAAATGCAAAAAACCAACAACAAAAACAAACCCCTCCCAAAAACCCAAAACAAAACCAGAAACAAACAAAAAACAAAACAAAAACCTAACAACAACAACAACAAAAGCAAAAAAATCCAACCCCTAAAACCAGCACAAACCCAAACAAGGTGTCACTGTACTAAAATAAAATTTCTCATTTATGGTTCTGTTCCTCTGGAGAAGTGGGGAGAGACTGACTCATGTTGGACAGATACTGGTCACTGTTTGCTGCACTGCTGGGAGGTGCTCTATTGACAAATGAAGGAGATGAGGTCAGAACAAGAAAGTTCATAAAGAAAGTAGCAGGGGAAGGAGGGAAATGTAAAAAAATCAGCATGAGTGAAATTTGAGACCAAAGAGATGCTAAGAGAAGGATAGAATGCCTTGAATTATAGCCACAGACATTTTAGTAGCAGTGCCAGGGAAATATTAGAGAAAACCTTTGTAGATATCCAGATGACCAAACCTAAGGAGATGAGAACAGTCATAATATGAGATGCTTAAGACATGTGGAAGCAAATCAGCTTCCCTAGGAGTGTGCTGAGAACACAGTCTGGCAGAACTTCCATGTCTAGGCATAAGAGCTCTGCAAAACAGTTTGCTTTCTGGCTGCCAGAACCACAGTGGCAGCAAAGTTGTTTGGGGTCTTGCAGCTCCTCTACCAGCTAAGGCTGAGCCCCAGCCCCTGCCTCACAAAGGTTCTGAAATTCAGCAGGACAACCCACACGGCACCCAACACCCTGCCCTTGGCCAGGTCAGAGCCCATTTGTTGCACAGCATACACATTGACATCTTGCTGGCAGTAACTGCAGGGTTGGGGAACCTGTAGTGTACTTGGGTAAGCTTCAGAGGGCAATTTTTTTGATGTGTGCAGAGAAATGCTCTGGTGTAGAGTGCTTTCCCTTCACCTTGATTTCATTTTCGCAGCCATCTAAAGAGCCAGCTGCATCTGCACAGAAACTTCACTGAAATTACCAGGGCAAAGACCTTACCAAATAAAATAAGTCCCCTGTCAGCTGTTTTGGTTTACAGAAAACCAAGAATACTCATACTTACAGTCCTAAATGTACAGAACCAGAGGAATAATGGAATGAAGTTATACAGTGTAGACCACACATACATTTTCTCATGCCTGCTTTATGTTGTCCACAGGGCAAAACCATTTGTTCCACATTATAGAGGCAGTACCACTGCTTTTGAAAAAACACATCATCCTTTATCCCATACTCAATTAAAAATATGTGCTGTACATGCCTATTTGCCATTGACAATGTCTTCTAACAGCTGCCTGAGATAGGGTTATTGTCCTGATTATGAAGAGCTGAAAAGGAAGGTAGATGTTTCTATCTCAGTTGAGAGTATCTGAAAGTGAAAATATACAAGAGGATCATCATTATCTGATCATCATAACCTTGTCTGGACCTTGTGCTGAGACTTGTTAGGTAACTAGATACAGTGTGCAAGACGGAAAAAAAAAAAAGTAATGGGGCAGAAAGGCTGAAGCTTGGAAGAAAAGGGGAAACAGAGAGGATGATTTTATTCTTAACAAACTAGAAAGCTACAAAGATGAAGAACTGACATGGAAACAGCTCTTAAGTTGAGAGGGTCCCATTTCAGAGATGTGATGTTGTCATCCTCAGCCTTTTATTCCACATGTTCACCGTAGCTTAGGGGCATGTCACACACTTGTGAGAACTTTACCAGAGTGTTGATGCAATATTGTGTCAGTAACCAAGTGATTTGTTTTTCCTCTGGACATTGATTGAAGAAATTCTTATTACATTTTATAGCTTGCTTGGCCTTGGTATGAGAGTCAAGACATAAATTGGACCATAAATTGGCCTGTGTCAGAATCTGCATTGAAATGACATCAAATACGTGTCATCATGCTGGCGTTGCAGCTGACACTCCCTGTCAACTTGATCAAATGCTAGACCCCCTCACATCTTTGCCATGTGGCCCACTTTAACAGTTATAGTGAAGGCTGTGGAGGCATCTCCTGCAATGATACTGGAAAAGGCGCAGTAGGAAAATAAATTGTGTCTGTAGACCAAACTGATTTGCTTCGACTTATTGCAAAGTAACAATCTCCACTGTGAGCGTTGCAGGTATATGCATATAAATAAAAATTGACACCAAAAAATATATAGATACACTGAGAGGAAAAAGAGCATACATAACTGAGATATATTTATCCCACAAGCAAAGCAAGACTTGATAATTCATGAGTGGCAAAGATGCAGCTGAGTTATGGTGAACTTTCCTCTGGAGTGAAATAAATACAGCATCTTGATTCAGCCCATTATATAGCGTGATTAATAGAAGTGAATGCTTTCAATAGGCTGGGGTTTTTTGAAACATTTAAATTCCATATTTTGCTCCTATTTTACAAACTATCAAAGATCTTTGTGGTGATATGAATTTAGAAAGCCGTATTTTGGTAATAGTGATTTTTTGCAGAGGGCAAATTTCCATTTGTGACTCTGCAAAGAGAAATCAAACATTTTAGTTGGAAACTGAAGTTTATTTAATTGTAAGTTAGTGGCTCAATCTTAATCAGAAACCTACAGCATAGCTATACTGTAAGATAAAACATAGTGTAAGATAAAATCTACAGCACAATATGAGGCACCTTTTTGGCTAGCAGATTTTTAGGTGAGCATCTACATGGCATTCAAGGTAAGTCAACATTTGTCCACCACCTTCACCACTGCTCTGAAGACTGGCCAATTCCCACACATTTCATTCTGCATCCGGCAGTATCTTTAGACCTAAACTCATCACTTCTTTGTAGCTAAACACTGTGAACACTGCAGGCAGGTACATGGCATCACCACAGCTGCAGTGTTTTCCAACATGGTGTTAACACCACAGGCCTCTCCCCAGTGGCTTACACAGACTTTGCATACTGCCTTCTGTGGGGACAAATGTGGAGTACCAGCCTCCACTACCAGTGGAAGGTGGCCTTGTGCTATTTTATTACTCTCTCTAAGTCAGTATCTTTTTCTGGCTTGGATTTTAGCTGTTGCATACCATGCAAATGTCAGCACTATTAGCTACGTGCTTATAACTGCAATAGAAAACTCTCAGTAATGTGCTTGTTCAACAGTCCTAAATCATGAGACCTTCCTGTGGGCCAAGACCCAGTACCTCACAAAACTGCCAAAACCTTAATTTTTCCATTGCCAACACCAACAATGCTCTGAGGTTCTTTTATTATAAAATTGGTAACATACAGAAAATTTAAAATGTTGAGACAGCACTGAGGAGTAACTCTATTAACTCAAGAGAGTTGTATGACTGTCAAAAAGAGAAAAGGGCCAGACCTGCAGAAATCCATATGGAAATAGAAATCAGAAGGCTATTGGCATATACTGCAGAACTAGATTCTATTCACTTGGTTCACTAGGTTCATTAAAAAAGCTCATTTTTAGCTGAAGCCCATTAGAACATGGAAGAACATCCCAGAACTTTTCTTACCAGAGAACTGGACTTTATCTATAGGTCTGAGAAAGGTGCAGTGAATCATATGCCACATACATGGCTGAGAAACACTGCACAGTAAATTGCTGATAGAGGAAATGCAACTGGATATTTATGCTCCTCGAAGTTGTGCGCGACACCTCAGGAGTGAGGGACTTGTTTGTCATCTCTTTGACGAGTCAGAAGGAATTCCAGAGCAGAGAAGCACCTTGAATCCACTGTAAATCGTCAGTCTTGTTATCATTCAGTGATCTGCAGGGCTGCAACAGAAGAGATGCTATCTTTGTTTAACTGTTTGCACAGCTGGAGGAATTATGTCCATGCCCACAAACATAGCTCTATTTAAGGGTCTTCAGGGCTGCTATTCCAAAACCAAGATCAGGGCAGGAATGCTGAAACACAAAAAAATTTGAGGATAAAGGCTGAAGTGAATAGTGAAAACTGTTACCAAGAGCTTCTCGTAGAAATCTGCACCTTGTGTCCCGGTGATAACAGATCTAAAATCTTTGCTCTAAGACAATTTTGAAAAACAGCTATGGATTTTTGGCCAGTCTCCCTTACTGTGTTCATCTTCTTCATAAGCACATATGAAATTATTTTTTATATACATGTTGCCCTACAGTACAGATCTTTTGCTGTTTGAACAGAAATAGGATCAAGTAGATAGAACTACCAAGCTGAGGCACTATCTCCTACTACTCTTTTACACCTGTAACAGAGAAATCGATTGAAAACCTATAATTTTGACAGCTTTTCACTGAAAAAATGGAAAAAGACAGACAAAATATTGGCAGAATTTTTTCAAACTTATAAATGCTAGTTTCCAAACCGCCAAACAAAAAATTGCTTCTACTTAAATTAACTGTGACTTAGAAATGAGTAACCCAGGTCACAATTTAATCACAAGACTCACTGCAAGAATGCCTCTGATTTTTATTCAAGAAACTGAGCTTTAATTACTTGCAGAAAACTGAGTAAAGGCTTGAGTATGTTCCTCTGCTGAGGTTATGAAACTTAGTCAGTGCCCTTTCTCTAATGAAGGTATGCTCTAAGCCTGGAAGTCTTTACAAACAAACAAGTGAGGAGATTTTCTAGATCTGAGTTGCCCACAGCAATGACAGGCATAATCATCAAACTGTCTCTGGCTCCCTGGTCCACACTGCCTCAATCTACCCTAGAGCTGCCAGGAACTATTCTGAATGGACATTTACATCTGCCCAAGTTGACTTTCTCCTGGAGCACTTCCTCATGCCCCATGTCTCCTGCTGCATTAGTCAATAGGCAATATTGCAAGCAGAATGACTGACCCAGAGCAATTCTCCAAGGACCTTGGCTAATCTGGGTGATATCACTCAGTTAGCATCCAAATAGATGCTGCTGTATGACCTGATCATCACCATCATAGCAAAGGCCTTTTGTGTCAAAAGTTTGGCATGAAAATCTGTAAGGCACTGCAGTGATTCTGATGATTTCTGTGCAGGAAACAAGTTTCTATTAAGAACAATTAGAAGGCTGGTAAATGGCCAGCACTTCACTTTGTAAAATTCCATATTGAATTCTTTGTAAATCTGTCAACCTCTAACATTGTAGATCAAAATTTTTCGCAGTAGCTACCTTTTTCAAATGAAATATTAGGGACAATTTTAATATTGAATAAATTAGGCCTTTTCTGAAATATGTTTGAGCAATATACACATATATACACTTTAAATATAGTATTCCTGTACCATGGGGAGAAGACCTAAAATTTGCCAGAAGGGTCTTATTAAGAGAAGGAGAAAGCTGGTGGGGAAAATTTTTCCTGGCCAGGTATTTGAAAACTATATCATATGCAAGCACCCATCTGTGGTAGCAGAAATAAGGTTGGATGGACTCCCATACCCTAATTTTTCACTGCACCTTTTACAAGTTTGATAAGACACTTGAAGTACAATTTTTGGCATAGCTTGCATCTTTTCACTGACCTTGGTGGTTGGTCCACGGGAGAATCAGAATGCGGAGAATTTTCCATTTCCTTTCCTTTACCAAAACCTCACTGCATGGGTTTACCTTGCTGGAAAGCAGGGGTTATGCTGGGACTAATTATATGCTTGAAGTCTGAAGGAATGTGACATCATGCTGGTGACATCAGTCTGCAGCCTCAAAGATGGCTTGTATTTGAGAACAGCTTTTTTAAGCAAGGAATGAGCGGGGTCCTTCAGAAACTGAAATGCACATAAAATTATTCCAAAGCTTTTCAGAATACAGTAAGCTGTATAGGATAAGCATTCTGATAAATTTCACTATCATCCCAGAGAGTACAGCAACAGATTCTACCAGTTAGCAGAGAACAGAGGTGAGATTAGCATTTGCTGTTAAGTCCCACCTGACTCTTTCAAGGACTTCTCCACCAGGCCTGTGGCTCTGGTGGACTGGGGCCAGGGTTACATCTGCTCCTATTCCATATGTGCTTCCAGCTGTGCTCTGGTACCTGAGCCCTCTGCAGGCAAGTGGCATTGAGGCATTGATTCCCACAGCTTCCCTTCCTAAGTGTTGGCTAATGTGACCATAATACAGCCTTCAGAGTCTCAGGTGTGTTTTCTCAAGGTACACCATAGTTCCATTCATTCAGCACAACACAAATTTAATGGCTCAAGTGAACACTTATGTGCAAATGAGAGATGTTATCCTTTCATTTTTTCCTTTAATCTGCCTTTTAGAAGCCCTCCCACACACAAAAACACACACACACAGAGAATTTGGGTCTTGCAAATGCAATGTCCTTGGCTATCCGGTTTGGATGAACCAAAGAATAATTTGAGTGAAACTCAGAGAAGCAAAGATTTTACCCTATACTCTGTAATTTTGAGGCATAAAGCAGGGATTTAAGGATGTCATCTGGGCCTTTTCTGAGAGTATCCTCACTTTTGTCAGTTTAAAGCTGGAACTAGTGCATTAGCTGAAGGGATTGTGTGTGTGTGAGTGTGTGTGTGTGGTTTAATACACATTTAATATAGCTCCTGGGAAAGCTAATGGAGTTGCCTTGGGGAGCTGAGCAACCTCCCAGTGTGCTCTGCATAAATCTTCTTTAGCTGCAGGTGAACAAAAAGTTATGTTAAGTGCAAAAGTGAAGGTAACAGCTGCTGAATCCCTTTTGCTGGCCTGCAGAGAATTGGTACTGCATGTTACCAGCTGATTGGTGATTTCTTAACCTCTTCTAACCTGTAAAAATAAGAGGAAAAACTGAAGCTTTGGGGGGAGAATTTCTCTCCTAGTAGAATTTTGTTTACTCACCAAGGGCAGTGGGTCAAAAAAATAATTTAGAAAGAAATTCAGCTAGAAAATGGCCAGGATACCACAAATGCAGTTTTGTAACAATCTTTCTTCTTATTTTTCTTCCTTTTTCTTTTCTTGTAGAAGATAACTTGGTTTTATACTTTACTGTCTTATTAACAGAATGCATTTTGGAAGTCTGCCACTGTTAACAGTATCAGAAGGATTTAGGAGCGCTGAAATACACTTGAAGATTTAATTCTGCTGACTTCAGCTCTGATCTGAAGTAAAAACTGTAACCATAGATTAAATGTTTAGCGCCAGATATTGCAATTGCTGCTTCTTGTCGTAAATCCTTGTGTCTATTGCTGTTTCAGACAGCTCTCTGTGGGCCTTTGGCTGTGCATGCAACACAAAGCTCAAGTTGTATAAGATCCTTCACCAGGGGCCAATTCTTGAAGTCCTCTCTCCATCCTTCCCCATAAAACTCCCAGTTGCCTGGGTGAGAACCTTGAGACGTAGCAGTGCAAGGCTGCCTCACTGACATAATTCCCACGCGACACTGTGAAAACCAGGACCATCACCTGATTTTTTAATGCCCCATCTTTGGTTCTCAAATAGAGCATTCCAAGTGTGGGGGGAAAGGGCCTTCTCAGACTTTATTGGTCTCTTAGGAGACTCAACTAATAAAAGCAAATAATCAATACAAAATTAGATTGTCATGACAAAAATTAACTAATGTGATCATTCATACAGTAGAATATCTGGTTAAAAGTTTAAGGGCTACCTCCCTCTCTTAGTTCTAATTTTATAGGTCTCAGTAGACTCCTTTTTCGGACTTCAGCAGCCATTGACATTTTAATCTTTTTAATGCAGTCATCTGATTTACACGCGGGGTTCGCTTTTTCGTAGTGACTAGTTCTCCACTCATTGCTGATTGCACTCAAATAAAGTTATAATAAGAATACATTTCAATAGTCCCTGGTCCAAAACTGGTGCCTGTCTTCCCTGACCTTGGGTAGGTAGATTTATTGCATTGTAAACCTCAGCACACAAGCTTTAATTTTTTTCCTACTAAAATTTTAACGTCAGTGTGTAACCCAAGACATTTTCAAGGTACCTCATAACACCTCTCATACCCACATGTGAGAAGATGCTGGTACCCTTACTCTTCTAATGAAAAAAAAAGAAGAGTTAAAAAATAAAACCAAGGCTGAGAAAATGGCCCATTCTAGAAGAAAAAAAAGCTCTGATGTTTCCCACACCAACACTGTGAACGGATGTAGAGATTGGGATGAAAGGCATTGAGTTATAAGCCTTTGTTTGGACTCGTAGGTGGTGGGCTGATGTTGAAATTTTTATGCCTTCAGGAAGAGTAAAAAAAAAAATAGGAAGAAAAAAATTAGGTCATAATGTTGACTGGAAGGTTAGCAGCACTACCCCAGCCCAAGTAACCCATAAATTAAGTAAAAATTATTCACTCAGCCTGCTGGACAACTATGTTTTACTTACAGCCTCTGGAACTGGAAAATTCTGGCTTATGCTTTTTCCTGGTACCTGGAAAGGGACAACTCAGAATCTGAGAAATTTGGCTTAAACAAAATTTCATTTTAATTTGAGCCTGATGGTGTAGTGATAACTTGCTGCTGGACTGTCTGACCTGCTTGTGCAAGCTCACATTCAGTTAGAAGTTTCAACTGGTTTCTTGAGGCTTCTCATACTTCATCTGCTGGGATTTTTTTCAGCTTTATGTAAGACCCATATAGAATAAAAGCATCAGACTTGTTTCACATGGCTGTGCCAGTCCCAAAGCATGCAGATAAAAGAAACTGTGCAGTGATGCACTCAGCACAGCTCCAGTGCAGGAGGCAATCGCTTCCTTTGTTCCTCTCCCATGTGAGCAAACTAGTCTTTTATTAATTCTCTACCCTATCCCCATTTAGTCTTATAGAGAGTGCCAGGGAGAAGCTGGGAATATAATGCTTTCCTCCCTTTTTTGCTACAGGTCATATAAAATGGATATTGCACTCAGTGCAGATGGGGCGACATTGTCATTCATCAGTTCCCCAAATTGGCTGCTTGGCAGACAGAATTATTTAAGTAAAACTGAAGTAATTTTCAAAATTGAAACTTAAGCTGTTTAGTGACATAAGCCAAGAGCAGTTTTTCTTGGACCCCCAACACTTCCTTGGCTCACATTCACAGTTCTGCTATTTTCATTCCCGTCAATTAGCTCAATCTCCACGGATGTGAGGAAGGGCTAGAGCGGTGCGGTTCCTTTGATGCAATTTCGTGTGTACATATGGAGCATCTGTTACTCCAGGAGTCTTGCCGTCACTTCCATTATATGGAGAGTATTGATAGTGATAGGAACTCAGGACCTGATGGGCCATTTTCTTCTGAGCTTCACAGAGAAGTGCCTTGGCAGAGAGCCTCATGCCAGGGAATACCCCTCCAAACAAAGGAAACACACCATGGCAAAGCCCTGCAAGGGGGTCCAGGGAAAATAAAATGTGTAAGAGAGTGCTCCCTTCCTCCCCTGCTCCACTCCTCCTGAACATCTGGGTGTTTGACACCTGCAGCTTCCAAATAACACTGACAGGGTGGCTTTGAACACCAAGCTTGGAGCACCAAGGCTGGTCCACTTGAAAATAAAAGACTCAAGGATTGCACTTCACCTTTAACAGCCTCTTGCTATCAGGTCACTCTTTTTTGGGGGGCAAGGGGAGCTATAAAAGGTTTTCCTTCAGTATTTCTTTCAAGACAGCATGTATTCCACTTGTATTGATCTGCCAGAGGCTATCATTACCAACAACTCAGGCAAACATCTTTAACCAATTACTAACCTGTGATAGAAAAATAGCATTTTCTTTCCTTCTTGGTATCTTTTATTTATTCTTAACACTTTCCAGGGAAATATCTGAGAGTTCTTGTTTTTCATCTCATAATTTGGTCAGGAGGATAGGTTAAGAGTCTAAGATTGCTGCCCCAAATCCCAGCACTTGGTTAAGTGTGATTTAAGTGGCAATTAAAATGTTATGATAGGCTTCAGTAGACAATGAGCTTCTGTCTCTCATTCAGCACACCCACCCATTGCCTAATTTCAGAAAGGGCCTGATGGATGGTTTCAAGGACCATTCAAGGAATATTTGAGAGGTGCCTGCTCTGTTTTCACAGATTGCTGCTGGTTTAGAAATCATTACATTTCCAGCATGTTTAGGTACGTTAGTCTCTGAGTGACCCTCTGTAGGGAAAAGCAAACCACACTGGTACATGGTTAAACCACCCGCAGGAACTCTCAGATAGTCAGAAAATGCCACCAGTGGAAGCAGAAACTCCACACTCACTGTCAGGGCACCTTGGGAATCCAGGGGTTGCCATCTTCAGGGAAGAATTGGCTACTTCTACTCCAGTGCACACTGAAAATGAGCAGAGCTAAAGTTTCATATAAAACAGTGATGGACAAATTTGTTTAATGGACATGCACTGTTCTGATTTGAGCTATTTTGTTAGAGAAAATTTTCTAACAGAGGAAAAATGCTTCGACAAAAAAAAAAAAAGTGATAAAAAGTAACATAGCATTCAAAAAAAGTTTAATGGAATATTTCAGTTATTCTTTCCAAACAACATTTCAGTGAAATCAACACACTGCTGAAAAAGTGTTTGTTTTTTATCAACTGACATTTTTCCTTCTAAAAATTTCCAGCCAGAACTTTTCTACTCATGTATCCCTATTGCAGTAGGAATATTTGTAACTGTGGTTTGAATTTATGTGAGATGCTTTTAGTCTGACTCTTCAACCCACTTAGATCAAGGCAGACTCCTTTATAATTTGAAACATTCCACAGTGTTTATCTCTGGTTTGGTGAAATGGATTAGAAGGTCAGTTTTAAATTATTGCTTCATGGGTTATGTTGCTCCTATAAATTCCTGCATTTTCTCAAAATAGGTTAATTGTTTCTTGTCACCTCCCACATAATATTAAATTATGTGAAGCTGGTTATGTACAAAAATATGGAGTTTGCTTTTTCCTTGGGGTTTTAGAGAAGTTTATATATTGAAATTCAGAATATTTGGCAGAGATATAGCCTTAACCGATATCAGTTCTCTCAGCTCACTCTCTAACCTTTGACTTTGAATATGGAGTCATTATACCAAAGCATGTCAGACTGCTATTTAGAATATATATATATATATATGCATCTATACTGGATGTTAACAGAAAATGGAGAGAGAATACAGAAGGCAAACAGTGCCCAACACTGGTAGTTGTTAGTCTGAGACCTGCTTTGTCATAAAATAAAAATATGTTTCCTATTCCTATATGCCAGTTATAATTTAGTGGGTTAAGTGACTTGGAACCTGCCACACTCTTTGGAGACTGCAGTCCCAAAGACACATCTAACCCATCATTACAGCACCTCTGAACCACCAGAGCAGGGCTAGAATCTGCCCCAATATGTTAGCGTGAGCTAAATATAAAGCTGCCAGATATAATCATTCTTCCAGCTTCTTCTTTCCATGGACCAACATGTGGAAACTGTCTTGTAACGGCCTTTACTTCTCTTAAATTACAAGCATCTGTTCCTGATCAGTTTTGAGAAGTACCTATAATTCTTTATCATAACCTGGGACTGATAATAACAGAATATCTGTTGGTAATTGCATTCTGTCCTCCGATTTTAGGATTATTATTTTTCATTGTTTCTTTTTTTGTTTATTTGGGGTTTGCAGTGGAGGTGATCAGTTTCTTTTTTTCTTTGTGGGTCTTTTGGTTTTAGTGGTGGGTTTGGGGTCTTTTTCTTGGACTTTTTTTGTTTGTTTTGCGGTTTTTGTTTTGTCTTGTTTGTGCCTCCCTGGGATTGTCCATGAGCAAAATGATCTGGGAACCAACCTTGTCACTTGGTTATGAAGCACCAATAAACCTGAACAGCATTTTTTTTTTTGTCTGTGCTGAATAGGCTTTGCTATGTAATAGCCGAGTGCCATTACAAATTCAAACCCTATATATATATTGTTCATGGCCCTTTGTGTCATCAGGAAATTAAAGTTTGCAGCTGGCCTCTTCATCTTAGTTAATCATGCAAACATGAAATCCTTAAAGGTCCACGCAGTGGTCCCTGCAGGGGCCCCACTCAACACTTCTCTGCAGCGTGACATTGTTTTTCAGCTGTGTTTTTATCTTCTCCCCTCTTCTGTTCTGAGCTCCTGCTGCTTTTAGCTTCAGTAGCAGACTGTCATGTGGCACTTTATCATGGGCTGTCCAGAGCACTGCAGCAGCCATGCCCCTTCAGCACACAGCACAACCTGCTCGCAAGTTTAGGGGGTTAGAAATGAAGAATCTGCTGCTCTTACTACCCTGTTCTCCTGCCTTCTGCCCTGCCCTGGTGGCAAATGGAGAAAACCTTGTTCTGTGTCTTATACAAGGTTGCAGGATAATGGCTTAAGGGCCTCGTTTCTCCTGCCTGTGTTTTATGCTCTGGTTGCTTGTTTTCTAAGAACTCACTTAAATTATGACAATAAATCAAAGATTTCCTTCCAGATGTCTTTTAACATCTAGCATCATTTCCTCCAGGTCCTGGATATGTCCTAGATTTTGGTTTCCTTAGGTAATTTCCTGCACTGGCCTTAGTGACCCTGACACAGGTTGACCTGTAGTTAACTTAGTCCCCTTTTTAAGATTCAGTTTGAAGAAGTCAGTCAATACCTCATTTAAAGAGGGTGGGGGGAGGTGGGAGTGAAGGAGAGCCTTCACTACCTTCTTCATTTTCATTTCCTGTGCCATTGTATTCCAACTTTCTCCCTGACTGATTTCCACTGTCTTGTAGATGACAAGAAAAATCTCTTCGTATTTGTTCTCCTACTTTTCTTTTTCTTTGCTGTAACCTCTTTAAAAATTTTTATTAGCTTTTCCTTACCTCTTGATACATAACATACATGTGAAACACATAAAGGGCTTTTATTTTTTACCAGATTGTTCCAGGGTTGTTAATATTTTTCTCTTTACCATTGAGAAAGCCATTTTGTCATTTTAAAGATCACAGCCACTTTTATAGAGCTCTAATCTTTTGGGCCCTAATCCAACAAATCTTTTAAGCATGTGCTTAACTTCAGACATGTGAGCGGTTGTATTGAACTCAATGGAGCTAGTCAGGTGCTTAAAGTTAAGCAGATGATGAAGTGCTTTGTTTGGCTGGCCTTGCAGAGCCCGGTCCCCCAGGAGCCCCTCCGCCAGCAGCCTGCGCTCAGCTCCCCGCGGGCGGCTCTTCTGCTGCGCTCCGGAGAAGCAGGGAGGGGAGGATCCCGCAGCACACGGCTCTGGGTCCTCCCAGGGCTTTCAGGGGAGGATCTGTTCAGGTTCTGATTTTAATACAATGCGTGCCTTCGCACGTGGTGCCTTTTGACCTCGAGGTGTGTGCGATTTAAGTGATCCAGGCCTGGGCCAAGGAAGAGGGTAACCAAACCAGATGAAACAAGAGAGGGGATACAAAGCCACGGCTCTGATTTCACAAGGACGTGCAGCTTCTCCGTTGTCTTCCTCTGCTGATTTCGGTCCTTACCTGGCAGTATTCAGCATTTGGCAGGACCAGAACCTGGTGTTATTTACATATTTGTTTCTTTCAACTCTTTCAGCTGCCCATATTCTTTGCGTTGCTGCTCAGGGAAGGGAAGATGACCCACCCTCACCAGGCGCTCAGTGCCTCGCTGCCTGCCCCAGCCTCTGCCCAGTACTCACAGAGTAAAAATTCACTTTTCCAACTGCTTGAGAGAAAGGGGACAAAACCGGGGGTGAGTCCCCTTTGCCCCAAGGCACACGGAGGGCACTGGTGTGGCAGCACTGCCCCATCACAAATTCCTCCTGGCTGTTTGCACCCACCTGAGGACCGAGCTGTTCTGCAGCCACTTTGTGGCACCAAAGGACACGCACTGACAAGGGAAGCTAGGTTGTTAGTAGCAGCTTGCGTGCTCAGAAGTTCACTTGAACAAGGGATTGCATTCAAGCACCTGGGAAAGGCTTCTCTGGACAGATGTGAACCTCTTAAAATTAAGGTTTGTAAAATTGCACATGGTAGGCTCCTATATCAGCTAAACTATCTGGCTGTAGTCATGTTGGCTTGGAGGATGTGAATAAGCTGGCTGGCAGTTTTGTGTGCTCTGTCAGACCAGTTAAATCTTAGGACACTGCTTTCTGCAAGGACTGGCCAGATGAAGAAAACATCATACTAAATAAATGGGATAGACCTGATATAAACAATCAGGTGTTTCCTGGGACAAGCGTTTTCGGAGTTTCTCACAGATACAGGTTTGAAAGTTCTTTGTATAAAGGCTGTTTCATGTCAGTCTTATTCCTACCTCTCTTGAGGCGCCTCTGTCTGTCAGAGACTGTACATAGAAAATGTGTCCTTTTAAGTTAAAGGAGGAATTCCCTCAGCTGGCAGCAGTCATAAGATCACTTTTTCATACTGGGGTGGCAGCCATGAGGCTCCATCCAGGACCAAGCCCTGTCACACAGGTGCTGTACAATCATTTCCCTTCAACCGCAGTAGGAAAAGCTGTTAACAATTTCTATCCTTTTCTGGAGGTTGGCTGCTAGGAATGGGGAAAGACTTGGGTAATATCACTTTAAAATAATTTCTGACCTCAGACTGAAGTAGGCACTAAAGCAGGGATGGGAACAGGATGAAGCCCATGGCGACAGCAGCAATTTCAGCATTATTCCGGGAAAGATAACGTGTCACTCTTCTGCATTGGTAGGCTGGCATCTCTTCTTGTCGTGTGACCCTAATTAATTTATGTAGTATGCGTCATGGGGGAAGACAAGATCCAGACTGAAGCCTTTGTAATGGGATTTTACCCTGTGCCAGACAGAAGTAATTAACTATATCTATCTCTTTCAGTTTCAGTTGCTTTTCCCTAAAAGATTTATATTAGGAAGGTGAAATCATACAAAGTCACACCTTGTCCATACAAGCTTTTCCTATCTCCTGTGACAGAATTAAATGCTGTACTTTTTCTCTAGCAAACAGTAATATCTTTGTGACGAGCACCAAACTAAAAGCCACTCTGAGCAAATTCATTCCTTATGACATTATCACTGCTCGCATTGCTAGATAGCCTCTGACATCATTTACATTTCCTCTATCCATACTTACTTCAATTTCTCCAGGTATACCCTATTGAATGCATAGTGGGTAGGGAGGTAGTTATTCATAGGATATGTATACAGACAGCACCAAGCTCATCAGAAAACAGCAGAGGAGGAGAGGGAGAACCCAGTCACTCTTTTAAGCCAATGAAAGGAGAATATAGCTTCACACAAACCACAGCAGAGCTGTGAAAATCCTTGTAGTTTAAAGTCTACAAGGATTAAAACCAAAATGAAAAGGATAGTCTTTTTAGCTCCTGAGTTTGGGAGGTTGGGAAATGGAGATACTTCCTCAACCCATGGAAGACTCTGGGCTGTTTCTTATGTTGTTAGGATAGAATTCAAAAGCAGTTTCTTTCTTCTGTCCTGGCCAAAAAGGATTATCACCTTGGCACCATTTCTCTGGGGATAGCTTCTATCCCTCTCCTTTCCAAACCCTCCAGCTCAACACAATCCTTCGCCAGCCCATCTTCATGTAGCCACCAGGCCCAGTGACAAGCTGCTTTGGAAGCTCATGTGCTTCAAGACTGGACTGAGGAGTCTGAAGGAGAGGTAAGCTGGCTGGGCTGGAGCAGAATTCAGCTGTCAGCCGGGAGTGGGCTGGGGGCAGCCAGTGCTGCAGTCAGCACTGCTCTTTGCAGTTGAAGTGTTTGGATACACCCCCAGAGGAGGTGGTGGACCAACAGCAGCACCACCTGGAGTAAAGAGCTCTGCAGGAAGCATGGTGGGCAAAAACTGCATCACCAAGCAGCCTCCCCATCCCTGGGGGCTGCATCCAGACTTGCTGCCAGAACTGCCCCTGTTGACAGTGCTGAGAGCTGTGCCTGCCATTCCCCAAGTGCAAAATGTGCAGGAAATTTAACCTGTTATACCAAAATTGTGGTCATTCTCCACACCCCTGGCACCTGTATTTTGTTTCTAATGACTAGTTTGTCCTCTCTCTAGCTGGGATAAACTACAGAACACCTCTCTCAGAGGCAACACTTGTGTCTGTCTCAAGTGGTCCTGTACCACAAATAAAGACTGCACTACTAATTTTAGACTGCCTCACAATCACTAATATATCATTCCTCTTTAAAACCTATAGCCATTCATTTCTCTTACACATCCACAACAGGATCTTACTGTAGCATTCCAGACTGCCCCTATCTCATTTAAGCCTTATATGTCTTAACTTTTGTCCTTGGCATCCAGACAATTCTTCTATTCTCAGGATGCTTTCTGCTGAACTTCCTGTCTATAAAAATGCGCTCAGGGAGTCTATCAGTCTTCCAGCCTATTCCTTCCCCTTCCCAGAGCTTCCCCTTCTCTTACCATACCAAGCAATTATTCTTATTAATTATTCCAGCTAACAGTAATTATCAGCAGCATGCACCCCCAGCTACATTAATAACAGCGATCTCTAGGACACCGAGGAATTGGCTGAAAAGATTCACTTTGCTGCTTGGATTGCAGAGGAAGACAAATTCCTTTTCTTCCCTCTGTGTCTACTTTTTATTATTATTCTTTTTTTTTTTTTTTCAGGGGGGAGGTTCTTACCACTTTCTTATTTTAAGATAGGCAAAAAGAGGTAAGATGAAGAAATAAGGATGTACTGTATAGGCCTTTTTGTCTAAGAAGAGTCAGGAATGGAGAAGGAAATGTTAGCCTGTGGATTTTGTACACAGTTTCTAAGCAGTGTCTTTAATTGATTTCATTTTCTTAGCTTCTGATATTTATGGGCCAAATACTGAAATTTCTGCTTGGCCTCCAATAATCTGGGGTCTGCCTCAGGGTTAGAACTTTGAATTGTTTTCACCTATTCCTCAGTCACAGCTACCATTCAGCAGCAAATGGAATAAAATTTGGCCATGTTTCATCATCTGTAATACGTCAATATTTTTCATCTCACTGCTGAAAAGGATTGAAGATTTTAAAAGTGTTATTTCTTCAGTGCAAAAGAAGAACAAACAAACAAAAAAAGGTAAAATACATCTTAGAAAGAAAGGAAAAAATAAAGCCCTTCTGCAAAATGAGTTAAAAAATGTTTCCCCTCAAAATTGCTTACCATTTGCCTAAGCTGCAAAGTTTTTAATGACATTCTAGTGAAAATAGAGCGCTCTGGCTAAATTCCTTCAAACCCAATAAAGCAGATGACTGGGAACCATAATGGAATTGATGCTGTCAAGTGCATTTGCTTTTTTAATGCTAACGTGTTTTTGGTTATTAAGAAACAAAAAAACCTAGTGGTATATGATCAACATAGCTTTTGACAGGGGCATTGGAACCCATCTGGCTTATGGATCCCCCACTTTTTTTTATTAGCTTGAGATTATAAAGTTGTAACACTGTAGTTTAGCTTCTGGCTTCTGCAATTGTAAATTGGCAAAGGGCTCACAATAAGGTGTGAGTTTCTGAAAACTAAAACACTCCACTGACCCTGTGCATACTACACAGGCGTGCAGCAGATGTACTGGATGGAGGAAATACAGTAGCACTGTTGAAATGTTACTGATTGGTTCCAACTGAGTAGCTCTAGATATAAACCAGCTTTCAAAAACAACAAACGAGATAAAAATGTCAGAAAAAAAGCATTAAAAGATGATGCCATATATTCTTATGAAGTCACACTGGTCAAAAGTAAGCATCCTCCATGATAGATGTACTCCATGAACATTAGCTCCACAGTTGTCAATATCTGTGATGAAAAAAACCCTCTCTCAATCTTTACAATTTCTTTAATTTAAATAAGCCTTTTAACATAGAGAGGATTTGTTCTCTCAGTGTGCTTCATTAGTGTAGCTTACCACCACAAAACCTGGTTGTATTGAGAAAGATTGCCCCATTATCAAATAATTAGTACTGCTTTAGCAGGTGCATACACTTACCTTTGTAATTAAATCCTTGTTAAAACACCAAAATCCAGAGAATTTAAATGGTTACCTGATCCCAGAGGAAGTAGCCCAGAAAGTTATTCTATAAGGTAGATGTCATCTGGGAGCAAAGATACTGAGCTGAGCATCTTTTCCTCATGGGATGTTGATGAAGCACATCTGCACACATCATGCAGTGCAATAAAAATTGCAATGACAATACTAGACAAACACCTACTGTACAAGAAGCCAGAGAAATCAAGCATAAGCCTGCACAGAATCATATGCTCAGTAATGGAGCTCTCACAGCTTCGTTAGTTTTAGAATTACAAGCAATATTAAAGATGATTATCCCAGTTCTTAATAATTCTTTGAAATATTTGCTAGTTTTCTGTAGTCTAAAATGTGACTTATTCCTGAATTTGGCTTCTGAAATCTTGCCTCAGTGGAACAACAATGGGTACATGTCTACACACACAGCTATTTTTTAAAAGCTCAGAGTCCTAATAAAATCTGAAAGAAAATAACTAAAGTTGCAGTAATCTCAAAGAGTAAAAAAAAAACAACCACATTTCTAATATGTTATAGATACAGTTATATACTCCTGTGTTGTATGTTCTCCACAATTACAGATCAGTGAATGTCTATATTAATAAAATATGCCAGCAAGTGGATTAGACAGACTATTACAATAAATTATCTCTACTCAGTTGGCACTCTCATTGTCCTCACCAGAACTGATCAACCATAATTAGTCACTCGCCTACAGAGGTGTAGCAGTGCTTTTATTATTAAAAAGAACACTTAGCAAGCTCCCATTGTCCTGGCTGCTTGTATTCAGACTCCTAGTGTGGATCAGAAACCCCAACCAAACTCTAGTTTCCAAAAGCCAGAGAGGAAAGGAACAGATTGGAATAGATTTGTTATCCCCCTCTCAGAAGAACTCTGCTGACCGAAACAGTAGGGACCAACATGAAAAATCATTTACAAGATCTGTGCATACTCATTGACTTCAATCTGCGTTCAAAGTTGTAGATTCAGTGCTGACAAAAGTACCCTTATATTTTAGATGTGAAACAGCTATAGAACAGCCAGTTTCTGGAACGAAGTTCTTAGATAAATGGAGTTAGTCCTGGAAATCAATTTAGACAAAGCTGCAGCAGTGCTGGTATTGGAATTCACCAACTCACTACATAATTTGAATAAATGGGAAAAGAGATGACTCCTGAGAGTAGCACTGGCAGCCAAAAGAATTATACTGATGGACTGGAAAAGCAAAGCCATGCCATGTATTGATTTATGGACTATTGCCCTTCTGGATATAGCTAAATGTGAAAGAACTCCCTTTATTCATACTAATAAAATGGACATAAATGCTCTCAGACAAAAACTGCTGTTGGATTTTTATTGTGTATAGCTGGCATGTGGGATGATCTTCTTTCACTTGCCCATCACACATGCTCTGTGGGCTGGTAAAGTTTGAGACACACAGAAAACAACAGGGACTTTTTCTAGAGTTGCTTCATTTGTTTGTTTTTGGGTCGTTTTTTTTCCACTCAATATGTTTTCCTTTGATTTTTATTGATTTTTTTCTTTCTTCTAAAACCTCTTGATGTAAATCAGAACTTAAGATAGTATATTATCATTTAATAAGTGTGGTTCTACGATGGTCAAGTTTCAGCATTTTGGAGACAAGTACTTTTTTTTTCTGGTTTAGAAATTCTAGACAATGCTAAAGTAGCAAGAACATAGCACATTACTAATCCTGTCCCTCTGTGAAAGAGTTATGAGTGTGATTTTCCTGTCCTACCTGCCAAAGCTGGGTTGATACTCGTCACACTCAGTATGAGAAGACCCCTACAAACCAGCTCTCACTCCCTCAGCCAAACCAGTGCTATCCCTCAGGCCTCATTTATCTTCAGAGGACCCTCTGAAGATTTCCTGCTCTCTGCAAGTTCATCTCCATCAAGATAAGTAATATGGGGAGCCCTACTGCATCCAGACTGCTGCCAGAATTTTTAATGCTGTATTGATTAAACTGCTATGAGTGGGATGAAATTATGTGGTATTAGTTGTGCTGGCAACTGGTTTACCTCTGGGATCATCATGTTGCTAGTGCTGGTGGAGCTAAGCCAGAATTAGGAACACTGGGAAATTAAAAAAAAAAAAAAATTAAGCTGTTATGTAGACGTGACCTTGGTAGTTGAAACTTAATGTCAGAAGATGAATAGACCTTTTGGAGTCTGGGACACCGCTGTGTGCAGTGACAGGCGCTGGTCTATCTTCCCAGCAGAAAGGAAGGAGCCCTGCCTAGGAAGCCCTGAGTCAGAGCCTGCACCAAGCACAGCTGAGAGTCAAGAAGAAAACCAAGCTGTTTCCTGCAGCTTTTGAAGGGCCAGTGAAATAAAATGAGAGAATGAGGTCGATTCTGGGATGTGCAGGTAAGTAGCTTTGTCCCATTGCTCTGCCCCTGCCTAAAACATCCCCCCATCTGCTGTGAGAGACAATGGCCCTTTCTCCACCCACTGCCCCTGTGCAGTGACACTCCTGCACCCAAGGGACTGAGGGAAAGGGAGTCAACCTGCTCCTGTAGGCTGCCTGGCAAAGGGCTCTGGAGCAACTCTGGTCTGAGGAAAAACCCTCAGTCCCTGGAAAAAGAAGCAAAACACTGATCTCGCTGTGACTGTGATGACAGGACCGCCTATGAATTTCTTAAACATTTCTGAGGTACTTACAGAACTCAAGGTAGTCCATAAATGATTGCTCATTCCCTTACTGCTGAAATGGTTTTGTGTTCACTTTACAAGCAGAGTTTATCACTGCTACTCAAACGAACCTTAAAAAGAGTTGCTACTGCCACGGTGGGCTTGGTAGTGATACAAAAGCACCTGGCCATCCAGGATTGCTGGACAACACGGCCTTCCATCCTCCCTGAGGTATAATGGGGCCAGTCTGCTTCAGACACTGACCTCAGGGCTTACAACAGAAACATGTTTTCTCAGGAGGGCTTCCCCAGGGCTCTCTGCAAAATGCAGGTGACAATTATCACTGTGTTCCAGACTAATTAATCTCACTAATGATATGACTTACAATTTGACTACTTCTTAAACTACAATACTTGACCTGTGTGAAGACAGAAAGAACACAGCAAGTTTGTTAAAATTAAACAGAGCATAGATTAACAATGCCATTTGTAAATATTGAACAAAGTTTAATCTTCAGTTACACGGAAGAGAGAAAGACTGCACTTTTGTAAGGAGAAAAGAAAATTGAGAGAATTGGATGATACCAAATACTTCCTACATTATTACTTATTCTATTGCAACATAATTTCAAAATTTCAAGAAAAATGCAACAACTGTGCTTTATAGATCATAAAGAGGGGGAAAATCCAACATTTTTAATTTCTGTGTTGACAAAACCCACCTCCAAAATATCTAGGACTAGATGGTTCCAGAATTTAGTGTGATATTGCAAAATCTGTCATGTCCAACTCATTCGCTGAAGTTGAGCCTGAATGGATAACGAAAAGACAGAAAATTATTGTCAGCTGAGAGGTCTTCAGTGGCCTGTGACAATTGCAGTCTGTGATGTAGAATGGTGGCTGCCATTTTAAATATATACACTGCACTCAGGGTAGGATACCAAAAAAGCAAGCCACCCAAAAAAAACCAAAGAAACAAACAAACCCGACACCATTAAAAATTCATTTTGGCTGTAGGACAGACAGATTGGAATAGATGAAAGATGGAGATGGGGTCAGAGTGTTGAAGTTAACATCCTCCTTTCATCAAATGTGCCACAGTGTTGTACAAATACCTCAAGAAATCAGAAGCAGAATATGCTTTGGCAGAATGGTTCACAAGGCATTGCAAGGAGTGTTTACCTTATGAATCTTGTAGTGGTTTAGGTCTGAGTAAGTTGTTTCCCAGGTAAAGGCTGGCCCAGCCCATTCCTGTTCTTTGCTTATAATCTGAACTGATGGCACTGCAGAGTTTCAGTGGAGGTGACTGCAGAATGTTTCCATCTATCAGCGCTGATGCCCAAGTAAGCAAAAGATATGCTGTTATTTTTCTTCCTGTTCATATATTGGAGGTAAATACAAGAACTTATCCTCAACATGTCTGAATATGTCTTATTTTCATGACACTATGCCTATGTTGGGCTTAACAATGATGGAGCAGAATCATTATGGTGTCATTGATTCCTTAAAGTGTAAGAGCTTTTGGAAGTCAGATTACTTTCAGAGTTGTATGCTCAGGGTAATCATCTCTGCCACTTCCTGCATCAGAGCAGTGTTATGAGTTCTTGTTTAAAAATCTCTTCTCCTTCAAATCTCCTGCAAACAAAACTGCGTTTCCCCCTCCTGTTTGGGTATGGTGCATAGGCTGACCTCACTATAGCCTTGTGCCACCCACACAACAAAAATGCCCCTGAAGTGTGAAGCTGCAAGAGGGAATCCTCTTCCCTGGACCACTCATCTCCTTCAGTATGAGCTTTGCTGAGCTCTTATTCAGCAGATGGTGTGGAGAGATAGCCTCCAAAACCACAGAGCCAAATATTTGATTTGGATGAGTACATTAAAGATTAATCACTTCTCCCCTCAAATTATCAGTGTTTTGCAGAGAGAACAAAGAGGATCATCCCCTCTCTATTAAAAGTGATTTCCAGCCATTGGGGCTGAGTTTTGAGGTTATGGTTCAAGCTGGTAGAGCCTAAGCTCAGTGCCTCTGGAAGGCAAGGTGTCAGTCAGCTGGCATTTGCCAGGACAGAGCAGAAATGAGGGTAGGTGCTATGAGTGGAGCAGGGTGTCAACTCTGCCTTCCCTCCCTGGGCAACACTGGCCCTTGCTCTGCTTCTTTATATGGTCACAGGGCACCCTAAGGAGGGTGGGTGATGCAGGACCTGTCATTCAGGGAAAAATCTCAGGGAGGCCCATTGCCTACTCTGGGAACTCTGTGCATGTGCATTCACATCTGTGTGCCTTCAGACTGGCCTGTCTTTAAGATTTATCTCAGTGCTGACAGCTCACAAATGTACTTGTCTGTTTTCCCCGTGGGTCTTTGTACCTGTCTTTCTGGTAGATTATTGTCATTAGATTAAACATATTGATAAAAGCAAGTTATTCTAGGTTTTCTTCCTGCCTCTGCCTTCCTCTTTCTGCTACTCCCTACTACTGTTCATGCTATAACAAGACTATTTCCAAAACCTCTTTTATTTCTGCTGGACTTCAAGCTTCGCAAAAACACTTTCTGTCACTCTTTCCAGAAATTATCACTTACTTTACGATAATGTGTCCTTTTCAGTAACTACATCCCTCCTATCTGCCATCCTTCGCTTTATTTCCTCTCTGCAGCCTGTCTGCAGTTCACCTTCTTCAAAACCTAGTCACCAATATTACCTTGTTTAGGTCACTTTTAAACTATATTACATTTCTACATGGTAGCTATGGGCACAACAAATTCCAGTTTTTCATGCCTGCTTTCCTCCATGCCATCCTCCTTATTTCCTTTATAATGCATCCCTCCATGTAGTTTTTGGCCCTGCAATGTTGTTTCTTCATTGCTATGCTTCTTCTCGTGCTCCTGGTCAATGCAGAGGATGCAGGTTCCATGTGCAAACAATAACCTGCATCCTTGCCTTGGTTTTTCTTTCTTAAAGTTTACAGAACTCACTGATACCAATTCACACTGTTTCAACATCATAAGGGAAGGAATCAAAGAAAATGTTATACTAGTCTTTTATATAGACTGCTCCAAATTCATGTGCCATTACTGATCATTCTAACTTCCTTGAAATAGCAGCCACCTTTATTTTCACCATCTAGTGCTCCACAGAAGCTGCTAGGAAGAAATAATAAATGGCAAAAATTATGATATTTATCTTTCCATTTTACTAACAATGCTCTCACCCCTTCTACATGCAGCATTGAATGTAATAAGCAAGCACTACTAGTGTAACTGTATTTCACAATGCTTTGCTCCCACATATTGGACTCATGAACACTAAGCTGCAAGAGCAACTGCTAATAAACTAACTGTGAATATTAATCCAGTATTCCCTTTGTAATCAGACGGTTTCATCACTGCCCCATTTGCTTTGCAATCATTACAAGTAGTGAAATGTTTTCAAGGCAAAAATGAAACAGGTTTTTTTTTACAGTCTATGCTTTATCACTGTTTCATTGATTTTTCAGTGTTTTAGCAGATACAGCACAACTGGATTAACTAGGTAGGGAACCTTTCACTCTTAGGTCATCAGTTCACGTCTGAGACAGGCTAGTACTGACTGGAGGGCACTTTAGCATTATAATTTTAAAAAAGAGCAAGCGACAGAGGCTTTCAACAGGCATAAAACAACATTTTAACTTTCTTAAGCTGCCCACAGCATACACAACTAGACCAACTTTGTTGCCTGCCAAAGTCAAACTGATAGAGAGTTAGACGGTCATCTAGTTGCCAGATGTCTGGCTGTGTAACTTTCTGGCACTAAGCATTATATAGAGACAGATCTATGGATTGGATCAATTAGCATTACACTTACCATCTGACAACTGTTTGGTCGCCTTCGCCCGGCTCCTAGAGGACAGGTGTTCGCATCACAGAAATCACCATCACAATTGGTACCACTAATTGATACGGTTGTTGGCAGTCACAGCAGAGAGGACAACGGCTGAATTAGCACCGAGACCAAAGCACTGTTTCACCCCTAGAGAAGGTCTCCAGCTCAGGATGTCCAGGGCGTTTGGAGGATGCCTCTCTGCCACCGCGTGTTGTGCTGAGCAGAATCTGTTCTGTTTTCGGATCCAGTAAAATTATCCAGCTCTAAATTCAATGAGGTTTCCTGGGGTTTAAGGGGAGAAAAGGGAGAGGGGAGTGAGTATTAGGTATCTTTAAAGAGATCTTCTCAATGAATTTTATCTTTGCCATTTCGCCAGAATCTTCCGTGGTTTCTTTTGTCTGGAGGAAAAAAAAAAAAAAGATAAAATGAGTGCACAGATCATAACAGTTTGAGTGTAATGCAAAATTTTGAGGGAAAAATACAAGAGTACACTAGCAGAAATACTCAAGCATTTACAGTAACTCTAGAGCTCCCTCATTTCTTCTGTTTTACACTCCAGACAGTCATGTAAAGAGCTTCACGGGTATATTCTCTTGTGGAGCTTGTGGGTATACTTGGTGATTAGACAAATGGGGTTCTGCTTTGGCAAATGTCCATTGCTTTCCCCATCTGATTTACAGAATATGCTATAAAATGCAAAGGAAGGCAATAAACCTCCCATCTGCAGCTGAGATTTCCACTCTGCCAAAGACCCGTTTGCTATCAGCACCTTTAACTATGACTTTCAAAGAGGAGAGAGGTGTAATTTTTTTCTGTGGAAGATATTTTACTACATTCACTAGCAGCATCGTCCCACCCTTAGGTGAATTGATTCTGAATTTTAATCTAAGAATTAAAGAGCCAATAATTGTGTAATATATAAATAGATCTTTGGGCCATTATTTTATCTAAAAGGGAATGCAAGAATTTCCACTGCCTTCATATTCTTTTTGCACTCCAGAACAATTCTACCTTTTTATGGTCTGTATGTCACCTGTGCCTTATTGATTTTTAATACTTTCAGCAGATACAGCATCATTACAGCCAATAATGCAAATACTTGAAGAGAGAAATGCAATTAGAAGACACCAAATACTTTACAAACAGGGTCACGGAGAAAAAACATTGTTTCAGTACTGGGATTTTCTGGTCTTGGCTTTGTATTCTTCAGAGGCTAGCAAAACCAGGAGGAATTCTACTCTCCTCTTTCCAATATTAAAGGATTACAGAAGAGCAGACATGAGTCAAAGGTATTTGCCCCCAAAAAGCCCATACATAGCAAACAGTTGCTACAACAGAGAATGTTCATTGACTGCAGCCTTAATTTGAAAGGTATCATTATCATTAATTTTGACAAGTAGCTTGTCCTTAGGGAATCCAAGCCTGAGCCATTCAGGCTTTTCCTTCAGCTCAGGTAAGTAATCCCTATCCATGTGAAGAGCCCAAATCTGTTTCCTTTCACCTAATGAGAAGATCAAACCAGCAAGATCAAAACAGCTGCTTTCAGGTTGATGACTGACTACAGAAAATAATCAGGAAACAACAAACAAAACATAAACCTTTGCAAAAACAAAGAGAAACAATGTGCCCAGGTTGCTGCTAGCAAAATGACTCATCCTACTCCTTCCCATCAGGCATGCCAGGGCACTTCCACCTCCCACCACACAGCACCTATGGACCTGAACTGAGGCATTTCCTCCCCTCTGTGGCTATACAAGTGCTACTCATTGGAGGGGTCCCAGAAGGCTCACATGGGTACAAAAGTCAGATGCTAATCTTTCCTTCTCCTCCTGCCTCCCTATTTTACCTTCTCATACCAGGCTCAATAGTGCAATGTCTCCTCTTGAGTAGTTCCCTATTGTAGGCATTTTTAATTCTGGCAGCAGAGTGTCCTCTTCTCCTTTCAAATTCAATTTACTTTATTCCAAGAAAAAGCCTTCAATATTCCAGTTTTCCTTAATTCAGTGGGTGAAACTAAAGGAAATGTTCTTATTCTGTAGCACGGGGGTAATCACTAAGTTGGTTTGAAAAATTCTCCATAAATTTATTTCTGACATTTTTTCTTGAAATAAAATTCCAGCCAAACTGTGAGTTGTGAAATTACCTGATTCAAAAGATTTTACTGTATTTTTATTATAATGAACACTGTAGTTTATATTTTTTCCCTCCAGATAAATTATTCAGATCAGGAGTGAATAATTGTAAAAACCAGTGATTGCCATGTCCCCATAACTAAGAAATCTTGCTTTACTTTCTATAAATTCAATACTTAAAATCTGTCCCAGCTGCCAGGTATTGCTTATCTGTGGATGAAAGATAAAATTAAATAGTTCAGTTTCTTATTGCTGGTACTGGATCAGACCCAGCAAATACCTTCCTTAGGTCCTACTTTGACATCTGAATTCCAGGATGCTGATGGCCAAGCATGTCCCAGGCACCCAGAACTGCCCACAGAGTTCTCCCCACGAAGCTGTGCTGCTGCCTGGGCTCAGCTCTTCCTTTGTTTCACTGAGTTCCATCCCTCACCCCACAGAGGGTGCAAGGTCCATCTGCCTTCTGAACTGCAGGGGAGGGGGTGGCAAGAGGATTTCCTCCAGCTCCTCCTTGCTCTCTAAGACTGAATGCTCCCCCTGTAGTGATATCCTGGATGACAATCCCAGAACTGCTAGAAAAGCATATAACCAAGCATCACAGAGCTATTTTTCCTATGGACACCTATGGGGAGAAACTTCTTACCCCTCAGGCAAAATTCTCATAAGTGAGTGCACCCTCTGCTGGGATCTCTCTGTTGTCCTTGTCCTCACAGAATAGTGCCTTTTTCCTTTCTGACATATACTGTATTTACAGAAAAATACTCCTTGTCACTATTTCCTAAAGCAATCAATTATTTATCCCCAAACTTTTTCCTTATTCTCTGTTGCATTTCATATGATGATAAGATACCTGTCATCTGTGACAGCTTCTTACTGTGAGAAAAGAAAATGAAGTTGAATGAGGGACAGACTGGCCTCCAGAAAACAGAACTCTGCCTTTGAAGAGAAAAAAAATACCTCACCCGTTTGCCATATCCTTTCTTCTCTGGTGATTTCCCCATGTTCTTGGTTCCTGAGGAGTCTGCCTTAACCATGACCAAGGGACAGATCATGTACTCCTTATTCAAGTGACCACTTGCAAGTCATACAAGAGATTAATTTTCTATCTCTCTTGGCATTTTAAGCCACCGTGCTACCTTACGTTGTATTATTTTGTTTTGACTGACTTCTCCATATGCCCCAGGTTTACAAAACACCATGGATCATTTGTACCTCTCCAGAGCCTCTTTCCTTCAAAAAACTTCCTTCCCAGTGATATAAGGCATAGAAAACCAATGTTTAACTGGGTCAACAACTTGCAAATTTATTCAGCTATGCTGACAAAGAGAGAATGACAAATGACATGAGTAAGTCCTGACTAATTTCCAGTCAAATCAATGTTATTGAACATATCAGGAGAACAGTGTCATTTACACCCCTTTTTTATTCTTTACAATTGTGGACAGCTGGAAGAGGTGTTGCATGTTTACATCATGGACCCCTCACAAACCGTGTGAAACCAACCATGACAGGAGGCTGCAGGGTCTGCTCCCCCCTGCCTGGCCCTGAGCCTGGAGTTGTCCACTTTATGGAAAAAGGGTGTGTTCCATATTCAGGCCATGAGGTATGGTATGCTTCATGAAATTCCCATCCAGAAACAACCAAGAATCTACCCCAAAGTAAATATACATTGTGTGAAGCCCTCTCCATGCCTTGGCTGTATCCTGGGTCTGCGCTGCCAGGACTAAGAAACACTGCAGGGAGTATGGGTAGCACACAGTCTCTGGGTTTGTAGGCAGAAATGCCTGACCTCTGGCAGATCTCTTGAGATATCCTGGTTCCCAGATCCCAACTGCTTTGCTTGTTCCAAGAGGAACAGGGGCGGGCAAGAGATAAATATACACTTAATGCCTTCCTGATGGAACTGTCTGTAGAAAATTCCTCGAGGGAGTTTCCTGTCCTTTTTTGCTAGTTGTTGTGAGTAGGGAATGAATTGACCCATTGGTAGAGTTATTAGAAATTTTTTCATCCAGAAAAGTTAAATGAATACAGTAAAGCTATTTACGGGCTCTCCCACCATCTTAAAATAATATTGCAAATAAAAGAGTTATTAAAATAACAATGAGCCAGAAAGGGAATGAAACTGAACCAACAGCATTGTTTATGAACAACAGTGAGTCTCAGACAAGGCTGAAACTTTTCTCTTAAGGTGCAGTATTATTTTGCTTCCAATCAATGCTTTTTTCAATACTAAGGGGAAAAAAAATCACAAGCCTTTTCCTGACACATCTGAGCCCAGCATATGCCCCAATACTGGCCTGTGCAGTGTTAGCTTGTAGCAGAGCTATAACTATTGTGTTTTGTAACAGGAATTCTGCCTTGCTCCCCCAGCACAGATGCAAACACATCAGATATTAAACCTGGGAGGATAATGCTGATGCCCTGCATTGCAGGCTTCCTTTGATGGCTCCAGGGGATATAGAGGTATTTGGCCATTTCCTCTCCAGAGGCATCTGGTTTAGTCAGGTGGTTCACAGTGCACATGGTCACATTTATTGTTTGGTTCATTCTCCATTGTGCTTCTTCCCCCTCCCCAGCGTTTTATCTGTCCTGGCCTTTCCCAAGGACTTTTACACAGAACTGAAATATTTGTTTATTTCTGGCATTTCCATCTGGTGTTAAGAGGATGAGAAGCAGGCTCATGTCTCTGACACCCCCTGACCGTCAGAGGGTCTTATAACATCTCACAGATCTGGGGTTTTATGTGTCTCCCCACCACTAACATGTTATCAAACATAAGTGCTATGAGATCCTGCACAAGTCCTGGTAAATATTCCCTTGTAAAGGCACCATTTCTTTCACTGAGGCCCAGCATTTTACAAATCACATACATCCACTGTCACAAAATGTTCTGTTATAAATGAAAAAACAAAGCAGAGCTAAATCCTAAAAGATGTTTTAGTTCTCAAAAAAGCCCAACTTCTTAAGTGACTGAGCTGAACAGAGCCACAGATAGGTTATAATTTTATCTTGTCTGAATGCTATTTTTTCCACTTTTATCTAATGTTCTTTCTGTTTTACAGAATCACAAAATCACCAATTTCCTGAGGTTGGAAAGGATCTCTGGAGATCATCTAGTTCAAGATCCTGCCAAGGCAGGATCACCTACAGCAGGTTACACACGAATATATCCAGGTGGGTTTTGAATATCTGCAGAGAGAGTCCACAACCTCTCTGGAAAGCCAGTTCCAGTGCTCTGCCAGCCCTAACATAAAGTTCCAACTCATTTTGAGATAAAACGTCTTGTTTTTTAGTTTATAGCCATTGCTCCTTGTCCTGCCATGGGGCACCACCAAGAAGGACCTGGCACCATTGTCTTAAGACCCACCTTTGAGATATTTATAAGCATTAATGAGAACTCCTCTCAGTCTTCTCTTCTGTACACTAAACAGACCTGGCTTCCTCCTATCAGAGAGATGCTTCAGACCCCTGACTCTCTTTGTGGCCTCCTCTGGAACATCTCCAGTAGCTCCTTGTCTTTCTTTATTGTGCTAGATGAATCTCTATTTCACATCCTATGCAAATAATCTGAAGTATTTCTGCACTGTTTTTTCTTTCACCTTCAGCAGCCTAAAAGACCTTCATTATCCCCAGTTTAGGTCCAAACTTCATTGAAGCCTTGATTGCAACTACACCTATGCAGGCCCCAAGGCAGTACATTCTCCATCAACTACACTTACAGGAGTCTTCAGCTGAGATGGCAGTTGAAAAGGTGTCAGCCACCTGCTTTAATTCCAACACAAATTGTTTCTTGTCCTACTTGTTTTATTGTTTTATCAAATAATATTTTGGAGATGCACTGGACATGTGCAGGAGATCAATTCACTATCACCGAGCATCTGTTTCCCCAGCCTGCATGCAAGGCACCGAGTTTTAATTCTCAGGTAGGTCAGATGTGGGTTACAAGCAGCACCTGGGGGTCAGAACATTCATAGCCTTCCGCTGAGGGACCACATCATAGTTTTCATGTTTAAATCAAGAACTCCTGCAGATGTGAACCCTTCCCATCCATAAAGAACTTCATCTCACAATTTTTTTTCATACAGCAAGACATCTTTGGCAGTTGGTCAGAATTTACCAGAAAATCTCTGTTATATTGTCTCTGAAAAGACCATGAAAACATATTTTTTCCACTAATATTTGAATAGATTAGGATATCTTAGAATTTTTCTTCTCAACATAGGTACTTGTACAAAATAAAGGATATATACTGCCTATAATTTTCTATGAACCAATAACTGACATCCAGGGGGAAAGAGAACACAAAGTAAAACTTAGCAGGGTTGGCAGAATCAAGAACACACAGAGTGCCTTGTCTGTGCTACTTAAAATAGTATTTTGTTAAATACTTTGGGCCCAGGATGTTCATACCTAGATGAATATGGCTCTGAACTATCTGTGTTTCATTAGACACCCTCAGATCCTACAGAAGATGGCTTACAAGATCCAGCACACCCAGAAATGCTGAGAATGTTTAGAGTTAATACAGAAATGCTAAATGATCCTTTGTCTGAAGCCAGGCCGAGGAAGAGAATGTTGGTTGGTGATAAGCATGCAAGAATATCAGTCCTAGTGGCAAATCACTTCTACCGGTGAGTCACCATGGCTGGGGCTTGTTCCTTCCTGGGGGCATGTCCTTTCTGCCCTTCCTCAGACAAATCTGAAGCGGACTTAAGCTTCACTCCTTACAATATTTTCTTCCATTTGCTCCAAAGGTACTTTTTTCCACAAACTTTCTGGCAACAAAGAATTCCTCAGAATAGCAGAGGGAAATGTAAGAGAAAAATGGGCCGGCAAGGTTACATCAGCTCTTAAATTCTTCCAAAATTGAATTCACAAAACAATAGTGAGTTAGTTGCCAAGCTCGTGTTCAGAATGACTGTAAATAACAGAGAATCTATGCTGAAAAGGGATACGTTGGGGATATGAGGCATTTTTGGGTTGAAATATTAGACTACTGCACAGTAGTTACTCTACAGTAATTGCATTTACCTTTCTCTTTACATTTCCTTCTACTAAAAGAATACAGCATATACAAATTTTTATTGGAGAAAGTGTGAAGTGACATCTCCCATTGCCTGAGAAAAATCTCAGCTAAGTTAAAAAGATCACAGTTTGATCACCAATTTAATCATTTAACAGTAGACCTTTGTACGTGAAGATGATTGTATAGGAAGTAAAGAAAGGTGTCAGTGGCTTGAGGCTACCAAATAAGTAGAACCACTAGTTGCATTATTAAAAGAAGTTGTGTCTCTAATTTTTTCCTGCGGCATGTAAAACCAAAAGATAACTCTCAAATGTCAAAATGCCAGTGTTAGTAAATGTAGTGCAGGAGACAAAATTCCCAGTGCTACTACAGGTAAAACAAATTTTAAGGAGGATTCTAGTACTTTTGTAATGATGGAATATGACCTGAGGCAATATAAATTCATAATCTCTCAGGATGAATGGCCTTTAAAAATGCAACAGATTACCCAATTCACTACTGAAAGAGGATTTGCTCTGGCATCCTTACAATGCCTGTAATACATACTACAGAACTTTCCATTAACATGATACTGGCATTATCTTTGAATTTTTCATCCAAACCTGATAGACTGTCAATAAAGTCATGATAATGATAACCTCTGCTTTAATCTGGGTGTTTGAGTCCTTTCATTCCTTCTGCTTCCTCCTTCCCCCACTGCCTCTCCAGGTAGAGGGTTTATGCAAGCCAGGCAGAGCAGAGCAGCTGGGGAGCTGCCTCGGTCAGGTGCACAGGAATTTTTCTGCTGTTACTCAGTTGGGCACAACTGAGTGTCTGTCTCTACACTCTCATCTCTCTAGTGACTGTGTCCCTGGTGGTGATGGTATGGAGGTGGGGAGGAGGGCAGAGCTGATGTATGGGTCAGAAGTCACAGAATCACAGAATGAGCCAAGCTGGAAGGCACCCATAAGGATCATCAAGTCCAGGTCCTGGTCCTGTTCCTGCACAGTGACATCCCCAGGAGTCACACCGTGTGCCTTGAGCGCACTGGCCAAATGCTTCTTGAACTCTGTCAGGCTGGTGCTATGACCACTTCCTGGGAAGCCTGTTCCAGTGCCCAGCAACCCTCTGGGTGAAGAACCTTTTACTAATATCCAACCTAAACCTCCCCTGACACAGCTTCAGGCTATTCCCTTGGTTCCTGCCAGTGGGTACCACAGGGAAGATATCAATGTCTGCCCCTCCTCTTCCCCACACGAGGATGAGATGGGGTGTCCCCTCAGTCTCATCTGCTGGAGCAGCAGATGCCACAGAATTTTAGGCTTGGCTGGGAGTTGATTATTCTCACAATCATGGTCCTCCAGTTCATGGCACTGAGACCTCCTTGGTCTATCATCTGTGTTGAAGACAGTGGCAAAGAATGTGTTAAACACCTCCACCTTGCCCAAGTTCCTGTTTATGACATGACCAACTTCATCCTATAGCAGGCTGGTGTTATTTTTGCACTGCCCATTGCCATTAATAGATTTGAAAAACACTTTTATTGTACCCCACATTTCTGACCAGCTTCAATTCCAGTTGAGTCTTGACTGCATGAATTTTCTTCCTACTGTGGTGAACAGAATCTCTGTATTCTTCCCATGCCACTTGACCGTGATTCCACTGGACATACACTTGTTTTTAGCCTTATTTCCAAGAGAATAATCCTGTTCAGCCAAGTTGCCCTTTTGCTTCCCCTTCTTGACTTCTGACATTTGGGAATTGCCTTCTCCTATGCCCTTAGGAGGTGATGTTTAAAAAGCGACCAGCAGTGATGGATCCAAGAAACTGCAAAAATATTTTTCCCATAGGACCTTACTTACTAATTCCCTGAGCAGCCTGACATCTGCTCTCCTCATGTGTGGAGCTGAGGTTTTGCTGGCATTTTACCTGTTGTCCAACAGAGATTTTAAACTATTTTATGGTAAATGGCCACCAGTCTCCACTCATGAGATCCACGATGTTGGCAAGCAATAGATCAAGGAGGGCACCTCTCCTTAGCATGTGTTCCATAAAGTCATCCAGGTTTTTTAGGAACCTCCAGACCTGGGTTGTGCCAGCTGTGTGATGCTCCCAGGTAATTTCTGGCAAGCTGAATTCTCCCATAAGATCAAGGGCAGTTGACATGGAAGTGTACCTTAGTTCCTCAAAGGATAATTTGTCAGTGCCATGGTCCCGGCTCAGAGGTCCATAGCAGATTCCTACAATGACATCCACATTATTTGTTTGTTCCTTGTTTCTTACCCAGAGACTCAGAACTATGCCATTGCCAGCTGTGAGCTCCACACATTTCATCCCTTCCATTACATAAAATGCCACCTCCACCCCCCACCTCCTCTGCTCTGCCCATGCCTCCTGAAGAGCTTGTAACAACCAAAACTGTGCTGCAGTCAAAGGACTCATCCCACCAGATTTCACTTATGCCAATGATCTCAGTTCTCTGGGACTGGGCCAAAGCCTCCAGCTCCTCTTGTTTGTTCCTCATGCTGGGTCATTAGTGTAGAAATACATTTCAGGTGTGGTACAGTGTAACCAACACCTTGTGAAGCAGGTTAAGGGATACCATTAAGTGCTTGTTTCCTCAAGTTTTGTCTCACCATCCCACTACTCATCACCGGCAAGCCTGGTTTTATTCCTTTTCCCCTTCCAAGCTAGTTTAAAGTTCTGTCAACAAGCCCCACTAGCTGCTGTGCTGGAGCTCTTTTTCCCCTCTGTGTGTGTCCAGTCAGGTATCATTCGACCAGGTGTTGAGTAGATCATTCCATGGTCAACTAACCCAAATTTTTCGCGCTGACACCAACCTTGGAGCCATGCATTGACCTATGGATCTGTCTATTCATATTATATAGATTCACTGCTACTGGAAGAATCAAGGAAATCACTACCTGAGCTCCTGATCCTTCTACCATTCATGCCAGGGCCCTGAAGTCTCTTTTGAAAGCTCTCAGACGTTTCTTTATTATTTTGCCACTGCCAGCTTGAACAACCAGTAGCAGACAGTAATCAGAGGGCCTTCCTAGACTCAAGAGTTTTCCAGTATTGTCCCTTAACCGAGTCCCTGGGAGACAGCAGACTTCCCTGTGAGCTGGGTCTGGTCTGCATATGGGGCCCTCTTAGAAGTGAGATTCCCACTACAAACACCCTTCTCTTCCTGTGGACAGAGGAGGTCCTGATGTGGAATAAAGGTGGTGTTGTTTTGGGAGGCCCAGTGTCCCAGCTTAACCTTTGCCATCTCATCAGTTGTCTGGCCTTCTAGTTCCAGAGCCTCCCACCTGTGGTAGAAGGTATCAGGAAGCCCAAACAACTTGCACAAGGAGGGGACTTTTTCTGCAGTGGGTTTTCATGCCAGTCCCCAAAACATCTTGTCTTGCCTCTCCAAATTTCTCACTCTGTCTTGAGCTGTAGCAGGCTGACATACTATCCCAAACTGAAATATTTCTCCTACTTACATTCATTTTAGCAAGCAAAGATTGATAATTTAAGTGAAGCAAATGACAAGCTTAAAGTAGCCTGCTTAATTGTGAGTAAAAGGCATTGCCACTGGACGGATGGCTGACAGACTGTGTGAAATAGGTTTAATGGTTCTGCTTCAGTTATAAGAGACAAATGTTCACCTCACACCACCACTCAAGCGCGCAGCACAAATTAGCATTATCTTTGTAAATATCACCATTACTTTTCATTATTAAATTTACTTTTTTTTTCTATCTTTTCTAAAAGTGAGAAAGATGGGATACAACCCAAACAAATTTTTTAAACTGTGTCTTTTACTCGGAGGACAATTTACCCAAATGAAACCTTATTGCATCTGGTCTAAGAATGTTTATGCCAAAAATCTGATGAGACTTATGTAACAGCCATGATGTTAAGTCTTCAAAAAACAGTCATAAAGGAACAGATTCTTAATTGAAAGCAGGCTGCTAATAACAGTGCTCTTTCAAATAAATGTTCGCTATCATACTTAGTGATAAAATAATGATTTTTCTATGCACATAGATTATAAATTTGATAGGTTTACTCATTTAATGGTAGTTCTGTATATTCAGTAGTGATTAATTCATATTTCACCCTATGTCATTCTGTAAGAGATGTGGTCACTGTACACTGGATTGAAAGAGTTAAGATTAAAAAATGAAGAAGGAAAAGCAATATAGGTTGTGTTCAGCCTACACAGAGCAATACGAAATAAAATCCTAATATGCTCCTCTATATTTTACCTTCACTCTTCTGCCTGGAACAATTTAACTAGATGTTCTACTGATTACCTTTACCACTGTATAATGAATTTTACTCTGCTATACATTGTGGACATTCAAGAGTTAGTAAATCTTCAGAGAAAAGTCCAGGTCAATGTCTGTGCAGTGCAGATTTAAGGTCCTTTACCTGGAGTTCTGATTAGCTTTCCTCAGATGCTCATTCACTTCTGTGAGGTTTGGACTTTAATGCCATAACTGTAAAGCACAGCTTAGCTTGCTTGTGCAGAGCCATCAGTCTCCTGAGGTTTCTCTTGCAACTGCTGGAAACCAATTTGCCTCCGTCACTCCAGCTCCTCAGCTCAAACTGGCAAACTGACTGGTTCACATCACAGGGTGGCTTTTTTTCTTTTTTCTTTTTTTTTTTTTAATATACCTTGTTCGTGAGAATAAAATATTAAGTGCCCTAGGCCCACTTTGTGTGTGTGAGTGGGTAGGGGTTTTTTTCTTTATGTGCTTCCATAATGTACAGGAAACAAAGAATTCTGACTTTGACCAGCAAAGACATGCAAATTCAGGGAACTTCAAACCCTTCCCCTACAATGCACCTCAGGAAGGAGCAAGCCAAAGTCATTTAGGAAAAATCACACATGGGAAGGGGCCTTGAATTTTTTAAGAGCTTTCTCCAGTTATCTTTTACCAGTCATGCTCACCTTATTCCCTAATCACTGATTAGCACGCACCAATGTGCAAAAGCCGATCGCGGAGACAGTGCACACAGAGAAAAACCTTTGGACTAAACTTACCATCTTTGTATAAAAATATCCACCAATCCACCTGTACTAAAATCACATATTTAAACATTTTTCCCACTTGTTTTTTCCCACTTTATTTTCCCACTAGAGGAAGTACCAGCAATGAAAGGTTAAAATTTCAACATGTCTCTACCCACCTTGCTTCCTTGTGCAAGCTCTGGCTTGACATTGGTTCATTTCAGCAATGCGTGGGGTCGGAATCTGAACTGGCATAGAGAATCTGGGGAGGAAAAGATTGGTACAGATATAGCAAAAGAGTGAACATGATAATTCAAAGTGACAAAATTGGGCATGAAGTTGCACTGCTCCAACTTTGAAACATTTGACACAAATGTTAAAAGGAGATATTTCCATGGTATCTGCATTTAGGAGAGTTATCTCCATGAATATTTCCACCCTTATTTAGTATATTTTTTCACGGCAGAATGACATTATTCCCCTTGGGCCCTCAGTCTTTAATGCTGCATTGAAGGCAGAGGTAAAAGACTAAGAATCCCCTTAACACAAGTAACTTTACATAGAGATGGCAAGGAGCAAATCATCACCAACAAGCATGTAGGTAAAAAAGGATACATTTTTAATACTTTTTTTTTAGATTTACTAATGCAAGGTATTTTTTAAAAAAAATTATCTACTGTCTGTCAAACAGTCTCAGAAAAATAAAATCCTAAACTGAGAAAAATCAGTTCATAGGAGCAGAGAACTATGCTCATATCTTTGGTTACTAAACCTTATCCCCTGTGATAATAATGATCAATTTTTGTCATGTAGTTCCATTTCAAAAATTGATCAGGTACCCTATGAAAAGAAATTAGATATGGTTTATAACTTCGGACAGAAGATGTGGATGTGTGTGTGTGTGGATGTGTGCGTGTGTATTCATAGTTATGACAATGTTGTCCTTTAGGTATAATACCTATTATAATACCTATTTTTCTTGCCTGGCATTTACCCCCCTAATGTTTTTATAGAGAACAATTAGCTCCCCTTTCAGCCTGTGTTTTCCCTGATGGCACAGGTGTTGTTTTCTTGTGGCCCCTTAGCCAGATGTGTTCTTGTTTTCCTTCATGCCTTGTAGCCTTTCTGTGCCCCTCTCTCAGGTGACAGGTCCTGGACACCCAGAGCTGCTCACTGAACATGGAAGTGGGCCCTTATAGTGCTGCTGACACTGCTGTGCCTCTGTGTAGGAATTATGGCTACCATCTCCTTCTCTTTGCCGTCTTAGAGCCACAGCAGGACCAACAAGAACTTATTAGTCTTTCCAATACCATTTCTAGCTGAAAAGCAAATGTTTGTGCAATGTTAACCTCCAAGTACACAATTCTGTACTTTGGGTGTGGTTCTGTTCTTCTAGCTCTTTCTTCTTTTATGATGTCTCACAGATTTTTGTGACCAGCTATTTTAATTTTTTTTTAGTGCAGTCCTACTTTTTGCACCACAGTTTCAAAAGGAAGCTCACAAATAAAGGCTAGGTCCTAGTAACCTTGTAAGCCCACATCCTGGCAACAGGTAACCTCATTCCTGGACTGAATCTCCCTTTTCAACACAATCAGTTGACATCTCCCTTTAGTTAGTTTCTTATCCACGTTATACTTTTTGAACTAATTCCCATCTTCTTCAGCTTAACTAATAATTTCCCATGTGGTGCCTTATTACCTACTTTTCACAAGTCCATAGGGATGAGACCTACTGCATTTCTTTAGTCAAGAAAATCTGTTATCTCTGAGAAGAAAGCTATCCAGTTACTCTGCCAAGATCAGCCTTTGGCAAACTCACCTTGCAGCCTGTCCCATCTTTCATTTACCTCAGTGCCTTTCTCCTAGAGGATTTCATACTATTGAGATTATATTAAAATAGGGCATGTAGTTACTGCAAGAAACTCCCTTTCTCAAAGTGGGTGTTAGGAACACTATTTGCCTTTCTTGGATTATAAGGCATATGAGGGTGTAAGCTAATACTTTCTTTGACAGATGGTGTGGGCAAGGAGCACTGATGACTATCCCCTCTCAGCTGATGGACAGTAACATCTTAGCAGGAACTAGTTTACCTATTGCAATTTTCTTAAAGTAGCCCTGGGAGGTCCCTTAAAACATAAGACTTGTGTAAATACCCACTGGACGGACAAGCTGAGAGCAAACCAGGGAATACCTACTGGAAAACCTAGAAAGAGAGCCTCATCTGAAGTTTGTGGGCTAGTAATAAAGCCAAGCCCTCAGAAGGGGAAAGTTTGACCTTATAGTGTCACGATGAATATATTTGAGGCAGTGTAGAAACACCACCTGCTCACACAAAGAAATTCAAAGCCAGTCTGTCCTAAATCATGCCACTGTGTTCGGTTATTGCATATATATCCCCCAGCACAGCATGATCTTATGTATTATATATATTGCAATTAGACAAAATGGTGTGACTTAGGAATGAAGTGGCAGCCTTAATTGCTGTTTTCATTTGTTAGGAAAGTTGTAACTTGAACACCGAGGGTAACTTTAATTCTGGCAAACCAGTTCAGTTGGAAAGGAGAGAAAGTAGAAGGGAACAAGGTGCCTCCTCATTAATGAGCATTGGAGACTTCCAGGCCTCCCTGTGGAAGGTTCACTGGTGGGAAAGGACCTTGATGGGGACAGCCCAGGCTGTGGGCAGGACCCACACCCCCATGCTCCCCCTTGTACTGACCAGCTCAGAGGACAGTTTACTGCAAACTAAACCAAACCAAACACGGGGCTTGGAAGGCTTTTGTCCCAGAACCTTGAATGGGAAGGGCACCAAATGATGATGCGTATGCCTGAAACCCAAAGTCTTTTGTGACAGTTGCTTCCATGCAGGAAAAAAAAGGGTGCAAACTGTAGGCAATGGCTTCAAGGAGTAAAAGAAAAAGGATGCAAAAGAGAGGTTTTGTTAGGCTTAGGAAGGGCACAGAACGTCTTCCCTGTGGATCAAGAATGGACTCAAACAGGCATATGGCTGTTGTGTTACACTTGGTCTTGGCTCTGGAGGAACACACCTATGAAATCTTTTGTTCCTTAAAGGTCTGCAGCTAAGTAACTATAAAGGCCTTTGGGCTTGTCTTGGTCCTTGAACTAACTGAAGTTTGCTTGTCTAAAGATGGAGTTGAGGCCCCGGGACAGAGCCCCCTCTTAATCTGGTGACTGGTACTGAAGCTTCGTTCTCCCACAGCGTGCCTCACAGTGAGCATGCTTCTAAAAGCTCTGCAAAAGATGAAGCTAAGTAGAAAAAATAAATTCTGAAGTGAGCATTCTCTCTGCAGAAATTATGCCCATGCAGCAATGAAACTTCGTTCATTTGAACTCATTTAACTTTGTGACATGTATTTCTTCTTACAGGGCAGCTATGGTAAACCAGTAGCAGTGTCACAGCACATGCACGATAGATAGTAGTTGCAATTGACTGAATGATGCCATTTAATGAAGAGGAGGATAAGCTTCAGATTAAAAAAAAAAGAATTTAATGGGATTAGAAAGAACTACAGACTTTGTGATTTTTACAGTTGTACACTGTTTCAAGAGTTTGGTAATTTATAAAACTTCTTTATAGAAATACATGAATAAAAGTAATAATTAATACCCTTGAGAAAATGCTCATTAAAAAAAAAAAAAAACTGGAACAAAAAAAAAAGAAAATTCTAAGAAGCTAGATGATCACAATGTAAGCTAGCTGCCAATTAAGCCTTCATGGGGTTGGGAAAGGAAAATGAAGGCAACAATATAGCTTTTTGACTGGGGATTTGATCTTCCAGATAACCTCCGAATTGCAATGTTTCACTTATTCAAAGCACTGCTGAAGTACGTCCTACCTGATTATGCCATAATACTATACATTTATCCTCACATGTAAGGAATTATTCCATTATTCATAAATGCAGTTAGTTATGAATTGTAGACAATAGTTAGTCTGTAAGAAATAAAGCATATATTTATTTATTTATTTATTTATTTATGCTATCCTCTATCCCAAGAACACCTTTTTTTTTTTTTTTCTGAAAAGACAGGACAACCTATACTGGAGTATTTTTTGTGATACTTTGCCTATTATCATTAAACATTTTTAGTTCTGGAAAGGAGGTTGTATTATCTGAAGACCTGTGTTGAGCATGGCAAGACTATAAGATAAAAACAAACTAAATAGTTTGATCAGGATTACAAAGCATTCACTACTAGCCACTATGAATGGCCAAACACCACCACCTCTGCCTGCAGAGAGCAGGGGTCTCCATGACACTGCCCAGAAAATGGGTCCCCAATGGTGTGTGGGTCACCTCTGGCATGCATATGCATCACTGCAATTTGTACTGCTGCAAAATATGGGAAAATTTCATGAATGAGCGAGCTTTTGCTAAAAGTGGTTGGGAGAACTCCTAAAAAGTCCAGGTGGTTCATATTTTCTGTGTATTTGTAAAAGATTAGACCAAATAGTATTTTTGTAGAGAAAGTGAAATTTCTACAAATGCTTCTCAGACATAGGCTAATATAACTTAAAAGCTTTCCTACAATAGAATTCAATTTTGCAACCTTCACTCACATTGAATAATACCTCTTCACACATGTTCCCTTGATGTCTAATCGCAGTGACTCACGAGCCCAGGTGAATCACGCTGGGGTAAGGGAGAAGGTTACCCCCAGGTGCCCTGCCCCTCTCCCCACCGGGAGGAAACCTCAGAAATGGGAAAATGCCTTTTTGCCCTCCCTCAGACACTGCAGTTCATTGTCCCATTTACTCATTTAAAGTGCTGTTGATTGAAATTTACCGGAATCTGCTGGGATGTGACTTGTGGTTTAGTGGAGATGGGTGAGGGGCTGGCAAGGCAGCAGAGCTCATGCCATTGTGGAGGCCAGTGAGCCTGCTGACCAGGATTGTGAAAGGGCCTGCTGGTAACAGAGACCCCAGGGCTGTGTTGTCCTCCACAGTTAGAGTGATCCAAAGTCCTTCCCCAAGACACCCCAAGGCCTTATATACATTTATTTTAATTCCATTCTCCCAGTTGGCCTTCCCACCACTTTGTCCTTATATGGAATTTCTCTGGAATGTTCTCCCCAGTTCGATGTCCCATTGGCCCCTTCTCCTTGGTCCCTCCTCCTGCCCCTCCTCATTGGTTCCCCAACCCATCCATCAGCGTTGTACCACCCCAGACCTCTCCCTATTGGTTGTTGTAAACCCCGCCCCCTTCGGTACTTAAGGGCCGGGTTCCCCTTTTTGGGGTCTTTGTCCCTGGACCCTCCAGGGTACGGAATAAACTGGACCCTGGAACCTACACAGAGCTCCCTGTGTGCTCCTTGTGCCGCTGTGATTGCTTCTCCCCCGTGCTGTGTGTGTGCTGGGCACTGTGAGTGTGAGCTCCCCACATAGTCCTGCTGGCCCAACCTGGGAGATGCTCTTGGAAGGTCGCAGCTTCGCCTGGTCAGACACCGCTGGGCTGTGACTCGCCATCACTTAGTCCAGTACAAGTTGAAGTCAAGACAGGCAGAGTGATATCAAAGTGGCCTGGGCACAGTGAGAACCAGTGGTCCTTGGCTATTAAATACGTGTGTGTATGAAAATGCGCAAAAGCAAACACTGCAAATATCCTGCTAACACCGTGGACACTTTCACATCACAGAGCAGAAACCCACAGGTTAAATCAGCCAAGTGCAGAGGAAAGCTGTTTTTTCACCCATTTGTTTTTAACTTTGCTGCTTATCTCTGGAATCATCTGGATATTGCTGAAGACAAAACTTTGCTTAGCCTGTACAGATGCTTTCAAGTCCACAACAGTACCTCTCCCAGAGGTTCTGAAGTCTGTGGAAGCCCCCAAGGTGCAGCGGTCCATGCCCTGTCCTACTACCTCATGCACAGATGAGATAAAGGGATGCTCCCAAGTATGCTGACTTCGGGCACATTGAAGTTGGACAGAAAATTTTAATTACTAGGTGTCAGGAACATAGATTTTACTTATGTATGGGATGACTTTGCCATTTTTTTTGGTAGCCACATAGGAATTGACAACATTTTGTTCCTCATATTTATTTATCTTTTATATGGAATTATTCTCCCCCTTCAAAAGTAGAGCGCAATTTATGACAATGGGAGCCGAGTATGTTACAGAGTAATAAAGGTAAGCACTAACAGAATAAAGCTGTCTAAGGGGTGCTATAAATGTATCTCATTAATTTGTATGCAAAATATATTTTGGACTCTGCTCAGAGCTTTGCAGGTGAAGGCTGTGTGGGAGCCAGAAATAATGCTTCCTGGGTCCCTGAGGCAGCCTAGGCCTGATCCTGGACTCAGCCTGAGACTAGGCATCATTATAACCATTGGAGAGCCCAGTGGCTCTCTGTACCACAGATGGCAGCTTGTGCACAAGAAGCATTGCTGGCTGGAAGGAGAAGAAGAGAGAGCTATAAGTTCCAGCCATACTGTTACAACTCAGCAGCCTAGATAGGCTCCCCCTTAACAGGTGATCCCCTTGGTTTCTTGCTCACTTGCTCATGGCTCAGCGCCCCTGAGCTGTTCCAGGCATCCCTGTAAGGTGCAGCACACCTGGGTGCTGAGGTTCAACACCATCGAGGGGAAGGAGACTTTCTTTTAGTTACTACTAGGATTAAGGTCATTGATGCAATACTGCAGTTAATATCTGGCACTATTTAGGTGTATACCAGTATTTAAAATATCCTTTTACATTAAACCCCCTTAGCTTGACCAGAAAATTCATGGTTCTCCTCTGTGGACTGAGAGTCCAAAGCGTTAATGACTGCTTCAGAATATCTCAGTCTCTTAATGGTATAGCCACAGCATCAATGCTTACACTGTGCTTGAAATCACATGTGGACGCTTTGCAGAGTTGAAGGCGGCAGAGACAGGATCCTTCTGCTATTGTTGTCTTTCTACCCTTCCCCCACCCCCACAAACAAAAAGTAAAGTTGTCTTCTTCCCAACCAACAAAAAAAAAGAAAAAAAAGAAAAAAAAAGAGGTGAAAAGTTAATCCTTGTTTATCTTGTGGAACTGCTAATTTTACTGTGAATAGAAACTACACTCCCCTTCCCCCCGCCCCACATGTGCGCAGTCTGGTCTCAGTCCCACAGAGGAGCTACAGCTAAGCAGCTACACAGAGTCACTTGAAAGCCAGCTGAAAGTACCCATTGAATTTGCTGAGGATTCCCCAGAGGACACCTTAGCTGTTCTGCTCTTACAGCTCAAGGAGAATTGGTCGTTCCACGGCTACGGTGTCATTCTCCCTTCTCCCCAGACGAGAATGCCTAAGGGTGACTTATGGTTGCTGCTTCCTAACTGGAGCAATAGCATTTTTTTCACCTTCAGCTCATACATCAGCTGACTCGCAGACTCAGACATGATACGGTGGCCCAGGCTGCCTGACATGTGCACAGGCACACAAACACACACAAAAAGTGGCATATTGTAGGAACCTCTGTGTTTACACTGCAGGGTGAGAGCAGAGTGAATTTGAGTACAGCACACAGAAGTACAGCACTTACCACGCCAGAGTACTTACATGTCACTCCTTTGTTGACATCTCTAAATCAAACTCACTAGCACTAGAAAGTTAGCTTAAAACCAGGAGTAGCACAGGTTGTAATGATGAATGGTCTGCAGCATGTTAATGAACTCAAGTATGTCCCTAACCTGGAAATGATAAGTCACAGTCAAACATGTGTCTTATGATGTGAAAAGCTTTTCACCCTGAGGAGATGCTTGACTCATGCCAGAAAATGCCGTAGTCCCATTCTCACTGTACATAAGTTATTTTCATTTAGTTCCTTTCTCCTCTAATGCAGACATCTGAAAAAACCCCAAAAAACCAAAGACCAAAACAAAACAAGAAAAGCATTAAAATGAAGGCTGTGTTTTTTGTGAAAATGTGTTAGTCTTATTCTAATTATATACAGATTATGTCATGAATATTTGAGAGTTAAATCCCTGGGTCTTAAATATTGACCAGAAAAACCGCCATCATCCAGATTTGCCATAGAGACACTAAGCTATGTAGGAAACTGACCCAAAAGAGAAGATGGACTTCTAGCAATTTTTTCCTGCTGAGTGTAGGCTTTGCATTTCCTCTCCAGTGGAGGTGCATCTTAATCTAAAATCACACAGAAGCACAACACCTCCTGCCATTCTGCTGGAAGAGGTTCAGATATTTTCACTGTTCATACAGAATGAGTCAGACCCACATACTGGTTTTACTGACAAACTCAGAGATAAGCAAGTAGGCTGATATTAATTTGTGAATTATAGTCACTTTAGGAGTTTAGGAAGTATTATGGTAAATACAGCAGTTTTCATGTTGTGAATGCACTCTAGTAGTTGGAATTATTTAATTTCAAAAGAAAAGATACAGCTAAAGGGTTAAAAGTAATAAGCAATGGATGAGCAGCAGCCTGATGAATCCAAGCAAAAGGAGAGCAAAAGTGCAGAAATGGCACTCTTCTGTAGGTGTTTCTTCTGGGGAATTATCTCTAGTCATCGCCTAGTCATGAGACAAGTTTTTGCCATAATTACAAACCCAGGCCACTGTGGCCGGGCATAGTCCAGGGAGAAGGGCATTGGAAACAATGGTTAAAACGTATGGGGGGGGAAAAATGTGCTGAAATACAAAATGAAGGGTTTGATCATAAAAAATATTGGGGAAGCAGCTCCTTCAGGACCAGGAAAAACAGCTCTGGAAATATAAATTATGCGCCAGTTCCCATGTTATCAAAATCAGAGTGCCTAAAATGCAGTTTTATTACAGGAAAATCTGACTAAATACACAGACACTGACACAATTCCCCAGTGCAGAATCCCTGATGCCTGGTTTCTGGCAGCAAAAGTGCTTGGAGCCCCTGACTGGGAACCCAGCTGCTTTTCCTCCTCTGTCAGACGGGGTGAAAGCCACCTCCTGCACTGTCCCCACTCTCCGACAAAGGCAACACCTTCCAGGTCACGCAGACATCTCTCCTCATGGTCAGGAGAGAATTGTCGGGTTCTCCGGCTGCCCGTGGGTCAGGTCACCAAGCCGGTGTCACCTCGCAGGGCACTCAGAGCCCAGCCCTGCCTGTGGCCTCCCCCCGCAGCTCCAGCGCTCCTCGGGCGCTGCTGGTGCAGCAGGGAGGCAGGAGGGCATTGCTGCTGGTGACCTTGCCGGCTGCTGGGGGACGGTGCTGTGCTGTTCTGCCGCCTGTCACTGCTTACAGGCACCACGGAGCTGTAGCAAGGCGAGAGGGCACCCCTGCTGCTGCTGCTGCCCGCTCGCTCCAGCGCTGCTCATTGCCGCCCGGCAGTGACTTCATCCCCTCACCTTCTCAGCTGTTACCTCCCAGGCTTCATTTCCATACCCTTGGACTTCCTGCCTTCACTCTGCTCCACCTCCCCTTATCCATTGAGGTCCCAGGACCCTGCTCAGAGATCCTGGGGAATTTGTAGCTCTCTTGCTCTCATGCTTACCCACGGCAACTTACAGCAGTAGCTGCTGTTCCAGGCGCCACCTCAGCCACCAGTTCCACTGGCTGATTTATTTCCCATTTACTTCTGGTGTCACCCTGCCAAGCTCACTTTGCTCCCAGGAACATCTGGAGTATATAGGAAGCCATCCATGGGAACATTAGCAACCTGGCGGCTTAGCGTAAAAGGAATGATGGCCCCACTCCTTAAATCTTCGAGCAATGAAGTGGAGAGAGGGGAAAAAACTAACCAAAATCAATGCCAGTGATAAAGTTGTATCCCATTCCTAGTGGCTAAGGGAAAATTTGCATCACTTTTTACAAGGGCATGTTGTGGCAGAAAAAGAGTTGGCCTTACACTGACAGAAGTAGGTTTAGATGAGATATTAGGAAGAAATTCTTTACTGTGAGGGTGGTGAGGCACTGGAACAGGTTGACCAGAGAAGTTGTGGATATCCCATCCCTGGACATGTTCAAGTCCAGGTTGGATGAGGCTTTGACCAACTGAGTCTACTGAAAAGTGTCGCTGCCTATGGCAGTGAGGTTGGAACTAGATTATTGTTAAGGTTCTTTCTAACCCAAGCCATTTAATGCCAGGGCACACTTTTATGTCTGATTTAGGATTTTTGTCATTTCCAAGAAGCCTATCCTGCTACCCCAACCCTCAATGCAGCATAGGAAGAAGAATTGGAGTTTAGCTGGGGTGAAATAGGGACTAGCAGCAGTTCTATCAAGCAAGACACTGCTGCACTGAAACAAGTAAATAGTATGTGTAGGTTGATAAACTGGTGAATTGGCTGAATTAGATGATGCCAAGGTCATGCACCCTGGATGCAAAGGAGTCCTGGATTTTCACCCTGTCAGGATTCCCTGATGATGGACTAGCTTCCTTTGTGCCCTTGCTCACACATTTCCGGTGCTGAGTCAGTGAAATGAATGTCACAAAGTGGTCCTTTTTCTGTGGCGTGTTATGACAGGATATGTCACAGCAGAGGTCATCAAGCCTGGAGATCATCCATGAAGTCTTTTTCTACAGCCTCTCCCAATAATAATGATTCCTGAGTAGATCAGTCCATGGGATGCTGTGACAATACTTGAGATCAGTTTCTCAGAACAGACTTGCCCCATCATTAGCAGTAATACAGAAAACCCTTCAACATGTGTCTTCCTTTCTGCGTACTGTGTTTGGGGCTACCTGGACCTTCACCACAGTGATGAGGCATTAACCAGCCTCCAAGATAAACGTGAAGCTCACACTGGCTGCCAGGATGGTGTTACAGGAACAAAATGCACGAAATGCAGATGGGTCTGGCAAATCATTGGTGTTATTTATTCGCAAGGGTAGGGGATTAAATGTATTGCTGGGAGCAGACCATGCCATCTCGCTTGTACTAGGCTGGCATGTAAAAGTGGGATAGTGGTAACTATGTGTCTGGGCTGTCTGTGGAAGAAATTATCAAAATGTTTCATGGATTTGCAGTTCAGCCTGTAATGCTAACATGCCAATCACATGCTGAAGTTGTGAACACTGTGTGACACTGGTTACATGAAGCTTCGTGTGTGCCACCTAACACTGGTTTTGCAGTGCGCAACCAGAATGCAGAGTTCCACAGTATCAAAGATCCTCTGATCTTTGATCCTGACTGCACAGCTACTCCACTGCTCCACGTGAGCTGCAACACTTGCTGCTGGTTGGTATTTATTCTTCCTGGCTCCATCTTTGTCTTTCATCTGATGGAAGAACAAAAGAGCCCCGGCTTGGTTTGCTGTTTTGCTTCCCTCTGGTTATTTTTTTGCCAAGGCAGAAGTAATGGTTTGGAGTGATCAAGCTGAGTCTCTTTCCCTTTTCTTCTTTCCTGTCTTACTTCTCAAGCATCCCTTGCCTAAAAGGTGGCACTAGCATCAACTACACATATTTGCTCTGAACAGTCATGCGGGAATGAAGCTGCTGGTCTGGCGCTCTCCCACCCACAAGCATTAGCCAAAAGCTGGAGTTTTGCCCTCCCTTTCACAGAAGGGCTTGCATAGTATTAAGAGACATTCCTTCCTAAATGTTTTTTTTTTAATTTATTTTTTTTATTTTATGTTTCTTTCCCTCACTGAGCATAGTAGAACCACTAATTAAAGCATTCAAAGTAGTCATCGATCCTTTGTAGACAATTTTAAAGTTAACAAAATTAATGTTTATAAGATCTTGCATTTAAGAAACTCACTCAGAGATGAGCTACAAATTCAGCACTTAAAATCAGAAGTCTTGGGTTATCCCTTGCCTTAGATTACCTTGAGAGGCATTTGGCTTGAAAAGTAATGAAACAAATGTGGAACTGATCTGAAAATATGTTTTTAAATCTGAGTTTGCTAGTTAAAAGGTACTCACAGATTATTTTTCATTGGTTTCCTTAAAGTTTGGCATACCTGAAATTAGGATGAGCTACATTTGGATTTAGTTTAGACTGGTTCTCAATGCTTGAGGTAATTTTATGGAAAAAATAGTATACCATACAGATATATTTACCCTCCAGCTACAAGGCCAGGAAACAGGCATTTGAATTCTCTTTCTTAAGCATGCCAGTATTTACCATATCACACAAGAATGATAAGGACTGCCAGATATTGTGATTGTGATTGCTGAGGTATTTCAGTTGTAATTTCTAATCTATATCACTCCAAATAAATACCAGGCTGTAATCATATTGAATCAATTTTGGAAAGTTTTTGATGACGCTCTAAACCCGTAGGTGCTACTGCTGCTAGAAAATGTATGTAGATTTGCATATTTACGCATATTTGTGCATATTTTCTGATTATTCCTTGTCTTTTTTGAAGCTCTGCTGTTGCTTGGTTTTGAGCTGTGTTAGGATTTTCACAGAGGAAGGTGTCTCTGCGTTAGGAATGTGCTTTTTCCTGTTATTATAGGAACTGGGGTTAATGGCTGTGGATGAAGGGAGGGAAGCTGAAGCAGTTTTTGAGTCAGGGCCTGGCCAAGCACGGAAACTGGAGCTGTGAGTCAGATGGGAGGAGACTGGGGCTGGCTGGACTCAGAAACTGCATTAGGAACCACCAGAGAGGGAAGGTGAGCTCACTGGGCATGTTAGGCTGCGTGGTCTATAACCAGAGCTGGGAAGGGTTAGGGGTGATGGTGACATGTACCCAAGCACTCCAGAGCTGCTAAATGGCAGAGCTGCCTTCTTCTACCACGCATCTTGGTATGGTCATCCACTCTACCACCACAATATTTCCTGTTTTCTTCACCAAGCCCTTGCCTCATTCGCTGTACCGAGTGGATGCTATTCATCTGCTTCATTCTCATTATTCACTGTAATGGCCCTACATCCTATTTACTGCTCACTATTCAAACCCTGTTCCAAAGATAGAATAATTAATTTCCTCATGGGCTGTTCCTCATGGGCACTCATCATTACAGTACTTCATAAATAGTAATTCATTCATTTTCACAACACTCAGGCAAGAGGTAGGTTGGTGTTATTCCCATTTTTCAAAAGGGGAACTGAGGCAACAAGACTTTAAATAAGGGCAGTATTCACACTAATTCTAGGGGGTCAAGTTAAGTCCATCCTGGGCTGTCAGAGAGCTCAGGATTGTGCAGCCACGTGTATTGTCAGTGCACAGCTCAGGCAGTGTCACAAGTGGCACTTAGAAAGGGACACTACTGGTGTGACAAGGTAAATGCTCTCCAAACATAGAAAGTAACAATAAATTAACAGCCTCGTCTTGGTGTTTCCACAGCACTGCAGGTGGAAAGGCAAGGACAGACCCCTAGACATTAATCTAGGAAGCCTTCCCTCCTCATCTGGCATGATTATTCCTAATTCTCCAGCCTTGCAAAGCATCATATGTTCATCTTTCTCTGCTGCTTTTCCTAACTGATTGTCAGATAAGTCCATCCACATAATACGGCAGAAAAATAAAAAATGGGGAGGACAAGTAAGGGGCTGCATGTATAATTTTAGTTGTTCCTATACTTCGAAAGCTTTATTGTGTGATATTTATCCTTTAAAGATTTCTCATGTACTATCCTATGGCTTTCTCTAAAAAGACAATTTGAAAATCCCACAAAAGTGCCATCATGGTGGCTCAGCTGCAGGACTGAAATCTTTAGACTTACAGGACTGACCTCAGCCACTCAAGGTAGCAGAAGGTGGCTGATGCTATCCTGCCTGCACACAAGCCCTTAAGAGGAATGAGGCACTCACTTTGTGAATGATTTTTTGGCTGCATGAAGGACAATCCCAGATTATTGGGGTCCATCCCAGCTCCTGGATACAAGCAGCCAGTGGCTCATTCTGTTCACTTTCCAATGCTCCAGCCTTGGTCCCAGCACCTCCTCCTTTCACCACCAGGCTTTTCTCCCTGGATTTCTCACATGTATCTCACCTTTTAGCCACCTCAGATCCAGTCCCAGTTTCTCATGTCCTTGCTTCTCATCCTGATTTCAATCTCATATGCCACCCCATAAATCAGTAAGTCACCAAGCTTCTCCCCTGGACCCCTTTCTTGAGCTCCCTTTCCTTCTGCACACGTGCCCCGTGCCAAGCCAGGATGACAGTCTTCCTTCCACACTCTCAAATCATTGACATCTAATCCCAGGTTTCTGCCTCCACTTCCCTGCAGTCCTGCATCCCATGCCTAAACACATGCAACCACAGAATTTAGGAGCAGCAATAAGAGGGCAAGTTTTGCTCAGAGCCTGCAGCTTGGGAGCTGGGTTGTGCTTGATACAGACAGAGGCTTTGGAGGACATTGTTGCCAAATTCCTGAGAATGTCTACTGAACTTGAGCAAAGGCTAAGCATTTAGCCAAAGTTGGTCTGTTTTCACATTCTTGACACCAGGCAGGTGCTCTTCCATGCCAAATGTAATGTCCGTGCTCCAAGGGATGGCTATATTAGAGTTAATCGATTGAACGACTGCAAGGACTTTTTTTTGATGTGGGCAAAATAATATAATTTCTATAATCTTGTTCTTGGAAATTGCTGAGCTGTTTTTCACTAAAATTTTAGAACAACAAATAAATCAAAATGAGGCATGCATCCAGCAAGGGGAATTTTTGTCGAACACTGAAAAGTCTGGCACAGTTATTTGCAACTGAAAAAAGGGTTTTATAATGGGAAGTGTCAAGCATTAAGTGTAGGTGGCACTTCCAACTCCACCTATAATGTAGATTGGATTAGATGCCTGGTTCCATTCCTAGGGCACTCCTTATTAAACCAACAGTGGACTAGGAAGAAGTTCCTATTTTCTCCAGGCTAATATATTTGAATGGCATTTTTTTTGTCCTTAAAAGAAAGAAGGAAAAAAAGTGTCATGTCATTTATCTAGAAGATTTATTTATTTACTGTTATTGGCAAGGAATGCATAATTTGCTGACAATATGGAATGAATGATTATGGCAACCAATTTTATGAGAGTCTTATAAAAAGAGAGGCTTAAAAATAAAATGTTAACAATTATAGTTTAAAAATGAGTCAGCTGCAGAGAAAATAAGACAAAGGCAAAAAGAAAAAAGAAAAACCTTTCAGAGCAAAATGTTTTATTTCCATTTATTTCCAATGCTTTGCAGATGTGTGTGGGGCAAGTAGGAGGCTAATATATCTCACTTTAGCTGTACTAATTGTTTGCATTATCACAATAATCAAATGCAACCATATTAATCTCTGTGGTTATTAACTTGATTTTTACACATTAAGATTTAGATTTAATCCCCTGAGACCATCTATTAATGCTTTTAAAGTTGAAGGGTTTCAACAGTTTTAAGTTTTTTTCCCCTCTTTTAGCTGCAGGCAGTAAAATTTGAACGTGTGTGGAGTTTTGTATTTTGCATTCCTGTGGGATTTTCAGAGACACTGCTGTCAAGGACCATGAATCATGTTAATACATAGCAACCTCTACAGCTATTAAAATGTCTGCAATAATGTGATTATTTTAAAACGGAAAAACTAATATCATATGTATTACTTAAAGATCAATCCTTTTTTTTTTTTAAGTCAATGGAAAGGACTGCTTCTAGGAGGGGGGAATGGAAATGTTAGTGGGAGTCACTAAAATGTGAAATGTCTAATCCACTGAGAAAAGAAGCTTCAGTTCCTTTTACAAAGCACATCCTTACTGAGCTTATAGGCAATGAAGTGTAAAAATGGCCAAAAAAATCAAGATCAATAGGCATGAAAAGCCATTTTATTTTTGTTTAGCCAAACTGTAGTTACACCGACCTGGAACAGCATCTGGTTTCATGCTCTCATGGCCACTAAGTGATGACACCCAAGCAGAAAACTGGCCATGGAGGTGTTTTTATGAGATGTCAACATGAAATGTAGTGCTAAGATTTAACAATGACATGAACTGGTTAAAAACTCAGTTTTCAGGGTGGATGTATCAGATACATCTTTTACAACTTACATAAACAAGAAAATATAGTAGAGTGACCCCATGAAATCAAGAAAGTGTCTTGAAGTGTATTACAGCTCTAGTCTTTAAATATTAACTCCACAGAGAGAAAATGCAAGTTGCTGGTCTCAATGAGAAAGCATATAGTGCCTCAGATGATGTAATTTTATTGGAGTTAATTGTGCATATCCATATTGTCCTTCCTCAGTAAATCCTGTCTTATTTATCTGTTTTGTTGGCCTTACACCCCTTGATTTCACATCTCCAAGTGGGTGCAAAAATAATGAAAACTTCTACAGCCACTCTGTCTTTTCTGTATCTGCCTTCCAGAATGTGCCATGGCCTTCTCCTCCAAGTAAATGCTCCACTACCTCAGATTGTTCAAGAGTTCAGACATTTGTACTTGAATGAAGCACCACAGAGGGAAAAAATGGTCCATGTCCTAAGCGGCAACTGAAAGACACCATGGGGAGGATGTAAACATATCAATAGGTGGGAATTTAGCTAGTGACAAGTGTTTGAGCGGCATAGGGTCTTAAGCAGATCTGAAATGTGGAACTCTGGTCTTTCACTATACAAATGGCCAAGCACCACATGGTATTTTACTGGGTGCTCAGAATGGCACTGTCAGAAAGAAAGGGCTAGAGTGCCCTTGTTCAAGGTCAGAGAAGCATTTTTAGCAAGCCAGTTATTGGCACCACACAAAATAATTTTAGATCATGGAAGATATGAGCTCCATTAGCATTGTTTAAAATTGCACTTTCTGTTTTGTAAAATCAAAAAGGAAATTTCATGGGGAAAAGAAGTCTCGCATTCATGCAACATTAATGTTTAGGGAATAATGTGGTGTTTTGCCATGTTAAAAGAATTATTACAAACCCTTCATTGAGAAGCTCTAGAGATCTCATACGTTGGAAAAGAGACTTGATAATTGGATGTGCAGGAGGGGGAGGGAGATGTATGGGGAGGGTGTCACTTTTGGTGACAGCAATGAGCTTTTTTTTTGTTCTTGTGAAAAAAGACCCCGATCTGGCCAAATTAGAAGCCTTTGAAAAATCTGAGAAGCGGGTAGCTGCAGGTTAGCATGGAACAAGTAACTGGAGCTCAGGGTAGAATGATTCACTCGTGGCTTCTCTGCATCCCTGAGCTGAAGGGAGAATACCGGGAGCTCATGCACATGCAGGCAAGAATACTTGGAGGAGGCAAGTTAAATTTGTACATGCCACTTCCAGTAAGTCCATCCTTTTACTTTTGTGGCTCTTTTTTATATTACCCAGGCACCCTGGAAATCTTGAATGCTAGCAGCAAATATTGGCCAGATCACATCATCCTTCATGTGGAGGTGATCTCTTTTCCCAGAGCCACAAAAGTCGTGGCGATGTTCACCCCCCTCCTGGCTTCACCAGCCCCCTGCCCCCGGGACCAATGGGGCTGAGCTGCCAAGGCACCAGGGTGAGAGGTCACGGCGTCCCACCGAGCTGCCAGATTTGGGGGCAGATCCCACGGCCTCTACTGCACTGAGCCAAAAGCAGGTCTTCTCTTGCCCCTGCAATCCTAGCGGGGACCCTCAGCAAGGGGAGCCTCAGAGGGATTTCTTCTTCAAAAACTCACCTTTCACAGCCTTTTTTTTCCTCCTTTCTTTTTTCTTTCTTTTTTTTTTATTTTTTTTTTTCCACATAGAAAGGGAGAGAACTGTATGGAAAATTAACTGCACTGGTTTACGGGTCACGTGTGTGAGAGCCTGTGAGCATTTGTGCACAGGGTCATTGTTGGATTTTACAGCGGTTGCTTTTATCCTTGGAACCGAAGCTGCCACGTAGCCTGAGATACCTGCTTATTTTGTAAAGCTAGATCTCTGGGCAGAAGAACTGAGAGAGTCTCTCAGCTCCACTGAAATATCTTGGACTTGGTGAGCTGAACTGAGCGACAGACGGAAAAAAAAAAAAGAAACAGAAAACATAAACATGTAAATGTGACATCTGCGATTCCACTTTACAGAGCTTTTTACATGTGTGAAAATAGCTTATTGTCTTGCAGAAGTGAGAACTTTGGGGTTGAAACTGATGACAGAAATTAAGGAGACTTAAAAGGAAAAGTCCAGCTATAGAAATGAATTTAAAAGAAGAAAAAAACCAAAAACCCCCCAAAAGGCTATGCCAACATTTTCCTGGATGATAACAGAGATGTGTGCTAAAGAATAGGTGTTGACAGAAAAGAAACACAACCCTTTTATTAAAGAGGTGGGCAGGCAAACATATGAACTGCTGAAATCTCAGCATTTCAATGTCCTGTGGGTAGAGAACACTGGAACACAGGAAAAACAAGTAGAAAAGATCTTAGGAAATCCTCACCTCCTAAAATTTTCAATCATTTCAGATGCCATGTCACTTGAGAAAAGAAGCAATTACATATACATACACATATATATATATAAAAATTACAAAGCAAAAAGAACACGGGGAGGGGAGGAGGAGGCAAAGACACACTAATGCTTTGACTTCCATTTCAGATATCCCCTGCACTGTGTCATAATAAATCTTGCATCTTGCTGCTCAGCTTAGGGCTCTGCTGCAACATTCCTTGGTCGCCTTATTTCGGAGCACTGTTTGCATTGAATTTGGGGAGTTGTCTAAGCAGCTATAACACTGTGATATTTCCTCACTATTTCCTAGCAAAGTATGATCCAAACCCACACTTTTGGGGAGGAGACACTGGGGAAGCACTGCTTTAGGGAGCTGTGACTCCCTGAGCCTGACAGCCTCCAGACAGACACCAATATCGGCAGAGTGAATGTGTGTAGTCTCCTCGCAAGGTTTGTGATGTGTTTTTGATTTTCTGCCTCTGAAATGCATTTTGGCTAGGAAACAAGAGAGCCATACGATTCCTTTTCTTGCCTTTGCACATATCAGGAAATTCTTACCCCTGTACCTCGTTCATGTTAGGTAATTGAGCTGCTAACATTTGGGAAGAGATTTTTGCTCGTTGGCTATTCAGTTATACAAACATGAGTAAAAATCATGGTTTTCATGAAGAATGTGAACTCTGTGTGATTCTGTCCTATTTGAGGCTTTGCAAAGGGTGCTAATTTCCACAAACTATGCTTTATTTGTCTTTCTCTTAGCTACTTCTTTCAATGCCTTTATTCTCCAAGGGTCATGTCATTGTCTTCTGAAATCTTCAAAGAGCTTGCTTACATGTGAAAAGTGGTGTTTTATGAAATACACAATTTCATAAATTTAAGTTAATCAAGACACCTTCTGCTTCCAGGCCAGTCAATTGTTTGGGATTGTTTCTGTCTATTTTTCTTTTTTCACTTCATATATGTAAGTGGAATGGGAAGAGACAACATCAAATTTAGAAAAAGTATTGCTCAGAGTTAATCCAACAGGCCTGAGATTTGAGATATCTTCATAGACAACCCAAAATGTTCATAGTTTTTACTGAATAACATCCTTCTGAGTTGCTGAAGTCTTCTCTCCATAATAAATTCTCTTCTGAATATGCCTTGTTGATAGGAAAAAAAATTGGTTGACCAGACACAAAAGATTTTAAGACAGTTGCCAGGATATTTTCCAGTAATACAAGTTCTGAAGATTAAGTCCTTGATTCTGAAGTACAATACAGGCTTTGCCTACAATCTGCAAGTAGACAAGGGACTTTGCAGAGCTACAGGCATCCCCCTGCCTTGCCAATTCTTGATGGATTTGGAGCTTCCATCAAAAGCAAATATGAATTTGCATTTATGTTGATTGAGAGTTCTATTTCTGCTGCAGGAGGGGAAGAAAAAGAGGTCACATTTCAATGAAGATGTGAGTGTTTCCACATGGGATTGTGCTAGGAATTGACCAGAGGTAGTTTCCATCACTTATTTTCAGGCTTGATCAAGACAAAAGACTTGTTTCCATTGATACTGGTCAGACTGTTCATCTGTATTTTTGTCTGAAAATGCTACAGAACATCCTCCAAACGCTTTCTGGAAGACCAGATTTCTTATATGAGACCCCAGTTCTCCTCTTTGGTGTATTGTTTATTCTCTGACTTCTCTAGAAGGCAGCAGAAGTAGCTGACAAGGAAACCTTGAAAACACACTCTGATGCAGGTTCTTTGAAACAAAAAGATACTTTGAAACATACAGTTGGTCCCAGCAATGTACTTCAGGGTGTAAAAAGTCACTAAAATGCATTGCAACAATGACCATGAATAATTTCAGTCCTAAAGAGAAATGGTTAATGGATAAAACATGTCACTGACCAACTTTCAAATTCAAAAACTCTTCTAGATTTCGTCTGTTTAAAAAAAAAAAAAAAAAAGAAAAAAAAGACATTTTAGCAAGTGATCCTTCTTTTTAACATCCCAAGACCCTGGAATATTGTCTTTATAGATACACTTCAGAGTTCAGCTAAAAGATCATATTGCTTTAAAATGGGCATAGTAAAACCAAGCATGCCTGGAGGAGAATTTGTAAGCACAATTATGTTTGCCATAGAGTTGCTAGGTCAGTGGGTGGTATACGATGCACCCATCTTTCTAGGAGCAGTAGGATTTCCTGCTGTTTTTTTCAGTAGTGACCTAGAAGGAGGTTAATGATTCCAAAGAATGACTTTTCCCTTAGGGAAAATTTAATCTTCTGACCTTTTTCTCTATCTGTCCATTCCTTTTAAGTCACAGACCCCCTTCATTTAGCTTACATCAAGCTGGTTTATTTTCTTCAAAAACATGGTTGAAGTGATTGCTTTTGCTTTCATTTAACCCTTGAACTGGATGCATTTTCAAACCAAATCATTGCCCAGAATACAGAATTGCTTGTAAGCATTTCTTTCAGATTTCTATATTTGCCTTAAATGTGATTGTCAACCTTCAGGATCACTTTGACAACTGACTAACTTCGAAAATGCATGCCTTTAATGTACTCTTGCAATCATCTCCGAGAGTTGCTTTAGAAAAAGAACATGACAGGAATAAAGCAGCTAACAGATTTTTTTTAGTTTATTTATTTATTTATTTATTTATTTATTTTTATTTTATTTTTATCAAAATGCTGATGGAACCAGAGTAATACAAAAGAAAATTTCATTTAAAATTAGTTCACCAAGAAGGCCATCATGCCATTTGGGGGATTAAATTTGAGCACATAAAAACTATCAGCATTTTATAGTCAAACTGTTGGAGTGTTTTGCTTTGTCTGATCTGTACAAACACTGTTGAATCAAATCTGTTGTCAGAATATGGTAAAATAAAATTGTAATTACTTCATTATTCTCAAAGGTGTTGACTCTGGGGTGCAAGGAGTTCTGGAGGGTAACTGGAAACAGAAACCACCTTGTGCTTGAAGCTGTCAACTTCCTTTTACTCTGCAGCAGACACTGTTTTTGTCTTTATTGCATTACACACGGTTATTGCCAACATAATAATTCATGAATATTCCTTCATTTTCAGAATTATAATTAATGCTGGATTTTGACATTATGACAAAGTAGGGCAGCTCGGCGGCAGAAGCATTCAGCCCTAAGAACAAAGGAATTGCCATATTGGAGCAGACCAGTGGTCCATCTAGCCTGGTCTCTGTCTGCCTCTCACACTGGCCAATGCCTGAGGCTACCGAGGAAGGCATAACCCCCTCCTAATGCACCTAATTGCAATACTATACCACAGAGGGAAATTTCTTTTCGACCCCAGCTGGTGATCAGCTTATGCCCTGAAGTATGAGGATTGATAGCCCTTATAATTTTTATTCTAGCTAGTGTGGCTGCAGATGCTACACTTAATCAAATAAATGTCTAATACTTTGATAAAGCTAAGTAAGGGCTAAATACTCTGATCTCTTGGGAAAAATCCCAAGGAAGAAAAAAGTGCTGAGAAATTCCACAAGGAGAATCACATCAAGTTCCCACTGCTTTCTGTACTCTCAGGGGAGTACAGTTTGCATGCTTGTGGAGAGGCTGGCAGGGCTGGAAAGGATGTCAAGCAGCACAGTCCTAGGCTTCATGGGGGAGTCAGGCTCCAAGTTTGGCCACTCTTTCTCCTGCCTCATTCTGTCCCTTACCCCAGACCAAGAGGGCTGTTCAGACTGAGCCGTGGGAGTTAGGCAGACCTATAGCAGCAGCTATTTGGATTTCTGCCTGAAAAAGCAATGGTTTTAGAGAGAAACCCATGTTGCATAGGATGGCTGTTTCTCAGGTCTTCCTCTGCAACCTGAGATGCCCTTTCACCAAACCTGTATATCACTGGCCAGGTGCTCTTTGTGTGGAGGACCAGCTGAAGAGTCTCAGGAAACTGGAGGACATGACAAAGAGTTAGAATTCCTATTTTAATTTCCTTTTGTTTTCATTTTTCTAATGTTTACTCCCTCATTGCCCCAAAGCTCTTTTCCTCAATCCAATGCAGAAGCAATAAATCCCACAATTTAACTACATATTCTGATGAAATAAAAGCATCTCCATGTATTCAATTAAATATGCTTCCCACTTATTTTTTGTGAAACCCAAGAAACCAGACAGGAACACCTGAGCTCTTCTGTATCAACTGGAATTTTATGTGGTCCTAAAATTCTTCAATAGTCTTTTACCTCTTTCTGCTTCTAAATTAAGTGTTCTCTTCTTTTAAATTTGCCTTCTTGGTCCTTTTCCCTAATTAATCAGTCATGTTTACTGCATTTCTCAGTATGTTTCCTTGGTTTGCTTTGGTTCTTGCTCATAAGCCACTGACTAAAATAAAACAGATTATTACCGTGCAGTTTTCACTCACGAAACTGCATGGTAATATTTTATGTTTAACCATCTTTTTGTTCACACTGAATATCTTCTCTGCTTGTGTATGTTTTCTAAGCTCCTGCAATATCCTGGATAGCATTTTCAGTAAGTGATGCTTAGATTTTCCTGTGGTAATTAATAGCCATCAGTTCTTGAAAATATTTTCCAGTGCACACTCCTTGGCATTAGTCTTTTTAATTTTGCATGCCATCATGTCACCATTTTATCTCGGTTCACTGTCTTGCTCTGGAATTTCTTCAAGTTTTGTCTAAATTCAGTTAACTTAATAAACAACCAAATATCCCCATGCTGTTAGAGCACTGGGCATTAGGTTTAAACACCAGAAAGCAGGCTGTGACTGTTGCAGTGAAAACAGGTTTTACGTTCTTTATTTCAGAAGCTTTTTTTTCCAAGCTTTCTAATGAATAAGTTGAACAAAACCATCTTTATTGCCACTATTGATCCCAGGGGCAATTCAGAGTTAACCTCTTTCTCTGCTTCAACTGACCACAGATTATTCTGCAGTACCTAGAGAAAGGGATGCTCTCTAGTCATCTAAACACAGCTCTGGAACTTGGGTGCTCATGAACTGAAGTCTGGTTCTGACACAGCTTGCTTTTACAATTGTAGGTAAGTTACTTCACCTCTATTATAACCAGCTCATTAGGAAGTTGTAGTAATCTAACAGTGCTTATAAAATGCTTTCAGAGGACAAAATTCTAATTCTAATTCTAATAGTTCTGACAATTTGGGATTTATTTTCCCTCTTTTATTCAGTACTTACAACATAGATGGATTTTAATTCTGGACCTGCTGTGTTTTTCTTTTCAGAAACCTTACCATAAGATTTTGGAAACACTAAATTAATTGTATCTTCTGGTTCCACTTTATCGACTACTAATTAACTCTTTCCTGTAGTTCTAGGAGGGTTGAGCAGATGTAGGCAGAATTTTACTTTCTATTCGTGTGCCTAAGCATATTACTTTTTACTGATTCTCTGAATAGTTTCCTTATACTGAAGTATACTAAAGTCCTTATACTAAAGTAAGACTTACTGGTTTACACTTCCCAGGATCATCATTTGTACCTATTTAAGAGATAGGTACAACTTCAGCCACTCTCCTGTCCTCTGGTACAGTAGCTGTTTATAATGATAAATTACTTATTTTTGTTAGCAGCTCACTTGCATTGGTCTCCAGTTCCTTCAGAGCTCTTGGATGAATACCATCTGGTCCTACTGATTGATTGCAGTTTAATTTCTCAGGTTGATCCATCACCTTTTCTGATATTCCTATTTCTGATAGCATCCTACTTTCAACATTTAAAAAGACTAAAGCCTGTGTAGCATTGCATTCTCTTTGTTAAAGAAAAGTGGAAAGAAGCTGTTTGACTTTTTTTTTTTCCTTTTTCTATTTTTGTTTGTCTAATGCAACTAGGCAGAAGGAAAAATAAATTGACAGCAAACAACATTTTTGTTTAGAAACATCTTATTACAAAAAACTAACAAACAAACCTCTAAAGATGTGTCAGAGGTTTTTTGAGAGATGATAGTGTCAGAAGCCCAGAATTTCAAGTTCATTTATGCTTTCTATTAATAGTGAATCATACTTTTCAGTAGACTGCAGTGGAAAAGCTGCCAAGGGAAGTATATATAACATTTTGGGGGATTTCAATGTTTTTTGCCATGGCTGAGCAGAAGAATAAAGATATAATACCTACATACTAGAATCTAGAACAGAAAAAAGAAATCAGAAGGAGAGCTTGTGCAGTGGAATAGCTCAGTGTCAAGCAAGCAAATAGAGAAAAACAAAACTATTACCATACTTACATGAAAACAGAACAAGGAAGAAAAGTATCATGATTAATGTCAACTGGTAGAATATTTCTCAACTTTGCATATTTCTCTTATGCACCTCCCCACTATTCCCACACTCTTATACAAATCTCTCCTCTGCCTGCTTTTATTATTCACAGTGCTCTCTGTCTAATTTACACTGTTAGCTCCTCCTCAGGTAGGGACCTTGTCTTTTCATACGTCCATAATGTTAAATACATGCCAGTCAAACTATTGAAATTATAATAACTGGGGGTTGTAATTTTTTCCTTTCTTTCTTTTGTTAACAAACGATAAGTTAAAATCATAGGTAATAATTAGGTTAAAACAGCCCTCAGAGGCAGTCCCAGAAAAAGTGACCTTTTGAGCTACAACTAAACTAACCAATTTTATTGTGTCTTGAGGTCAAGTCTCTTATTTCACATGACTTGAGGGTCTTTATGTGCATGGTACCCTGCAGTAAATGACACAGAAAGTTATGGTCAAGTAGACTTTGCACTCCAGACATCTATTGAGGAACAGCAACAAGATTCAATTCAATCTGAGACAAAAGTAATCCAGAACCAGGCTCAGGAATGCAATGGGAAATTCCTAAAAAATCAGAGATGAGATTAAAATACACAACAAAAAATACCCAAAACCCAGAAGACTGGCTAATGCAAAGCGAGTGCATTGGACTGATTTTGAGTGGGCTGGACCCTACAATTATAACTTCGTCACCACAGTTTGAAATCTATTAAAGGGATTTATGTTTTGCAGCTGACATTTAAAATTAAGGATTTATTGGACTGGGAATGAATATTTCTTCTGCAATTAGTCTTTTGGAGGTCATATTTCATAAACTGTTGTTTTTCTGTTTAATCTACTGTAGCAAGATTTTGTATTGTTAGAAAATTTGAAAAATATAAATGCAGAAACCATTTTATTCATCGTAAAGAGACTCCCATCATGAAATTGCTGTTGAGTTGCATCACGTAACATTTTCACTAGGTACCTAATATTTCCCATTTGTATATACTATTATAATGCAGCAAGTGAAAGTGAGTGATATCTGATACTATATATGCTATACCACTCCTGCACCAGCAACAAATGGAGAGTCTTAATTCAAGATTTTTTTTTTTTTTTTTGCTTCTCTTTTATGTGAGTCTTTTCAATTTGCTTTTTGGAAATTTAAACACGCAGTTCTGTGTATTGCTAGAAGCCTATGAAAAGCTGCATGTTTTTTCATTCTTGTGCATTTACAGACATGAATTAAACTTCTCTGCAGCTGATTTTTGAATTCTCGAACTGAAATTAATTACTGGGAAAAGGAAGGGCATTTTTCAAATTATGACAGTAATTAATTTAAGACGGTTGTTTTCCTTTACCACTATTCTAACCCAGTCTTCTCAAAAACAAAGAAATAAAAAAGATCTTATAATCATATTGACACAATTCCTATTTAGCTGTCTTCTGTGTTGGAACATTCACACGCAACAGCAGGAAAGAAAATCAGGATATATAAATTAGAAGCTGGAGTGCGATTTCTGAAAGGATGGGCTCTATCGTTAAGGAACAGAACTGCGGAAATCAGATTCCATTAATGCCTGGAAAACTCAGGTTGTTATTTGTGCAGGTCAGACTGTGAAATGTAGTAGACCTTGTGTTACAAGTCATCTCTGAGAAGGCATTACACGTCCTGTTTAACTGTAACTTCATTTTGCCCGGTTCCAACTTAAACTGTTGCACACTTCTTCCACAGAGGGAGTGAGAAAGGATAGTTGAAATAGCCTAAAAATATTTTAAGAAGTCATTATATAGTCTCTGCTCCGGCTTGACTTTCCTGTGTGACAGAGCAATGGAAATAAAGGGGATTTAAAGATGAGACTGATCTGAGATGGCTTAACAAAGTCTTGGTTTTGTTGCATCTGAGTATTTCCTGAGACAAGGTAACTTCAGGGAAAGTGCTTCTCACTTTGGTGAGAGTCAGTGCTGAGCGCTGAAGTAGGAAATAAAAAGGATGCAAGCACTGGGGTTTTTCGTGCCTCTCTGCAATGGGGAGGGGTGCAGGGGGGAGAGGCAGAGAGGGGGAAAGAAGACAATATAAATGTGTTTCTATTGGACAAAGCAAGGGAGAAAGCCAGCATTTGAGTGAAAAAGTGTAGCAGGAGTGAGCACACAAGAGTTGTTAGAGAAGTAGGCAGAGTCTGCAGAAAAGTAGGGAGAAGACAGACGGTGACCATGGAGTGCTAAAAACTTTAGAAACGCAGGCTGCTTTTCTGATCTGCTCGAGAAGTCTGTTTTCATTCATGCAGAAGCATAGGTGTAGATTTTATCAGGACTTTGGGCTGGAGCACCCGCAGCTGTGGATTACAGATGCTTCCTGTCATGTATAAACACAATCATTATGTGAAAGCATGGCACCCACACGGCTACCTAAACAGCCATTCCTCCGGACTGAAGCGCTTTGTTCTCTTTGGAGTTATTTTTACGACTACGAGCAGGGCTCTACCCAAAAGTTACTAGCAGCAGCCGTGTTTTTTTATGTCAATTAAATGGATTTTGTTACTTGTAAAATACATGTCCAAACACAACTTCATTCTTCAATCACAAAGTATGTTTTCTTAACACACGGTGATATATAGTGACACTTGTTTGACTGACAGCACGAATGTAAACCCTAGTAAATACCACCTGTAACTTTGAAACTGGTGAAGCTCAGTTAATAAAAATAAGAACAACAGGAAAAAAAAATAAAAATCAGGGGCTTTTGCATTACACTGCTACTTTTAAATATCAGATTTCAGCATGGATATGAGTTAACTCAGTGAAAGGACTTGGCTGGGTTAATGATGCTGTGTGTAAATGTCTCCATGAGCACGTCTCTCTCCCTTTCTGAGTGAGCTGAGATTGCCGTGATTTCCAAGCGCAGAGCAATGCTTTCTCCTCATCGCGCTTTGGATACTGACACAGTTAATCATCCCACTTAATTTATATTAAACCTCTATACAGCAAAATGTAGGTCCCAGCAGTTTTTAAGGTCCTCTGTTCATAGCTTCTGATGTAGTGTATGTCATGTATATTCTCTCCAATCAATTAGTAAATAAATAAATACCCTTGCTCCGCAGAGTGAATCACAGAGATGGTTCTTGTTGGGAGGAGGGGAGTCTTAGTAAACAAAACTGTATCTGGAAAACAGTGCAATCAATTTTAGAAACAATTCTCCTGGTAATATATTATTTAGTTACCGAGAGTAGCATGCTTCCTTACCTCTCACAAAGAGCTTTAAAAAAAAAAAAAGTTATTTTGGGGGTTGCCAGCCCGTGGTAATTTAAGCGGCTTAACATTTTAAAACAAAAGGTGAGTGAGTTGTAAAAATGTTCATTTTTAAAACATATTGGAAAATCCTTCAGCACCAGACTCAAAGAGACTTTCCCCTCTTGAAAACAAAACAAAACTGCCTTTAAAGTTAATCCGTAATGAGTGAGACTTGGCAGGTTAGTTGCTTTACAAACAAAACCGCATCCAGCATCTCTAGGACAACATTGGAGGGGGGGGGGGGGGTGAGGGAAGGAAAAAAAAGAAAATAAAAAAAAAGCCGGCGGCAACAATGCAACAGCCCCAGCCATAAATCCCCCCTCGCTAGCTGCCGCCCGGCGCTGCCTGCCTGCCTTCCCTCCGTACATCCATCCTACCAGAAGGGGGACCTTTCCCACTCTCAGTCGCGGCTCTGCCTTAATTTCTGAAGAGAAAAAGAGAGCAGAAGAGACCCGAGAAATACGCTGTGTAGCTCTAATAACATTACAGCGGCGGCGTGTATGTATGTGTGTGAGCGGGGCGGCGGCGATTTATTATTATTATTTTCCCTCCCCCGCACCTCTCTCTCCCTTACCTCCCTTTGTTTTTTTTTTTTTGTTCCTCTCCTTAAAATTTTATTTATTTATTTCTAAAATTTCCCTCTCCCCCCGCTCCGATCCTCCCTCCCTCCCTCTCTCCCTCCCTCCCTGCCTGGCTCTCCCCCTCCTCTCCCGCAGCAGCGGCGGCGGCTCCCGATCCGGGCGTGCGGCCGTGCCCGCCGCCTCCA